>OY744608.1:42486105-42773605 GCA_963556255.1 Allolobophora icterica | reverse complement strand
CGATGCTACCCCAGCTGTATTGTCCTTTAGTTTCCTTTATGCTTCACTAAGGGTGAATCTCAGGGTTGTCAGATCCTTTGCATGACTCATTTCCAAGTTGGCCGCATTGTCTTATGTAGTCCCTCTGAGTTTGTTCATTACAGTCCACAGCAACCAAGGAGTGGCCAATCAGCAAAAATGCTCGCATATATCTGACTATTTGTGAGAAATTCAGCACTGGCTTCCTTTGGAAGAATGTTTTCGATTCAAGATCATCGTATGTTTACGATCTGTGATCGGTGGTGCTGCACCAGCATACAGCAAAATTTTTATGTTCTAGTTGTGTTAGTCTGGTCGCTACACTTTGCTTCCCTTGAAAGGCACTGTATTATGTATAATTGTTTTGTTACATGCATTACATTACCATCAGCGCCAGTAAAAGTCATCATCAGATAGTCTAGTTTGGCTAAGACCTCCTCACTGACAGTGGTACACAACATACCATAATGGACTGTGGACTGTTTACATAATTTCATCCATTGGAAGCAGAAAAAACGTATATAGAGATCAGATCACCCTGTTTTACTCTGTTGTCAATCATTATGATGCTTCACCTCACACACAGCGTGCACAAGATTGACAGTCTTGGCTGGGAGATGCCAATTTCAGAGTAGGTAAATGCCAGATTCAAGGTATCTTCTAACAAGTTGTAGAATGCATCTTTCACATCCTTATTGACTTCTGTGGTTGATGCATAGGCCACAATGACCACAAGCCAAATCAACATGTAAATATACTGACCAACAACCTGGCATCGATGGGTCATTGGGGTGCCAGGTTTTCAGTGCACTTGAAGCCTGTCTGCTAACGACAAGAGTCACCCCCACTCGTCTGATGTTACCCTATAAGGGCCAGCGTAGAGTATTGTATATGTCTCCATGGTCGTGACTCGTCTCTCCTGCATCAAGACATCTCACATCCTGAAGGTCCATGATGTCCATATTTATAGCCTGCAGCTCATCCATAAATAGTCTGGTAGGGGTCCACCGGAAATCGCCTCGGACATTTGCCTCGGCCGGAAATCCTGTTTCCGGAACTATTCGCCTCAGAAAATACTGTAGATGCAAATAGCTGCAAAAAATTTTTCCTTAAAAAAAAGTTTTTCCTTTAAAAACTTATTCAATAAACTTACGTATATAAAATTTTAAATGTTCAGCCATAAAACAATTACACATCCATTGAATTCAATTCCATTTTCTTGAAATTACGTCAATTTATTGAATTTAATGCAATTTTAGAAAACTTCACAACTGCACAGAAATGACTAAAATTCAAAATGTATCAGTCACTTATTACAAGTATACAAATTTATTTCGATAATTTTTTATTAAATGAAAATGTGAAGCTTCGCATATGGAACATATGGTACCCAGTTCGTTTCCGGATCCGGCAAATAGTACATCCAAATACTCGGATTCGGTACTCGGTGGAAAATGTCTTTCCGGTGGACCCCTATAGTCTGGCCTTACCAGGTTCCAGAGAGTGTGGTCATTCAGCCTCCAAACTTTCAGTTTTCCTCTTAAATCATACCCCTTGTACCCTTTCACTCGTTCACCTAGGGGTTGCAGGGTTTTCCATGGATGGCAACCTAAGGGATCCTGCCACCCCATGCATGTTTTCTTCCAGATTTTATCACATTGCTTGCATGGTGCTCTTTCTTTCAGGATCACCAGATGATGAACAGGACAATGAGTTCTTTGAGGAGACTGACAAGCGCTTCCAAGTCAAGGCGCTTAGGGGTGAACTGAAGAAGAAGCTTAGTGAAAAGAAGTTCACCAAAGCATACAAAATTCTTAAAGTATGTTCATACCTTCAATGCTTGAAACTGGTCCAGAGGAACTTGTAACATCTTTCTCAAATTGTTGTAAGCTATTCTGTGTGCTTAACCTGGTGGTACATATATGTGTGATCACATGACAATACAACCAATTGATTGATTACCTTATGCCTGTGATGAAGTCTGTTTGAAGTTGTAATAGCACAGGGTAATGCATTATTTTGCCTCACAAACTAAGACTGCAATCTGATCAGATGCTCCCAAGTTTCTTTAAATTATAAATGGTAATTAGTAATTTCTATGATGGTAACTTATGATGGTAATTAGTAACTTCTATCGTGCTGGTGAATAATGCACAAGGCCTCAACCAATGGTGCATCAAAACCAGGCCTGATTACAGCAACATCCAGAAGATCAATCTGCTAAGACAGATGCGCAGTTGGATGGAACAATGGTGGATAAGTAAACTTTAAGCAGGTAAGTCTTAAGTTGAGAACTTACTTAACTTGAGAACAGTTCTTTAAGTCAT
Source organism: Allolobophora icterica (assembly GCA_963556255.1). Lineage (NCBI taxonomy): Eukaryota > Metazoa > Annelida > Clitellata > Crassiclitellata > Lumbricidae > Allolobophora > Allolobophora icterica. Next base: position 42,771,260 of record OY744608.1, on the reverse strand, counting down.
GATAGGGACATATATTATTTATTTTAATTTCATAACAAGAAAGAAAAGCAGATGCTAAGCAGTTGTTTATTGACATTTATCCAAGATCCCTACACATCTGAGAAAGGCTTGAATCTTATCACCAGTTAAATCCTTAGCACAAAAATGCACCAGTACTCTGATTAGGGATGAGGTTTTTTTGACTCCATGCAAAATGCATGAATTCTTAAAATTTGTGACATTCATTTTATTTAGAATCCAAAACCCATTTATTTCAGTATTGTCCTGTGTATTTATTTAGGATGCGCATGAATCTGAAGATCTGGATGCTGATCGTAACGATGAAGTCAGGAAAAAAGTGATGGACGTCTTTGGCAAATCGGACCCTGCACTTTATCAGTCACTGCTTGAACTTGTTGTGGCCGACTGCCTTTCAACAGATGGCAACAGCGTGTAACGGAAATGCTGAACCATCATCGGTGTTTAGAAAGTTATGTAGATCCAAATTGGGCCAGAATACAACTGCTGCACATAATTCGCTGAGGGGTCATCCATAAAGGACGTCTGCGGTGACCTACTTTGGACTTCTCCCTTCCTCTATATTGTTCATGTTTGGTGATACCCTCCATTCGCTTTACAGATGTCCACATTCCAGCAGAGTACTAAATTAGGTTACCCTGCTGATTAGTCCCCGGAGTCGGTTGCTAAGGAATTACCGACTGACTTAATGAGTTTGCGACTGACAACTTAGTCGACCAAGTCACATGCTTATCAACTGACTAAGTCGCTTCTACATGTTGAATGATTTACCGACTTGCTATCAACTTCTGAGGTAATCCAGTATGTCTAGTATGGGTACCTAATAATGCAATGCACTTTACTGCATACTTTACTGACAAACCGATGACTGCGAAATGTTAATGTAAATTTAGGGGTCATCCATAAAGGACGTCCGCAATGAGGGGGAGGGAGGGTCATCGAAATGCGGACAAATGTGGACAAAGGGGAGGGAGGGTTATGACCAGCGCGGACGTCCGCATCTAAAATTTTAAATTTAATAGTTTTTTAAACACAACCTTGTTTCAACCTTCCCTGAAAGACGCAAAGGTCAGTGAAGTGATTGCCTAAAACCTCATGCATGGTATAACCTTTACTGCGACTTTAAAGAGGCTTTTATTACTGCACATCCTGCAATATGAAACCTGAACTGTCACTGAAACGTGCACAGGAACTGTGGAATAATTGTAAACATAATGATGACATTAAAAATTGGCTTAGGCTTGCGGACGTCCACTAGGAGGGAGGGAAAGGTCAAATGCGGACAAGTGCGGACAAGGGGGAGGGAGGGGTCCAAAGTGGGTCATATTTTGCGGACGTCCTTTATGGACGACTCCTTATGAAAGGTGACAGACGCATACGAGCGTTTATAAATGGAATACAACACACATCTAAGTCTGAGGTGCACTACAGTGCTCGTTCAGCCTGCAATCTTAGTATTCCATATTGATTCCCAAAATTTCTTAAAGCAAGGCACCTTTACCAAGTCACTCAGTGAATTGCACCTGGCCTTAATTTGTTTTCTTCCAATTATTTTTTTTATCTCAATTATGCTTGAGCAATGTTTCTTGTATTCAGCCACAGTGTTGCAACTATTCCTACACTTTGTTTAAAAAATAGTAAAAGGCCACTTTTTGTCCGTAGTGATAATCAGTAGTTTCACATTTTTGACCCATTCTGTCATTCTGCTGAGGCACCTGTAGAGCATGGCACCCAAGATGGGAAATACTGAATTTAACAATCAGCAGCAGTGGAGCATTTCACTAACGAAACCAGTTTCAGAAGGCCTAGAGTTCACAACACGCTGCAATCACTTGCTTCTGGTTATATTAATTTAACTGTCATGATTTGACCGACATCATGCAATGTGGCAGAGCACCTGGGCAGGCAGTAAGGCTGTAGACCGCAACCGACAGACTGGTTGTTAGACTTGCATTGTGACTTCTACCTTAAAAGCGAGTGTTGCTTCTTTCCTGTTGCTGTACATCAAAAGCAGAGGCTCCAGGGACTACTGCTGACGGTGCCATCCAAGCTGTGCTATTGGATGGGATAATTTGTTAATGCCATGCCTCACAAGGGAAGGGACTCCAATTAGATCCCATGCAGTAGTCTGCCGACTAGTTAGTGTTTCAAGCACAGGCTGTACTGAAACAACTGAAATGACCATTTACCAAATTTAGATTCAAATCCCCTTGCACATAACCCAGTCTTGTACGTATCTGGGTGAACCCTTCTATGCGGACGTCCTCAAAGGACAACCACTTACATTATTCTTTTTCTAACATTTTGTCTAATTTTAGTGTTTCCACTGAACTCTAAGTGCAATATTTGCACCGATATTATTCTTAATTATGGTATATTTATAATAATTATTTATAATAATTGTTGATATTTATAAGATTTTTATTTATATTTGCAGTGTAGCCTGTTGTACAGGAAATTGGTACAAATTGCCACATTGTGCACCTGACAGCTATGTGGTAACACAGTGCTACTAGTTTAATGTACACGTTTATTCCAAGTAAAGCAACTAATTTTGCACAGATCAGACAACAAACCCCATGCTGTTCTATTGTTAGATTTACATGTATTAGTACCCGGTACTTGCCGTTAACACTTTAACAATGCATGTACTAAAAGCGACTGGGAACCAATGCAGCCCGTCATTAAAGTGTTAAGCAAAAGTTCTTAGCATCCTCGCACAAGAACTAGGGTCTCAAGAAAGTGAGCTACAAAATCTATGCCTCCTACCTTCAGCTGTTATACATATCAAGCAAATCATTTAACATTGAAACAAGACCCTTTTGCCTTTGAAAAACATTTCACCTTTAAACTACGTATCAAGGATGCAGAGCCTACCTAACTGCCATTTTGTAGCAAAGCCTTTTAACCAAGAATCAATTAAGTTTAGCTGGTTTCTACCGCTCTCAGCAGGAATGAGTTAGTCGTCTTTATTTGCCGAACAACTTTTAATGGACAACATTACAGCTACATAACAAATCCCCAGTTCGCTATTTGCTTAACCATTGCTTTTTAAGGAAGAACATTATGACTACACAACAAATCCATTCATTACTATTATAAACGGTAGCATTAAACTTTTGTCTTTTCACATGAGTTCTGCTTCATTTCCAAGTAAAGGGAATAGAAACAATGTCAATGCTTACAAAATTCCTGTTAAACAAAATTTAACAAACTGCTAATAGTTTCCGTGTGACCAACTTGCCAAAACAAACAATACGTGCTGCAGAAATGAGTAGCTCTAGGTTTAGCATGCACCATAACATTAAATTTTGTTTACCAATTATCATGTACAACTTTATGTATCTACAGCCGATATTATACAGACGTGTGATAAATTGACTAAACAGGCAGCAAGGAAAAGACTTGTAAAAATTTCATAACAAAAAACTAAACAAAGAGTAGACAGCACAACTTAAGAAACTAAAACATATCGTACGCATCACAACAAGGGACTGCACACAACACATAGTCGTATTTGAGACCACACAAATCTGTATACTTGAGAGGAAGAGCACAACACAAACTGCACAAAACAAAAATTACGCTATACACTATAGTGTGCACAAACAAAACAAAGTCCATTTGCTAAACACACTTTTAATTTAATGAAAAAACATGTTTGTCAATGAAAAGCTTTACAGCACAACAAACATAGCAACAATTACTTCCACGTAGCTTCTTTACAGTCATTATCTTGCACCACTTATGCACAGGTAATAACTGGCAAAACGACTAATCAAGTTGCCCCTAAAGTTTGCTAGCTAAGTGTCATCCTTAATCCAAGTCCATGTCCACTGCACTGCCATCATTATCGGCAGCAGCAGAAGGCTGCTGTTGTTTCTCCTCTTGCTTCTCGGGTTTCTTTTCAGCTTCAGGCTGGGCGTTCGAATTGTTTGATGCATTTTTGCCATTGTCGTTCGTGGCAGCAGCTGGGGCTTCCTTGGGTGGCTCTTCCTTGGGTGGCTCTTCCTTTGGCTTGGGCTTGGGCTTGTTGACTACAGGGTTGCAGTTGGACACAAGCGACTGCAAAGAAAACGCAACAGTACTGTATTTTTAAGCCAGCGAAGACAAGATAACACAGCGTGAGAGGGTACTCGATAGGGTATAGCCGGGTGCCGTTTTTCAACCGGGTAGTTTTGAATAAAACCGTCCGGGTATTAAAACTAAAAGTAATCTCAAATCTCTAATCTGAACACTAAGTCCCCCCAAAAAATAACTCCACTCTAACTCCACTCTACCCTCCACGAATCAACTTCAGAACATTTTAATAAACAAGGAAAACATCTGCAATGGTTGAAAAGGGTGGGAGAGAGGGACTAGATGGCGTTCTCAATAATCAAAGAGAATTGTCGGGGTATAGGTGAAAGGAGGAGGGGAGAGGGACTTGCTGGAGCTCTCAATAATCAAAGGAAATTGTCAGTTTATAGGCGAAAGGAGGAGGGAAGAGGGACTTGCTGGAGTTCTCAACAATCAAAGGAAATTGTAGCGGCATAGGCGAAAGGAGGAGGGGAGAGGGACTTGTTGGAGTTCTCAACAATTAAAGGAAATTGTCCCGGCATAGGCGAAAGGAGGAGGGGAGAGGGACTTCCTGGAGTTCTCAATAATCAAAAGAAAACGCCTGCAGATCATGGACAGCCAAAGGCCGTCGCCAAGGCAACTTACTGTTCCCGAAGTCATTGCAAAAATCAAGTCTCTCACATAATGTTACTGTTAGTTGACATTTACGCACCCGCACGACCTTTCAGCTCCGGGTCCGGGTGTCTTCCGGGTGTTCAACACCCAGAATTTCCGGTTATCCGGGTCAGTACCCGGCCATGCCCTAGTACTTGAGACACAGTTCAGTACAATCAAATGTCATCACAAAGTTGGAACATCTGTTTACCAGGCAATGCAGTGGCAAGCAGGGAAACATTACCCCAAAGCCTGACAGACACCACTTGCACTTCAAACGTCAAGACACAGATTAATACTATCAAATGCTGTCATTGCAATAGATCACCATCCCTGAAACTGGCAATACATTGGCAAGCAGGGAAACTTTGCAGTAATGTCTACCTACTATGGCTGGAATTTATAATGCTGATACCCTCTTTGACACTGTCTACCTACTATTGCTGGCATTTATAATGCTGACACCCTCTTGGACACTGTACCTAATACTATAGTGCAAATCATTCAGCACAAGTTTTCAACAACACAGAGGTGGTGCTCCCAACACATCAACATGAAACCAGTGTAGAATCATGGGCTAACCTCAAAAAGATTTGTGCACTAATACAACTGTATTTAACAAATGAAACTTATCCTACCTCTCTGTGGGCCTTTATCTGTGACACAGTAACTGGAGGACTATCATGACCTGCCAGACGATTGCAAAGGTTGAGGTTCCTATCAAACCAGTCGCGCTTCTCCTTTACCAAATTTCGCACTTTGTCCATCTCGGCAGCTTCAATGTGATCATACTTTTCATCCTGTAAAGTAAAAAGTAGTAGTATCCTGATCCTGCTAGAACACAAGCTCCAGACACATTACAATATACATATCCTTAAATGTGAAGTTGTGCACTGTTCTGCATAGCTGTAAATCTCTCACATTTTCCAGACTACAAGCCAGTCCTTTCATTAAGTCTCAGTGTCACAGAGTAACATACACGGTCAAACACTCGCTAGATGTACAGTTTATATGATTAGAGAATGCAGTTTAGACATCTTTTGAGATTTTAAGGATTTTTCCACAAAATATTCAGCCTACAGTCTAACTTTTTTTAAATTAGTTGGCCCAAGTGTTATTATACAGGGCACATTGCTCGATGTGTAGTTTCATTAAAGCACAAATAAAATATTTAACTGGACACTACAAATCGGTCACCTTCAGTTAAAAAAACCATTTTATTGTCTTTTTTCATGCATCTTTTTTCAGAATTTTATATATAAGTTGCCCCTCTCAGTAAGATGCATCCTAGAAGTTCATATAAAAAATCATCAGCTGGTTGTAACCTATGGTCTGGGAAGTATGGTAAACAATATCCTCTTCATAAGTACAATTCCTGGCCTTTGTCATATTCAGCAAACAACTGATTATGTGTTCAGGACTTCCTCAAGGTAACTAAGCAGGACTCTCTCACATGAAGCTCAAATTGCAAACAAAGCAAAATACTTAGGCACAAGATATAGCCTACCATGTCCGATTCGACCACAGTGCACAGCAATTTTATTTTTATTTAATCAAAATAGCCTTGTGCAGATAACGACTGGCACCAAAGTATCTGAACCCAAAAATATTGTACTAGAAAGCCTAGAGTGCCAATGAACTGATTAAAATTCGGCACGTGTGTACCAGTACATGTGTAATCGTATACATATATATTTACATATATACAAAACAAATATATCAATATATGCAAATACAGTATATTAAGTACATCATTAACTAACCTTTTGGTCATAGGCATCGATCACTTTGGCCATTAGTTGAATGGCCTGACCTAGTCCTTCAAATGCTGCTGGTCGCTCTAAGGCCTCTTTGTACCGGTCAACCACGGGCTGGCCAGTTTTCTGAAATCAAAGAAACCCAAGTTATTTCATTTTCTTACTTAACTGACATCAAAGTTACCTTCTCCTAAACTTAGAAATATTTATACTGGCCAGAGGACAGAATGCTCATGAGGCAAAATAAAATTAGTATCAAGCATGCAAAACATAACTGATGTGAACAAACACGACCAATCAATCATAAAGCATACATGAAACAAAACCACAGGTCTGTTGTCCTTTGTTTTGTTATATATTAAAACCTCCAGTGTTCAGGCTACAACCACATATTTTCAAAAGATATACCTCAATGGATTAGGTATGTGTATCAAACTGAATGATTCTGGAGTCTTGAAACATCAACAGATCTAACTAAAGTCAGTCAGCAACTAGAGACTGCAAATGTAAAACTGGTCGTATTTCTAACTGGCATTTCTCTGGCAATTATTCATGCTGCCATTAAGTACCTGGAAAGAAGATGCATATATAATTAACAACAATTCACATCCAACATACCTTAAGAGAAGCTAGTCTGTCGACATAGACCTGTTTCTGTTGATCCTCACCATCCTCATACAACCAGTTCTCGGTGTCTTCAAGTGTCAAGAGAAAACTGCCTTTATCCTGCACAAGAAATTGAAAAATGAACACCTCTCTTTATGACAGTTTCTGAGAGTGGAAATGCAAACCCACTTCAGAGGAGACATGTGCTTGCTTTAGCCCTTTAACGACGAGAGGGATTAGTTTTCCATTCATTTTAGTGCACATTCGTCGTTAAGTGTTAACACTACTCAGAATCACATCATGATGCAATATACGGTAATATGTCATGCTGAACAGAATTTAAGCACTCTCCTCAAAAGCTATTCTGAAAAGCACTCCGAATTATTAACACTGCAAGGTTAACAGCACCCAGCCTTGAACACAAGGCAGCTTCATTGCGTAGATAATGCTTGCAAGCACAGTGAAGTTAAGCAGCTAACCTATAGTTGGACATGCAATTGTTCACACAAAAACAGAAACAAATCTGTTCCACTCAGAATACCAACCCTATCTGTTCCACTGAGTATATAAACCCTCTGCAGTCGGTACAGTACAAATGCAAGCTCGGAAGTAAAAAAGTTTTTACTTTTGGATCGCTGTCACCATTACCTGTGTTACAGTCAAGACCTCCTTCACCCATGGCACATTCCTTGAGACTTAATAAGAAGCATTATACCACTCATTTTCTGTTTTCTAGGGTGGGCATTTTGCCATACACTGTATTGAACACATGCATGTTAACATGGAACATACGACTACAGTTGAAATCTCAAAGCCAAGCAATGACTGTGAACAAACACCAGCCAAAAAACATAGGCCCATTTATGACTGTGTAACCCAATCCAAATATACAAAACCAGGGCCACTTCAATAACATTAATTTTTCTCTATAAGAATCAAATTTCGTCATTTAAAAAGAACAAACTTTGTTACCTCTTCTTTCATGAACTGTGCCAAATCTGCACTGAGCTTGTTACGCATCTCGTAGACATACTCCTCCACATTATTCTTTGCATCAACCCTCTCCTTCTCCAGTTTATCTTGCATAATCATCTGACCCTGATGAAGCAATATCATGTAAACTATGAACAATGAATTACTGAAGTTCAATGAAAGCCAGAAAATTTGACATGTTCACAGCATCATTTTTAACAGAGCTAACAAACCTGTGCCTGTAATTACTAATCATTTATATAGCACCTCTTCAAAAGAACTCACAAGAGGTGCTCCCAACCTAACTGTGCAAGACCACGATCGAATAGAGTGGTCTTCAACTGCTGGTGAAATACAGGGGCAGAAAGGAGAAGCTTACATCACAGATTGCAAAGAAGCCTGTTACGAAGGACAATGGCCGAGTTTTCATGCTGCATTGCGGCAGTGCGGGAAGGCAACAACCACATAACCCTGTCTTGCAGAGTGACAAGCTCTGTGGCCAAGTAAGAATGACACTCAAACAGTGGTGGCACCAGACATTTTTTGCAACCAGGACAGTCATACAAGTAACCAGTGCAGAGGGCGATTTATGCCCCGAACAAATTCTGGGCAGGGCAAAAATTCTGGCAGGGCAACGTCCAGGGCAACTTAGGCTTTTTACCAGGGCATTTGCCCTGGCTCACCCTGGTGTAGCACCACCACTACACTCAAATATATAGCTCTTTAATGTAAGGTAAAGCACAAATATCATGCAGTTAAGCATCAGCATAAGGATCTTAAACTCGATATTTCTATGCATGGGCTCAACTAGCATGCAGTAAGATACACGACCAAACTATGGAATCCCTCCAATTAACCACATTGCAACATTTAAAACGGACTGAAGTTGATTGATCCAAGTAAGAGGAAGGCCCACATAAATTGCATCACCATAATCCACTCTAGTGTAAATGAATCCACACATCAGGGTAGAAGCAGCTTCGGCAAATAGCGAGTGGCATCTAGCAACTATGACAAAAGCATGTTCAACATATCGTCTTCACATGCTCAGATAAGGTCAGTTTCTGGTTCAGTGTTATGCCCAGGACATGCAACGCAGTAAGGAAGCATTTGGAAAGCTCTATGAGCCTCTTTCAAATCATGCTTGGATTTAAAAAAACAATTTCTTTGCAGATCAAAATGAGCACATCAATTTCATACATTACACCACAAATTTATGCCAATTTTCACTGTAATGATCTACCATATATTATTTCAGTAGTGGTATTCATCTTACCTCTTTTTCCATCAGGAGATTGATCATTTCTTTTGGTAACCGAGATACGTCTGGAACAATTGGAAGATCAATCACCTTCACCTTTGGCTTCTTTGGTGAATTAGCCTTTTTGTCACCAGCACCCTCGGCAGTTTTTTCACCTCCATTCTCCTGCATCTTCTCTCCTTCCTGTGTAAACAGAGAACAATACAAACCACTTGAATATGGTTTCGGATTCACCAGGATTTAGGAGTTTACAAATCTACAAAACCTGAAATTAAGAGGTCAAGGACATTGACTCAGAATCGTAATTTTTTTCTTAACTCATTTAGACTGGCAAGGAGTACACTGATAAGTTTTCTGGAATGGGCAATATATTTAAATGATCAGAAATGTACATGAATGCAATAACACAGACAACACTTTTTATGGATACACTGGATGCCAAAAATCCAAAATTGATTTTAAAAAGGCCAAATTTAGATGAAAAAATTCTATCCAATACTTTAACAAACTTCCCACGAGCAACTGGATGTAAAACTGCTCACCTCATTTTGTGTTCCATTCTTCTCAGTCTGTTCCTCATTCTTTGACGTCTCCTGACTTTCTTTGCTGTTACTTGTATCTTCCTCGTTGTTCTTTACTGCAGCATCAGTTTCAGCGGCTGGGCCATTAACTGTGTTATCTACCTCCATCGGTTCCTCGGTTTTTTCAATTTTCTCTGTCATTGATGCACTTGACACACTGAAAAGTCCATTTATGTTGATTCGAACTTTAACTTTCACTTTTGTAGCTTCACCAGTCGGTTGTGGTACAACTTTATCAACAGTGAATTTTCCTAAAAACACAACATGTGGACTGCAGCAAATTCAACTATGTAAATGAAAGTAACAAAGTACTAAAAGAAGTAAAGTACCACTTACTCATTCAACCATACTTTTTCTTTACACTAGCCACGCATCGCTTGAGAAGTATCATTGTGTGTTTTTTTAAAACAGCATCCTGGGTTTAAAATTCTTATTATTGTCAAAGTACAAATCACAAAGAAAGGTTGTCAGCTCGTTTCATTAGTTGCCATCTGTTCTTCAGCAGAAATAACGGACTTCATAGTCTAAAATGTGAAAATTTGAGCTTACAAAATTTGTACAATTATTAACTGCAATCTAACTGATCACATAATGACTGAATGACTGCAACAGAATCAGCATTCATCATCATCATCAGTTCCTGACGCCAGCCATTTGGCGGCGATGCGTACGAATAAATGATCTCCATTGTCCTCGGTCATTTGTCAAGTTTATTGCCCCCTTAATGTTAGTCCAAGTGATGTTATGTCCTCAGTTATATTGTCTATCCAGCGTAGTCTTGGTCTGTCTTTGTGTCTTTTCCCTTCGAATCTTGCATGTAGTGCACTGTGTGGGATTCGGTCAACTGGCATTCTCTCTACATGTCCAAACCATCAGAGTCTTCGTTGAACGACTTTGTCTAGCAGAGTTGTTTTGATACCTAAACCTAATGAAAATAGAAACTGGAATACAGCAAGTACTAGATAACGTACTGAAAATTTCATACTTACCAATTTGTGAGTTGGCTTCTGGAATGTCTGGGCTGCGATACCGAGCATAAAGATCGAATGGACCTTTGCGATAAAATGTAAGCATTCGAGATGCAGGAATTCCATAAAACTTCGGAAAGACCTCTGTGTCATCCCACCTAACAACAAGACACAGCGCACTCTTTTAAAGAACGTACTTATGCTCCTTGACACTTTGTCGCACCTTTCAAGAACCTCTCAGGCATTGTAAGAAAATTCTGAACTTCAAAACATCTAAGATTTTAAACAACTACAGTATGTATTCACTTTTAATAACTACTGGTAATGTTTATATATACAGTGCACCACACATTTCTGGCTAATTTAGTAAGTGACAAATGGTCCCTGTTCTCCATCTCCCTCAGAAGCACTGGAAAAAACATCATATTACATCTGATTTCAGGTAGCTTAAGTTACTTTAACATATGTTTTTCTACACTTCAACTTTTTTGGGTCATGCACTGTCAGAATGTTGTCTTTAACCAATTTGAACTTACTCTTCTTCATTATCCATTACGCCCTGCCATCTCAAGTGCACGGTATACGGCTGTGCGTCTGTTATCTGGAAGTCCCTAACTTTAAATGTTGGAGAGAGAATGGCACACTGAAATAAATCACAACACATCAACTATAACAGAGCTGGTTAACACATCCTGATACGGTATACCAAACATTCAAGTCCACTTTGATAGGCTGTAATTTCCTCACAGGCTAAAAAGTATTTCAAGCCACCACTCACACAAAATATGTTAGATCAACTGCAAGAAAATGCTTTGGAAAACCATTACATATTTTAAAAAACTCCTATATGTCACAACATACCAGAAAATATACATTATATACAACATAGCAATGGAAAAGGGTGTCCCGTCATTAGCGCGCACGACAATTGCGCGCCGTCAATTGCGCGCTGAGAAATATGCCCGTCAATTGCGCGCCGTCGTTTGCGCGCAGAACAGGCTACAATTATTGTCCCTGTCAATGATAAACTTCAAACCATTTCACACCTGTTACCGTCTTCAAATTAGCACACACATCAAAGTGATTAAAATCTTACTAATAATTCAATCAAATCCAAGTGAGAGTAGAAATAACCAATATTGCCAATTACTGTTTAATTACTTGTAATTAGCACACACATCTTGATAATTAGCACACACATCTTGATAATTAATTTCAATTACTGTATCGAGCGAGATAACATAAAAAAAAACAGTTGGCCTCTCGCGCTTTTATCTGGCACACTAAAGACGGAGTGCCTATTTACGCTGTGTAAACTAAGAAAAGTATAAATACCGAACGCAGTTTAGAAATTTGAGTATTGTAATAATCTCGTTCGTTTAACCATGGAGAAGACTTCGTCGCAGAGGGAAAAGGAGCATATCATGGCCGAAGGATATCGGTATAGAAAAGACCGAGTGAATTCCGACGGCAGTGCATCGTGGAGATGCTTTAAACGTGACTGTAAAGGGCGAATTAAGGTGATGACAGAGGACGCAAACACGGTGATATCTGAGCATAACCATGCTCCAGATCCGGAAAGCAACGAAATGCAGAAGACCGTAGCAGAGATCCGGCGAAGAGCAATGACCACCGTCGAAAGACCAAGGCAAATAATTCAGCAAAGCTCTCTTGGAATTTCGTTGCAGACAGCGAGCATGTTACCATCGTATACGGCTTCACAGCGAGCGATCGAACGTCGAAGAAAGAAGAACGATCTTCCGTACGCCAACGTCAATTCGCTCGCCGATATTGCCATCCCGGAACCTCTACAGAAATCTACAAGAGGCGCCAATTTTCTTCTGTGGGATTCAGGTACGGACGATTCTACTCGTATTCTGATGTTCGGAACTACTGAGAACTTGAGCCTTCTACAGCAGCAAGAACACTGGTTCATCGACGGTACTTTTAAAGTAGCGCCTGCACTATTTACCCAGGTATTCACTGTTCATGCTTTGATTAACAACTCGGCCTATCCACTTATCTACGTGTTGCTGCCAGAAAAAACAGAGAATGGCTATGAACGTGTCATGCGGAAAATTCTCGAGTTGCATCCCGGTCTAAATCCAGCTAGCATCATGGCGGATTTCGAGATAGCGTGCCTAAACGCATGTGAAACCGTCTTCCCAAGAGCACGGTTAGCAGGATGTTTCTTCCATCTGGGCCAGTCTTTGTGGCGTAAAGTGCAAGAATGTCATTTAGCGCAGGTTTACCGCGATGATGAAGATGTTCGAATGCATGTCAAAATGCTGTTAGCCCTCAGCTTTGTTCCCGTTGGAGACGTTCCACACGCCTTTGACGATTTGGTAGAAAGCAGCCCTCCACAACTTACACCAATAAATGATTACTGGGAAGACAATTACGTTGGAAGGCAAAGAAGAAATCGTAGAGGCAATCCGAGATTTCCTATTGCCCTGTGGAACATGCGCGACCGTTTCAACGACAGTCTACCTCGCACCAATAATTCGGTTGAGGCTTGGCATCGGTCGTTTCAGCAGACGGTAGACTGTAATCATCCGTCTGTCTATAAACTCGTTGAACACTTTCGCAAGGAGCAGGATAACGTCGAAATTCTGATCGAACGTTTTCAAACAGGAGTTCGACATCCAGAGGCTTCGAAATCAAAGTACGTCAAACTTAACCGGCGCCTGCAAGCTTTGGTTCCAACATACGACAACGTACCATTGCTCGACTATCTACGCGGAATCGCAAATAACGTTTCGATTTGAACGAATGAAACCTAGAAAACACTGTTTAGTAAACTACCAACAAACATTAACTTCATAAAGAGTTTTAGGTGTTTTTAATATTGCTAACTCCACGTAATATTACATACGTTTTTCCCGATTTACTTGGTTTTGTCTTTTTAACTGCAGAAAGAGTTCTCTCGTTTTTTTATGTCTCTACATCTCACACAATAATTCAACGTCTCGATGTATGCGCGCAATTGACGGCGCGCATTTGTCTTGCGCGCAATTGGCGTTGCGCGCAAATGACGGCGCGCAATTGTCGTGCACGCTAAAGACGGGGTGCCATGGAAAAGCACAGCAAGATGAGACAATAAGAGGTCTTTCCACTGCTCAATAGCCACAATTTTTCTTGGAAAGGAAGAACCACGTAACACTGTACAAGCCTACTGAATGGGATATTCACTCTGTACCAGACTTCCAGTCAATCTTGAACACATGTCACTGACGAAGAAAAACCTGTCCTCAAATTTCTACCAACAACTGAATACAACACTTTTCTTTTGACTATGGTCTAAGCAAGATTAACAACCTGTATGCATCTTGTTGATATAACAACACAACTTACCTGAAGTGCACATCCCCGAGCAACTGCTTCATCTCCATTAAGTGTAGTGCTCGCCTCTTTGCCAAACACTTTACGAACCAATTCTTTCACAGCTGGGATGCGAGCTGAACCGCCAACAACTTCAACTGAGTAGATGTCATTCAACGACAGCTCTGATAAACAAAATAGGTCACTCTTTGATATAATCTGTTTACAGGTCTAATTTGAAATGCCACTTTAGGGAAGTAATAAGTAGTTCTGAAAATTATGGAAATGTCAGTCCCATGCTTGGCTTTTTTATATCCACATCCGGAGAGAATTAATTTGTGTTCCACCAAATGCCCTTGGCTATAAAATGAGTATACTGAATGTACACCACTGAAAGAGGAATCATATGACAAGGCCAGAATTGGTCAATGGTCACCCATCCTCATAGACCAAGGCCAAGAAAGTGAAGTCACTAATACTTTAATACTATTTATGCATCTGAGGTTAATTTAAAGGGACTGATCAACATAAGCTCATGAACCACTCTTCAAAAAACAATGCCAAACACTGAATAAAGACCACCCCATAAATAGACATGCTACAGACAGTATTTTCAACTCTTTAATAGCAGCGTATTTGTTTTGATGAAGCTGCCTCACTACACTGTTCTACTTACTAGAGGAATCAAGTACTCTTTTGAAGAGAGCTTCAATTCTTTTGAAGAGACCCTCGGCAAGTGCCTCCATTGTTTCCCTCTTCATGCGTCCACTGACGTCCTTTTCTTCCATGAAGCACTCGATGTTAAGAGGTATTTCCTGCGAGTTAGCACTCATCAGCTTCTTGAGTTTTTCACACTCCTGCAGCAGACGTACATACGCCCGAGGGTTTGATCGAACATCGATCTTGAAACGACTGCGAAAGTCTTCGACGAAGTGTTCAGCCAGAAGACAGTCGAAGTCGGCACCACCCAGATTTCGATCTGCCTCAACAGCTAGAACCTAAAAAAAGACAAATGACCTGCCGAGTTTGTAGTTACAGTCAAGACCCGTTTATGTGTGTCCCATTTACAAGCGACTCTGCTTAATGAGCGGTAACATCATGGCTACCAGCAAAACCTATTTAACATACATGAATCGTCCACATGTGGTACAAGAACCTGCTCTGTAGCAGTCTGTATCAGTTTTGCACAGCTGTCTGAATACAAGGTAACAGTCAAGTCCCACAGATGAACTTAATATGCATGTAGCTGCAGTGCTGCACTTGTTTTCACTCCCCACACCTAGTAGCAGCTGTAACGGAGATAAATCATGCATGGTACTTGTGTTGTTTTCTGCCATTGCCAGCCTACTTAGCACCTGCAGCAGCCAAGTTGCTGTCTGAACCAAGGTGACAACCGCTCTGTATCCACATGCTTGGCAGTACCATCAAGGCACTTTCAACCTTTGAAATGTATTAATGTAGCCAGAAACAAATTGTCTGGTATTAAATCAGAATAAGTTTTGCCCATATATAGACACCAATGCAGCCTTTCAACTTGGACAAATCATCTGATAGTAGACTACAGTCCAAACGCCTTCACATTAGACAGCCATGTCTTTGAGCTTTCTAGCTACAGAGTTCCGTAAATCATAAACTACAGTATTTCAGCATGATCCTGCTATAACCCAAGGTCAGTTAAAACACAGTCATGTTGACTTTGACTCCCAAAAACTGCATGTAAAGTTGTAAACGGGTTTGCACTGTAATATTTGTACCTAAATTTGCACAGTACCACTTTCATTAGAAAAGTGTTAAAAACAAAAGATACATTTTACTGATTTGGTAAATATTATGTACTAACTTCATCGAGTAGTTTTCCACAACAGAGCAGCTGGTGGAAACTGAGATTTTTAAAAATACTGAAGGATTCTGTGGGAAAAGATGACTGGATGAGAAAAGCTTACCTTTACTTTGCCTTTGTTGAAAGCACAAACGGAAAGCTGGAGATCAGCATGACCCACATCTACAAAGACAACATTCCTAGGCTTTTCCTCTGGCGCTGGCAAGTCCTGTTTATATATGCCATAGCTCAGGGCTGTTGCTGTCGTTTCGTTCATCAACCGCAGCACATTCAGTCCAACTGTAGCCGCCGCATCAAGCACTGCCCTTCGTTCCACATCCATGTAATAACAAGGAACCTGTTACAGAAAGGATTTACAGCTGCAATTCAACAAATATGCTTCACTCAGTATCTTTAATCTTTTCTTAAATTCCATTTTTCTCATGAACAGCAATTTATTCTGCTGACCTTTGTTGAGTTAAGTTCAGTTTCCTACAGACTTTCCAGTACTTAAAATGATACCATGAGGAATGGGAGGCATCAAGTCAAATCACCAAATCACTGTGGCTTGCACCACTACAGTAGTTTTCACATTCTGATGTGATCATGTAAACTTCTAAGTAAGTCATCAAATTCTTTAACTGCTGTTACTGTTTCTTCCTGCTTTGCATCCAAAATATCACTGAGAAAAAACCAATGACAATAGCTCTGTTCAAAAAGCATTCCGCCGATTCGAAAAGTTTTAAGTTTCACATACATATCCCTCCTTTGTTCAAGTTACACTTGTGGAAGATCACGTAAAAAGGTTGACAAAAGTCCTTAAAATACAGCAAATATTTTGCAACAGTGAAACTTAAAACTGTTTATTGCAGCATGACCATAAGCTCCTAATGACAAACGTTCAGAGACACCCATACGTTATATACAAGAATCCAAAAATAATCCAAAAACATGCTTAGAAGTGTTCTAGAGCAGAGCTCGAACATTGAAGGAACAGCCTGTCTAGTGTCTACATACCGAGATCACACAATCGATGACTTTGGTCTTGAGGTTAACTTCTGCAGTTTCTTTTAACTTTGTTAGTATCATTGCCAAAAGCTGCTCAGCACGAAATGTGTGCTGTTCACCCATGTAGCTCACCTGAACATGCAACAATCAAACATACATATCTAGAAAAACATATCAAACTTTTATTATTACACCTTAAAAATAAAAATAACTATGTATTTTCCAACAGCGAAAATGACCCTCAAGAATAATGTGAGCTTTTAAAGAATGGAGGAAAAAGCTGTGTAAGTATAAGCAAGTATGATAAATAAGTTATGTCCAGATTTACAACCTAGTATGGATGAGAAAAGTGAACAGGTATAGTTTAAGGATGTTCAGTGTCCGGCCCAAAAGTACATGGAAAGCTCCGTCTATTGTGCTTTGAGACCCTAGTACATTGCTGAAGGGTTTCAAAAGATGCTGAAGACATCTATTTTTATCTAGTACCTAGCCACTAGAGAGTGATGCGGTAATTTTCCCCACATTAAAACCCCGGTAAATAACATGGTAATAGGGACAGCAATGTCGCTTTTACCGTGGTAATGGGGTTTAATGCCGAAGTAATACCGCGGTTATGGTGAATGAGCTGGCGATAAAATCATGGTAATGGTAACATGTTTTATAGTACAGTTACTTAAAATCCCAATTTCAGTTTCCATTCACTTTTTGATGCTAAAGGCTTACATCATTTCTATTTCCTACTTCCTGTTTCCGGTATGTTTGTGTTGAACAATTTTCAGTTTTAAGTGGAAAAGTGCGACATAAATAAATTGTTCAAACAAAAAGTGATATTTGGCCATTTTGTAATTTGCTGAAATCACAAGCCAAATCATGTTTTCCAGAGGAATGTTGTCTTTGAAGATGTGGGTCATGCTGATCTCCAGCTTTCCATTCTTGCTCTCAATAAAGGTAAATTAAGGGTAAGCTTTTCCCATCCAGTCCTCTTTTCCTACAGAATCCTTCAATATTTTTGATGGTGCTCATCAAAAGGTCGACCAGTTCACTTCTCCTCAAAAGACCGCATCTTCTGCTGACAAGTATGCTTTAGCACAGCGGTTCCAAAACTTTTCTGGGTCACGACCCACTTGTGAATGGCTCGGCAGTCTCGGTACCCACGGTGCAAAATTAAGCATTGTGTACTCAAATTTGCTTCGTAAATTATTGGTGTCGAAATAAGCGGATTTACATACAGCGCTTAGAATTTAAAGCATTAAAAGGAAACCTAAGTAAAAACTGTTAACAATTTATTGCAATCCAACTAGCCATATGTTGTTGCTGCAAAAAAATAAATGTTTCTAGAAAAATTTGGCGACCCACTTGCCAGAGCATCGCGACCAACTTTTGGGTCGCGACCCACAGTTTGGGAAACTCTGCTTTAGCAGATATTCCTCCCGTCACCCTGTGGTGGACATGTGTGCCAAAGGTATCGGTAAGAGTAACAATTTCATGGACTAGAACTTTGGAACTGTATATTTATAAAATAGCATTGCATGTTACTAACATAACCCTAGCTCCAAAGAGACCAAAGACTCCAAACTATAATGTGAAGCCAGTTTAATCTCATGGTATGATTACCCCCAAGGTTCAGGATTAAAACCATGCTCAAAACGAGTATGACTGCATCACTAACTCGCGTAAATAGTGCCGATTAAATTAAAACCCGTTTCCCAAACAATAACTGGAAAAAGTGAAAAACTTCAAACACATAAATTTAATTTTATTGCTTCTAACCAAGAGATATTTTTATTTCCAGAAGCTGTTAACTAGTCAGAAATAGTCAGGACCTGGTTAATGCAAACTTTCGATAAGATAATCTGCTTTTTATGTGTGTGTTTTATTAATTCAATCAGCAATAATGAGCAATAATAGCTCTGTAATCCCAAAATTTTTTATTTTTATTTTTAATTGGTGAAAACCTTTTGCATCATATGTGATGTAGTCCTGCGGGGACAAAGTCTGCGGGGATGGGGACAAAACATGCGCAGATGAGGCCAGGACTTACTTGTTGTGGGATAGGGACGAGATTGCCTCCCCGTGTTACTCTCTACTAGCCACTAGTAATTTTAGCTCATTAAAAGCACCTTTACTTACATTATTTTGTGCTTTAAAGACTGCCTTATGACAGCAACCAAAACATACGTAAAAATATTCTACACATCAACAATAACTTACACTAACTACAGGATATCCATCCGGACCGGCGATGACTTTGTACGGTAACGTGCTGATCTCCTTTTGGATGATAGGGTCTTCGAACTTTCGTCCCATCAACCGCTTCCATCCCCAAATTGTGTTTTTGAAGTTGCTAATCATCTGGTTCTTGGCTGATGCACCCATAAACCGGCTTCTTTCACCCATCGAGACACAGGTTCTATGACAACAATAATATATATATAGTTTTATATACATATATATATAATTAGCAGCTACTTCCTCAACCTGTGACTTCACTCTCTTTGACATGTAACCACAAATGCCTTTCAGCATTTTAAGAACACAAGCAAAACAAACATACCAAATTTTTAGAGACAGGAAGATATTTACAAAAAGTGTGCAACAATCCTACAGGCAATATAATAAATATATACATTTACCCAGAAGTCCTTGTATAATTACTTATGAACACTAACTGGCATTTACCAGAAAGTTCTCTCAATGGAGAGGACGACGTACCGAACAATTAATTAATGATTGAAACACAAAGGTTTAAGCCAGACACGTGCTCCAGAAAGGTCAACTAGCATATAACCTACACCAAGAACCATAAAGTGAAAGGATGTTGCGGTAAGGCGCACTTGAAAGAGAAAGAAAATTTGTTCATTCTTGTGTGCACCTTACCGCAATATCCAAGACGAGGATGGATCGACTGCTTACCTCCGCACGTCGTCGATTTATAGTTTTTACTTATGAAAGAATTTTAAGTAAAAGAAACGTTATCCATTCTATATATGAAGACCTTGCCCAACGAACGAATCCATGCGGGCGAACATGTAACCGGCAACCGTTGTACATGGTTTAAATCATGTCACTCGGTGTAACTGAATGAATACTAACGGTGTACATCTGTCGCTGTACTCATTGGCGATCGTCTCAATTCCGCCTTGTCGTGCCACCGCGATGTAGCACGTCTGCTGCCCGATATCGAATCCAACAACCGACATTTTCTTTGGATTTTTGACAGGAGTTCACAAAAATTTACGCGTTTCACACCTACAAACAAAAATACCGGCGTTCGCGACTTTGGTGTCGTTTGAAACCGTACTTCTTGACACTAGAATGTAGGAAACTTGGCTACAGGTCCTTGTCTGATCGCTTCGGTTAGACTAAAAGCCTAAACTTCGATGGCAAACGATTAAAAAAGCCTCCAAATACCTTCCAGAAATTTCCTCCCACGATGCACTCTCTCCCCACAGACTACATATTTATAAGAGGTCGTTGGTAGCGCCCTAACTTGTGCTGTTAGCGTCACCTAGTAAGAAAACGCGCACATAACTACAGAATTGTCTTGATGAAGCCACAGTGGCTCGATCTTTTATAACTGTACCTAGCGTTACGGATAACTATAATTTGGACTTTCAGCTTCAACGTAAAATATTGCTGCTACAATTTATTCAGTCTAATGGGTTTGCGACTTTATCATTGCGTCATTATATTGCGTCATTAGGTTTGGACTCTGTACAAATATGTAGTCTTTTGTCTCTAAAGCTGACAACGTTGTCGTCGTCTAGCATGGCGCATTATTCGCGAAAATTCGCCCAGGCCAAAGATCACGAAGATGCGACGTTTCTAGAGGTTCTGATTTCTATGGCGCTTCGTTACTTGCTGCTACGCTTACATGATCCTTACCATTTCAACTGTGTACTGACCGTTCTTGCAGAAGTTTACAGGAAAGAGGGGAGAAAGCGTATAGGCCTACCATCCTGATCAATCAAGAAAATGCCTGATCCTTCCATAAACCTTTCGACTAACTCATCGTCTCTTACAGGTTTTCACCTCTGACTCCTCTGTTCTTGGTATTATCACAGTATAAATAATTATTTATAGTCTACTGTGGTATTATTTTTTGATCCACACCCAGGGACGTCATTTCGGCTTTTTTCAGGGGGGAGCAAGGACGTCAAAAAAGAGGTAAAAAATTATTTTCACGCTCCGCACGAAGAAATTTCACAGTTTTGGGGTGTTTCTTCAAAATTTTCTGGGGAAAACTCCATAATGTGCTCCTCCCCCCCCCCACTGTCAAAGAGGTGTGGTCTTGTGAAAAAAGCCTTTGCAGACTCTAGTTCTGTTAATAGTAGGCCTATATAATAATTCCATGAATTTGGGTATAATTTTTTTCTTTTTTACCCCTTCTTCTTCCTCCTTTTCTTGTTCCAGTTTTTTCATTTTTTTCTCAAAAATCAGGGGGGCAAATGCCCCCTTCCCCCCCAATGACGTTCCTGTCCACACTTCTCCTTCTCTAACCACATATCCAACATATGTCTCGCTCCTGCTCATGCACATTCATGACCTCCGAGGATTAAGCCTACGACCCATGCTCAACCTTAAAACTGCCTCCACCATGGTCCATTGCTACCTCCATTGTTCATTCGAAGCTTGATTACTGCAATTCTCTTTTCCTCAACCTTCAATCCACTCAAATCAAGCGTCTACTGCAGCTTATCCAAACCTCACTAGCCAGAGCTGTCACTAGAACGCCCAAACATCAGTGATATTAGCCTATCGTTAACGAAAACGAAACGAAAACGAAAAAGAAAAGTCAATCGTTAACGAAAACGAAAACTAAAACGAAAAAGATTTTAGAAATGGAAACGAAATAAAAAGGAAAACGAAAAAGATTTTGAAAACGAAAACTAAATAAAAACGTAAAAGATTGAATGTAAGACTAATAAAAACTAAAACGAAAATGATTTTTGGAACGAGAAGTATTGAAAATCCAACCATGTACTTTATTAAAAACGAGATTCGAAAATGAAAATCCAAACAATCTCTATTATTAAATTATCGACGCGGCAGTTGAACGGCGCATGTCTGCAGTATGAGAATTGTAGGAAAAAGACTGGGGGGTTAGACTTTGATTTAGGCCTACATGGAGTTGGGGTGTGCAATGAAGACTTTACTGTGGGGGGGTGTGCAATGAAGACTATACTGTGGGGTCCTAAGAAAGACTGGGGGGGTTAAACCCCCAAACCCCCCTACAATTCTCACCCTGCATGTCTGCATGTCTAAAATTATTATCAGGATACAACTTCCTGTTTGCGGTCTACAATTTATGTCAAACTGTCGGTGCATGTTTACGAAATTTGTTATTAATAATGAGTCTAATAAAGCTTTTATCCGGTAGGAGACGCGAAAGTATTGTATGGGAATACTTTATATATGAAGATAACGACAAAAGCCGATGTAGGCCTACAGTTCTGAATGACAAAGGAGAGCCGTGTGGGGTTCGCATAGGCCTAGCTGGTACGTAACTACGCAATTTACGCATCATACTCGCTACTTTTTCCGCATTCGTCTTTTGGCTACACACCCTTACTTTAGTATGTGAAAATATACAGTAGTAATCACAATAAGAAACACGTTTTGTAATTTTTTATTGCAGGTAAAAATCCAACAAATCTTAAAACACACATAAGTCATAGCCATGCCGAGGTTCCCAAAACTTCAGACACTCTTAAATTCAAAGGAAGATAGAAACAATTGAGAAAACACAACCTAAGCGTAAAGTGGAGGATAGGGAGAGCCCGTCAATACAGACATGGATGCCTGCATTTCAAGGAAAGAACCTCATACACGACTGATTCTACAGAATATATAAAGCGACTGGAGTCTATAACCAACTTTATCATAACCATAGCCATAACCACCAGTTCATTGGTCCATCAAAACGTTTACAGTACAATTAAGTTATACATAAATCGTCTTACACTATGAATGCTCGGATGGGCACAATTGGGGCACTTGAAAGGACCTAAGTCCCGCTAATAAGGGTCTCAAGTAATTTCTTCTTCGTTGAAGGTATGCTAACCTACTTTTTCAGAACTTAGCCTACATTCAAAGTAAAATGATGTGAAAAAACGAAAACTAAAACTAAAATGATTTGAAAAACGAAAACTAATATGATTTGGTTCTGAGAAACTGAAACTAAACTAAAACTAGAATGATTTCAGGAATAGAAACGAAATAGAAACGAAAATGATTGAAAAATGAAAAACTAAAACTGAAACTAAATAGAAATGATTGACACCTGACAGAAATAGAAACTAAAACTAAAATGATTGTAGGAACGAAAATAACACTGCCAAACATCATCATTATCACTCCCATCCTCAAATCAGTCCCTTGGTTAAAAATCCCAGAGCGAATCCACTACAGAATCCTATCACTAGCTAACCTACAACTCCCTACAATATTCCCAGCGCAAGTACCTTCGTGATCTCTTCACCATTCAGACAACCCTCCACCCGATCATCGTCGTATCTCAGTCTTTCTCGACCCCCAGTCACTACTCTTTTGGACTACTCTCTGGAAACCCCCTCTGATCTGACGTAGCGCTCGTGAATGGGCTGGTGCTCTGCTCTTGGCCTTCGAGTGGCGCTTTAGAAGTTTGGAGATTACGATAACGATACCATTGGAGAAGAGTTTGCGTATTAATACGGCCATTGTGATTGAGAGAGAGAGAGAGATGGACATAGAGAAGGACAGACACACGGACAGCCGACAGAGAGGCAGACAGAATATAGGCAGAGGTAGATAGGGCGTGTAATGGTCAAATTGTATGCATTTGATTGAGAGAGAGATGGACATAGAGACTGAGCGACTGACAGAGACAGACGGACAGCCAGACAGACAGACAAATAGACACAAGGAGATAGGGAGAGAGGGAAAGACACACAGGGCAGGTTATGTGCCTTGGCGCACTTATGTAAACATTGTTATAGGTCGCTATAAAAGGCAGATAAAATATTACGGATACGGAGAATTACATGTTTTACCGAGGTGGCCAAACACGCGTTTTGGTCATTGTGCGGAGTAACAAGCGCTCACTCTCGAAGCAACCATCCATCACAGGCACGAGCCGTTCTACATCTATCAAGGACCTGGGATCCTCATCGGAGAATAACTGTCGATGACAGAACATATAAATAAAATGCTCCTGTTAAGCTCTGCATCTATGTAGGCTATGCCATCAGAACGCTCAATGCACATATGGGGCCCCACAAAATGCACTCTGCGAAATCACACGAGCTACGTCGATCACTATAGCTCCAATGCTGTACGCGCCTCCCGCATGGTGGAGTTTACCAGAGCGGGCGACAGAGCACGTCAAGAAAGCCTTATGGCAGAGGTTCCCAACCTGGGGTGCCCTAGCTGGGAGCGGGAGCGAGATGGCATTTCAGGGGTGCGACAAGTGCACTCGAGTTCGTTTTTAAAAGTCTTGGTCTTGGTCTTGGTCTTGAGACCAAAAGTCTTGGTCTTGAAGTTCAAAGTCTTGGTCTTGGTCTTGAGGTTCAAAGTCTTGGTCTTGGTCTCGCAAGACCTAGACCGGCTGTCAATATGAACAGTCATTTAACAAAACTCAAGAATTAAAAAATTTACCAAGCCTGTTGGCATCATAGCCTACGACAAAATACCTACGGACGGATACAAATTTCGTTGGTCAGGAAAACCCATCGGCAGCCGCAACTATAAGTTATGCTGTAGGCCTAGGCCTATCTGGAAGCCGTGCCGAGACTTTTCACTGAGCCAGACGGTCTAATCGATAAACCATTGGAGGTTTTAAAAAAAGGCTCAGGATGTGTACATTTAAATCCAGTGCTTGAAAAGCTACGGTGTGTGCCAGCGACTTCAGCACCTAGGGTAACTTGGGGTTATATGGACCCCGGGGCTATATGGACCATAGTGAGTCACCAAGTGAAGGAAGTAGTCACTGGCATTTAATTAAGTTTGTTCTAGTTTATAATACTACTCGATGCTGTGGTCGCGCCGGATATTGTTACCGATGTTGTTTGACCGATTTATGATTTAAAAAGTGATCCCACATATAAAGTTCGTCAATTGCTATTTGTTGCTGCCATCTGCCATCCAGAATACCAATTATTTGCAAGCGGCGGGTAAATATAACCAATATATCATTTTTTTCGTTAAAATGTTGCGCTTTTCAGGGCTATATATTTTCATGCAGCGTGAGCGATAATATGTCGTTTAGCTGTGGTTGAAGTCGTGTACCCTGTTTGGGGTTGTATGGACCCACTCTGAAGGGGCTGCATGGACCACGGTCCATGCAACCCATAGAGCCTATCTCAATTGAATTCTATATATAGTGTTTGAATGCAATAGTGATTGAATCTATTTGTATTAGGCCATATTATTGTATTATTATTATGATTATTATTTATTCTTCTTATTATATATTGCATGTATTATTAAATTATTTCAAAAGCAGCAGACATGGTGAGACCATTCAAGTGGAAGAATCTCCGAGGACAGTGAATGAGACTGCTGGTGAGACTGCAGATACCTGTGGTACTGATGAAGGTGCTCTGGATGCAGCAGTGAGCAGTACAGCTTTCTATTCCATTCTCAAGATTGACGAAACACCATACCGCAGGCCAAAAGCAATGGAAGGCAAACCAAACACAAAGTCGCCCATGTGGGTGTGCTAACCAGTTCTCCATATAAGAAGGAACTCGAGGCCATGAAAGCTAAACAGTTGGCAAAAACTGCTGAAGCTGCTGTCAAAAGAGAAGCGTGAGTCCGATTTGAACCGAGAATAGCAAGGCAAAGAAACCGGAAGTAGGCCTAACAGAGAACTGGAAGCCAAAGAGATCGAGGGTTATTAGGCCTAACACGACGTAAGAATCAACGGCAAGTTCAAGAGTTGCCTACAGAAAGAAAAGTCGAGCAAACGCAAACTTGCATGCTCCAGTGGTGCTGCTGTTCCGTGCCTTTACTGTGGTGACCTGTTTGGAGCAACAACAGAGTCATGGATTCAAAGTCAAATGTGCAATGAATGAGCACATTTGAATATAGGCCGGTGCCAGTCCAAACTAGCATAGTTTTGTATGTGAACGTTGCACATAGACCTAAACACTGAACCCGTTGAACTCTTTTGTGGACTTTTAGCTGCTTGTTATTGTTTATTTTTTTACCGTTTACCCTAGTAGGATAAGTTTTTATAAAGTGCATATATTATGCAGTATTAATAGCTTGTCTAGTGAGCAGTCTTGATAAAATTTTATGCAGCTTTCTAGTAGCCTACTTTTGCATTTTGGATATTACACATTACCAGTATCAAGTGATAATTGATAGTTTCAAATCTGTTCATCGTGTTATAATCTAGCCATGTAGCCAATTATATGCTAATAAACGACTTGATTTTATGACAAATATTATTATTAAGGAAACTGACAGTAATTTTATAACTAGTATTATGTACTATGCTAAGATCATTGGATAGGGGTAATATGGACCTGGTCCATATTACCCCTTTTAAGTGTGTCCATATTACCCCGACCATGGGGCAATATGGACCTTTTTGTAAGTTTCAATTTCTTCTATATTTTGAAATAAATTGATGTTAATTATCCACAAACAATTATGTTTTTGCTTCATTATAATGAAAGCATTTGGATGCAATTTAATTGGACTGTATGGATGCTTGATTTTGCTCAGAAATAGTCATTTATGTTAAGGGGTCCATATTACCCCAAGTTACCCTATGGAAAGTATTTTTTACATGGCGAAATTTTTATTGAAGTCCCAAAAGGCACGTCTTGGTCAGAAAATTCTGAGCGAATTGGTTTTTATAAAATACAAAAGGCATTTGGAATAACATTTTGCATGAAGGACTTTTGTAAATACGAATTCGGAATTCTCTGCAGTCTGCATTTAAAGTTAATTTGCCTGAATAAAATAAAAGGATCACATTTTTATTAAAATACCGAGTAGTCCGACTTCACAAACTTTTTGTAAGGAAAAGAAGTCTTGGTCTGAATGTGATTTTTTGGGTCTTGGTCTCGGTCTTGGTCTTGAGGTTCAAAGTCTTGGTCTTGGTCTCGAGGCTCAAAGTCTTGGTGGTCTTGGTCTTGGTCTCGAGGTTCAAAGTCTTGGTGGTCTTGGTCTCGAGGCTCAAAGTCTTGGTGGTCTTGGTCTTGGTCTCGAGGTTCAAAGTCTTGGTGGTCTTGGTCTCGAGGTTCAAAGTCTTGGTGGTCTTGGTCTTGGTCTTCAGGTTCAAAGTCTTGGATTGTGTCAATAAAAACAAGCCATCTTTCTAATTGCAGTATTAGTTTAATAGGGGCTTACATCATTTTTGTCGCGATTTTTAACAATTCATAAACTCTCTAAATTTAATGATTAGGCCTAAAACGACTATACTTATGACGTAAATGCAATAAAGACGCCATTTTGCGATTAATGTTCAGGTCACAGGTGACGTCATATTTTGACATATTGTTCTGTGCCTTGGAAACATCTGATAACTCGACGTGGGAGAGATCAGACGAGACGAAACATTTCGTACAGAAATCATCGAAAATGTTAGAAAAACGTCGATACTCGATTAAATAAATGCATTTAGGTGCATTTTTGAAGACGCAAATCGACAAAGACTCAAATGGTGCCTAGAAATTGTCATTTGGACCAGAAATCATCGAAAAATTCGATTGAAGTTCAACGTCAGAATTGATAAATCCAAGAATCGCAAATCGATGAATAATTGACTTATCGACACGAATTAAAACCTCGAACAGAACATCAAAGCAGACAGAAAGTCGAAATTAAACGTAAGAATTGTTTCATTCAATAACAAATTGAACAATAACCTATAAGGCATAGGCTATATGACATGATTCATCGATAGGCCTAGGTATAAGGTCTAATTATCCAATATAACTTTTCTAGCGTCGTTTTCATGCTGCACAGAGCGCCAGACGATGTTCGCTTATGACGTCACCAGTGACCTGAACATTAATCGCAAAATGGCGTCTTTATTGCATATACGTCATAAGTATTGTTGTTTTAGGCCTAATCATTAAATTTAGAGAGTTTATGAATTGTTAAAAATCGCGACAAAAATGATGTAAGCCCCTATTAAACTAATACTGCAATTAGAAAGATGGCTTGTTTTTATTGACACAATCCAAGACTTTGAACCTCAAGACCAAGACCAAGACCACCAAGACTTTGAACCTCGAGACCAAGACCAAGACCACCAAGACTTTGAACCTCAAGACCAAGACCAAGACTTTGAACCTCAAGACCAAGACCGAGACGAAGACCCAAAAAATCACATTCAGACCAAGACTTCTTTTCCTTACAAAAAGTTTGTGAAGTCGGATTACTCGGTATTTTAATAAAAATGTGATCCTTTTATTTTATTCAGGCAAATTAACTTTAAATGCACTGCAGAGAATTCCGAATTCGTATTTACAAAAGTCCTTCATGCAAAATGTTATTCCAAATGCCTTTTGTATTTTATAAAAACCAATTCGCTCAGAATTTTCTGACCAAGATGTGCCTTGTAGGGCCTCATAAAATTGTGCCATGTGGAAAAATACGTTCTTCAGGTGTTGAAGTCGCTGGCACACACAGTAGCTTTTCAAGAAGTGGATGTAAATTTACAAATCTCAAGCCTTTTTGAAATCCTCCCATGGTTTATCAGACCGTCTGGCTTCATAAAAAGTCTCGGCAGGGCTTCCAGACACAGCATAACTTGCTTTCTGCTGCCGATGGGTTTCCTGACCAACAAGACTTGCATCCGTGCGTAGGTATTTGTCGTAGGCTATGGTGCAAACAGGCTTGATAAATTTTTTAAATCTTGAGTTTTGTTAAATCACTGTTCATATTGACAGCCGGTCTTGGTCTTGCGAGACCAAGACCAAGACTTTGAACCTCAAGACCAAGACCAAGACGACTTGAACCCCAAGACCAAGACCAAGACCAAGACTTTTGGTCTCAAGACCAAGACCACGACTTTTAAAAACGAACTCGAGTGCACTCGAGACCAAGACCTTGGTCTCGAGGACAAGTCTGATAATTGACCCAGAATCCCACACGCTGTTCAGAATGCTGAATGTCAGTATAGACCCTACTGACTGGCTATTTAAGCCAGCCAATCAATGGCCATCCGATCCTGCATTTCTTGTGGCTGATAAATTTGTTCGCACTGTCAAAGTTCTAAATGACGCAGCTGAGCGTATCGGGTGAAGCTTATATCGTCCGTAAACTTTGGCAACTCGCCAGAACCCAGCAATCACAGGCTACTAAAAATGTCATGTAACTAATGATGGTTAAACTGTAATAACATCAGTGAATGATATAGAATGTTACTTCCTTTGTATGCTTTGACCAAGAAAACACTACTCCAGACTGACCGCAATTTTGTCCGCCATTTTGTTTTATAGCCATTTGAAGATAATTGTCCGCTATTTTGTCCGCCATTTTCTTTTCTGGCAGTGCTACATACTTGTCTTTAGTTGAATCGCATTCCTTGACCCCGAAAACGTTAACTTAGACTCTAAAATCATGTTTCCATCACATACATGGCTTTACTTATAGCCATTTGAAGATATTTGTCCGCCATTTTGTCCGCCATTTTGTTTCTGTAAGTGCTACATATTTGTCTTTAGTTCCGTCGCATTCCTTGACCCCGAAAATGTTAATTTAGACTCCAAAATCATGTTTTCATCCCATACATGACTTTATTTATAGCCATATGAAGATAGTGGCCGCCATTTTGGCCGCCATCTTGTTTTCCCATGCAACAGCTAAAAATCCAGCTTGCTAACCGCGATTTTCGTTTTCAGCAGGGTCAAATTAGTCTAGAAACGCCGGTTAGCAAATTGTTACATGATTTGCTTCTAAGAGTGATTTCTAAAAGCGCATTATTCGAGTCATTACTAGATCCCCAAGAAATTCCCATACCTTCCAATTATTCCAGTCCATGGGCTTATTGACCATTGCCAGTATAACATCTTATCAAATCTGCGATTTCATGCACCGCTATACCTTCAATTCACTACCCAATGCATTTTTTTAACTTTTTCACAAGTACTTCGGATATTCATCCCTGCCCTACTAGGAATAAACCCAACACTTACCAGATCGAATTTGCACGTACTAACATACGGAAATTCTCAATAACCTATCTAGGACCAAAACTATGGAATAGTCTCCCCTCTGATTTACGACACATTCCAAGTTACTATGTTTTTAAAAAAAGCCTTCGTTCACACCTACTTATTAGACAGATTGCCCAGTGACAACCTGCTGCGACCCCCTCCCATCTGATTTATTTTACTTTGTTGTTTTTTTGTTCTTTTTTTGTTTTCTGTTTTTTTTGTTTTTCTTTTTTTGCCACTAAGTCTTACTATTCTGTTAACTAGTTGCCCACCTTTTGCAAATTCGTTGTCTCTAAATAGGTCTACTCAAAGGCTCATGTGTACATGGCCGTCGTCGAGTTTTGTTAAGTAAATGGGGGGCCCTTACTAGCGGGACCCTGGTCCTTTTAGGGCTTCCTATTGACCACTCACAGCATGATATAGCCTTCTAAACCCATGAATATCTTAATGTTTCAAACCTTTTCAGCATCATAGTGGCTATTTAAATTATATTTTCTTGTATATTGTCACGTTTGCTTTGTGGATCAATAAATTGATTGATTGATTGATTGATAGAGCCTTTTTTAAATTCCAAGCCTAGACAATAGACCGGATTCAATTGGTATTTACTATTCTTGCCACACTTTAAACTGAAAACCAAGTTGTGCTTATTTTAAAATATTTATAAATTTAATATATTGGATAATTGAATTTCATAATACAATATCTGTCTCTAATTCTGTGCCCACTTAATATGCTGCGTCCGGGGGCGGTTGCCCCTTCTGCCCCTTTCGTTACGCCACTAAGCGTTCTGACTGCTTGAATAAACGAATATACATAAGCCTAATTGAACACTTAGGCCAGCATAGTCCAGAAATATAATATATCGCAGAACCACCCATACTCAAGTTTTCCAATTATTCTATATTCTTGCGTTGTCTATAAGTATTATTTTACAGAATTTTAAAATGTTACCCTGAGGTTCCTCAAAGTCCCCGAACATAACGACCGATTTTGGTCGAAATCGCACTTTGATTTTCAATACCAACAGCTGAGAATAGCGTGTAGGATTCTGGGCCATTTAACTGAGCACATAATTATGGGAATCATAATACAACTTTTTTAACACCAAACTGCGTATTTTTTATTGCCCTTGACTAATAAGCATTGAAACAAGTCAAAACGTGTCAGTCGTTACAACATATAGGAAACCAATGCACCACTGGCCTACTTGTCCACAAAATGTTACTAATGCGACTATGTTGCGATTGCCTTCAGCCCTTGACGTTAATTAGACAGAGACGGTCAACGGTCAATGGTGTCAAGTGTACAACAGCATCAAGATTTATTCATAGCATCATAATTTATGCTTAATATGTCTTCCTGTCATATGTTTGGACCTGCTTCCTGTGTTGTTCGACGCCCTGCAAGAGCCATGATGGGTGCTCAGGATCGGTCGTAATAATAGTTTCAAAATCCGATATAAGCTTTACCCTACGCTCAGCTGCGTCATTTAGAACTTTGACAGTGCGAACAAATTTCTCAGCCACAAGAAATGCAGGATCGGATGGCCATTGATTGGCTGGTTTAAATAGCCAGTCAGTATAGGGTCTAAACTGACACTCAGCATTCTGAACAGCGTGTGGGATTCTGGGTCAGTTATCAAGGTCTTGGTCTCGAGTGCACTCGAGTTCGTTTTTAAAAGTCGTGGTCTTGGTCTTGAGACCAAAAGTCTTGGTCTTGGTCTTGGGGTTCAAGTCGTCTTGGTCTTGGTCTTGAGGTTCAAAGTCTTGGTCTTGGTCTCGCAAGACCAAGACCGGCTGTCAATATGAACAGTGATTTAACAAAACTCAAGATTTAAAAAATTTATCAAGCCTGTTTGCACCATAGCCTACGACAAATACCTACGCACGGATGCAAGTCTTGTTGGTCAGGAAACCCATCGGCAGCAGAAAGCAAGTTATGCTGTGTCTGGAAGCCCTGCCGAGACTTTTTATGAAGCCAGACGGTCTGATAAACCATGGGAGGATTTCAAAAAGGCTTGAGATTTGTAAATTTACATCCACTTCTTGAAAAGGTACTGTGTGTGCCAGCGACTTCAACACCTGAAGAACGTATTTTTTCACATGGCACAATTTTATGAGGCCCCTACAATTGAGGCACATCTTGGTCAGAAAATTCTGAGCGAATTGGTTTTATAAAATACAAAAGGCATTTGGAATAACATTTTGCATGAAGGACTTTTGTAAATACGAATTCAGAATTCTCTGCAGTCTGCATTTAAAGTTAATTTGCTTGAATAAAATAAAAAGACTCAAGTTTTCATTAAATAGCGAGTAGTCTGACTTGACAATTTTTTGTAAGAAAAATAAGTCTTGGGCTGAATGTGATTTTTTGGGTCTTGGTCTTGGTCTTGAGGTTCAAAGTCTTGGTCTTGGTTTTGAGGTTCAAAGTCTTGGTCTTGGTCTTGAGGTTTAAGGTCTTGGTCTTGGTCTCGAGGTTCAAAGTCTTGGTCTTGGTCTTGAGGTTCAAAGTCTTGGTCTTGGTCTCGAGGTTCAAAGTCTTGGTCTTGGTCTCGAGGTTCAAAGTCTTGGTCTTGGTCTCGAGGTTCAAAGTCTTGGTCTTGGTCTTGGTCTTGAGGTTTAAGGTCTTGACAACAAGACTGCCAATGATTAAGTCTTTAAGCGTTGTGTCGCGTGCAGTGTGATTCTCCTTACAGATTTTATTTTAGTTACAGTTACAGTTATAGTTAATGGTTTTTTATTTTAGTTATAGTTACAGTTATAGTTAGTATTATTTTTTAGTTATAGTTATAGTTATAGTTAACGGACTTTTATTTTAGTTAATTTTAGTTAGTACATAATTACAAGTGACCCCTCCTGGTCCATATAATATTTTATGGGGTTATCGATTAATTATGTCAGCAAATTTTACGCAGTTTTTGATCTCCTCAACTTGTCATCAACTGTCAAACATTCAAGGACCCCCTAACAAAATTATGTCAAAGAAAATTACCCCACCCTCAGAATATTTCTATGACTCTAACATGCAAAAAACTGAAATTGCCAAAAAACAAAACGTTGTTATTCAGAGTTTAACTTGTGTAATCACTTTCTGTCACAGATATTTAATGGATTTTTTCCCATTAGGAAATACAGTCTCGTTTTCTTTTAAATGTGTATTCAATTTGATTTTTATTATGAACATTTCTAATTTGAACATGATAACTTTTTATAATATTCCTTTTAACATAGAAAATTAAAATCAAAACAAGTTTCTCACTCTAAAATTAACAATCGAAAGAAAAAAATTATCTTTCCATCAAAAAGAAACTCGAAATATTAGATTTTCGAAAAGAAACCAGAATATTCGGAAGGAGAATATGCAGCACATTTTCTCATTTTATCTCGGAACAATAAACAGGATAGTTTAAAACGAATAAAATATCGCGTTTGATTAAATTCGCCATGTTTATCGATATTGCACTTTTTTATTTCATTAACGAAAATAGCGATGAATTTTCGTTAGTGTTA
The DNA here is from genome assembly GCA_963556255.1 of Allolobophora icterica. Classification (NCBI taxonomy): domain Eukaryota; kingdom Metazoa; phylum Annelida; class Clitellata; order Crassiclitellata; family Lumbricidae; genus Allolobophora; species Allolobophora icterica. The sequence continues at coordinate 42,737,567 of OY744608.1, read as the reverse complement.
TTTTCGTTATAGTTATAGTTATAGTTAATGATATTTTTTAGTTACAGTTATAGTTATCGTTAACGAAATCATTTTTGGTTCGTTAACGAACATTTTCGTTATCGTTAACGTTAACGAGAATCACACTGGTCGCGTGCAACTTTTCTGAACCGAAGCGGAAGTTTTCTGGCAATGGCGTCGGAAACAATTGAGCCGCCATTTCTCGCTTCAAGCAATCAGTCACCATTTGATGCTTGCTGAAAAGTTCAAACGGAATCATTTCTTCTGTGAGGTAGGGCCTACCATCGGTGGTTAGCGGGGTAGGCCTACTTTTCTTGGCAGAAACACTGAAGCAATTAGTTAGAACTTAATTAGAGGGCCCACTGAATCTCCCCTCCACTAAAAATCGGACGCTTTGCATTATTATTTTCGAATATTAGGACAAGCATTCATTTGCGATATTATATGATCACAAATGAACATAAATGACAGAACCAGGCGCTAGACAGTTCGATAATGTTTAAGGTCAGTGGAACTAAATGTGCTTCCAGTGTATTTCGTCAAACGCTGCTTCTCACGGACAAAAACGCACAAAAAATAACCAATTAAGAGCACAAAGGGCAATCACTCTTGGGCTTTAAACCAATTTTAGATAACTGAAAGCCGTCTGAAGGACTCTTGACGAAACTAAACGTGGAAACTAGGACGGATCCAGAAAGCACCATCAATAATCATCCCACCGCGCATCGATTTAGTCTGACGACGGCCTCTAGCGAATAGCGACGTCGAAGAGTTAGCGTCCTCTGGCGAATGGATTTATAATGTGACGTCTATGGCTTGTCTACACGTATAAACACGTTACAGCACTCGGAAACGAAGTGAAATCAATAAGTGTTGGACAGAAGCTAAATAATGACAGAGTCCAACTTTCATTTAGGCGTTTAACAATTCATAGCGCCACCTGGTGTCGGCTTTCAGGTCGTCTGTGTTTCGCTTTTTCACTGTTTGGTCGCATGCTCACAACCAATCATTTGGGGCGCATTTACGAAGAATTCCTATATATTATGCGAGGAAGCTTACCTAACGAGAACTAGGCCTATGCTAGTGTTTCATTACTCCATTGCATGCGGTGCGAAAACGGCAGACTGTTCGTACAAAGATAGAGTAATTTTCGTACAATCCTAGATGGTTTAAACTGTCGTAAGCATGATGTTGATCAATGATTATACTGTTGGAAATTGGAATTTCTTACTGAGTTGATCCTTCAACACACATTGCCCCTTTTATGGACCTCCCTCTACTTTAGTTTCACTTGTAAAGACGGGGCTAGAGCCGCTAGACTCGTCACGAAAAAGAAAAAGAAGAAGAGGAAGAGAACTCCCTTAAGCTATCCCAAAGCATTTGTTTCACAATTATCTTATGTCATCATTTATAAATTTCTCCAAATTCCTGCAATTTCCCATAGCCAACTCATTTCTGCTGTGAGAATTTGTTCTAACCTTCCAGTATTCTCACCCGTGTAGGCAAATATAAAATATATTCAATGATCGTCTCCTATATTCTTGTCTTAGTTGCTTCTCAACATCCTGTTCACTTTTCGAAATGCTCTTCGGGTGCAACCAATTCTCCTTCGCATGTCTTTTTAGCTATTGCCATCTGCGGTTATTATAGAGCCCCAGTCGCTAACACTTCATACCCATGCAGGATATATATATAATATATATATATATATATATATATATATATATATATATATATATTAACAACGACGATTTCTGTGGCACCGCAACATGTAGGCCTATATTTGGCGTAGGTCCTATGCGTGCAGGATAGGCCCTTGGACAGTTGGACAGTGTATTTATTTGTGACCGTGCATGTAAAATTATCTGCCTATACATGTGCTTAGAGATCAGCACTTGGTGGCCACAGATGTGCTGAAGAAGCAGCTTTATTTTTATGGAAATGGTGCAAGTTGTATGGAGTTAAGCGTAAGAGGATGTCGATGTGTAAATTCATAATTACAATCGTAAACACCAAATTAATTAAGCTCTACTCTGAAGCTCAGCGCAGAGTACCAGCTGCGTCAAGTCAAAAGATTTGTCCAGAGCTGGTCATAGGAGGTTCCTAGTCCGGTTTCCAGAGATACAACAGAGATCGAGGAGGCAGAGGAACTGATATAAGGCCGCATTAAGGCGGGTTTCGTTGAAGACGAGAAATGCTTAGAAGGCGAAGGATTCCATGGATTACAGGTGGAAATTATTGAAGAGGTGGGATTTTAATTTAGAGTGGAAAGCCTGTGGAGCGAACAGTAGAGGAGCTTGAGGCGTCAATTCCCCTAAGCTGAGTTGGTGTGTTGAAATAAAAAGAACAGGATTGCACCGGATAGATTGCGTAACAACGACATAACAAGACTGGCGTCAGGAACTGGTGATAACGACTGTGATGATTAGAACCTACGCTAACGATGATACTATTGACGATGATCATATCTTAATGACGCATTGTACTGCATTGCATAATTTACATTCGTGGTTACGTTGAAATAAGTCAACTGCGAATACATTCAGACAGAACACACTGTGTCAGAATCTTATACGTTTGCTTTTGAGAGTTTCATTAGCATTGCACGCTGTTAACACTGTAATTTTTGTAAAGAAGTTTTCGATCGGTTAGATCGTCCGCTCCAACTGTCTTCCTCAACCTTGAATCCACCCAAATCAAGTCTCTGCAACTTATTCAAAACTCCCTAGCCATAGCTGACTCTAAAACACCCACACATCATCATATCACTCCCATCCAAAAACCACTCCATTGGCTAAAAATCCCAGATCGTATCGTATCGTATCGTATCTAGTAATTTATAAGGCGCCTTTCGCAGTATAAACTATTCAGAGGCGCCCTCAGTGCATGAGCCCCGTGGAAACAGAAACGTCTTGAGCAAGCGAGCAGATGCAGAGGAGATTCCCATCATGAGTTTAGTTCGAAGTCGAGATGGAAGACCATTCCAGACAGAGGGACCTATGACAGCAAAAGCTCGACGTTGGGCCAGAGTGGTCCTAGTACGAGGGACAAAGAGAACAAGACGGCCAGTAGAGCGCAAAGGACGAGCAGAAGTTGCAGAGAGATCGAATCCACTTCAAAGTCCTATCACTAACCTACAACTCCATGCAATATCCCCACAGCCAATTATCTCCGTGATCACCATCCAGGCAACCCGCTTCAGCCGATCACCCTCCTAGCTCAGTCTCTCTCGAACCCCGGTCACAACTCATCTCAAGTTCTCCAACCGAGCCATATCCAACACAGCACCACGCCTCTGAAACTATCTCCCCCTCTGATTTTCGCAGATTCTCGGTTCCTCCATCTTCATTTTCACCTGTTCTCCATTTTCCTTCTCACGCTCCTCTATCTACCAACCCCGGGCTTTCCACTCAAAACTGAAGTCTCACCTATTCAAGTACTCCTACCCTGACTCATCTGATCCTCCGCCTTTCAAATCTCGCCCTAAACGACACCGCCTTAAGAGCTGCCTCCTCTCTTGATCTCTTCCCACCCACATGATAACCGGACTCGGACCTCCTTTGGACTACTGTTTGGAAAAACCCCTCTGATTTGTCGCAGCGCTCGTGATTAGGCTGGTGCCCCGCGCTTGGCCTTTAAGTGGCGCTTTAGAAGTTTGGAAATTACGATTACGATTACACGAATAAAATGAAATGAAGCACACAGCGAAGTAACCTTCCAGAAGTTCCAGGCTAGAATGAATTTCACAAAAGAATTGAGAAATTCCAGATCAGAATTGGAGCAGGTGGTTGCTACCACCGATTCATCTCGATACACGCTCGTCTCCACTCCATGCGGTTGTCCTCTAAGCCATCGCAGCGACACATTTCGCCCACGCTCACTCGGGGCCGCCGCCGCCGCCTAGCATTTGTATATAAGCATCGTGACATGACGGTGGAAAGTCACTTCGGACGATATGTGCACCAAGAGACACAGTCAATAATTAAGTGCATATTTAAACGAACGGTCAAGCACGTACAAATAGATTCATATGGTCACTAGAATAACTATCGCAAATCAAGAATCGGAAACATTCGGAAGCGTTTACTGCCGAGGACAAAGAGAAAATAACAGGAATGAGTCGAAGGAGTGCATGGGAAATTGAGAAATTGAAAAATCATTTCCACACAAGAGATTGACGGGTCATGAAGGAAGACGTGTAGGATGTATAGAGGCATACGTACATTCAGCGAGATAGCTGAACAGAGCCAAACAAAATGCAGAAACACAGCCAGAGGAAATCATGCGTATAGTCAAGCGTAGAGTGGACGACACAGAGTGAAGCAAAGAGTAACATATACAGTCTGCGGAGTCCAGCACAAAAAGTGAGTATACAGTGAAGCACAGCGCAACGGATGATGTCAACATGACATAATAGGGTGTATTAGGCCTACAACTGAAAGAATCGAGATGAATGCAATGGATGCGGTTATATTTTGAAGCATTTATTCAGAGAAAAGACGATGGCAGAGTTTGGGATTTGACTCTCAAACCCGTTGTTCGGTTGGTGTTTTTCGAGAGCAAGAGACGCAACTATTCAGCGGGTTATTGTGGACGACAGGAAGACGGCGTCGAGAGAAGATCTTGGGCCTTCAATTGGACCAGACTGAGAGGATTATCGGCGCCTGCAGTCTGAGATAAATGGCCCTAATGAGACGCGGTTTGTTGTCGTCATTTGTTGCCGTGACAACGGTCCTGTACTGGTTCCGTGTTCGGACGACGTTCGCCCAGCCGAAGCGCATCCCTCTGGGTGAGTGTATATGGTCAGAGGTAAGAAATAGACGACGACAGCAGGCTAACCTCACATTTATTACGTGCCTCCATTAACGACTGTTCTTTGAGACGTGGCGCTGTAGGCTACTGCAGGGCTGGGAGGAGTGTTCCGTTGAAGCCCAACACGACAACAGCATTCCAACTGAGCTGGAGAACAATTCATTCATCCATTCATTCAAAGCATTTATATAGCGCATTTAAAATTCCCCACATGCTGCATGTTGACGGCAACAACAAGTGTGCTAAAATCCATCTGCCTATCGGGATTTGATCATACATGTAGGTCGCAGAGGTCAATGCATGACCGACGCATTTAAGATCAGCCAGAATCCATATATGAAGAAAGAGACACGATCTTTTGTAGGGAATGTTCACTTATGGCCGACAGAGGCGTCTACACCATAGAAACCTTGGAGCAAATGCTCCATCCAAGAAATAGGGGGGGGGGGAGATCTGTCAGTGCGAGTGCCACCATTTTAGGGTGAAGGAACGTGGGAGGGGAAAAAGAGGGGGAAAAGGGACGTTGCTCCAATGACTTAGGGAGATATATACGCCTCTGATGGCCGATATAACACTCTTATCAGTAAAGTGGTATAAAGGGAGACAGTAATGCCATTGATAAAACACGGCCGCTGAAAAGCTGCCGTGTTACAAATTTGGCCAAAGAAAAGAATAAAATAATTAGTAAATAAATAATATTGCAAGAAAATAGAATGACAAAAGTGTCATTGATAGATTCATACGTGTAGAGAATTTTAGGTTGCATTCTGAAGTATTGTTGTCATCTTGTTGTCACTGCTTGTTAATTTATTACACGTAGCAAAATCAAAGGCTACGTAGACATGTGTCTTAACTCGAGTTAAACAAGAATTACGATACTATGGCTATTTACCCTATATAGTTTGAGGTGATCCATGCGCATATCAAATTATTTTATGGTTGAAAATTTATTTTTCTTTGTCGTTGTCGTTGTTGTTGTTTTTTGTTGTTGTTATTATTGCTGTTCTACTCCTGTACTACTTCTGCTCTTGCTACTCTTATTATCCAATGTCTGAACGGTCAATCTTGACCTTGGCTTAGGCCCTACAGTTGGTCTTTTAGGTCCCGCCCTGGTCCTTTTAGGTCCTGACCTGGTCCTCTTAGGTACTGGCCTTGTCCTCTTAAGTCGTAACCTTGTCCTCTTATAAGTCCTGGCATGGTCCTCTTAAGACCTGACCAGGCCCTATATTATAGGTCTCGGTCTCGGTCTCGTATAGGTTTTATCTCTGTTAGGCACTAGCATCATTACTCTGCTCCTTACTTATTTTTACACATTAATAACAGAGGTCGTTTCTGCGAATCACCTGACAACGCTGTAGCCTGCATGCATAGGCGTGTGATTTTGTATACGTAGACAGTCTGCCATATGGTTCATTTATTTGTATTGTGCGCTGACAGTCTCTTATACGATTGCGTGGCTCGGCCGAATACCCAAACTGCTCTCCAGAGAGCTAAAAGCAAGGCTGAGCCTTCATTATGTGAGACGCATGTTGCAACCTCTTCTGTTCTGAGTCTAAATCGTTGCCAAGGCGGAGCGATTTTCCCTCAAGACACTGAGAAAAATAAACAAGAAAAGATCAGTCGACTGAAAGACAGAAGAAGTTCCAACACCGCTGCACTTGTATGAATCCATTCGCCAGGAAAATTAGTCCCTAACAGTTATGACGCAAATACACGTGTAAAGAAAAATCGTAATACTCAACTGTACAAACAACAGAAATTTACAGAAAACATACATAAATAGATACTAAAACAATAACTGCATAAATATAAATACACAAAAGAAATACATAGGTTATTACAATTTGCATACATACTTAAATACATATGTATATTTATGTATACATACGTACATACAGACATACATATATACGTGCGTACATATGTATACATGCAAGCATACATACATATATCTATGTATGACATTGTATGCATGCATGCAATAACTTATGTATTTCATGTTATGTGTATTTATTTTTATGCATCATTTATCATAATGGCTATTTATGCATGTGTTCTGTAAATTTCTGCTATTTGTATACATAGGCCTACATAAATACATGCATGCATGCATACATACATACATACATGCATACATTCATACATGCATACATACATATATGCATACATACATACATACATACATACATACATACATACATACATACATACATACATACATACATACATACATACATACATACATACATTCATGCATATATGCATACTCAAATGCATCATTGTTTTATTCATGCACACCTGCGTACGTACGCTCATATACTCTCATGCGTACGCATACATACAATTAAGCCTACGTGCAAAGGTTCACCAGTCACTCTGGTACAGAGTAAAGCAGGGAGGCGACCTGACCGACGACTCTGATGAGCGTAGACTCGGATCCGACCTGGGCTGGTGAACCAAAGTCCTCCGTGCCCACCTTCTCGTGGTGCGGACCGTTAGTACCCTTCCTAGGAAGTACTCTTCCTAGGAGGGGGAACGAACGGGCACGGCAGGCAAAACCAGGGGAAGGCAATGGCAAACCACCCCTGTTAATCATGCCAAGAAAATCGTCATGCCACACACCAAACCACGCCGATGGTCGCGGATGGAGGGACTCCCAGGCCGGAGCGCTGAGGTGGGACTCCCAGGCCAAAGCGCGACTCAAGGGCTACTGGGAGAAGTAGCAAGACGGCAACGGAGACTGTGTGGCATGACGATCGCTAGGGCTCCTAGAGCCGACGGCACAAAGAAGCGTACGTGCGTACATATTTGCATACATAAATGCGTACATACCAACTACATGCGTATATGTGCATACACAGGTAGGCTTACATGCATAAATGCAAACACATATTGCATGATATGCACATTCCTAAAGAAATAAGCAGATATGAGAAGACGGATTAAGTGGGTCGGTCGTGTAACAGTTTCGCATCAATAGATGTCTCAGTGGCTTTTAGTCCTACATTTACTATTCACAGCTAATGTGATTCGATTCCTACGAACGACTGCTCTTGTCGGAATGTTGTTGCGCAGATATGTAGGCTTTACTAAATGGCCCAGCCTGCGGGGGTTTCTCCGTCGAACGCCGGTGCTTATCACTGACCCTTTCCTGCCCGCCCTTAATCGCTCTCCCTCCGATCGTTACTCGAGATTTACGTGAGATCGGTTTCCGGGGATAGGCCTCACTTCCGCCCGACAAATGCTGTTTGGACGCTGATGGGCATAGAAGATTACGAGAAAGTTTACGCAGAGACATCTCCGATGGTTAGCGCCAGAACGAATGTGACAAAAGGTTCCAAAAGGCCTCAGGATACTTTGAGGTTGTTCCTGGTTACATTACGACACAACAAACGATTTAACAGTTATTTGTAAGAAATCCAGGTTGGCATATAAAGTTTAATGCGCCTAAAGAGCGCGGCATAGTTGTTTGAAGAGGCTTTTTAGTTTGATTTTGTTGAGCGCCTCTAAAGAATTCATCTAGAAGATTTGTTACATGAATTTGCTACTACAATTACAACCGCTGAATTGAGCTTTGAAAACGGCATAGCTCTAGTCACTCTAGCATGAGCTTGCTAACAGGGAAGTCGATACGCTCTGAAGACTGGGAGACGCCCGGCACATCGCAAACGCGAGCCTAACATTGACAATAACCCCCTCCCCGAACATCAACACCCATGCACGCACACACTCACACGCACACACGTGTAGAGGCATAATGCATATACATATGATTAAGAAACACGTTAGAGATGCGTATTCGGACTTTGCATTCAGGTTATCGTTACATGTTCAAAGGTGGATAAAAGATGAAAAAGAAGTCAGCGACATATATCTTCAAAAATGTCGAATAGTTCTACCGATTTATCAATTGAGAGTTAAGACTGAGGTTACAGGACGAGGTCCGTGACGGAAGCAGTTTGGTTAACAGATGAATATGTATAGCTGCAGCTCGAGCGTCGTGCGATGAACCTTCTTCTTGACGTGGTTTTGTGACTGAAAAACAAAATGAAAAAGTGGCAAGAGTTCAAAAGAAGATACGTCTAAAGCATAAGCTGCTTGTAAATTGGAGGAAGCTTATGATGCTTTGATTACTGTTTACCAGGGAGAAATTTGGTCCTGTACTTTTTTACTCTTCAGCAACTGAAGTGTAACACATATCCGCAAAGTAGAAACTATGGACAGGTCTTTAAGGCTTTTCTTGACGTTTGAATTAACGTACTGATGCAGTAAAAGGCGAACGAGAATGTCGATGTCCTATCTCTGTTATAAAGTTGTATTACGCGTTTTAGTATCAACAACCCAAATGCTTTTAGCTGGTGTCAGACTAAATATAGTTTATAACACGCCGAATGTAGGAAAATATATCTCAGTTATTGTAAACATCGCCAAAACGAAATTAATTCCTGTATAGGCTAATGTAATATGATGTGACTCGATAGGTTATTTGTAAAAGTATTAGGTAACCTTTCTCCGAATCTTAGTAGTAAATTGTAGGACCAGGACCTAATCACTTTCATCGAAATAAGAATCATCATACATTATGGCCTGTTCCAATCAAAGCAGAAGGGTTATAAAGTAAACTGAGGTAACCATCTGCATGCAATGAAGAGCGCCAAGTCTCGTCTCGCCGGCGAGATCTCGCAAAGGCTTCCCATAATGCGTCTGCCAGCTCTCAAAGATGGCGTAATTTACCAGCGACCGTTCTTGTGGAAATGTTCTCTCTAAAACCCGAGCAGGAATCGTCGCAACCCAAAACGATTAGTTTCGTGACGAATTCAGAGGGCCGCCATGTTTACCAAGTCTTTCCGCCAACAGATTAGACGACGTCACCCTCCTTGAAATGCATGTCGTCTGTGCAGCGCCGATAGCAGACGACATTTTGCGCCTGGATGGGCGACAACAGACCTTCAACCGTCGTTTTATTTCGGACTGCTTATGACTGATGACGTCAGGGAGACGACGTCTAACCGCGTACGCAGCGTTGCATTCTTGTCGGCGGAATTGGTATGGCGCTTGCGTTGTCCGTGGAGTTATGAGTTCCAGGGTCCGACAGTCCGTCGGTCGGGTTGCGAATGTATATAAATGACAATTATTATAATTACATCGTCCAGTGGGAATGTTTTACTTCCGGTAGCAAACCATTAGGTCAGGAGGTCGTTGTGGAGTGTTGAATCTGTCGCTGAGAAGGAGTAGGAAGAGAAGGACGAGGAGAAGAAGAAGGAGGATTTTAGGAACAGGAACTGAAGGAAGAATGCATATAAGAACGAATTGAAGTAGCAAAAGCAGGAGAAAGGAGACAGTTAAAGGAATAAGTGGGTGGAATAAGTTGATGAAAACGGAAATGAAAAGCAAAGAGCAGTCAGTGGAGAAAACGGAGGAAAAATTATACAATAGACTTTAGAAAAGCGTGTAGTAGATGATAATTAAATAGATAACTCAATAAATGTGTAATTAATTGATTAATTTATAAAAAAAATTATATGCAAACATATATACACAAGCGGACAAATAAACAAATAATGTTTAAATCAATCAATCAGTTAGTAGGCCTATCTGGTAATTCGCTCATTCAGTCAGTGAATTGTTGTGGACATCAGAAAAAATCTTAAATAGGCCTTTTCCGTTTTACTCGGAATGTGAAATTAAGTAATTAATTTACAAAATTAATAATTAGATAGAAGCATATATACATAATCGGACAAATAGGCCTAAACAAACAAATAATGTTTAAATCAATCAATGAATTAATTAGTTATCTAGTTATTCGTTCATTCAGTGAATCGTTGTGGACATCAAACAAATCTTCTACGCCATTTCCGTTGTATACTGCACTATAACAACGGCTTACTGTTGCATTAAATTTTGTTCCTAGTTGGCAGGCGTCGAGAGCCGTTGAAACATTTTCTGTTAAGGCATTCCTGTAGCAGAGGCGGCGCTACACCAGGGCGAGCCAGGGCATATGCCCTGGTAAAAAAGTCGTTGCCCTGGTCGTTGCCCTGGTCGTTGCCCTGCCAGTATTTTTACCCTGTCCAGAATTTGTTCGGAGCGTATTTTTTATATTCTCAGAAAAATATTAAAATATGGGCGCTATAATTCGTTATATTGAGTGAGTTAAATGTAAATGTAAAGACCTGCTTTGCCTCAACAGCATTACTTACTTACTGTTCCCTCCGTCCGAAGCAACGACTTACTATATATATCGGGGTCCGAAGTCCGCGCTCTGAGTCTGCGCAGTCGAAAACGTCATAATATTCAACACAATGACGTCACTCAAAACGCGATCTATCCATTATCACCGATCATCGTAATTTTTAATTATTTTTTATTCGATATCTTTATAATCTTGCTACTTAATTCTTAAAGTTTGAGTGATCGATACCGTTATGATGGATCGGTATCTGAAGAAACCGAATCCGAAACGCCCGCGTTTACCTTCCGACGACGGTAAGTAATTTAAAGCAAAGCATAGAAATGCCAGCCTATAACAAACAACGTCCTACACCCCGGCGTCGCCGCCCGATTCTTTATTCGTTTAATCTGAATGTACCGTACGTGATTATGGCATCATATTGCGTGAAAATAGTCGTAAAATTGCTAAAGTAACGCAAATCTGCATTTTGAATTATATTTATAAAATGAATTAATTAATTTCATTAATAAAGGTATCACTTGAAACTTGAAAGAGCTACCAGTTTCAACCTATAATATACATTCCGATTGGTGCCTACTGTACTGTTGTATTGAATTCGGATCAATAAAGTTGAATTGAATTGAAAAAATTGAATTGAATGCAAATGCAATAGTAACTCTGGAATTGCAACAGTTGAAAAGAATGCTTGAACGCAAACAACAAAACGGGACAATGCCAACATTTGAAGGCGACAAGCTGTCTGCATTCGCTCGTTTTATCGCACAATATGATGAAGCCTTCTATGAACTAAACAGGCTAGCTTTAATTGCATGCACTATTCCAGTTAGGCCTACATCTGCTCAATCTGAGCGCTCATTCAGTTGCCTTAAACTAATTAAGACACACTTGAGAACTACAACGCTCGATGATAGATTGTCAGATGTAGCAGTATTGTCTATGCATCCTGCCAGAGCCCGTTCATTAGATTTGGACAAAGTTGTGGACAAATTTATAGCTGTGTATCCACAGTGCCGCATACAGCTGCTGACAGAATAGCCTGAACTGTTGTCTGATTATATTTCATAAGACTCGAGTTACTAAAGCATTTGATGGTTGGTATGGTAACTGGGAAACTATAAAGAGCCTCTCACAGTGTAAACAATACCCTACCTGACTCAGTGGCTCTATTTGTTGAACTTTTTGCCTTTGAAAACTGTTGTGCTACCCAAAGGGGATTATGTAATGCTTCAGTAAATTCACTGAAATATTAAAATTTGCTTTACAAGTGTCAAAAAGCGTTCAACTTCAGAGGGGTTCTGACTCTCTGACTAGACAACCATAGGCCCCTAATAGTGCAGAGGCGATTATGGCGAGCGCGGTACCGTAGCGCAAGCTTGTATGGTCACCATTTAAGCTCGCGCTACCACGCTCGCCATGAATCGCCGCCCTCTGCCCTGGTTACTTGCATGACTGCCCTGGCTATGCCCTGGTTACAAAAAGTGTCTGGCGCCGCCCCTGTCCTGTAGAAATCTCCGGTTGAAATTGCACATGAGCGAAGTATGTTCCGTGTTCTGTTCATTTGTATGCTAGGGGCGTTGTTCGACGTGAATGATGAGTTTAACGAGTCACTGGCTGCCTTCCGTCATCAGGTCGAGAACCATAACAACATCATATCCACTCAGTTCAAACTGGACAAGTACGAAAAGGTCTTTGACATCTCAGACAGCTACCAAATGGTCAAAGAAGGTAGGCCAACGCATATCAGCGCCGGCCTTAGGATATTTCGGGCCCCGTGCAGAGTATACTATACGGGCCCCCAATGACACAAGTCAAATTGTTTTTCATTGCTAATAATTTTATTGATCTTTAAATAAAAAATAAATTACATAAACTTGGAAATTCAGGCAAACATACGTAGGCTATACATACAAATATTAGGGCCTATATATACATAGGCCCTACACATTTGTGTGTAAAATAGTAAACCATAACAAATAAATTCCTTGAAAATGTAAGAGAGAAAAAATAATAAATTAAAGTTCCGTAGGGGGCTTATGTAGGCCTACTCGCGTACAAGTCCATGTTGCGTATAAGTCGACCACAAAATTTTCGACCTTGGAAATGAAAAAGTGTACGACTCGAGAATAGGCTTTTGTCTGCTTTTATGTATAGACGGTAAATCTGGACATTTCATGGCTCTTTTAACCACCAACTAAACGTGACATAAATTGTCTGCTAGAATCACGAACATGTGCTCCGCGCAAATTCGTGTCATCCAAGAAATTATCCGTCACTAACCAAACAGCTTCTATTTATATAACCCTTAAAATTAATTAAAAAATCTGTAAATTTAAACTTGAGGCTAAGAGCATAAAATAAAAAAAGTTCATTATTAAGGCACTTACTGTAATCGCCAGCTCATTGTTTTCATTTAAAAAATCATGGCGGAATTTCTCGTTACGAGAATTTTGGGATATAGAGGAAGTAAAAATTGTTTTCATATTAGGTCTATATAATTATTATATTGAAACAAACTAAACTGCATGTACCATTTGATTTCTACTTTTTTGACAAAAGAGAAGATTTAATCGAAGCCATAATAATATTATTAGGGTGTCGTGTTCATGTTAATTTTCTGGGACATTTTCGGGCCCCCACAAATTGCGGGCCCCGTGCGACCGCACGGTTCGCACGCCCTAAGGCCGGCACTGCGCATATATATATATATATATATATATATATATATATATATATATATATATAGCCAACGTATATGTATAAGGTGTTCAACAAAATCAAAGGCGTAATATATCAATGGCCAACCTCTATACATCAGCGTCGACGTTCGACCTCAAGGAGAGAACCCTCTTACCATTTACACCTTTCCCCCAGCAATTTGTATGTGATCCACCTGTGATGGTCTTTCCACCGTGGTCTGAATCTCGATTTTAACCCAGTTGATCTCCATCCCAACTTCCGTGCTTCCCGGTCCACTATTTCCAACGACAGTATATCGGGATTTCCAGAAATTCGGCAAGAAGGGCCTCATCATCTACATTCAACAGAATCCAGGTCAGAGAACATCTTCAATCCAATGCGTGCATTTGAATGTCTTTCGCAACAGTCTGTTTCGTGATCTGGTTCATTAGCAGCAAAGACAGATCTGGGACAAGTTTGCAGCTCTGTCGTAATCCAATCCAATCCAAAGTCACACACCACCAACAGGTACAACACCCGTTGTGTTCGTGCCTGTATTGCAGGCTGTCTGTACTGTTAATAGTTAAGATTTATCGCATAACATGTACATGTACAGCGCAGTGCGTTTGCAGGCGCTTAATTAAAGAATAAATATTAATATTAAGCTCATTTTCTCTTTTTTAAAGTCCAAGATCTTCTCGTGAATCCAGAGAGAGAGAGAGAGAGAGAGAGAGAGAGAGAGAGAGAGAGAGAGAGAGAGAGAGAGAGAGAGAGAGAGAGAGAGAGAGAGAGAGAGAGAGAGAGAGAGAGAGAGAGAGAGAGAGAGAGAGAGAGAGAGAGAGAGAGAGAGAGAGAGACAGAGAGAGAGAGACAGACAGACAGACAGACAGACAGACAGACAGACAGACAGACAGACATACAGACAGACAGACAGACAGACAGAGACAGAGACAGAGACAGAGACAGAGACAGAGACAGAGACAGAGACAGAGACAGAGACAGAGACAGATAGGCAGACAGACAGACACAGACAGACAGGCACAGACACACACAGACAAATCTTTGGTAAAGAGAGACAGACAGAGAGCGAGAGAGAGACCCAAGTCTTTGGTAAAACTTTAAGAAAGAAAACGCTAGTTAACGTCTCGAAGAAGTCTATTAGCTTAGGCATGTAGGAGTTGGAGGGACTGGATATGACCGTTGCTGTTGTTTGTAGAGTGTTCGCTTGTGTCGAGTGGAATATTCGCTCTGCTCGGAATGACGGATATGAATTCGCTGAGCACCGTCGACTCTTTCGCTCGTACGTTCGACATGCCTTACGTCACTCCGAACTCACCAGATCTCAAACGCCCTGATGACTTCGCAGGGGTTGCAAGAATGAGAGAAGACGCACAAGGAAGCGGAGGAGAAGGCATAGGAGAAAGGGTACGCGGAAGGAGAGGAAAGACAGGAGGAGTAGGAGTAGTAGAAGGATTTATGCTTTTCCTTCGTCTTGACGTCATGCGATATTTCAAGTGGAAGAAGTTCTACTACGTTTACGATTCCTACGAAGGTAAATAGAAGTATTACGTGTGTCTCATAGTCTCATGACTTGCGTTTTCGTTCTGTTTGTGACCAATCGTTGTTCATTTGCACTTTCGTCGTTCACTGAATTGTCTACCCTATTGTTCGTCTGTGCATTAACTTATTTAGCCGTGATTCTGGTTGGTCCTATAACTTTGGCCTTTTATTCCGTTTCATTGTTCGTTCGTTTTAGTTTTTCCATTTATTTAACAATTTATTCATTCATTCGTTAAATCAATTCGCACGCAAGATGGCCGCATTTTCTTCTAGGCCTAACGTGTTGTTCTTTCGTTACCCTGTTGTACTTTACCCTGTACGATATGCATTTACCAAAGAGGTCCTGACTCGTGTGAAGACATTCGAGTCAGCTGGAGGCGCAGTCGTTGCGTGGTAGATTCTCAATCGAAATGTCTCACCTCATTAACTCCACAAGCCAACTACATGCATGTGTGACGTCATTAGTGTCCCTCTCTACCTCAATGCATCCTCTCCTCTACCGTCTTTCGTCAACTCACCGATGCTTCTCTCGTCCGTCGCTCACTTGATCCAGCTATCGCATTAAGCATTCGTGTTCGTGTCGCTTGCAATCGCTTCGCAGATAAAGCCCACTCAACGCTAATATGTTCAACGCTGCTGTAGCGCTTTTTTGGGGTTGTCTCACTTACTTAGCGTCATTCTATACGTTTGCTGTGACTATACGAATACGTATATGCCATCAGGCATTACCCTTGATTAGGCATTCTTTCTATAGCGACGTCCAAGGTTAGCTATAAACTTATGCTGCGCCATTTATTTGATATTTCGGATTTATTTCGCGCCTTTGCATTTGTTTATTACATCGCCCAATTCTGCCTTCCGCCAAAAGAGCAGAAGGGACATAATATTGTACAATGCATTCGTTTCGAGCAGTAGATGAAAGCGAACACTTTATTCACTGTCCAGTCGTTTACGACAAATCATAAAGGCAGCCGTATATTAGACTGTCGTAAGGGAACTGGATAATGGCGACCATATACCAAGCAGTCACTAGGTCGAAGAGAACGGAGGCGCTAAAAGACCTACGCCTCGCATTCGTTTCCAGAAGCACAGTATACTGCATGGCCTGGTCTGTAAAATTTGTTGGAGCGCACGTCCCGACCTCTCTTCCCGTGGGGATGCCGCTTTACATACCGATGAATCGTAGGCTAGCACGGTCCGTGCACGTGATCTTAAATGGTGTATCGCCCGTTCAAACAGACAGACGTGAAGGATCGAATCCGACCGATTCATTGAAAATTGATCAGGGTCGATGCGTTCAATATAGAAAAACGTATACATTTAACACTAATGTGACAATGTCGTATTAAACTGCGGCGTACGTTGACACCTTTCAACAAATGCGGAGCAGGCTTGCAAAAGAGGGGATGCACAGAGGGATGATAGGAGGGTGGTTGTGCAAACCACCATGGGAGGCAGAGAAGAAAAGGCATTCAAATACAGCTCACTCTGTAAGAAAGCTTATTAAGTGAGCCTTATTTGTAGTCATCTTCTATTATGATGCAATCAACCACCGAGCAAATACTCCACGGAAGACAAGACTACATAAATAGACAATTTATAAAGATGCTGACACACATATTTAAATATATATATATATATATATATATATATATATATATATATATATAGACAGAGAGAGAGAGAGAGAGAGAGAGAGACAGAGACAGAGACAGAGAGAGAGAGAGAGAGAGAGAGAGAGAGAGAGAGAGAGAGAGA
Source organism: Allolobophora icterica (assembly GCA_963556255.1). Lineage (NCBI taxonomy): Eukaryota > Metazoa > Annelida > Clitellata > Crassiclitellata > Lumbricidae > Allolobophora > Allolobophora icterica. The sequence continues at coordinate 42,720,568 of OY744608.1, read as the reverse complement.
GAGAGAGAGAGAGAGAGAGAGAGAGAGAGAGAGAGAGAGAGAGAGAGAGAGAGTCTGTATTACAGACACAGATGCATAAACAGTCATACAGAGGTATATATATATAATTATATATATATATATTAGATTTTGCAAAGAGGTGTTCAAAAGTAAAAATCTTCTAGATGTATTCGGGAAGGTTGTTATCAGACTATGCTTAAAACATTATTTCTGTTGCAAAAAAGAGCCATAAGAACCATCTGTGGAGCCCACTATCTAATGGCAAGTTCGAATCTCTTTAAAACCCAGAAAACATTCAATATTTATTATATCTACCGACTCAATTTAGCACTCCTAATGTATAGACCCACTCAGGTACTTTACCAATAATATTCAACTCCTATTTTACTGTAAATGCTGCAGTCCATAAGCACAACACCCGCTTTAAGGGGAATTACTGATCCGAGGCGCACAGGACCAATGTGCGAAGCTTCTCTGTTAGAATAAAAGGCCCACAATTATTATGGAATTCCATTAATCCTAATACACGTGCATTACGATAATTAAGTGCATGCAAATCTGCTTATAAATCGTTTTTGATTGATCAGTAATAGGTGCACAACAAGTCATCTACGGATCTTTTATTTTTATCTCATCATAAAACAGGATGATTAGCAAAACCTTAAGTCTAATACATCCTATTGACTGTACGAACTTTTGATAACTAAGCTTATTAACGGGGATGACTAGATAAGCTTATTCAGCTGCTTCTCTCTGGGAATCGCCTTATTACATTACATTTGAAAGATTTTCACTGTAGTAGTAATGTTAATGGTCTGCAAAGGTTCATCAGTCACTCTGTTCAGAGTAAAGCAGGGAGGTGATCTGACCGACGTCTCTTTGAGCGTAGACTCGGACCCGACCTGGGCTGGTGAACCAAAGTCCTCCGTGCCCACCTTCTCGTGGTGCGGACCGTTAGTACCCTTCCTAGGAAGTACCCTTCCTAGGAGGGGGAACGAACGGGCACGGCAGGCAAAACCAGGGGAAGGCAATGGCAAACCACCCCTGTTAATCATGCCAAGAAAATCGTCATGCGACACACCAAACCACGCCGGTGGTCGCGGATGGAGGGACTCCCAGGCCGGAGCGCTGAGGTGGGACTCCCAGGCCAAGCGCGACTCAAGGGCTACTGGAGGAAGTAGCAAGACGGCAACGGAGACTGTGAAGCATGACGATCGCTAGGGCTCCTAGAGCCGACAGCACAAACAAACAAAACAGTAATGTTACAGTATATTATCTCTTGTTTATGTGATACGGATTACGGACTATGCACTTTATGTCACCTTGTCACCTTGTGCTGTCGATTCGTTGAATCCTAGCGACTGTCATGGTCAACCTTCTCCATGTGCTCCGATTTCTCGTTGCCTCTCTCAGCTCCGAGATGTTCATCTTCAATGCCTCCTGTATCTCGTCCATCCATCTCCTCCTTGGTCGTCCTCTCCTCCTTCTGCTCTCCCCACACGCCAACATCATCTCCTTTTCCAGCCCATCTGCACGCATCACGTGTCCAAAGTATGACATCTTCTGCCTGGACGCTCTCTGCCCCAACGTCAAACTACCTCTCCAGTGTCCTATTTCTTCCAGGATATCCTCGTTAGTTCTCTTCTCAGTCCAAGAAACTCTCAACATTTTCCTCCAGATCCACATTTCACATGCCTCAATTTTCTTCTCCAATGCCTTGGTTTTTGTCCATGTTTCGCATCCGTAAAGCACCACTGGTAAGATCATTGCTTTAACAATTCTTGTCTTCGTTCCCAAACTCACTGATTTGTCCTTCCATATTTTTCCAGTCCCTGCGTTGCCGTCTTCCCCAATGTAATTCTCCGTCGTATTTCTCGTTCGCATCCACCTTCACTCTCCATCATGGCCCCCAAGAAACAGAAGCTTGATACCACCTCTATCTCCTCTCCATCTACCTCAAAGTAACTCCATTTCTCAGTGGTATGTAATTGACTGTTAATCAGATACTGGTCTTGTATTCGATTCAAATAAATTTGATTTGATTTGAACCAATAGGCCTAAGCTTTCGGTTAAGAGGCGAACGCGCAAATCGCTTACGTCAGAAAGGCCTACAATATGGCGTCAATTCTGTAAAAGTTTTGGCAAATCGATCTTAAGAAATATGCTATGAAGACAACAAAACCTTCTCATACTATACAAAAATTGTTTGATCGCCCCTGGGTGGATTCGAACCACCAACCTTTCGTTAACAGCTGAACGCGCTAACCGGTTGCGCCATAAGGGCTCCAATGTTGGAAAAACTCTTTCACATAAAGGCCTAGAATAATCGACCTTAAGAAGTATAGGCCTACTTACCCCTACTAGAAATACAAAGAGACGATCAAAAATGACCGATAATTTCTGATAGTTATTTGTTTATTACAACCACCAACCTTTCGGTCATACAGTTCTGGCTACTTCTCTCAGTTCTGGCAAGAAGCAGATATTGCTTGTGAACATTTACTGGCTCTCTTTGACAGACTTTTTGAACGAATTTTAGTCACTTCTTGAGCATTTATTTCTTTTACTTCTGAAATAGTTATTCCGGGTGACTACTATTCATGCTGATGTGGCAAATCGTAGCTCTCCAGCATTAGTTGGTACATTGTAAGGGTTCGACTTGAAACAGCTTATTCCAAAACATAACATAGACCATACCTAATTAATGTCTTGATAACTCACTCTGATTCACGAACGTATCATTATATTAATTCTGTTGGGTCATATCTTTCGGATCATATTGCTATCTGGTATCTTTGCAAAGAAGGTTTCCCATTTAAATCGCCTCCAAATTACAAAACTGTCCATTTCGCCCTTGGCTTCAGATTAATTTCAATAAACTAAGGTAATAAGAAAGTTGTTTAGCTGAGTAGACTGTTGCCAAGAAATGTGTCTTTTAATGTAATTGCAATTAGCTGCTGACAACGCCGCCATCAACTGACTCTTGTTATCAACTTCCTATGCAATGGTTCACTGCAGACAAAAGTTAGGCTACTTCCAGCATCACACGTCAACCAATATTTTAAATCTTCGATCCTGTGCAAGGTCTTAAGTAGGCCTATATATACCTAAAACAGCTTCAAGTCCCGCAAAAGTGCATTGTGCTTTCTTCTACTGATAATTGTATTAAATGACTATGGGTCATACATTTGCATTTTTATATCAACATTGTTTGATAATTTGTTGTATTTGCTCAAGAAATCAACTTATTACACCACCCCAAGGCACAGAAATAATTCTGAATAACATGATAACAGTAGGTGGTTGCAGTAGGAGACTATAAGTGGGCCAACTGACTTGGAGCATTGGCCTAGAGGGCCTACTGACATGCAGGCCGTTTTCAGCCTTATCGTCCTATAATATATACTGGAGTTCGTGATTCGAACCACCACTGAAGAACACGATGAACAGCTGCGTTCAAAAATTACACGCCACATAATGTAGCTGTTCGTAGCGAAATGTATTTGTCTCTCCTGTTAGATATACTTATGAGAATTAATCTAAAATGAGAAACAACGACTGTGAAGTGTGACCGTCTTTCTATAAAAAAAATACAGCCGAAACTCATCTTTTGTTTTGCCCGTTATAATCAAACGGATCAATCATGATTCTGTTCTAGAGCTGCATGTAAAATAGTTGAGAAGAATCGATTTGAAAAATGAGCGCGTTGTTTTGATTGAGGTTTAAGCAATCTGGAACACCTGTTCGACCTGTTAAATGAGGATGACAGACAGGTGGAGATGTTGGCCGTTCACCTGCCCGATCCGAGCAACTGCTACGCCAGCCTCCGTACCATCGATTCACAACAACAAGGCAAAGACAAACACATCCTACTTGACATATCGACCGACCACCTACTACAGACAGTCCTCAACCAGGTTACCCAATCTAATCTCTGTCTGATCGGTTCTGATCTAATCTAATCTAATCTTACCTAATCTAATCTTTGTCCAGTGATCCAATGCAATCTAATGCAATCCAAATCAATGCAATTTGATGCAGTCTAATCCCATTTGATCCCATTTAATCTATCTAACGCAATCCAATATAATCTGGTTATAACCGATCGGTAAGTAATCTAGTCATTTATTAGAAGCCAATTCAACATTAATCCTAAGAGATGCAGTCTAGGAGTTAATTGCCTTGCTCAACATCATCGTCGTCGTCATCATCGTCATCATCATCGTCGTCGTCGTCGTCGTCGTCGTCATTATCATCATCATCATCGTTCTAATTGATATTATGTCAATAGATTTGTGGTACTTTTCTAGATCTTACATCTGGGAATGCACAAAAATGGCTATGACTATATACTCGGAGGACTGGTCAGTTTCTTCCCTTTCTTCCTCCATAATTTTTTCAGTAGCATTCTCTTCATGGCCAAATTAAGTCTAGTGCGGGCCCGGGTGCTGTGATTACCTATATGGCCATCAGCGCGGGGCCCAATTACAAGCACAATAAATTTTTTTAATGTACTTCCGAAAATGCGGGCCCCTCAAAACTGCGGGCCCGGGTGCTGCAGCACCCTTAGCATCGTCCGCCTTAATGCGGGCCTGATTCTCTTCCTGTCTATCTGTAGGCCTATCTCTTTTTCTCACCCCAACCCTGTCTCATTTCTCTGAATGTCTTTCTGGTTGTGTTTGTGTCTGTCTGTCTGTCTGTCCGTCCGTCTGTCTGTCAGGTCTGTCTGTCTTGCAGTCTGTTTGTCTGTCTGCCTGTCTGTCTGTTGCTGTGTTCCAATGAAGTGAGGAAAGTTCCCATTCTGTGCGTGCAAATGCCCAGGGCCGCCGACAGAAATTCCGGGCCCCTAGGCAGAACAGTCGCGGGCCCCTATGCAAAACAATCACGGACCCCTAGGCAGAGCAGTCACGGGCCTTTAACTATCTTTAGGCTTTATATTAATATCTTATGGTCGTACGAAAAAATAAGAATCAAATAAAAATGAAACAATAAATATATATAGGCCTACATCTATGATTTTATTCAGATGCTTATAGTCTAAACTGATTGTAGTTAAGCGTCAGATAATATTTTCAAAAAGGCATACATCATAAACTTTGTATAACTGATCATAATATTTTTCATAAGTTGATTGCGGGCCCGGCCCGGGCCCCTAAAACGTCGCCGGGCCCCTGGGCATTTTCCCCCCTTGTCCCCCCTCTCGGCGGGCCTGCAAATGCCACTATACGAGGATCGGGTATATGTACATTTGGACATGTATGGTCTGATTGCGTGCGGGTGACCGACCGATGTCTTCAGCATCTCGTGTTGTTGACTTGCGCCGAGAGACAGAGAGGTCTTTATGTCGTAGGGATAAGGTCTGTCCCTTAAATAAAAGACTGAAGTCTTTGGACAAAGGCCGACGAGAGGTTGTGTTTCAAAGAGCGAGATTTCCTTTGGCAAAATGGTGGCGACGACTAAGTATACATACATATATATATATACATATATATACATATTACATATGGATATATGCATATATACATACATATATATATATTATATATAGTTATATACACACACACGACTCTCATTTTCCTGCCTTTCGGACAGTGCTACAGTTTGTAAGCAGTCTCCAATGAATAATAACTCAACCATATTTTCTGCATGATTGATATGAAGGCCATGCACAGAAACAAATATTATTGCGATTTGACGTCAGCCAGCTTAAGCTTCATATAGCTGCATTATTGACTGATTTATCCATAGACCAGGCGACGAGTGATTCCATGACACGGCCTGGAGTGAAACAGGATCCGCCCAAGCAAACAGTCAAACATTTCTATCTTGTCTTCCAATCGATCACTTGACATTGCAGAGGACAAAATTGCGCAATTGCAAATATTACCTCATCTATCGGCTTCGTCGCAAATACAAGAGGGAATTTATAAAGCGCCGTTTGGAAGGACAGTGGCGCGTTGCTCATTCATTCATAGATTTATATAGCGCCTCTTCACGAGAACTACTGAGAGGCGCTCTGAGTAGTTAAAATATCTAGCGAATTTGGAATTGAACAGATTCTATCATTGTTTGCTCTCAATCCCATAAGCAAAGCTGCTTTAACTTCCCGAGCGATCTCTCTACTCCATCTTCAAAGACTGATGTTATTTGAGAATTTAACGACAAGCGGGTACTAAATGTGACTAGGTAACCAATGCAGCTCGTCGTTAAAGTGTTAACATATCAAGCTGCAGGGCAAGTGTTGTGTAAAACTCTGTTTACTATAATATGCGTCCAAGCCACGCTGTAGGCCTAGCCCGCAATAAAAAAAATAATTGTAATCATCACCGTCGTCATCATCATTCTAACCAAATCCTAATCGTAGACCTGTAACTGTTATCGTCGTAATTGTGACAACAGATATGCATGATTATGGGTTACTGTTAGTCTTAATTAGCAGTTAGACTCGAATGACTATATATACTGTACATACTGTATACGATACGCAATGGTTACTGACGGTGCTATTGAGTTTGAAGTGAATTAACCAATTCGTGTAGGCCTAGTACATGGCCGGCCGGAAGATTAGTGTATTGTGCTACGGTGGTAAGAGACTGACATGTAGGTTATTTAATGTTTACCTTACGGCTTGGATGGAGGTTCGGTTCCATACTTTCGAGTTTCGACGGACAGACAACAGAGGCCGCAGTTGCTTCTCCCGACGGATTTATAATGAGTCTTCGGTGTTTGTACAAATGTACAGTATTATAGTTGACAGTGTATAGACATTTTGTTCCTCCTTGTAGTAAATGCTCAGGTTTGTTAATACTGATGCTGCTGATTGGAAAAAGATAGTAATCATCATCACGTTTGTCAACGTTATTACACAGGCCTACATTTGGTTGAAAAGATGTTTGCACCTTTTGTTATCATTATTATCGTCATCATCATTGTCGTCGTCGTCATTTTCATCATATTCATTGTCGCCATTATCATCATTCATCATCGCCACTATCATTGCTGTCGTCGTCATATTCATCATCAGCAGCAACATCGTCATCAATATCATCGGCCTCAGAGTCGTTGCCAGTGATGTTGATTTGCATTGGTACAGGCGATGGATGAACTGGAACTGTCGACCTTCAGATTCGGTGGGGTCAATCTGACCGGATTTCGTCTCGTTGACCCGGAAGGGGTGAACTACGAGGCAACGCAGAGCGAATGGGCGAAGGTCGTCAGAGGAACTCAACTCAAAAACAAGCTTACAGTTCGTGGTTATTGTATGATTTTACTAACAGTAATTAAACTAACGGTTACTGCAAATGCTGAACAATTTAATTTCTACATGGCGCATTTTCGAGTATTTTCTAAAAGTAGCAGATTTATTAATTTCGACTTGTCTATAACAAAACTATTTGCCTTCTCTTCTATTCTTTCTCTCTATTCTGTCCTTGTCACCTGCCCTTACGTTTCAAATGTATTTCCCAAAACTATTTGCCTTCTCTTCTATTCTTTCTCTCTATTCTGTCCTTGTCACCTGCCCTTACGTTTCAAATATATTTCCCAGTCATCCTCTGGAATTCAGCATAATATTATGCGTAGGTTGATATAAATGAGAATGTAACATTGCTTGGACTAACACTAAGAGGGGCAATGGACTTGACAAATGACCGAGGACACTGGAGATCATTTGCTCGTACCCATCGCCGCCGGTTGGCTGGCGTCAGGAACTGATGATGATGATGATGATGATGATGATGATGATGATGATGATGATGATGATGATGATGATGATGATGATGATGATGATGAAGTTGGAATGATGTTGTCGGACGCTCTCCGACGCTCTCCGCGGCTGATCCGAGGCTGTGAAATTCACGTTCCAGTTCTCTTCAGCTTTTTCATGTCTTTCAGGTCCAAGCTTAAGGCTCTACTACAACAACTACTGCTATTATTATTTAATTGAGGTATACGTAATCCCTCAGAATTGCAATAATAATAATAATAATAATAATAATAATAATAATAATAATTAGCAGGGCCACCAGAGAAAGTGCTCTCGACTTAACATCACGATTGGCGACTCATTACACTGAATTTTACTAAAACGCCATTTTTTCTTAATATACGCATTAAATATTTTTTATTTGATTTTTCCATTCCTTGTTCTGAACTAATCTATAGATATCCTGATTTTCTCTTTAAAATATTATTTAACAGCAAATATAACTATTTCATCTGAGGACTTTAGAATTTAAGGTCCTCACGAGTTTCGCGATTAATAACGACTATTACTTTCATAACGAATATCTCCTCTTCCTAGGCTTTCAGCCACATTAGGGCGACACCGCCCTCTTACACTAAGACCGCGCTTAGAGCCTCATCGACTGTCGTCCTATTCGTGATTATAATACACCTGTATTATCCTGCTGAGTAGCCAGCCAATCGCGAAGCAGAGGGCGTATTAAGCTGTATCGACCAATTGATGAAAGTACGCTGGTCTAGTAATTCCTTTGGCGCTTTATTTGCGGAACGTCTCAACGACCGTCTCTATACTCATAATTATAATAACACCGACAAATTAGTGTTCTACGATTTTTTAACATTGACACAAAATCATGAAATCATCGTGTAATTATACCAGAATTATATGTTTCCAGTTTTTCAAGCTGGCTAAGGCACGATTTAGCAGAAACAAGACATTAAACGGGGAGCCCGGTAGCGCATTGGATAACATCTGACGTAGAGTGCGAGAGGTAGCAGGTTCGAGCCCCGAAGGCGGACATGCTTTGTAGGCTGCAACTGCGCCGTGTATTGCAGGCGGTCTGTTCTGTTATTAGATAACTAGTTAAGATTGATCGCATAATTGTACATGTACAGCGCAGTGCGTTTGCAGGCGCTTAATTAAAGAATAAATATTATTATTATTATTTATAAACGCCACAGCATGGCCTGTTTAACTCTACGTGTGCGCCATTGCGAAATAGTTAGCCCCAGTAAGTCACAGGAAAAACTATGTAGACTACATGTATGAGAAAATGTGTTTGTGTAACGTGTTTTTTTACACGAATGGGTCGCGATTTTATGTTTATATTTAACAACTAGTTGGCTAGGCCTACTACACGCGTAAATTGTCACTGTAGGATTTTAAAGAATTCTTACCCATATGCCCTATATGATTTATTTTCCATATCACGACTTTCCGATGATTGGTGCACCGATAAAACCACATGCCGATGGAATAGTTGCTTATTTTCTTCCTGTTTTGACGTCTCCAAAAATTCGATTAGTAGGCCCTACTGGATATGTAACTTATATAGCGCTGACAAAATATTCCCTCAAACTGATAGGCTACATACAGGCTTAAGATTCTGGGTTTGGATGACATGCAATGCTAGGCATGCAAATATTTCAATGTTTCGAACAGAGAAGCTTTAATCTGGAAGCTCAAATTACCGGTAAGAACTTTAAGTATGTTTACCTTATTGATCAGACTGCGCATGAGTAAATTTTACATAGGCCTAAATGCAGACCACAAACCATATGGAAATTAAGCGCGCCCAGAATTCCGTGCAGCCGAAGTTGTTTGTTCATCGCGGCCTTCATTAGCATAGGACTGGCAAGATATAACGATTAGCTCCCCTAAGCCTACATACAAGTGTCGCCTTTGTCGCGATCTGAAGACCCTTATTATTCCATAGCTTGAGTTAATAACTTTAAAAGCATTAAATCACGATTAGGGCTACAATAATATGTCGACCTAATCGTGGTTTCAAACAAGCATGCTGCGAAACCCACTCTGTTTGTACAACGCGGACTTAATTAACACTGGAATGATAATGATTATTTGATAACGAATGATATCGATTGAGACTAACTCGATGTGTTGCGATTTGAGACGGTTTTTATTTCAAAGTTGAGTAAATAATTTAACATCGTTGTTTGTTCAGCGCCGATTCCATTTAACAGAGGAAAGGCAGCATATAACGATTAGGTCTTCAGAAAGGTGTCGCCTTTGTCGTTATTCGAAGACGTTTATTATTCCACAGCTGAGTTAATGATTTTAAAATCACCAAATCACGATTAGGGCTACACAGCGTGTCGACCTAATCGTGGTTTCAAGCTAGCATAATGCGATCGAAATCTTGTTCGCTATTTCAATGACGCTTGTTATTCCAAAGCAGAGTAAATAATTATTTATAAATATCGAAATCCGGATCAGGTTACACAACGTGTCAACATAGGCTAATCGTGGTTTTAATTGGTAAGGAGTCAGAAACGTGTAGCATCAATGTAACAGTTGTAACAGGCGATGTAGGCCTAACAGATTTACAACACTAGCAATGACAGATAACAGCACCTTATCTGACAATGAATAAGCATGCTTTATTTCCTTTTATCAGCACTTTCAAAAAATTTATTGGATTTCTACTGGACCACTTTTCCGTTAGCTATTGCACACACAGTGTCACACACACACACACACACATATTTCTATATATACATATTATAGGGGCCTATGCATAAATATATTAGGCCAATATTCCAACCTATATATATGTATTTATGTTATATAATTATACATATATTTTTTATTTATATATTAGGCCTATAGTTTTATAAACAACAAAATAGGCCTATATTAATGTGATTGATGCACATTAATCAAATTTTGGCAATAATGGAGTTTCATTATTTAACCCTGAATATTTGTTGGATCATAAATTTCAGCGCAGACTTCTTACTGCAGAATGGCAATAATAATTAGCTAATGAGCTCCGATTGTAAGTTCCAGTTTTAAAATTCCGAAAATCACTAAAAATCACGAAATAAGTAGGATTTGTTGCTGTTTAACGGGGCTGTTTCGTAACAAAGATGACTAACGTCGCCCTCCTCCTTTCTCCAGACTTGGAACTGACATTACCAGAGTAGACCTAGGCAGTCGTGGAGTTCACCCCGGAGCTAAATCACTTCAAAGTCATATCACTAATGTAAAAAATTCTCACCCCGAGTATCTCCGTGAGCTCTTCACCATACAGGAAATCCGCTACACCCGATCCTCCTCCTATCTCAGTCTTTCTCGACCCAGTCACTACTCGTCTCAAATTTTAAAACCGAACCATATGTAACACAGTACCATACCTCTAGAATGATTCCCCCTAAATTTCGCATAATCTCCGTTCCGCCATCATCGTCGCAACCCGTCCTCCCTCCTCCTAATGTTCCTCTACCGCCCCATGTGAATGGACAGTTTCCCCCCAGACAATTCCCCTATTCTGAGTACGTCATTTCCGCCGCCGGAAAAATTCCCCTATCCCCTACCCGATCAAATGGTAGCTTTGAAATCAAAGATCAAAGACTCTTGGCTAACACCTGTAACCATTTGTATTTGACAATGGAAAACAAAAGGAAAGTAAAGCCTGTATTTTGTTTACTTAGAGTCTCGTAGCAGAACTTTAGCTTTAAAGTATTGGTATGACACGGAGAAAGGTGTATGAGCATTCCTTCTTTTGAACAGTCTGGGGGGAGGGAAACTGTCGCAGATTAGACCAAGAAACACAAGAGGAAAGTAAAACCTGTATTTTGTTTACTTTTGTTTACTTTTTTTCGTAGCAGAACTTTAACTTTGAACAAAAACCTTGAAGTTAACGATCAATGAGATTTCGGTAGCACCTTAAATAAATTTGTGCATGCTTTAGGTTCGTTATCCAAACAACCCCCTCTTAAATGGAGGTATTATAATTATAATGCCGACGTATGTCACTCCTGTTAGACAATAACTAGCTAATAATTCAGTACATGTTTCGATCATTAAAACGTAGAGCCTATTATATGTTTCATAGAGTTTTTGAGTAGCTTCGATGTCGGATGGCAGAGGGGAAATTGTCCTAGTCTGGGAGGAGGGAAACTGTCAGGGAGAAATGTCCAAGGGGTAAATGTTCGGCATTCATCGCCCCAGACTTTCCACTCAACATTGAAGTTTCGCTTGTTCAAGTAGGCTTCACAGCTGCCCTATCTCCTCACTTGATCTGACGCTTTTTTGGATTACTTTTTGGAACCTCCTCTGATTCGATTTGGCCTTTTGGAAACCGGACTATTCTATGTAAATTCCCTCTGATTTGAAGTAGCGGTCATGAATAGCCTGGCAGTCTTGTTGTCAAGACCACAAACCTCAAGACCAAGACCAAGACCAAGACCTTGAACCTCAAGACCAAGACCAAGACCAAGACCTTGAACCTCAAGACCAAGACCAAGACCAAGACCAAGACTTTCAACCTCAAGACCAAGACCAAGACCTTGAACCTCAAGACCAAGACCGAGACCAAGACCCAAAAAATCAAAATCATATGTATCCAGGCTTCTATTCTTTACTATAAAAATTGTCAAGTCGGACTACTCGCTATTTTAACGAAAACATGAGTTTTTTTATTTATTCAAGCAAAACAACTATACATGCAGACTGCAGAGAATTCATAATTCGTATATATAAAAGTCCTACATGCAAAATGTTATTCCTAATGCCTAGTGCGTTTTATAAAAACCAATTCGCTCAGAACTTTCTGACCAAGACGTGACCTGTGGGCCTCATAAAAATTCTGCCGTGTGAAAAAAATACGTTCTATGGGTGATGAAATCGCTGGTAAAAACAGCAGTTTTTCAGCACTGGAAGTAAATGTCGAGAGTCTTTTTGAAATAATACCATGGTAAACAATCGTAAGTCAAAAAATTTTTCCAAAACAACAGTGAAGCCTCATACACACCGTATAAATACTAAAGCAATTGTAGTAGTAATTATTGGATAAGTTAAAAATTCTTGTGTTTGTTAAATGACTGTTCATATTGACAAAAGTCTTGGTCTTGAAAAACCAAGACCAAGACTTTTGGTCTCAAGACCAAGACCAAGACCAAGACTTTGAACCTCAAGACCAAGACTAAGACCTTTGGTCTCGAGACCAAGACCAAGACCAAGATTATTAAAAACGAACTCGAACGCACTCGAGACCAAGACCGAGGTCTCGAGGACAACAAGACTGTAGCCTGGTGCACTGCTGTAGGCCGTCGAGTGGCGCTTTAGAAGTTTGGAGATTACGATTACACCGTGCTACCATAAAATTTGCTTTGAAGCCGAAAGTTTGATTCTAGAGCCTACATGGAGGATAGTTTTCTGTTCGGTTGGGCGCTAGGTCTTATCTCCAATTATAAGCCTTTTGGTGCTTGGCAGTTAGGGCCTAAAGGGATTTCATGTAGCAAAATGTTTGCGCAAAACTTGTCCCGTGCCGCAATTTTAGATCGAATGATTTCTAAATGCCATGATATTTAATACGAGTAAATTAATAATAGGGATAGAAAGCTAAGGAACAATTATTTTATAGCAACTAGGACTAATGTTAATACAAAATATTTTCACAGCAGATTATAAATTTTCTGTTTCAAATCGATCGTTTCTAAATGCGGACGAAGTGAAAGTAGGCCTAATTGTAATTAGTAACTTCTGTTGGGCCGGTGTCTAATGCACAAAGCAGCAACGGATGGATTTAATCCGATTAATCCGTTAAGAATAAATAAAAAATTGTAACTTTATACAGATTAAGAAATAGGCCTAGTGGCCTATCAAGATATATTACTTAGACCTATACCACAGTGTTCGGTTTGGTTTTAGCGTGAATTAGCCAGCCTATAAGTTCTGGATTTATAGCCTTCACATTTATTATAAACCTTCCTAGTTTCAGGGTTGCATAATTTTCAGATCAGGACGTCACGATTGGGTCTACACAACGTGTCGACCTAATCGTGATTTAAATGAAACGGGCATAGTTTCCTTCTGCAAAATGTCTAATGCTGAACGGAATACCATTAAATTATTTATTTGTCGTGTAGCTTACATGTATACATGCATACACACATGCGTGCATACATACATGCATGCATGAATGAATGCAAGCATACATAGGCCTACATACATGCGTGCATACATACATGCGTGCGTACATGCATGCATACATGCATTAATGCATACATTCGTACATACATGCATTCGTACATGCATATATACATACATATAAGCATACATACATATAAGCATACATACTACAAGCATACATACTTGCAAGTCGATCGAGTCGACGATTTTGCGACCGACTTGACTTGACCGAGTTTCGATCGACTTGATCGACTGACTCGATCGATCACGGGGTATACTAGTCACTCCAATCTTTTCTTACTATATAATTTAACTGAAATAGGGTCCTAGGCCGACTGAACGTAGCCTACTGTCGCTCGCTCTATGTCAACAGAAGCTGGAACCACTCTTGTGTATTATTTTGTCACATCTCGTCTGCACTATTGCCTTTCTATTTACTCTGGCCTCCGGTCTGCAGGACTAAACTGCCGTGGTTGCATTTATCGATCCGCTGCGCGCCTAATTGACCATATGAATGCCGGACATTTACCCCCGGACAATTTCCCCCAGACAGTTTCCCCCAGGACAGTTTCCCCGGACAATTTCCCCGGACAATTTCCCCCGGACTAGGACAATTTCCCCCTGTCATCCGAAATCGAAGTTACTCAAAACCTCAATGAAACATATAGTATGCCCTATGTTTTAATGATCGAAACATGTACTGAATTATTAGCTAGTTATTGTCTAACTGGAGTGACATACGCAGGCCTGCATTATGTATACCTCCTTTGGTTAAACCGTATTTTACGTTGTTAAATTGATAGTGGTTGAAAATCCGAAGTTTACGTTGCTAAATTATTTTCATTCAATCCAGCTTCCAGTTCAAATTATATAATATTTTCATCGCACGCTAATCCAGCTTCCAGTTCAAGCAGGCCCGCCGAGAGGGAGGGGCAGGGGGCCAAATGCCCAGGGGCCCGGCGACTTTTAGGGGCCCGGGCCGGGCCCGCAACTGTGAAAAATATTATAATCAGTTATACAAAGTTTAGGATTTACGTCTTTTTAAATAGGCCTATAATATTACTGACACTGAACTAAAATCAGTTTAAACTTCAAGTATCTGAATAAAATCATAGTTGTATAGGCCTATATAAATATTGTATGTTCAAACCTGCACTTTTATTATTTCAATTTTTTTAAATCTAACCCTCATAATAGGCCTATCGGTCGTAACGTTCGTAACTCGATTCCTCGTAACTCGAGGTTTACTATCAAAAGGGCGACTTCGAAAGGGCGATCATCAAAAGGGCGACATCAAAAGGGCGACTATCAAAAGGGCGCGTGTTCAAAAGGGCGCTGATCAAAAGAGCGCGCATTCAAAAGGGCGACAATCAAAAAGGCGAATAATAGGTTTAATGTCTGGTTTTAAAATGTTAATTCGACATTGTATTGTATTGTATTGTATTGTATTGTATCTAAACATTTATAAAGCGCCTCTCGCAGAGTAACTATTCAGAGGCGCTCTCAGCACTGAAGCCCCGGGGAAACAGAAATGCCTTTAGGTAACGCGAGACCGATGAGGAAAAGGTAGTCATTAGTTTGGCCCTTAGCACAGGGGGAAGGTAATTCCATATCGTGGGACCCACTACAGCAAACGCACGGTGCTGGGCCAAGGCCGTTTTAGCCCTGTGAACAAAAAGATCAAGCCGATTCACAGAGCGCAATGACCGAGAAGAAGATGCATATAGCGGCTTTCGTATATAGTTTGAGAGATATTTCGGGGCAGTACTCTGCTGAGATTTAGAGACAAGGAAAAGGATCTTATAACGGATGCGCGCAGTAATAGGGAGCCAGTGCAGGACATCAAGCATGTAATTAGAGATATGGGCAAAGCGGGGCAGTCGAGCGATGAGCCTAGCAGAAGCGTTTAGAACAGATTGAAGGGGGGAAAGACGCTGCTTAGGGAGACCCATGAGGAGTGAGTTGCAGTAGTCCAAGCGAGAGCAGACAAATGCATGAACTATTGTGGTGAATACAGAAGGTGAAACTGAGCGTCTTATGGCTCTGAGACGTCTAAGTTGAAAGAAGCAGGAGCGAGTCAAATTGGAGATATGCTTTGTGAATGTGAGGGAGGAGTCAAGTGTGACACCCAGGTCGCGAACGGTGGAAGAGTAGCTATAAGAAGGGAAATTCTCAGTCAGCAATGGAAAGTCAAGTTTAGCTAGCTGCTGCCTAGTCCCAAACCAAATCAATTGAGTCTTAGCACTTTTGAGGCAGAGACGGTTAGCCGACATCCAGTAGTGAAGGTCAGAGATTAGATGGTCAATGGAGCCAACAAGAGAGAGTTGATCAGTTGATGGACCATGTACAAAAGCCTGAACATCATCTGCATAAAGATGGCCATTTGCTCCATGTTTAGTAAATAGAGAGGGGATATCAGCAGTGAAGAGGATGTATAGGATGGGACCAAGCACCGAGCCCTGGGGAACGCCAAATTCAACCTCTGTCCACTGAGTCCTGGTTTCACCAAGGACAATCAACTGTGAGCGGTCAGAGAGGTATGACTTAAACCAAAGAAGAGGGACATCAGAAAGGCCACAGGAAAGTTCAAGTCGCTGAAGTAGGATCTCATGGTCAACCATGTCAAATGCAGATGAGACATCAAAAAGTGCCAGGAGAGAGATGAGAGTGGTCAATTGCTGTATAAATATCAGACAGTAGGGATAAGAGAGCAGTTTCAGTGGAATGGTGGCCCCTGAAGCCAGATTGGGCGGCCGGGAGAAGCCCAGCTTGCTCAAAGTAGGGGAGTAGCTGTAGTGAAACTAGTCTTTCAAGGGTCTTTGAGAGGAAAGAAAGATGAGAGATGGGCCGGTAATTTTGACAGGCATTTTGGTCAAGGTTTTGCTTTTTCAAGGTCGGGAAAACAATAGCCCGTTTTTGGGAAGCAGGTAGATAACCCTCAGAAAGCGACCTGTTAAATATGTAAACTAGGAATGGAGCTATATCATCTAAAATGTTCACCAAAATAAATGGGGGAAGAGGGTCCAGTTCACATGATTTTTTGTTTGATGATCCAATTATTTTAACTATACTGTATTTAGAGATATTAATCCGACGTTATTTTAGTGATATTTATACTATATTTAGAGATAATAATGTCATTTTCTCAAGCTTCTTCAGCAGCTTAATTATTTTCGATGAACTATTATAACCGAAATCTGTTTATTCATAGAATTTATAAAATTTACTGTAAAATGTAGTATCCTATGAGAACGTAACATGTGCGAGTCATAAAGAACACTGTAAGGTTTTCAGTTTAAACTTTCATTTATATACAGTGAAATATAGTCCGACCAGATTACAAATAGTCGAGGTGAAATAATGTCCGTCAATATGAAATATGTTTATTAAAATGAAAGGATCAATTGATATCAAAGTGCTATACAACATTCCGTATGTGCGAAATTTCCTTTGGTTTTGAAGTTTTAGTTGGTGCCGAAGTTGGTGTTTTAAAGTCTATGCTAACTGCGTACTTTGTCGCCTTTTTGATTGTCGCCCTTTTGAATGCGCGCTCTTTTGATCAGCGCCCTTTTGAACACGCGCCCTTTTGATAGTCGCCCTTTTGATGTCGCCCTTTTGATGATCGCCCTTTCGAAGTCGCCCTTTTGATAGGATACCGTAACTCGAGTCCTTAAACGGACGGTAGGAGGGGAAGAGAGGACATTCACGGACGCCAATGTTTAGGTGCGTGAGGGAGGAATGGAGGGAGGGAGGTATTTACTGAGGCCGAGGTCTTATTACTGATGTTGGCCGATGTACTCAGGCTTACGGGGCGGGCTCAGTGTACTCACGTGTGACCGCGACACAGGTGCATGAGAGAGAGAGAGAGAGAGAGAGAGAGAGAGAGAGAGAGAGAGAGAGAGAGAGAGAGAGAGAGAGAGAGAGAGAGAGAGAGAGAGAGAGAGAGAGAGAGAGAGAGAGAGAGAGAGAGAGAGAGAGAGAGAGAGAGAGAGAGAGAGAGAGACAGAGACAGAGAGAGACAGAGAGAGAGAGAGACAGAGAGAGAGAGAGAGAGAGAGAGAGAGAGAGAGAGAGAGAGAGACAGAGAGAGAGAGAGAGAGAGAGAGAGAGAGAGAGAGAGAGAGAGAGAGAGAGAGAGAGAGAGAGAGAGAGACTTCCGTGATTTTTCACGGGCAACAGCTAGTTTTCTCATAAAGACTAAGGATAGTTTCGAAGCCCGTGACTGCTATGACTAGGGGCCCATGACTGCTCTGCCTAGGGGCCCGTGACTGCTCTGCCCAGGGGCCCGGAATTTCTGTCGGCGGGCCAGAGTTCAAGTAGTAGGCTATAACATTTTCATCGCACACTAATCCAGCTTCCAGTTCGTTTCATAACATTTTCGTCGAATAGTAACGTAAAATACGGTTTAACCCCTCCTATTAAGAGGGTCATGTTTGGATAATTAACTTACATGTAAGGCATGCACACATTTATCCAAGGTGCTACCGAAATCTCATTGATCGTTTACCGGGGTACTTCAAAGCGAAATGTTTGCAAAGAATAATAATATACAACAAAATCTTCTATGCATTAGGCCTACTGATTTTACATACATGCAGGTAGAACACACCTTGAGAGGTATAATACACAAACATGAAAACCAAAAGTTATAAAGAAAAGTGTTTAAAATACTAAATAGTTGCCCAAATCAAAAAGATGAGCTTCCGCGTCAAAGTCCCAAAACAAAATCTTTGATGAAAATCGTAAGTCTTAGATGCCGGTTCGGCACATTCTAAAACTTACTTCAGTCTCCTATCAACACATCGCATATCAAGGAATTGTCATTCGTAATTTTTTTTGTTTTGCCTACCATTTGCAATGCGTAACTTGCACAATGAAATAAAAATCATTTAGATAACTGCAGCATTAACAAAACAGGTGGCACTCTAGCTAACAAACCTTTGCAAAGAATAATGTACACATCATCTTCTATGCATTCTGATTTCGTATACATGTAGCTACAACGCACATTGAAAGCTATAATACGCAAGCACAAAAACCAACAGTTATAGAGAAAATAAGTGGCACTCTAGGTGACAAACAAAAATAAACAAAAATAAGTGTCCCTCTATGTGTAACACGTTTGCAAAGAATAATGATGCATTATCTTCTATGCGTACCACTACTGATTTTACATACATGCATTTAGAACACACCTTGATGTGTATACTATGCAAACATAAAAACCAAACGTTATAAAGAAAAGTGTTTAAAATACTAAATAGTTGAACACATGAAAATGATGAGAATCCGCGTCAAAGTCCCACTACAAAATATTTGAAGACAATCCTAAGTCTTAGATGCCGGTTCGGCACATTCTAAAACTTGCTTGAGTCTAATATCAACAAGTCGCATTTCACTGGAATTGTCATTTATGATTTCTGTTTGATTGCCTACCATTTGCAATGCGTTACTTGCATATGAAATAAAAATGCTTTTAATTACTGCAGAATTAACAAAATAAGTAGCACTCTAGCTAACAAACATTTGGAAAGAATAATGTACATATTATCTTCCAAAAAAGTTATAAAGAAAGTGTTAAAATACTAAATATTTTCACGAATGAAAAGATGAGCCTCCGCATTAAAGTCCCACTACAATATTTGTGAAGACAATCCTAACACTAAATAGTTGCACTAATAAAAAGATGAGCCTCCGCATTAAATTCCCACTGCAATATTTGTGAAGACAATCCTAGGTGTTAGATACAAGTTCGGCTCATTCTAAAATTTACTTCAGTCTCCTATCAGCACATCGCATTTCACTGGATTTGTCATTCCTAATTTTTGTTCGTATTGCCTGCCATTTGCAATGCCGTACTTGCACATGAAATGAAAATGCTTTAAATTACTGGAGCATTAACAAAATAAGTGGCACTCTAGGTAACAAATATTTGCAAAGAATAACGTACATATTATCTTCTATGCATACTGATTTTACATACATATACCTACATCAAAGGTATAATACGCAAGCATACACACCAAAAGTAATAGAGAAAAGTGGCATTCTAGGTGACATGCAAAAATAAATAACAATAAGTGGCCCTCTAGGTGAAAAAACGTTTGAAAACAATAATGATATCTTCTATGCATAACACTACTGATTTTACATACATGCAGGTAGATCACACCTTGATAGGTATAATACACTGCATTATATGCAAACATAAAAACTAAAAGCTATAAAGAAAAGTGTTTAAAATAGTAAATAGTTGCACAAATGAAAATGATGAGTCTACACGTTAAAGTTCCACTACAAATTTTGTGAAGACAATCCTAAATATTCGATGCCGGTTGGCTCAAACATTTCCCTCAGTCTTTAGTCAACTCGTCGCATTTCTTTCAATTTGTCACTAATGCTTTTTGTTTCGCATTGCCTGCCATTTGCAATGTCTTACTTGCACGTGAAATAAAAATGCTTTAGATTAGGCCTACTGCAGCATTAACAAAATAAGTGGCACTGTAGGTGACAAACAAAAATATACAAAAATGGCACTCTATGTGACAAACCTTTGCAAAGAATAACGATATATTATCATCCATTCATGCTGATTTTATGTACAAGTAGCTACATCACACATTGAAAGGTATAATATGCAAGCAAAAAAACCAAGTTATTGAGAAAAATACATGGCACTCTAGGTGACAAACAAAAATTTAAAAAATAAGTGAAAAACGTTTGCAAAGAATAATGATATATTATCTTCTATGCGTACCACTACTGATTTTACGTAGGCCTACATGTAGGTAGATCACACATTGATAGGTATAATACGCAACCATAAAAACCAAAAGTTATAAAGAAAAGTGTTTAAAATACTAAATAGTTGCACAAATGAAAATGATGAGGTTCTGCGTTAAAGTCCCATTACAATATTTGTTAAGACAATCCTAAGTCTTAGCTGCTGGTTGGCTCATTCTGACACTTCCTTTAGTCTTCTATCAACACGTCGCATTTGATTCGATTTGTCATTGATGATTTTGGTTCGAATTGTCTGCCATGGGTGTGTGAATTGTTGGTGAGTTTCTTTAAATTTCTCGATGTCCAATTTTCCTAAAACAGGAAGCATAATAAAACAATTTGAACAGGTGCAAACATTACAAAAATTGTTGTCGTAAAACTTCGGCCTAAGTAGGCATGATATAATGATATAACACAAACAATTGAAATAATGGTTCTCATTACATCCCCACCAGGGCAGAAACTTGTTTCGAGATTTCTACCCCATCTGCACCCCAAGCCAACTCAGCTATAATGAGACAGCGACAGCCACCCGCCCTCATATGCCCAGACTCTAAAAATGAAGTCGCTAACACTTCATACCTACCCATGGTTGCCTCAGGGCTAGCTTAAGGGACTGCACTTCCTCTCATTACAATTGTCAAACATCCCAATTGGCAAACGTCCAGCAGAACGGATTAAGTAAGGAAGAATTGAGCCTACTTCTGCAAGTGAAATGACAAATCCACAATAGAGGTCTATGTGTATGCTCATTCATGCAAAGAAATAGCTGTAGGCCTACAATATATGTTTGTACGTAAAAATGCGTGCTATCATCAGCCCTGGCAGCACCTGGTTGTGTGGGTAATTGTTGTTTGCCAAGAGCGATTGATATTGCTATTGACATAGTGAGTTTTGAGCCACTTTTTGAATAAAATGAATTTGAGTTACGAACAGCGAATGGGAGAAGAATGGAATGCACCCGATCCCATAACTGTTTTTCATTATACAGTAGCTCAGCTAAAAGAACCATACTTAATGATCGCAGGCAACCTGAATGGATGTAAGGGGTTTGTTATTGAAGCTAGGCAGATGTGCTAGTGCTGAGGGCTTTGTAGGTCAAACACGCCAATTTGAAATTGATTCCGAACTCAACAGGAAGCCAATGCAGCTGATGGAATAGGACTGTCGACGTTATATATTGTCGGCAGCGCCTCTGATTTTGATTGGCGCTATATAAATTCTCGATTACAGTTACAGTGAAGTTTGTTCGTAGTGGGACACACAACACTACGCGACCTATGGAGTTTTGGATACTCTGCAACCTGTTGAGTTGAAGATCGGCGAGACTCACAAAACCGAATTAGAATAATCAAAGTGAGAAGAGACCAGGGATCAAGATATGGTTTGCAACATATTCTTAGGCAGAGTCGACCTGATGTGACATATTTTTGCCCTGATGTGATAGAAACAAGATGTGTGAAGATTGCTATGTAAGGTTGGAATGTGAGCTATGTCCAGGATTATGCTGGGAGATCGATGCTAAGGGAGAGCGTTGGTATGGGGCCATCCACATATTACGTACACAAGAAATCAGACCCCCATCCCCTGTTTCACCGCGTACATTTTGTGGACCCCTATCCGTACTAGGCCTACATCTAAGCTCTACCCTCCCTCTCACAAAAATTAATTAGAAAGTCATCTATAACACATTTATTTTACCGTAGGCTACTAATATTTTTGTTAAACATCATGTTTTGTAGCTGAAATTTGTTAACTGTTATGAAGAAATAAAATACTAACAACACTTACACTTAAATTTAAAAAACTTTAAATAGCCTACTATATAAAATTGATAAAGCAGGGATATAGGCAGTGGCTTTTATATAATGTAATAAAATGCCATCAGACGCCTAAAGACTAGTACAGAGTTATCAATAGGCTAATGTGTACGTCGGGTTAGACATTTATTTTGTGTACGTACATTTCATCGAGACACCTCCCCCGTTAGAAAAGTCGCAAAAATCCCAGACCCCTCTGTGTGTAGGTAATATATGGATGGCCCTATGAATCGAACAAAATTGCTTAAGACTTGTTGATGTTGTGAATCAAGTGCAATGTCACTTAGACTAATAAGGAGAGCCTCCAATAGCAGCTTAAACGGCATAATGCAAGTCATATTGATGTCACTAATGCCCTCATACATTAGACAGTTTGGCATATGTACATATAGCATAAAACAAACTTTCCAGGCCAACAGCATGCACTGTGTTATTGCATTAGTACAAACATTTATTGACATCTGTATGAGTTAATTTTTCCTGCTCTGTTATTGTAGGCAATGCAATTCACTACTATACTATTAGAACCACAATATTGTTCAGTTGTAATAGATTAGTTACGCAAACAACCTAGATAGAGCAACCTGAAAACGTACCAGGATTTTTCTCCACATTGAACCACGATTTAAAGTAATCATGGATAGTGTCAGTTTCTCCTTTCGACCATCGCAAATATTGCCTTCTTTTCCGTTTTTCCTGTTTTCGTTTAGTCTCTGGCTCCTCTGAACAAGGGTCAAAATCCATATCACTGTGAAATTCCACGTCTAAAACGGAAGTTCCAAACATTCTCTATGCTCTACATAATATACACATAACAGCTTGCAATAACTTTTATATGGCAGTTTAAGTACATCTGTTAGAGCGTGAGCTGCGTCTCATAAAACTCTGTGAAACGGAGCATGTGGAACGCCATTTGCTTACCGCAGGTGGCTTATTTCAGATATTTAAATCTCGGGCTAGCACAATCCATACACGGGGACCTTAAAGGGCGTTCACCCTATTGAAACGGGCAGCGGTGGTGGATCTCACACGATCAAGTAAGTAAGTAAGTATATTCTTCATTAAGAAGCGCCAGCAAACGCACAGCACTGTACATGAAAGATAATACAGCATAGAAAGATAATACAGCATAGTGCTTCGTATTACATATAACAAGCAAACAATGTAATCAATTAAAAGTTATCACAAATGAATACATAATCGCTACAAAACATACAAAAAGGCTATTTATATCGCACCCTGAAAAGGAAGCATTTCCGAGACAAGTTATCATACTTAGGTAGTTCTCGGTTATGAGACCGAGGGCGCAGATTAGCCAGTGAGCTTAATAGGTGGCAGCATTGAATGTAATACATGGCACGGGTTGTACAAATCACAATTAAAAGTTTATTTCACACAATAAATATGATGAAAAAACCTGTTGTGCTGAACATACCTAAGTATATAAATAGTAGGCTTTCAGGAGAGATCTGGAAGGATCTGAATTAGAAGTAGATATTAAAAAAGTCTAGCCAAAAAATTGTGACAACATAATATTTGAGTAGATATCTTGAAGGGGCGCAATATAAATGTT
The DNA here is from genome assembly GCA_963556255.1 of Allolobophora icterica. Classification (NCBI taxonomy): domain Eukaryota; kingdom Metazoa; phylum Annelida; class Clitellata; order Crassiclitellata; family Lumbricidae; genus Allolobophora; species Allolobophora icterica. The sequence goes on along the minus strand of OY744608.1, from coordinate 42,696,492 downwards.
TGGTAAATAGTTTACATGTTGCCATAAGAAATTATTTCATTTTCATGCATAGGCTATTAACATGCTTCAATATTTTGGCAAACTCAAATACTTATGTGAACAGATTTCCCTACATCAAGTTTTATGATAGTGTGAAAAATAATACCATCAGCTGGTGAGGAAACAGCAACCCCATCTTCTTTGTGCGTATGACTGATGGATTCCAGCAACGGGGCTAGAGAACAAACAGTAACGTTAGCCAGCTATTTATTTTGCTTTGAAGTGAATAAAGGCTGTAACTCCTTTTATATTACTGCAACAGCAAGATCTGTGGTAAAACATTATTAAAGATTAAGGTGACTAAAGCTTTAATAATGACCAACAGATAAAGGCGTCGATGAATATTAATCATTTCCGTGTGGATACATTGGTACTTATCTAATCTAGTCTAATGACTTGTATAGCGTCATTATAATAATTCCAAATTAATGCTTAATAATTATGTTATGCTGCAAAGTTTGACAGACGATTTATGTCTTCTGGTGATATTACTACTGCTAGGACAATGATTTCTATGATTAGCAAAATCATGGAACTTATTAAAACACCGAGAATGTTAAAACTGATTTCAGATAGTGGCATTCTACAGAAGTCGTATAAGTTATATACAGTAATGACAAGTTTACAAGTTTATTCAAAATTGTTCTTTTTCTGACAATAAATATGATTGTAATCTTTTTGTGTTGCACATACCTAAATATTTATATAGTGCCTTTAAAGCTTTCAGGTGAGATATGAAAGTATCTGAATTAGAAAGAGATATTACTTCTATGAAAAGTCTAGCAAATCAAATTTTGACAACATATTTTACATGTCGCCATAAAGAAATTCTTTCCTTTTCATGCAGATAAACATGTGCCAAGATTTTGGCAAAATCTCAAATAGGCCTACCTATGTGAAAGATTTCATTACATTAAGTTTTATGAGAGTGTAGAATAATACCATCAGCTGATGAGGAAACAGCTGCACCATCTCCTTCGTGTGTAGGACTGATGGACTCGAACATCGGGGCTAACAAAACAGTAAAGCCGTTTATTTTGCTATTAAATTATTAAAACCTGTAACTCTGTTATATTATTAACTACAAGGACAAGATCATTATTGAAGAGTAAGGTGGTTAAGCGTAATTAAGAACAACAAACACGTCTATAAAATTAAAAAATCTCAGTTTCAAACTTACTGGAGACAATAATTAGTACTTATTTAATCTTATCTAATGACTTCTTTAGCATCATTATAATAATGCCCAATTAATAGTTACTTAGATGGTATGCTGCAAAGCTTGACAAACGATTTATGTCTCCTGATGTATTACTTCTGCTAGGATAATAATTTCCTTTATTAGCAAAATTATAGAAATGAAATGCTCTAAATGTTAAAACTGATTTCAGTTAGCAGTGTTCTACAGAAGTACATTATAAGTTATATAGTTACGAAAGAGCTATATGATTAAAACATGCTTTTCAGTTAATAATCTTACTAATTAAAAACAATCTTAATTCTTACCCAAAGCTGTAGAAGTAGATTTAGTTCCACTGTATACGTTTCTTGAAACACTACATCCTTTCATGTTGAGTAGAAGTGGGGTGATGCTATCCATAGTCATCACCCCCAGTGGAGCCTGGTAGTTATTCACATTTGTCCTCATGGAATGCCCCATGTGCTTAAAAAAAAGCTGTTTTACACTTTCTGGAACATCCTTGGTGGCAAACAGAGTGCTGACAAAATGTCTCATTTTTGTAGCAGTGAACAGTTTGGCACGCTCACTTGGAAGACCGACTTTACACACTGTATCATGTACCGCGTGCCATCCATCAGCACAATTCAAGGAATTCCCTGTAGATGGAAAAACGTAGCGGTTCTCTGGATGAACTCCAGCACTGCGACGAACTTCTTCACTGCAAAATATTTCCATCGCTTTAACGATATGTTGCAGAAATATAACTGGCACAGAATGACCACCTTTGCCTCTTTGATAGGCAATTTTCAGGCCTCGGATATGGTGTCTTTCTTGCTGTTCCAACTCATCAGCTGCTTCACGCATCAGCCACTCATCGTTATAGGCTTCGTGCCATTGTTGTATCAACAGTCGAGCAGGTTCTCCCCCTCTGCGTCCATTGAATATTGTCAGTTGAGTGATAAGCAAGTCCCTCAATAGAAGGAAGTCCGACAAGGGCAAAAAGGTGTAACTGTCACTTAGTTTAGCAATTTCTTTATCAATGTACGCATGGACACTGCTAACTTCTTCTTTAGTGGGCATGTTTTCTGGCTTTCTTAAAACTGTTTCCCTTCTTTCCTTTATAACTGCCCTTGCACGACCGAACATAGATCTTTCCTCGTGCTTAAAGCATATGATGAAGTCGTCTATCCTCTGAACCTCCTCTCTTTGTCCTTTACGCAGAAACCTACCAAAACAAAGATGCCATATTTTTTCCTGTTTTTATTGAATGTGTAATTGAATTTATTACACAAGAAAGTGACAAAAATGCTAACTTCAATGATTAACCCTTGCAATGGCTGCCTAGCCAACGACATTTTCGGATAAAATAGTTAACCCAAATCACTTTATTTATATAAACATTGGATGTTAAATGACCTTAGTAAACTTTGGGGTTAAAAAGTGATAAAATTATGAGTCACGGTCACTGTAAATCTTTTAAAAATTGACAAGCATATGGTACCACAAATGAAAATAGTATTTTTCAAAGTAAAATGGTGCTACAAGTGCAAAATAAACGTTGTAGCAAAATGACATGTCAATCAAATGAAAAAAAGGTTTTAGGCAATATATTTAAGTTTCACATTACTACTTGTGATGCACTTTTTAAATTTTAACTTCTTGCTGCATTTATCTATTGGATATCTCATTAATTACTTATAACCATGGCAATTTCCCACTAACCCAAAAAACTAAGTTGATTCTAGAGAACAACAGTCAAACGAAACACATTGTTTTTTGCTTTTTTCGTAGTTACTTTCAAAAACGTTTATAAAGTATAATGCCAAGAAAGTACACTCACATGGCTTTTACTGCATCAGCAGTCTTTAGTATTAGCCAGAACAGACTCTCCTTCAGCCCGGCTTTGATTGTTTCTGTACTGGTATCATCTGTGTACAAATTTAGTGCTTCTTCCAGCATGTCCATGGTCAGGACGTTAAGCATGTCTGACACCTCTGTTATAGTCTGCTCCGTTCCTGCACAAAACAATAAATTATGAACATTAGCATCAATTATGGATTACTTTAGACATCAATTTAAATGACTGGAATCAGAGGTGTCACTTTGCTTGGACCGGTGTCTGACTAACCGCACCTCAGATTTGCATTCTGTTTGACCTTGTGCACGTTGAAAATGTTTCTAATAATATTAAATCTATCACAACAGCTTCTGAGATCCGTGTCTCCATCCGTAAACACTATATCTGTCTCCCTTCCTCACTCTCTTCCTCCCTCATCACCCGAAGTTCTTAATAGACAAACAGTCACCGGCGGCGGCCTCACCTGTCAGATAAACATATAGACAGACAGATTGATAGACTTGGAATAAGGCCGTGCCGGCGGACTGACCTGTCAGACATACAGAACGATTGATAAACAACCAACCTCCCTCCCTCCCTCCATCCCTCTATTCAAGAATTCCTACTCTAATTCATCCAATCCTCCGTCTTCCAAGCGTTCTCTAAGCAGATAAATATGTATTAGTAGTAGAGACCAACAGCCAGCCAGCCAGAAAGACAGAAGAATTGACACATAGACAAACAGCATTTAGTAAGTCTGTCTCCGCCTCTCTTCTTCCCGCCCTACCTCTCCCCTGAACCGGTATTTTCACATAGCCAGCTTGGTGTTGCATTGTTGCAACATGAAAAAGAGAAAGTATTCATCAAGTCGTCATATAAAATGGGTTAATGTTCTATTAAATAATAATAATAATAATAACAACAATATACATAAAATTCTTAAGTATTTCAAGATAGTCATGCTTTAAACTGATAACAGCAGTCTTGGTCAAATTCACAATTACGGCTTAAATTGCCCTTTTGTCATGTAGCCTAATATCACAGCAAAGTTGTACAACCTGAATTCGCCAATGAAGCTTGCGTTTTGAAATAAACGAACAAAGCCGCCAAACGTCGCATATGCGTCTTTGCTGTTTTTTTGGCTTGCATCTTCCTATCTATACAAGACCCCTCTTTATCGTACATGCGCTTTCCCACCATAAGCACTATTGTGTCGGTTTTGCATATGTGTCCAATTTCGTCATCTCGCATTGTTGACAGAACGTCCTCTTCGAATGCAGTACCTAAATGTTAAATATATAATGCAAAATTTAAGAAACACATTCTTTCACACTTAATAACTAACTCTAGACAATAAAATCACCAATGCTGTCTTCTGAATAATTACCTAATTACGGCTAGTGCATTATATGCAGGTGCTATATAAGTTAAAAATTACAATTAATTGAAAATGAACAGATAGACTAAGGTATTTTCAGCTGCTTACAAATACAAAACAGCTCAAATAATCTATAAGTGAAAAACACTAAATTAAACCACTATTGAAGAAGAAGAAGAAGAAGAAGAAGAAGAAGAAGAAGAAGAAGAAGAAAAAGAGGAGGAGGAGGAGGAGGAGGAGGAGGAGGAGGAGGAGAAGAAGAAGAAGAAGAAGAAGAAGAAGAAGAAGAAGAAAAAGAGGAGGAGGAGGAGGAGGAAGAGGAAGAGCAAGAGGAAGAGGAAGAGCAAGAGGAAGAGGAAGAATGATAAAGATGTACATGGTGATGATGTTGTTGAAAAAGAAGAAAGAAGAAGAAGAAAAAATAAGAAGAAGATGAAGCAGAAGAAGAAGAAGAAGAAGAAGAAGAAGAAGGAGGAGAAGAGGAGGAGGAGGAGGAGGAGGAGGAGGAGGAGGAGGAAGAAGAAGAAGAAGAGGAAGGGGAAGAGAAAGAGAAAGCAGAGAAGGAAGAGGAAGAGGAAGAGGAAAGGAGGAGAAGAAGGAGGAGGAGGAGAAGAAGAAGTCCCCGAAGCTAGCCTGAGACAGCCATGGGTATGAAGTGTTAGCCTTGATACATAATTTATTTCAGAATATGCAGTCCTTATGCATTAGCAAAGAACACTTGTCTTCATCACATAACCTTATTAAACAAGTTATCATCCGCTTGCAGCAATGATTTCATACTATATACATATAATGGTATATATATATATATATATATATATATATATATATATATATATATATATATATATATATATATATATATATATATATATATATATATATATATATGACACAATCGGGGAAAAGGTACCAAGTCTTAGTAATGGAGTTAGAGCTTACATGACATAGGTGCATCATTACTGTACATAATAAAAAAAATTGCAAGTTAATGTCTTGTCATTTCCCAAAGATATCAGGATTCAAACAACGTATAAATTAATCGTTGAAAAAAAGTAAAATTTGAATAAAATCAGCTTTGAAAAGTTTGTATCATTGCACAAATTGATACAGTAGTGTGTTAGTCTTTAAACTTTGTATGGTCTATACTTACATACATACATACATACACACATACATACATGCATGCATGCATACATACATACATATATGCATACTTACATACATACATGTATACATGTATACACACATTCATTGCATCCGTATAAATGCATACCTATGTACATAATGCATGAATATGACCTGACCATGAACTTTTCGTAATATTATGCAAACGGAAGTTCCTATGATAAACTTACTGGTATCGAGATACACAACAAAGATATAGCATTACGATGAGGCAATAACAAAATTGATAAAAAAACACCCCCACCACCTTTGAAGCCTGTTTCTGACGAAACTGTGAACTAAGACTTGGTACCTTTTCCCAGATTGTGTCACATATATATACAGTGCTTTCTTTCTAGAAAAAAGGTGCCGGAACGGAACAATAGGTGCCGGAACGGAGCAATTATAGGCCGGCTAAAATCCTGAAAAAAACGGGAATGGGGGTTGGCAGGGGTCTCAATAAACACCGAAAACAGTTCAAAACACTGAAATTTAATTATAATTACTTAATTATTGTTTTTTTTAATTAAAATAAATTATTTATTTTTGAGTAGCTGAAAAAAGGTGCCGGAACGCCGTTCCGTCGCGTTCCGGCTGAAAAAAGCACTGTATATATATATATATATATATATATATATATATATATATATATATATATATATATATATATATATTAATCATTCTCATTATCACATATAATTTGAGTAGCCTATATCTCTTTATTTCCAGTTATACACACACCTTTCTGTTTTCGATTGCAGGCTTGTAGCAATAATATCGAAGTAACTAACTGTCCACAATAAACTTATTAATGATAGCCTAACTAAATACTCAATAGAACTCAATAGAACTGTCCTTTGGCATTCAAGTAACTTTATGTTTCTTATGTTTTATTTCAATATAAATAGTTTAATTTCAATACAATACAAATACTTCAACTTCGCTAATAGAATGTCTTACCTTTGTATGCATTTGGCAGACTCAGAAGAGGGAAGCTGATAGGCTTTGGTTTTGGACGATTTGACTCTGCATTGCACCGAGCTTTATGCGCGTAAAAAGTTTTTTTGCCAAAACACCCAGAACAGTGTTCACAGACTGTAAACCCACCTTCTGCTGTTTTCAGCTTTCGTTCACGCTGATACTTTGGCAACACATGTTTCATTTGTTGCTTGTTATACTGTAAGATACCTTGTCGTTTCAAGTTTTGCAAGGCCCTACATTTTCCAGATTTTGACAATGTCATCAGCTGCCGAACTTGTTCTTTGTCGTTGTGTACCAATACTATATGGCGAGAAAGGTTTGTCTGAGATTGTCCGCAAAATACACATGGTCTTGAAACCTTCTTCTTACTGGCTTTTCCGATATGTGGGTGCTGGATGGACGATGTGGTAGATGCCGATATAGCTGAATTTGCTGCTGCACATGTAGAAGTTTCGGCCTGAGATTCCAATTCACTGGCAACACCTTCATTCTATATGTAATCATTTGCAAGAAATAATTACTTTAAAAGTGTTTTTAGTTCCTATTTCTTTATGTTGTATTGATTTTTTTTATGCCAGAAGCACTGAAAAAAGGACATGTCAATATGGTACAGAACCCAAAGCTTAGGCTAGCAGAGGAAGCACAGGAGAGACCATCAGAAGAGCTGCAGCAGGAAAAATTAGCCATGAGCACATCCAGGCAAAGGAAAGAGAATGTGGTTCTTGGTAGCAGATTATTTAGTAAGCAAGTAAGTAAGTAACCTTTTTTGCACCTGACATGCACACATACATTACAATGCATACATGATTTGTATATATAATTTTGTAACATAAACTACAACAGGAGCAGATTATAAAGTCACACACAACTAAATATAACTAAAGATACAATTAACAAACCTGCTTTCAAAGAAATTTCGATATAACAAAAGGCAGCATGAAAAGATGTAAGGAATGTTGGGAAGAATTTGCTTATGCAGTGAACACGGTTCACATCTATCTGCAAGCCTGGCGCTCGAATAGACCAACTGCTTCTAGAAATTAAGCAGATGGTACAGCTCGGGGACAAAGATATAAATTATTTAAGAAGCCAAAAGGAACTTTATGGCAGAAATTCTTCAGCGAAAGAGTGGAATGGTTTGGATGATAGCAGTCTTGTTGTCCTCGAGACCAAGGTCTTCGTCTCGAGTGCACTCGAGTTCGTTTTTAAAGGGCTTGGATTTGGTCTTGAGACCAAAAGTCTTGGTCTTGGTCTAGACTCTAGAAGTTCAAAGTCTTGGTCTTGTAAGACCAAGACCAAGACTTTTGTTAATATGAACAGTCATTTAGCAAAACGCAAGAATTTAAAAATTGTATCCAATAGTTACTAGTACAATTGCTTTAGTATTTAGGCCTACACAGCGTGAATGAGGCTTCACCGTTGTTTTAGGCAATTATTTTGACTTCCGGTTATTTACCATGGAATAATTTCAAAACAGACTAAGGACATTTACATCCAGTGCTTGAAAAGCTGCTCTGTGCCGTCGATTTGAGCACCTGTAGAACGTGTTTTTTCACATGGCAGAATTTTTATGAGGCCCCACAGGCCACGTCTTGGTCAGAAAATTCTGAGCGAAATGCTGATTGTTAAATGCAATAGGTATTTGGAATAACATTTCGCTTGTAGGCCTAGGCCCAGGGTTCTTTTAAGTACGAATTCTGAATTCTCTGCAGTCTGCATTTAGAGTTATTTTGCTCGAATAAAATAAAAGATTATTTTATTTCATTAAAATAGCGAGTAGTCCGACTTTACAATTTTTATACTAAGGAATAGAAGCCTGGATATGATTGTGATTTTTTTGGTCATGGTCTTGGTCTTGAGGTTCGAGGTCTTGGTCCTGAGGTCCAAAGTCTTGGTCTTGGTCTTGAAGTTCAAAGTCTTGGTCTTGAGACCAAAAGTCTTGGTCTTAGTCTCGAGATTCAAGGTCTTGGTCTTGAGATTTAAGGTCTTGACTGGATGATAGTCATCCAAATTATTCCACTCTTTCGCTGAAGAATTTCTGCCATAAAGTTTTTTCGGCTTCTTAAATAATTAACTGTATCAGTGGACACCACAGCTTTTAAGAAGAAGCTAGGAAAATTTGGCTATTAAGCATTCCAGGTTAATTTGCAGTAGTTCTAACGCAGACTACAAGCCAAACCACTTAAAACTCTTTTTACGTTGTGTTTTAATGTACATGCTTCATAAAACGGCACCAATTAATGATACGATACATTTGGCTCAAAGAAATGAAATTGGAAAATAAGAAAGATAACGTCGAAGTACTAAAAAAGTGGTTCATCAACCAACAACAGCAATGAAATATATAATCATAATCATAATAAGAATAAGACAATAAAAACTAAATTAAGCGAAGTTATTTTCACATATCAATATGACATGCAGCTTTATAAAGATGGATAGATTAGAAGAGTGATGAATGGCTTGGGGAAAATAATTCCATATCAAGGTGCCAGAAGATTTAATAGAGAATATTCGATGACTATTGTGAGAAAAATAATAGTGTACTACCAGGCAGTACCAGCACAAGATGGTAGTAAGTAAGAACTATGAGATGAGATTCCAATAATTGTTGCAATTTTAACATAAATATATTTCTCATGTTCTGACCACGTTAGGTGCTGAACAACTTAAACTTCCACAAATTGAGTAGATATAACTTGAATAATAGCAACACCATTAATGTATAGGTTGGGGCACACAGAGAGACAGCTTTCCTGTGGGATCTAAGGAGTATATAGTTAGTTTTCATTTTAAAGTGTTTGATTGTTGGCACAAAACCAATCGGTGAACTATGAGACTACATGACATTAGAGTCGTCGGCAAATAAGAAAAAGAACAAGGAAGAAGAAAATTTGGGAGGTTATATATATGTAAATGAGAAACAAGATTTGATATTTTCATCTTACTGGTCATTTAAACTTACAGTGATGGGCACTAAAATAATTTTTCTGGTTAAACTAAAACTATTTTCCAACTAAAGTAAAACAGTTTAACTAAAGTTGGCAACTGATTTTGGAAATAAGTTAACTACACTAGAAATAATTAGTTCAACTTTTTCCAACATTTTAGGGCAAACATTTTCACAATAACACTGGCTAAGTGAACTGTTATATTGCAGAACGTCAATGACAATTTAACTTTAAAACTATGTAATGCTTACTGTTCTGGCAGAAAATAATTGACACAGTTTTTAAAGCAAATTATGATGCATCATGCAATGACCTTTTAGCGGCCGTCCATAAATGACGTCACGCGATTTTGGCCGATTTTTACCCACCCCCATCGTCACACGTCGTCACAAAAAGTAACACCCCTCATAAAAAATGACGTCAGAAATCTCTGACCCCCTAAACACCAAATTTCCATTTTGACAATAAAGCATGACATTGTTTGAAATCACAATTTATTGTCATTGTAATAAGTATTTAATGTGGCGCTGCATTCTGATGTTATAAGGAGAAAGCCACGTGTTAAAAAGAAGGTGCTGGAAAGCGGAAATTAGCATAAAATTAACTTGAAAAATTCTTCATCAAACCAACTACTACAGTTGTTCAGAATATTATTTTAATATTCTGAACATCTGTATTATTGGTTAGATGATGAATATTTCCAAGTGAAAAGTAGTAAGCAATAAAATACTTGAAACTTTGTGGTAGAACAAAGCAAAATGGATAGAGTAGAATTCAACAATCACATAGGCCTATTCATTCCACTGAAAGAAAGCTGTGGTGGAATCATTAGAATAAAAATGTTTAATAACAATGATTAAAAAATTTACAAAACTGATGGTTCTCCATTTTCCCATAGCGAAGAAAAATGCTCTTTCATGGAACAAATAGGCAGAGCATGGATCTGACGGTGACCATGTAATATACAAATATTTAAATATTCAAATTGAATAATGACAGTGACCATATATTATTATTTAAACAGTCAAAGAATGAATAATGAAAATTGCTCAGAATTAGTGCTGTATTGTTAACATTAAATTGTTGTTAAACTGTTAAATTTATTATGTAGACCTGACGTGACGTCACATTTCTCAAACCCCGCCCGTTGTCACACATAATCACAAATTTCTGACCCTCTCCCCCTAGGTGCGTGGCGTCATTTATGAACGGCCCCTTACTGCGCCTTACTATGTACAAACTGTATTATGTGCAGTGCAACACGTGTTAGTAAGTAAGTAGTTGCTGATTTTTTAGTTAACATTTTAGTTAGCAACTAAATATTTGTAGTTAAACTATGATTTTAACTAAACTGTTTATATTTAGTTAAACTTCATCCTTAACTAAAAAAATTAGTTTAACTAAAAGTTAGCAACTTTTTTGTTAACTATTGCCCATCACTGCATTTAAACTGTTTATTTTGAATAGGGCCACCTTGCAAATAATTAGAAATACAGAAGATATGCAGTTCTGTGCATATTCCTGATTCAAATGATCAGAAATGACTGGTAAATATCAAACAACGGATATTCCATTCGCTGTTAAGAACAAATGCTTAAGACTAACAGGATAAGATCAGAGGCCTAAAACCAAGACCAGTCGGAAGAGCAAGTCCAAAGGCTTAAGACAGAGAACAAGACAGGAATATTAAGAACAAGACCATCACCCCAAGGTTGGAGACCAATATCAAGATCGCCTTTTTCTGATGTTCATACTGTCTCAAAGACAAGTCCACGGTCTAGAGTAGCGGTTCTCAACCTTTTTTTAGTGCTGCCACCCCTTGATAATATTTCCAAAGTTGTGTATTGTGCTATGGCTGTACAATTAAGAGTTACAAAAATTAGTGTAAATTTAAAGTTCACACATTACTTCAGATTTAAAGAGAAAACATGAAGAAACTACGCTGACAGCTATTTTTAACAAATTTCTGAAGATTCCAGCCGACCCCTGGCATATCGTAAGGCGACCCCCGTGGGGGTCGCGACCCACAGGTTGAGAACCGCTGGTCTAGATACTCCAACACTGATTTTAAGCAATCTAAAGATGTAACTAAAACGTAACTACAACAGAAATCCGCCTACCTCATCTGGATTCAGGTTATGAAGCTTGTGATTGCCTCTTTCAGGCTGGCTGTGCCACAGGGTAACACATTGTTGACAGAAGTTCTTTGTACACCAATCACATGACTGTGTGGCAGTTTTATTTCCGCAAACCATGCAGTCGTTTCTTTCTTTTAGTTTTTCTTTTCCTAGGCCATGATGATGGCTTTCGTTTTGACCATTTTCACCAGTTTTTCTATTAGCATGTGAAGGCCCCAAAGCCACAGGCATACCACCATGACGTGCTTTCGATGCTGCCAACATCAGATGGCCACGTGACATATAAACCGGCTTTGTAACCTTTTGCATGGTGACGCCTGATCTGAAATATAACAGATCCTGTCACTATAATTAATACATATATAGACATATTCATCATCATCATCATCAGTTCCTGACACCATCCATTTGGCGGCGATGGGTATGAATAAATTGTCTTCATCGTTCTCGGTCATTTGTTAAGTCTATTTCCCCTCCTTAGTGTTAGTCCAAGACATATTGCTATGATATAATTTTATTCTTATTTGTGCTGTTGTGTATTTCCTAAGAACCGTATAAATTCGGTACAACTACAGACGGCTATATGAAAGGAGCTTCACATAATGAATGTTGCTTTCAGCAAACACAAAACTGAATTTTAGTTTTATTGGTTGAATACCACTTTAAAAACCTTGAATTTAAATCTTGCCTATAGGCCCCCTATTATTCAAACCATTATACTAAGGACTTATTTTACGGTTCTCAATCTTTCACCATTAATTCTTCCACATTGATGCAGGCAGGCGCGGATCCAGAAGGTCTGACAGGGGGGGGGGCCCAAAAAATATACAGAGGATGTACAACCAGAGGATGTACAACATATAACATTTGGGATCTCTTTTGGTCCGAAAAAGAAAAGTATCCTTTACGAAATAATTCCCCAACTTTTTGACTTTTCAAACCTCTGAAAAAGCTGATGACCTTTTTTTTAGTCATTAGCTCAAATCCGTCGGAACTATTGCTTTACTACCCCCCCCTCGGAACTTGGACGGAAAAACTATGAAAATTTGGGGAGGCCACATCCTATGCTCAAGCGGCTGCAAAAAACCTCACTCGCTCCTATAAAACCTCTTTTCCGCACTGACATCCTTGAATTCAGCCCTAAATATCTCTATTACTACCCCCCCTCGGCTTCGGTCACACTATGACACTACATCACAGATCAAACCCGTACCCGTAACGTACCCGCCACGTCATTAGCACGCCTTCCCAAAGTCTTAGTCGCAACCATGCTAATAGGGGTACAACTCAGTGTGATGTAATAATAATAAATAGGCTGATGACGTTGATAGTGGCAGTGGTAGTAGTAGTAGTAGTAGTAGTAGTAGTAGTAGTAGTAGTAGTAGTAGTAGTAGTAGTAGTAGTAAGAGCAGCAGTAGCAGTAGCAGTAGCAGTAGCAGTAGCAGTAGCAGTGGCAGTAGTAGTAGTAGTAGTAGTAGTAGTAGTAGTAGTAGTAGTAGTAGTAGTAGTAGTAGTAGTAGTAGTAGTAGTAAGAGCAGCAGTAGCAGTAGCAGTAGCAGTAGCAGTAGCAGTAGCAGTGGCAGTAGTAGTAGTAGTAGTAGTAGTAGTAGTAGTAGTAGTAGTAGTAGTAGTAATAGCAGTAGTAGTAGTAGTAGTAGTAGTAGTAGTAGTAGTAGTAGTAGTAGTAGTAGTAGTAGTAGTAGTTGTTGTTGTTGTTGTTGTTGTTGTTGTTGTTGTTGTTGTTGTAATAGTAGTAATCAGTCAACTTATGGAACCCATCAAGTGCAATTGAGTAACAGGAAGAGGAAGAGGAAGAAAGAAGAAGAGAAAGAAAAAGAGGAAGAGGAGGAAGAGGAGCAGGAAGAGGAGGAAGAAGAAAGAAGAAGAAGAGTAAAAAGAACAGGAAGAGGAGGAGATCGAGAGGAGGAAGACGAGGAGGAAGAAAAGAGGAAGAGGAAGCAAGAAGAAGAAGAGTAAGAGGAAGAAGAAGAAGAAGAGGACGAGGAAGAAAGAAGAAGAGGAAGAGGAAGAAAGAAGAAGAAGAGGAAGAGGAAGAAGAAGAAGAAGAAGAAGAAGAGGACGAGGAAGAAAGAAGAAGAAGAAGAAGAGGAAGAAAGAAGAAGAAGAGGAAGAAGAAGAAGAGGAAGAAGAGGAAGAGGAAGAAAGAAGAAGAAGAGGAAGAGGAAGAAGAGGAAGAGGAAGAGGAAGAAAGAAGAAGAGTAAGAGGAAGAAGAGGAAGAGGAAGAAAGAAGAAGAGTAATAGGAAGAGGAAGAAGAAGAGGAAGTGGAAATCGAAGAAGAGGAACAGGAGGAGGAAGAGGAAGAGGAAGAAGAGGAAGAGGAATAGTAAGAGGAAATCGAAGTAGAAGAAGAGTAAGCGGAAGAGAAAGAAGAAGAAAAAGAAGAAAGAAGAAGAAGAGAAGAGGAAGAAGAAGAGGAGGAGGAAGAGGAAGAAGAGGAGGAGAAAGAGGAGGAGAAAGAGGAGGAAGGTCCCTTAAGCTAGAACTGAGGCAGCCACGTGTATGGTTAGCGACTTCATTTTCTTGGCCTCGACATTTGAGGGTGGATGGCCACCACTGGAGATCTCTCCATCCATCGCCGTCTCATCTATATTAAACAACTACGATTAAGAAAGGTATAGTATGGATTCGATGACAGAAAACCCGTTTATGAACCATCGTGTTGACCAACTCAATTTGCCACTGTCTGCCGTGTCTGTTCGAGATTCAGGGCTCACAATCAAACGATTAACCGATGAGCTTATTAGTGTGATGTACGTTAACTTCATTACTTACTTTATCTGACGCAGCTTTGTCATCCGCTATAATTTGATGTCAGAAAACACAGAATCAATTATATTATCGTCTAACTTTTAAAATATCGAACACGTACTGTGCGCACGCTTAAATTGTTGACGTATCATTTAAACTTTGGTAAGCAAACCGTAGGCCTACCCGTAGGCTGTGGATTCAGTGTGGAATGAACTCCAAATATGGGTAAATTATATAGAAGACTTAGGAGTCCATGGCTGTGGCGGCTTATGGCAAAGTCGGTCCTGCCATTAATCATCTCTCCAGCCTGCATTATCTGTCCCACCGACACCCAAGTCAGCAGCTGCACTTGTCAGAACTTCAGAAGTTGAGAATCTCCATCTGGTAGATGTGATTCGATACATCTAAAGGCAGCCGAGCTTATCACGGCTGTTTGCAGCAAAATACCGCTAATTGAACAGTTTTAACATTTCTCAGAAGTTAAGGGATGCCATATATGAAATATATCTAGCTTGGGCTGTATCAACCTGTTGTAAGGAAAACAAGACTGCCAGAATCACGGGCTCCAGCTCAGCGACCTTTGACCCTGTTCTTGCCGGACTGGAAACCAGATCAGACATGTGTAAAAGCACTGCGACTGGAGATAAGCCTCTTTGTAACTGTAATTTGAACATCTATTAATAAATGCCAAGTTCACGAAGGTCCACGGACAGACGGTCAACACAGGCATATGGTATGTGTGGATACGTGGCAGAGGCAGAGGCAGAGGTCTTCCTCCATTCCACTTCCTCCTCCTCCTCCTCTTCCTCCTCGTCCTCTTCCTCTGCCTCTGCCTCTTCATCTTCCTACAGGACTAGACACTAGACTACAAGCTAACGCTGTACAGAGTAGATATATATATATATATGTTTGATCTGGTATATATATGTGTGTGTGGAAGTGGACCTATGGCTATATATATATATATACATATATATATATATATCCACAGGTCTGTAGTAGTACTTAGATTTAGGATATGCCAGTTAACCTATAGTGAGTCTTTGCCTGTGCAAGATTCACTGGACAGGTCAGAGATCTATAGGCCACTCTGGCAAGTAGAGCGATGACACACACATGCAGGTTGCAGTGGAGAACTCTGCCAGTCTAGGCCTCTGTGTCATTAGCAAAGCAACCTCACGATCCTCACCTCCACCCTGCTCTCCCCCAGCTGGTTGGCCGGTAGATCGAGTAAAGCCGTTGGCCCGTTGGTCGTCGATTCGTAGAGCAGACTAGATATGACGGGCTGCACGCTGCAGTAGGGCCTATGTGTTCTGTTGTATGAGACTTTGCTACTGTAATGTAATGGAATAAGAGGATTTAGATCCCATGTGGAACAAAAAGGCGATTCCTGATAATGGCTAGTAGGCTATAATTATTATCACACGGGACAAGAGATATCATGAAAAAATGCAAACCCCCACTTACGGCCAAAGTATGTCAACCCCCCACTTTATAATTTCGATGGAGATCGTTCTCCAAACCCCTGATCAAACAGTCTGATTAACAGCAGCGAATTAGACAATGAAAAACAAGAGGGAAGTAAAGCCTCTTGTTTCTCATTGTCTAATTCGCTGCGTTTAATCAGACTGTTCAAATAAACGAATGCTCATACATCTTTGTCATTGTCATACCAATCTTCAAAGTTAAAGTTCTGCTACGAAACTCTAAGTAAACAGAATAGGCCTACAGGCTTTACTTTCCTCTTGTTTTACAATGTCAAATACAAGTGGTTACAGGTGTTAGCCAAGAGTTATTGAGATCTTTCATTTCATAGGGGAATTTATCCGGGAGGAAAATGACCTACTCAGAATGGGGGGGATGTCCGGAGGGGAAACTGTCCGGGAGTAAATGTCCGGGGTAAATGTCCGTTCACCGAAGAATCAACTCCACAAATTATTTGGTCCAGGAAGAATCAACTCCCACACTCCATTTGTTCTGGGAAGTCAACTCCACGAGTCATTTGGTCACAGGAAAAATCAATTCCACAAGTCAGTTGGTCCTAAATAGAATCAACTTCACAAGTCATTTAGGCCTATAAAGAATCAAATTAACCAGTCGTATAAACAATAAACTCCCCCATTCAATCTGCCCTAGGAAGAATGAACTCCACAAGTCGTTTGGTCCCAGGAAGAATCACCTCTACTCGGTGCTTTTTTTCTAGACAAAAAGGTTATTGAACAATAGCAATAATTATGGAAGGGCTAAAATCCCGAGAAAAACGGGATTTTTTGGAGATGGGATGGTCTCAGTAAACGCTGAAAACAATTCACAGCAATGAAATTAAATTAAAATAACTAAATTATTGTTTTTATTTTAAAATATACTAATTACTTTTAAGTAGCTGAAAAAGGTTCATCAGGAAACTGGGAAAAGATCTTGGCCAAGAGCTAAACGAATAGCGACGATCTGTTGCAACTCATCGAGAACTGATTAGCGACACTCGGCAACCTCCAAAGAAACGAAGTCGTTGCCAAATTTTTCCCAGACAGTCGGACAAAGAGCCATTGCCGTGTGTAAGGCATGCCATAAGAATGAGTACACTGTCCACTGTCAGATGTTCTGTCAGACATGTCTTTCTGATGATCGTTGAAATAAATGTTGCTGTTTAACGACACTTGTAGTAACGAAGACCATTAGCGTCGGAGGCAGTGAACAACCGCGAGTACTCAACGTTTATATTGCGACCGAGCCACCCGCAGATCCGAGAAATTAATCTCTGATAAACCGACCGACCGGGAATCGAACCCGGGTCGCCGGCGTGGCGTGCGGGCTACCAAACCACTCGGCCACTCAGGATCTCTGATTATCGTTGAAATGCCTTCCTAGGCTCCTAGCAGTCTCCTGTTTTCATTCTAGTGTCATTTCATTGCAGCGAAGGCGCTATGCATTAGTATTACAAGCCTATGTTTGTATGTGACGTCATGACATCATGACGTGACGTCATGCCATTTCGTTATCTGACGACATGTCATGATATCATTCCTAGGCTCCTAGCATCCCCTATGTTCAGTATAGTGTCATTTCATTGTATTGATGGCACTATACATTAGTCTTGAGAACAGTATTAGTTTGTACGTGGCATCATGAAATCATGACGTGACGTCATGCAATGACTTCAGATGACGTCATATCATGATGTAATTCCTGGGTTTTGAATAGTCTCTGTTCATTCTAGTGTAATTTCATTGTATTGATGGTGCTATACATTAGTGTATGAATAGCACTAAAGCATTAAATGTTGTATGTGGAGTCAAGACATCATGTCGTGACGTCATGCCATGACGTTATCTGACGTCATGTTATAATGTCATTCCTAGGCTCCTAGTAGTCTATGTTCATTCTGGTGTCACTTCATTCTATTGATGGCACTATATATTAGTGTAAGATCTGTATTACAGGACTGTGTTTGTATGTGGCATCATGAAATCATGACATGACATCATGCCATGACGTCAGATGATGTCAGGTCATGAGGAAGTTCAACAAGTAATGACATTTCAGTGAATATTACTGATGATAATCACCTTCTCATGCAATCTACGTGCTTATTTTATTGGAATTACATGATAATTACTATGGGGTCAAAATTGACCCCACGACCTTAGTTGTGTAGTTTTATTCCGCCCGACGAAGGGTTAATCGGCGGCACACCTAAGTTTGTTCATATAAATATATCCAAGTTCATGTGGGGAATCTGATCGGGTACCTATGCAAAAGCACATTGAGTTTGAGATTTTTTTTTCATGCGCAATTTATCATGCGCAATTTTTTAGCAGGCTCTGTTGCATCTTCTTGACCTGGTCGCGAATTTCTCCGCTCTGCCACGCCAGGCGATTTGTTTCTTCTACTGGCCCAAACTTACACGGTTGAGCACAGTCGTTTTACTGTGGACGATGCATCCTGTTAGAATAAGTTGTCTAACAACCTGTGACGTAAATTCCTCAGCCGCTGTTTGCCTATTTAAGCAAGCGCCTGACCATTCTCTTTGATCGTTGTTTCATTGTGCTAGGTTGGGAGCGCCTCTGATGGGTGTCTATGGTGAACGGACAAAATCCCCCGGACAAAATCCCCCCGTACAAAAGCCCCCCAGGTGAGGCATGCATGCATTGCATGTATGTATTGTATGTATGCATGCATGTATTGTATGTATGCATGCATGTATGTATGTATTCTATGTATGCATATTATGCATGAATGTATGTATGCATGTATGTATGCATGCACGCATGTATGTATGTATGTATGTATGTATGTATGTATGTATATATGTATGTATGTATGTATGTATGTATGTATGTATGTATGTATGTATGTATGTATGTATGTATGTATGTATGTATGTATGTATGTATGCATACATGTATGCATACATGTATGCATGCAAGTATGCCTGTATGTATGCATGCATGTACGCCTGTGTGTATGTATGTATGAAGGCTACACGACATTCACAAGTCTTAACTTTATAAATAAGTGATACTAACAAGAAGTGTTAACTTTAGAACTGAGTGACACTAACAAGGCTTATGGTTTATACCTGAAAGACATTAACAAGTCCTTAGACCAGTGGTTCCCAAACTATGGTCCGCAGACCGGTGCCGGTCTGCGAGCCCTCAGTTGCCGGTCCGCCAAGTGAGTCAAGAAACTGGACAAAAAAGATGCTAGACGTTTTCTAGATTGGGTATCACTTCAAACTATTTTCAAGAAACAAGATTGTCTCGCAATTAAAACATATTTTTCATATAAATTAAGATTTGCTCTGGGAATTAATGTATTTCAGCTATTGTAATCTAAAATTGCCGAGGAGTTAGGCCTAGTTATTCAACGAATTGCTAACAGATCAAATAGAAGTTGTTATTCGTCATTACTATAGGCCTAAATTTTGATCGTATACGATTTTCAGTTTTTGACCAGCAATTATTAGAAACCGTATGTGACGTATCTCTTTCATCACTGATTCTGTCAATAAAAATAAACACATCTGCTGTTAGATTCGATATTGTCAGTTTAATATAGGTCCCCTATTATAAATTTGAAATCATAGCAATTAATAGTACCACATACACCCCGAAGACGAGGACGGCAATCTCCAAGCTTAAATACACACTTCTGTTAAGTAGTCTTTCAGAGCCTGAGGGATTTTCATAGCTCGGGCGTTAAAGAAAATACTAAAAAGCACTAGTGTGTTTTATTTAGAAATTTAAAAAATGCAACTTTTTATTCATATCCGATCATTAAGCAGTGTTTAATCTAGTCCCCCTCTGCTGGGAGGGAATTGAAGGTTGACGGGGGGGGTGGCGATATATAAAATATACATGAGAGGCCGAAAAATTTTCATACGACAAATTTCTTTTCATCAACAAATTTTTCATACCTTATCAAACCTCTCGAAAACTTTCTGACCTTTTTTTAGTCATTCGCTCTGATAAACCTCGTTCCCACACCCAAAATCGACGATAAACTCAGATACCTCCGCTACTACCCCCCTCGGCCTTCGATTCCCGAACTCCACCACAAATCCTAAATATCTCTTTTACTACCCCCCCCTCTTGACTTTCGGCTCGACTCTCTTTACTACCCCCTTGGCTTCCCAGACCCTATAACAACACTGCGTCAAAAAATATTACTACTTTTTTTCTCAGGCGGGAGTTATCCTGGGGGATTACCCCCCCCCGCCCGGGAAGATGGCTAGATTAAACACTGTCATTAAGCTACAAAGCATTCAGTTGAAATTTAGGACTGAATTAGATACCCACGCGGCCATTAAAAAAGATTTACTTTTTGACCCAATTTATAGATAAAAGTAATGAATAAATTTGGTACCGGTCCTGCTGCAATGGGAAAACTCCTGCTGGTCCGTCGTACTAAAAGTAAATTCTTGCCGGTCCGTCACACTGAGAAGTTTGGGAACCGCTGCCTTAGACTACCCCCTAACGACACTAACAAGCTGACCCAACGAACACAAACTTGGCAAATAATGTTCATCAATTACATGTTGATATTGCACAGAGGGGGATTTTGTCCGGGAGGATTATGTCCTAGCCTAAATCGGGAGGCTTTTGTCCCGGCGGCTTTTGTACGGGGTTTAAGTCCGGGGGGCTTTTGTCCTACACTCGTCTCTATAGTGGTGCAATAAAAATTTGCAATTACAATTACTTAACATATGTAGACGAGGAGTACGCACGATTTGATCATTCTTATTACTGAATTGAGAATTTAAAAAAAATAGAAACCCATATTTGCATGGAGCAAACAGTGCCAGATAAGTCATTCTTGACTTCGATAGGGCCATTTTAAAAGTGTTCATCATATCACTTGGTAGCCGCAAGACGTATTCAAGAGGCTTGACCTGGTATCCATTCACCCCTCCCCGCCGATCGATTACGAAATGTCAGTGAACTGTTACGGCCCTAATTAGCACCTGAAGCGGCTTGCGTATCTGTGAAGGCCTGAAATTGAAAGTGTGCTGCAACATATTAGACACCTGAATCATCGTAATAAGCAAGCGGTACTCGATTCTTGGCTGTTAAAGCAAGATAATTTTTAAAAGAATATACAGAATTGTCGTCTTATTAAGTTAATAGACAATAATCAGAACAAAACAATCCTTCATACGAGATCCATTCCAATACTTCCCTAGCTGTGATGCCTCCATTGTCGAATTGCGAATCGTCTTGGTGGCATCCATTTCTGCCTTGCATGTACCTAATTAAATTCAGTGCACACACGAATCTATATAATTGCTTCTGTTTTATTAGTAGGATATCAGGAGCTTTGAATTTAGTACTATAACCAAATGTAGCCTAAGATTTTGATGGAGAACTTATTAAAAAGTACCAAATTCGGGCAATTAAGTACCATCAATGTGGCTTTAAAAAACGAAATGAATACAATGTGATTGATGTTTTATCAGTTTAAAACTTTAATAAACTGCAATAGTGTAACGATACTAACATTGAAATTCCTAAAAGCCAGTAATACGCCATTAGCAGCTTTTTGGGGTTCTAGGACAACAATGCGCTGGACAATAACCCCCGGGAAATAATGTAATTATGCATTTATAAAGAGCCTCTCGCAGTACAACTGTACAACCTAATCAGAAGCACTCCCAGTGCGAAGGGCCTCGAGATAAAAGAAAAGTCTTAAGACAGCGAGAAGTGGCAGAAACGCTTCCAGTTCAGATCTGAGAACGAGTCTGAGAAGGAAGATCATTCCAAAGGGACGGGCCAGCAGATGCGTAGGCGCGGTGTTGAGCCATAGAAGTCCGGGTCCGAGGGACCAAGAGGTCATGGCGGTTTAAAGAACGGAGAGGACGGCCAGAGGCAGACGACAGAGGTCGACAGATAATATCACAGAGATAACGGGGAGCTTTGCTCTGGAACGCTCGAGAAGTAAGGAAAAGAATTTTAAACTGGATAGGCGCTGTCAGTGGAAGCCAATGCAACTGCTCAGACATAAAAGTCGAGATATGAGAGTAGCGTGGAAGGCGGGCATTCAGGCGAGCAGCTGCCTTCAACACCGATTGGAGTGGAAAGATACGAGATTTCGGTAAACCAACAAGCAAAGAATTACATTAATCAATGCGTGAGCAAATAAAGGCATGCACCATGGAGGCGAAAGTGGAGGAAGGAACAGAACGCCGGCCAACACGAAGACGTCTTAAATGATAAAAACTAGACCGAGAGAGGCTTGAGATGTGGTTAGCAAACGATAGAGTACCGTCAAATAACCCTAGACAATAACTGTTTGAAAATAACCTCCAGTCACTAACGATAATGGATAAAAACCTTCCTAGTCAATGACTCCATATTAAACTATATATATATATAAAAATATATATATATATACATATATATATTAAACTTTATATATATAGTAAACTATATTATATTAAAAGCATATATATTATTTACAGCGTGCTTAGACCAAAACGAAGTCCCTATTAAACTACACATAAAGCATCAAGTTACAAATAGTAGCCTACTAGAATTAGTGAGCGTACATCAAAGCAACACAGTACCCGTGGAATTTTCTTGTCTATTGTTGTAAATAATTAAGACGTTTGGTCTACTCTCTATACTATAGGTCTACTTGACACGGATCGCTTTTCAACGATAAACTTCCTAATCATGCCTGGGTGGTTGAGAGAACAATGAGGCTGGAGTTGATAAAAGCATAACATGTTGACATTAATTCGGGTTTATTTCGAATCTACGTATGTCCACCAAGCTTAATTACCATTTCATTAACCCATATGTCGAACTGATAACTTCTTGGCTTTGGTGCCCATATCGATATTTGATTATGTTAACCGTCGCTGTACGTCTTGCTAAGTAAATAGACACATATTTGTGTAAGCGTGAGCCTGCTATGCAGATTTTATAAATTTTGGAAAATTGTTCTAGGTTATCTAGGATATGCTTGAGTGTTCTCTATTAGTAAAGTTCGCTTGTTGACGGAATACGAACTCCGCCACTGTTTGCACTCTGACAGTGCCAGTCCCAAGACTGGATATAGGAGGATGGCTACGCTACTGATCTATGTTATCACACAGTGTCGTTAAACAGGAACTACTACGACGGAATACTAGTCTGACATAATCAATTTTCTGAGTAGGTTTTGTAGTTGATTCTAGACTTTGTGTTCTAAAATTGCAATTGGTTCGACATTGATTTTGGTAAGTGTCTTAAGCCTTATTAGAATCATGTCTGTGTTACCGATGTCTGCAAATTATTAATTACAATTTACTGTTACTACTGATCACAGGTTCATAGCTTCACGGTTGCTTGTTACTTTGCGCTCGTGAATAGGTTGTGCCCTGCGCTTGACCGTCGAGTGGCGCTTTAGAAGTTTGGAGATTACGATTTCGATTGCGCATAATCATGATATTTCAATCTGCCTGACTGAAACTGCAAAACACGCCAAAGATTAGTACAGATTAGGCCTAGGCCTACCTGATGAACTTTCCCAGTTCATTTAAGCATAATTAAATTTCATTTTTTGCGGCATGTAATAAGCAGCCTTTAAGCTATGAATGTGTGATCAGAAGTAACAGTAATTGTATTTTCTAATTTCGCAGTTTTGTCCAACTGGAAAGTTAGACTAATTAAATAAAAACTGCGTTTTGACAAGGAATAGGCAGTAGCCTAGTTAATAGAATGCTTTCAGGCAAGGTAAGCCTTTGGCTTCATTTCACGTTCTTTGGCACTTAATGTGAGCTAGATGCTAACTCACATGCTAAAACTGGATGTCTCACGTTCATCCTCTCGCTTTAACTGATTCTCTCTCTAACGCCCATTAGCTTACGTACTAACGCGTTTGCTCATTCCGTCGCTCACTGACGCATTTACTTTAGTAAGCATCGTCGCCCGTAACTACGTGGTAGCTTAGAGCGTTTCTATCTAAGGTCACATTATCATGCGCGCATGCGTTGTGTAGCTCCGCCCGTAGACCAATAGCGATGAAGGGTTGTAAAATTTGACGAGCGTTGCCTTCGAGGACGAGAATAATAACTTACGCAGAATTAGTTTAAATTTCCCTCAGTCATTTCAGCAATCTGGAAGACCAAATGAATGCACTTAGATAGGTAATAGATCAATAAATCACAAGAGAAGCTTCCTGTACATATGATAATCGCTAGTTTGAAAAATATTTAGCAAATTAGAGCGTGGTTACTTTATGCTGGATAAGTATAGGACATATAATAATAGGTCGGATTTCTAACGTTAATTTCTCATAGATGGAAAACACAAATATAAAACTTTCTTGCAAACTAACTCATTTTAGTGTCTTTAACCAAAACCAAACATTACTTTTTATTGGAATTGTTGGAGGAAAGAGAAATTTGAACTTACATTTAATGTCCTCTCAAGTATGAGCAGATAAAATACGTGAGGACCATGGTAATGTAATAGTATAGTAAAAGGGTAGCCAAACGTTATGATATAATAATAATAATAATAATAATAATAATAATAATAATAATAATAATAATAATAATAATAATAACTAGGGCCTATTATTATTATTATTATTATTGTTATTATTATTATTATTATTATTATTATTATTATTATTATTATTATTATTATTATTATTATTATCATTATTATCATCATTATTATTATTGAAACGTGTCATCATAATAAAGCGAGAAGATAAATATGGTTTTGCGCGGAGATCGACGCTGGAACGGATAGAATAAACCAATGATGACATTATTTGTTTCATTAATTTTGCACAATGATAACAAATTTTATATTCATGGAAACATGTATCGTCCTCTAGTTTATCTCTCTGGCTCATCATAGCTCCTAAATTAGATGTTTTTTGCTTTGAGTTGGATTCATAAGTCATTGCTGTGTCATTGAACTCGGTGCTATATCACTATTGCATGCTTTAGACGAGAAGTAAAACAATGCTTTTTCACTCATGAAAACAAACGCCTTAGAAGGATTCATACAATATGTATGTTTTATAAGTGTTAAGTTAAGTGTTCGAATTGCAATGATATTTTAGTTTATAACTGAAAAAATCTTTCAATTTTTCAGTGAACTCGAGCGGCGTAAATATCCAATTTGTTTCTAACACTACACTCCACTTTTATCTTTTCATGGTTTCATATTTCCATACTGGTCATGGACCGTCCTGCCAATTTATACCAATAACATGCAATATATACGTAAATTTAGTCGAAAATAGTATAAATGAAACATTGTAGGCATACATAACATAACATAACATAACATAAGTCTTTATTGTATCTCATCAAGCAAAGAGTACAAAAGATGGAACAAAAAAACAAAAAATTAGTCATCATACAGTCGATATCAGCTACATTCACATTGTTTCGATTGACATGTATAAGTTGGATGGGATACAACAGGGAGATCCAAAAGGGATGGTATCCCGCTAGGTAGGGCCCCCCGGTGGCATCATTATAGATAGAACAAGACGAACATGACATATAATCAATCATTACGCTAACTAAACTATTTAGTCTTAACTAGATAAGATAGCATAATCAGCAGGAAACGAAACTATGATGGAAACAAAGAAGGAAGAAAAAAGAAGAGAGGAGGGGGTGACCTGGGCGATCCAAATATTTGTATTGGTTAAATCATCAGATGTGTTCGTAGAGACCTTTTAAAAGATGCTAGAGATGGAAGACTGCGCAGATTGCAGGGTAATTTGTTCCAGATAACAGGGCCCATGAACTTGATTGAGTGCCTCCTGTAGTTAGTGCGGATGCTTATTGATCGAAGAGTGTCCTTGATCCTGGTATTATGACTATGCACATCCTTGGTGAAAGTAAAGTAGTTGGTGAAGTCTATCGGATGGGAACCATGAACGAATCGAAACATAAACATCCCAATTTGGAATTGTTTTATCTGGTCAATATTTAATATTCTCAAATGTTGATACAAGTGCAAGGTGGGGGTATTAAACTTGCTCTTGGTAATAATTCGTATAGCCCTCTTTTGAAGTTTCACCAATCTGCACAGTCTAGTGGGGTAGGTTGAAGCCCAGCACAGGTTACAGTATTCCAGGTATGGATGAATCAGTGTGTAATATAAGTTAGTTAGTATGTGAGATGGAAGCAGGTAAGAGACCTTGCTCATGACCCCGATGTTTTTAGCAATCTTAGTTCCAATATTATTAATGTGGACATTCCAAGTAAGGTGTTCATCTATGTAAACACCTAAAAATTTTGCTGATTTGACTTGTGGCAACACTGAGTTGTCAATGAGCAGTGAGTAATTCAGGTGTGGCAGCAGCTTCCTGTGAGATCTAAACAGTACAAAGTTAGTTTTGAGCAAGTTAAGCGAGAGTCGGTTAGCCCTAAACCAATCGGCAATAAGTGCTAGTTCCTGATTTGCAGTGTTAAATAAATCCTCGATCGATCGGTTTGAGAGAAAGATGTTGGTGTCATCGGCAAATAGGATAAGGCTCAATATAGAGGAGGCTCTAGGAAGGTCATTGATATAGATTAGGAATAATAGGGGTCCTAAATTGGAGCCCTGGGGGACACCATATTTTATTATTTTAAGTTTAGAGGTGGCTCCATTACAATTAACACATTGCAGTCTTTGATCAAGGTAATTCTGAAACCAATTAAGTTGGATACCTCTTACCCCATATTTTTCAAGTTTCATACCTTTCGTTTTAATGTAAATAAATTCTTGGTACGAGGTTTCTGAGTCTCTTTTGCGTTGTACGACTTCGTAGACTTTCACTCTGCACCCTATAGTTTAGACGCTTCGGTGTTGGTCAACCACGTGTAATCACGTTCTATAGAGCAGAGTAATATCTCGTTAGCAATTCTCTTAGACATGAATTCTTCCTTGAACAGTCAATACAAAGTTATTTTTGAGTAAAAGGCTTCTCTGTAAATTGCGGAACTGTTCTGCATCAACGCCGTATGCATGTACATCGGCAATATTTCAGTTTGCAATGGTGATTCTACATGTAAGAGCAAAGAAAACCGCTCGGAGATGTTCCTGGAGCATCTCAGAGATGAGAAAAAACCACCACAATTAAATAGGATTGTCTTCAACAACGGGAGAAATACAGACAGAAAAAATAACAAAAAGCTCAAGGCGCATTTTTGTATGGTATACTGCTCCATAATGAATGCCGACTACAGCGAATCCACCATGTTACATTGCGGAAGTACACGACAGGGTAACACAAAGCCCAAGCTGTGTTGCTAAGAGATTTAATCTCTATTTATAAACCTATACGTTGCACAACGGACGAACGCCTGTCATTCCTTATTCATGACCAGACATTCAGGACAGTCGATGTCGACCCCAAACCCTGACTCACTGCATGCATGCAGCAGAACCGAATCCATGCTCTTCCGGTTGCAAATGACCAACAGGGCATCGAGTTCATTTTGATACAGAATCAAACGATGTCTATTGCTGATATCAAATGCCCAAAGATGCCTATCCGTTTGTCGGTTAAATAGGATAGCTCATTATTCATTTGCTAGAAATCGCGGCTATTGCGAAGGCTGGTTTCACAACCAATGCTATACGCCACTGAGAGCGAGGAATAAAGAGGGAAAAGGAAGGAGAGAAGCACGTTGTATCTGTAAATCGGGGCATTCTTACTCTCAGAACCTGACGGGCACATTGGGTTAAAGCACGATAAGCTCATCAACAATTTAGTGTGCCAAAAATACTTATTTTCAGACTAAAGCCCATTGTCTTATTATAGTCTTTAATGTTCTGGTTGCTCATAAATCACGTGGCTTAAAAACACCTGTTTTGCCATCTTTTACCGGTTGTATTTGCGTATAAAGCAACGTAGGTGTCTGCTGCAGTCTACCAAAACATCACTTTTCATAATGAAGATATATCTGGTATAGGATATAAACCAAGTGGTGCAGATCGACTGATGGGCGTCATATAAATGGCCTAATGCATAATGTATGTCACCGTAGTAATAATGAACGTCAAGTGGGTGTTTATGTGTATATATGAACAGGCGAGAGCGGCGTTGACGATGGACTCTGTGCAGGTGGTAATCCATGGTCTGACGTCTCTGTTCAACGAGGAACCGGATATCCTACGAAGGACCTTTCGACACGGACACGTCTACAACGGAGAGAAACGTGGGATCCAGTGCAAGGATCCACCGGACAAGTGGATCCACGGACGAACCATCATGCAACACTTCAGAAAGGCATCTATATATGCGTATACACATGAATATTGAATAACTCACATGCACAGTCGCACACTCATATAACAGATAAATGCATATATACCAATACCCATGTATACATAATACGCATATTGGTGGAACAAGGCACAGAGCATAACAGCAAGGCTGTCATCATTACTTGATATCTACAAACAAAGACGCATCTGATTCGCAGTATATGCACTCGCGGTTTAGATTATTATTAGTTCATTTTCAGGATGCTGGTCTTTCAATGGATGGACTACAATGGTGGCTGCCAACCTTGACCTTCCCAAACAGTTTTTTTGGACCACCTGAACATGTAATAAGTGCATCTAAAACTCTGTTGATTGTCAATTTATCCGCCATTTCATACGCAGGCATCGAGCGTGTATACCCGGTATTGGTATGCTTTTCAATAGATGGACTGCAATAATGGTCTAATGAAAAACATGAACAACATATGCGTAGTTAAGGGTGTTGTTGAAAGGGGCAGAGTAACTTGAGAATGAGCTTCTACCCAGAAGTCCTCTTTGGCCCAGAATTGTAGTCTAAAGATTTCAATCTAGAGTCAGAAAAAATGTCATAACCTACATATATAGAGTGCAGAGGTCACGTGATCACACTTGAACCTTGAGAACTAGAAACTCCTCCTTGCGCACTCCTTCCTTTACATTTAGGAATGCTACAAAATATAAAGGCGTGGCTTTGAGCGTGCAAACAGCTTTTAATTTGACTCTTGTTTTATAGAATTACACACATCAGGCATATACGTCCATAAGCCTAATTAAAGAAACTGGTGAATGTATATAATTCTGTGTATATGTGCATTTAAATTCGTGTCGTCACAGAGAGGCCGGGGTGTTGGGTGTGAAAAAGTGTGCAAGCACAGTTACTATGAAGGGTTCGGTTTAGGGTCAAATGACCATGCCTCTGTTTGCAAATCTGAAAACAAAGGCAAAGGCGTGGATTGCCAATATGGACCCTCGCCTACACAACCTGGTCGAGCCTCTGTTGGCTCCTGCTGAATTTCCTCCCAGTATAATTATATATTATATTCTATATCGGCATCTGATAATAATTGGAGTAAGATAGCCGTGCGTTTTATATCACCAATTAGGAAACCATTCTGTGACATTCTTATCTAGGCAGACAGGCAGGCAGACAGGCAGACAGGCATTTTATCAGTTTAATATGAGGCATTTGATCAGCACTGCCTGTAGATTCGTGCATGTCCTCGCTTCTATTGACAGTATTGACTCAGGCTGTAAAGACTAGCAATATACGAATCCTCCGTTTCTTGGATAAATTCTTTTCCTTCTCACTTTTTCTCAGCCCTTTGCTTTCTCTCGTGCTCCACTCTTATGATTGATGACGCTTTTTCTGCAGTGAAAGTCTGTTAGCCTAATAGTCTTGTGTCTGCTATAGTTTGGTTTTAGACTTTGATATCCGTGTTAAGTCCTTTAGCTGCTCATTCTAAATTAGCCTCACTATTAGTCGTCTTTTCTATGCATCCTGTTCCTTGCTGTGGTTGTTTACTAGCAAGGTCTTCAGAAGACGCCGAGATGCTTTTGCTGTACGGCTGTGATGTTAATATTACTGAGACAGTTGGGTTTCAAATTGCCGAAAGCCATGCTGTTTTATAGTTTCCAGTGGCGACTCACAGGATAATGGGATGGCAAGCTTCTCCGTACATCTAGCCCACACTGTATCGATCAATGTCAAAGAGAGCAATTAAGACATCTGGTCTGCCAAGTCCCTTAAGGGAACCATAGACGTTGGTTCGAACGTCTAGCCTGCCTCTGTGGACCTCTGTGGTAGGGTTTGGCCATAGGTGAACGCTTGACCCATTCGGTTAAGTTGGACCATACGTAATAAGGTCTTCGGTCCACGGAGCCCAATCTTGGTCATTCAGCTTTCAAACTCTGTCGACGCCGAGCGGCCGATTGTCCAACTGATAGAGACAACATCGAAATCAGTATAGTTAACGCTGTGGTTTATTAATTGTTATCTAACTGTTCATTTATATAGCTCATGTGTTCGAATGCAGGCGAATTTTACCGGTCTAACGGGTCTGGTGGTTTTCGACAGCAATGGATTTCGAAAGAATTTCAAACTTGATGTCGTTTCACTTGGATTCGACCGACCACTACACAAGGTGCAACGACAATTCGATAATTTTCATCATCATCGTCGTCGTCGTCGTCGCCGCCTTCAAAATATAGCACGTCGACATCATCATGATCATCCGCATTTCGATGATGATGACGATTTTATATTTGTGGTCGTGGTTAACATCACCATTCAACCATTGTGATCATTATCATCGTCAGCAGAATCGTCCTCGTCCTTATTGTCCTTCTCCTTTGCTGTAGTCCTTCGCTTCCAACTCCTCTTCATCGTCATCCTTCTAGTGGTGGTGAAGGTCATCGTTTTTCCTCCTTAGAACGAATCAGAGGTGACTTTGTTGACGTACAAAGCAATCGTTTTACAAGAATAAACAACCGACACTATAGATGGCTGCACGTCTCTCGTAGATCATAGTTCCTATAGATGTTCATTCAACTGGAGATTTGCTCTTGGAAATATATGCATACCGGTATACACGTATTAAAGTTTGTAGATAGTTGTTAAACTGTAGATGTATTCTAGAATCTAGAAAACTGATTCGTGCTAGATATATAATGTCTCTTCGACATATATGTGCGGTGTTCTAGATTGGTACTTTGTTCTAGATTGGTACTTTGTTCAAGATTGGTACTTTGTTCTAGATTGGTACTTTGTTCAAGATTGGTACTTTGTTCTAGATTGGTACTTTATTCTAGATTGGTACTTTGTTCTAGATTGGTACTTTGTTCTAGATAGGTACTTGGAACGATTCATTTGGGCTGTACGTGCATCGAAAAAAGAATGAAACTGAAGGACCGAGACCAAGTCACATGACAGTTGTCATCACATCAGTCCTTGTGAGTATGCTTCCATCTACAGTCATTAGGCCTACGGTAAATGCAAGTGTTGTTGGATGAAAACGCAGGCATGTGATTGTACCTAAATTATTTTGAAAAAGAAGTTTCTGTATAATGATTGTTTGTGGAGAACTAATCAATGTTGCTAAATGAATAAACAATTATATCACATTGCACTGGATTTTAATGAGATGTTAGGGCTGCTTGGTGTGGTTGGCGACGCTGCGAACCTTACAAAGTTCTTCTGCATTTGATATGATTAGGATTATGAATGTTGTTTTGATATCTATTTATACGAAATGAAAAGACGAATAAAACATAAACAAGTCGTTCACATAAACATCTAAACGCTGAATCTACTCATACCATCGACAAAGTTCACACAGATCCTTGTCACACAGACTTGACCTGGAAATGACGCAACTGATGCGCTAACGTACACTTCACTATTACTACTAAGCACATACTTCCCTCAACGCTCTCATTACTACTGTAAGCTTACACTCAACATCTATAATTATTAAGTACGCTGACAGTTCGACCACATGCATCGCACACCAAATCATGCTCACAAATACAATCGATATCATAGGCCTCTGTGGCGCAACCGGTTAGCGCGTTCGGCTGTTAACCGAAAGGTTGGTGGTTCGAATCCACCCAGGGGCGATTAGTAATTTTTTTACCACTTTCCTGCGTTTCTCATACAATTTAGAAGTTCAAATAACGACCATATCGAAGGAATATTTGTTAAATCGACGGCCCTTGTGGCGAAAGCGATTAGAGCGCTCGACTATTAACCGAAAGGTTCGGTAGTTCGAAATAACCCGATGCGTTACATAACTTTTTACAGTTTTTGTATAACACCAAACAAATCCGAAGCACCCTTTGCAGTTGCCTATGATGATATTAAATATAGTTATGGACTGGAATTTCGTCCGTAAGCGAGGGTGAATAAGCTGGTTTCCCTGACGTGGCTTTTGTGTGTCGCTGAGAAATTTCGGAGAGTTACATTAGGCTACATCAGTGATGTCAAAGAGCAGGCCCGCGGGCCATTTCTGGCCCGCCGATGATTTTTTTTCTGGCCCGCGGCTGTATGCCTAAAGACAAAAAAATTTGAGAATAAGTGTTCGATTTTTTTAAATTTTTCACAGTCAATACCAAATGCTCGGATATTGTGTTTGTTTGCCAGCTTGTACTTATGCGAGCAAGCATATTAAAAGATGACTTGTTAAGACAAGACGTAGATCACGTCTGACTGACTTAAATCTACATGCAAATCTCAGAGTAGCGTTAACTGTAGATATGCAGCCTGACATCGATCCTACTCTGGTCAAAAGAAAACAGTGTCAAGTTTCCAGCGCCACTGTTACCAATCAGTAAAATTGAGTAAATGTTTCCTTGATGTACACTGGAGAGACATTTAATTCAAACTTAACTCCTTGATTTTTATTGCGAGCTTACTATGCGTTTGACAGAGGATTATTCTAATTTTTAAATATCAGAATAAGATAATTTTGAGTTATTTATTCATTCGAAGATTTATATAGCGCCTCTTCAAGGGAACTACTCAGAGGCGCTCCCGACACCAGCACGTTCATATAAGACAGTTTTAAGTTTTGCAAGAAATATGCCAGGGGTGACCCCAGGGCACATGCGGAGCTCTAAGGGAAGTCTATTCCAGACTACCGGGCCCACCACTGAAAAAGCTCGACTTTGCATAGTCGTGGAACGAGCAAATGGAACTAAAAGTACCCCTTTTCCCGCTGAGCGGAGGGAACGTCGGCCTTGGACACCTGAAACTGTGCAGCATAGCTCTCGAAGGTAAGCGGGGGCAGGGCCCTGACAACATCGCCATACTAAGGCAGCGATCCTATATTCTATGCGTAAGCGCATAGGAAGCCAGTGAAGGACCTCCAGCATATATCTAGAGACTTGGCCATGTTTAGGAATATGCCCAATGAGACGGGCTGCAGAGCGTAGAACTCGCTGTAAACACACTATGCGACTAGATGGACAACAGGCCAACAAGAATACATTGACCTTTGACTTGATGAGTTTTATGTGATGTTCGTGACTGATAATGAAGATCAAAATTAAAATTTTATAGGCCTACAAAGCCCTACATCATTTGACTGTTCCTATGTTAAAAGATGCACCATTTAAGATTTAGTTTTGCAAAATTATCTCACCGAGCCTCGATCCTTACCACATTTTGCTCAGGAGCCTTCGACACCTTGGCCCGCTACATTCTTGTCGACAGTTGCCGGCATCATGTTCAGAGTCTCTGGACCAAGTTGCGTGATAGTTTTGAGCGGCGACAGATGACACTGTCCGCGGCACTTGATGACTTTACCACTGAGAAATCTCCCGTTGGTGGATTACTCACGTCCGGCTTTACCTTGAGGCGTCAGGTCACCAGCAGGCAAACCTAGCAGCAATAAACTCGTATACATGGAGCGAATTCCACGCTTCGACAAAATAATCAACCGAAATAAGACGGAAGTCGAATAACAACCTACGCGGCCGATTTGGCTTAGATTGAAAGGAAAATATGTAGCTATATCAGCGGCCCTTGTGGCGCAACCGGTTAGCGCGTTCGGCTGTTAACCGATAGGTTGTTGGTTCGAATCCACCCAGGGGCGATCAAACAGTTTTCGCTGGTTCTTTGCTGGTTCAACCTTTATTAAACCGCTGCTAATCCGGATGCCTCAAACGAATTGACAATTTGATAGTGAAAGGTTATTTCGGTTTTATGCTTAAACTTAAACTGAACAAATCGCTGACAATTCGCCAACCAAATTGCTTGACTACTCCAAAGAACGGCTGATTAGGGCAGATATAGGCCTAGGTTGAACAATGTATGATTTACATGCATGCTTAATTTATTTAATGCGTTTTTTGCGGATAGGAGGCGCCTTATCTGATGCTGAAGAAGAAACAGTCGGAAGATGGACTGCCACTGGTTGGTAACAATCGCTATGAGGGATTGTGCGCTGACCTGGCCAGTAAGATTGCTTCCATTGTCCAGTTCGAATACATCATCCGCGTAGTGGCTGATGGAAATTATGGAGTCAAAGGACCAGACGGAACTTGGAATGGAATGATCGGAGAGCTAATGAAGGAACCGGTCTGAAATACTATCTCTGTCTGTGTCTGTCTGGCTGTCTGTATGTCTATCTGTCTGTCTGTCTGTCTGTATGTATGTATGTATGTATGTATGTATGTATGTATGTATGTATGTATGTATGTATGTATGTATGTATGTATGTATGTATGTATGTATGTATGTATGTATGTATGTATGTATGTATGCATGCATGCATATATGCATGTATGTATGTATGTATGTATGTATGTGTGTATGTATGTATGTATGTATGTATGTATGTATGTATGTATGTATGTATGTATGTGTCTGCGTATAAGAACACTGTATAGGCCTATGTATGTCTGTCTATCTGTCTGTATACGCTGCGCCTGTTTGTGTGTGTGTGTCTGTCTGTCTGTCTCCTTTTTGTCTTTCATCTGTCTGTCGTTTGTCTTTCTTACTGTCTGGATGTCTATCTACAACTCGTCGTCAGTCATTTATCTTTGAATAGGTTAATCCGTCCATCTTTTCGACCGTGCAATATCTAGGTTGGCATCTTCGATCGATGGTTTGCATGCCTCAACCAGTAGCGCTACAGATGTTCGTCATCATAGATGACAATCGTAATAATAATTAGTAGTTGAGTAATAACATAATCTACACAAAAAAGCTATGTTTCAGACTGATAAGGTTTCGATAGGTAGAATGATGTACACAGACCTCTATATAGAAAGTCTTCGGAATGCAGAGGGGGACTAGTATCCAGATCGAAGCATCATTTGTCTGAGACGTAAACCTCTTCTTCAGCATTCAGCTGATGTTCAGGGCCATAACTTCAAACGGAAGCGCACTCTGGCAATCTACTGTTGATATCCTCAATATAACTTGATGGCGACAGCGCACACACTGGGATATTGCTACACTGTAAAATTTGATGACTGGATCACCGTGGATTTGAAAGTCGGTCATGCGGGCATTCGGCAACCGCCCTAGCCAATAAAAAATTTCTAGGTCGAGGTAAATAAGAAACCGCCATGTGCTGGCTTCACACGGTGACGTTTTCTTTAATGTGGACGTCGTCACATCGCACCTCCTTCAGATTGTATATCTGGAACAAGTCGGCCTAAGGCGGGCGATCGTAAATGACAAGGCGGACAAAGTGTGTGTAATGTAATGGACCGTAATGTAAATTTCCAAAATTTCTCAGCGCCACACAAAAGAGACCAGCGTAATCACCGGTGTTATATCAAATTAAGTCGGCAATAGCCAGGTCCGTTCCCGTGCCACAGGAGGTCAGGCCGAGGAGACACTGGTCAGAGGGTGGTGCAGAAGTAGACCAGGATAGGAGTGGCTTGTCTTCACCTTATATGACACTTGTTAAATTAAAAAAATTTACCAGCCAGATGGCAGAAGCGAAGCAACAATTGAGAAGCACTCTAAATGCAGACGTTGCAGAGGTTCAATGAATACAAATGCGTGAAGAAAAAAGTTCGACAAGCATAACACGAAACTCCACAATAAACATCGTACTGGCGGTAGGGGTCGCACCTCGACCAGCTGCAGGGGAAAGAACAGCACAGGCACAGCCTTTCTTGCAAAAGAGCCTACCTTAATCGGATAATATGGTCATTTTCAGAGCATCTAATAAATTACAGGTTAACGCCCTCCGTGAGGTTTTGTTACATAATAATATTAATAACCTTTTTGGCGCAACCTGTTAGCGCGTTCGGCTATTAACCGAAAGGATGGTGGTTCGGATCCAGAGGCGATGAATTAGGCCTGCTTTAAATATGCATTTCCATAGCGAGTCCTATGCAGCTAAAATATGAAGCACAGTACAATTACTGTCGGTGGCACTTGTGGCGCAACCGGTTAGCGCGTTCGGCTGTTAACCGAAAGGTTGGTGGTTCGAATCCACCCAGGGGCGGTCAATCATTTTCATCCCTTCTCTGCAAGTCTTGTACAATTTTAAAATAGAGCTACATTGACAGATTTGGCGCAATCGTTTGTTTGGCGCAATAAGAGAGAACTAAAAGGTATTGGAAATGTTTTCCCGCTTCTTTGTGATTGAAGTAGGCCTACAGTTGAGAAAGTGGAATTGCCTACAACTTCTTTCTAAAGAAATATTTGCAACATCGGCCCTTGTGGCGCAACCGGTTAGCGCGTTCGGCTGTTAACCGAAAGGTTGGTGGTTCGAATCCACCCAGGGGCGATAGATCGCTTTTGACCGTTTCTTCGTTTTCCATGTAATATACTCTTTAATCGTGATATAACGCAACAGGTTAACACCTTCGTGAGATTGTGTGAGAGTCAGACTTTTCGCGCATTTGCTTTACGTGCATGCAAATGTGAATTCCATTAAAATCTAAAAGGCGTGGATTAGTGCCTAAACTCTAGCTAATGCGTCCAATCCTAATTTATTCTTAATTGTTTCATCGGTTAGTGAACTTTGTGTATTTGGCTGTAAATCTGAAGGTTGCTAGTTCGTATCCACTAAGGGCTATGCGTCATCTTTGACAATCATCTCTACAAGGCGAGTTCAGATAATGCTCACAACGCAGGCTTTGAAAATTGAGGTATCCAAGCTTTTTCGGCTTTTTACTGAGAGCAGCTAAATTATTTATCTACTAGACAAACACTCAGCATTGCAGAAGTGGTGAGGAATGCCTTGTATAATTAAACGAATTTAGTTTCTTTTTCATAATAAAATGGTAAAGAAAATTTTCGACACCTTCAGCATGTACTAGCGGTCAAAAATTGTAAGTTCCATAGGCAAAACACGTTAAAAGCAACTATAGTAAGTCTTATTCCAAAAACAAGTGTCTGCAGTTTTGCCAAGGAATAGCAATAATATGGCGAGGCAGTGGGAATCCGTCTGAAGTTGAGATAATCCATATATGTTGCTGACAAGTCAATGCAGATAATCAGCCGTTGAGATCAGCTTCAGACCACCTGCTACATGACTGGGTTCGAGGTTGGAGTAGTATATAATATAGTTGCCTGTTTTAGAGTGGACCAGAACTTGATGATGGATGGACACAGTGTCGTACACACAGGTACTACTTGCTAGGCCCTATTTATATCCTACGTGACGTATGATATAAATAGCAAGTAGTACCTGTGTGTGTGACTTGTGCCTTCATGTGCTTCCATGTGCTTCATGTGCCTCAATGTTCTTCTCCATGTGCTTCCAAGACTATCGGGCCAAGTATAATTAATCCGATCAGAAACTGAAACTGCAACATTCATGTTATTTTGGAATAGCTCCAATAGCAATATCAAATGGTTGATAATATGGTGAGATTATGACAATATTCCCTTTTGGACTCCATATGTCCTACATGTGGGTACAGTTATACAACACAGAGAGCGCATGGCTTTATTCTGTTTCTTTACTCGATGGCAGGGTAAAGATAGAGGTGAAGGGTTCATACCCGCGTGTTGCTTTGGATTAGTCAAGTATCATTGATAGTAATGTTCACTTGTAATTTGTTTCACTGTATAGAACGACCCAGATATGGCTGACTTGGCAGTGGCCCCACTGACGATTTCTTCTGCCCGTGAGAGGGTCGTCGATTTCACGAAGCCATTCATGAACCTCGGCATCAGCATCATGATCAAGAAACCCGAGAAACAGAAGCCAGGCGTCTTCTCTTTCATGGACCCTCTGTCGATGGACATCTGGACCTGCATCGTCTTCTCCTACCTCGGCGTCAGTCTCAGTCTCTTCCTTGTCGGTAGAATCAGTCCCTACGAGGCGCAGATTGAGGACGGCGATGACGGACAGATCGTCTCGACCGACTTCAATCTTCTGAACAGTCTCTGGTTCTCACTCGGAGCTTTCATGCAACAGGGATGCGGTATCTCGCCAAGGTCAGTCAGACAGTTGGTCAGTCAATCAGTAAGACAATCAGTCAGTCAGTTAGTGAGACAGTCAGCCGGTCAGCCAATCGTCTCTAATCAATGCTGCTCACAAGCTGGAGAGTTTTTACGAAACTTACAGCTAGCTCCAAATGAAACCGATTCATCCGCCTCTTCTGTTTGTCGCCTGATTTCGGCTCTACGCTGCGATCGATGCGCTCGATAAACACGAAACTGTATTTTTAGTCAATCAGCCGAAGTAACTTCTGATTGTCTTGATTCATCCATTCATTTATATATTCGTTTCTTCGTTCATGCAATTATTAATTCATTCTCTCGTTTATTTCAGGTCGATGTCTGGTCGTTTGGCCGGAAGTAGTTGGTGGTTCTTCACCCTGATCCTCATCTCTTCCTATACGGCCAACCTGGCTGCCTTCCTGACTGTCGAGCGAATGTTGACGCCTATCAATTCGGCCGATGACCTCGTCAAACAGTATGAGATTCTCTACGGAACGCGGATAAACGGATCGACGATGGACTTCTTTGAGGTCGGACAAACACACATCGTATATGTGTACTCATAAATTATTTGCAGGTGGTTGAGCATTTGGTGGTTGGTGAGTTGGATGGCACGCTCGATAGCCGATAACTATATGCAGTTTTGCTAGGAAGTTCCTTCATATTAAACAATATTATATTATTAAAATTATTATTAATATTAATATTATTATTACTTTTATTATTATCATGATCCATTTGCCCAAATAGGAAACTTCTCTGTCTTGGGCTCATCGGATTGGAACAATTAGGAGAGCGATTGCAATCCAAGATAAAATGACGGTTTAAAGGTTCTGCTAACTGAAGACATTCAATTTAATTAATTAGTTCAATTAGTCTGTTTATGAGTATGTTTGTTCTATGAAGCACAGGCCCTATTATCATCATTATTATTTTTGCTGTTGTTGTTGTCGTTGTCGTTGTAGTCGTCGTTGTTGTTGTGAATTAGGGCATACATCAATAAGGTCGCGCACATAAGGTCGCGCACAAAAGGTCGCGCACAAAAGGTCGCGACACAAAAGATCGCAGCGTCATAAGATCGCAGGGTAATAAGATCGCAACACAAAAGATCGCAGGGTAATTAAACTAAACTACATTTAATTAATAACAACGGTTCATGGCTGTTGTTCTTGTTGAATTTGCAAACTTCAGTTATGAAAAATTAAGTTATGGCATGCTAACTATGATGTCCATTTTTAAATTTGTGCCAACCCTCTACTATAATGTCTGTTTTTAAACTTGCAAACTCTAATTGTGCCAACCTTCTACTATTACCAAGTATTAAAGGTGCGATCCAATTATTTGCATGCTGACTTTAGTTTGATTACCCTGCGATCTTTTGTGTTGCGATCTTATTACTCTGCGATCTTATGACGCTGCGATCTTTTGTGCCGCGACCTTTTGTGCGCGACCTTTTCAGTCGCGATCTTTTGTGCGCGACCTTATTGACCTAAACCGTGAATTAGCTGGTTCCCGCGACTTCGCTTTTTGGGCGCTGTAGAAATCCGGAGATTACGATTGTTGTTGTTGTTGGTGTTGGTGTTGTTGTTGTTGTGAATCCAAAGGATAAAATTCAGAATGAGTTGAAAACCTAAACGCATGATTGCACCTCCTGAAGACCTGAGAACAATAGCTGATTATTGTTATTGTCATTGATGCAGACGTCGAACGTGGCTGTCTACCGGCAGATGTGGCAGGTGATGAGTCACTCATTGGATCCGTTGATCTTTCCGCCAACGACTGTGGCCGGGGTCACAAAGGTCAGAGGGTCGAAGGGCAAGTACGCCTTCCTTCTCGAATCAACGATGAATGACTATTACAACCAGAGGAAGCCTTGCAACACGATTAAGGTCGGCGAGAACCTCGACTCGAAGGGCTACGGAGTGGCCACGCGCCTAGGACACCCACTCAGGTATCAGACCACGAAGCAAACGATTCTATTCTATGTTGTTTGTAAGGATTTATGCGTGTTTGGACGCATTGCCTACTATATATATATGCTGAAGGTGTTTGACGCTTGTTATTAAAGCCTCGTGCGGCGCAAGTGGACTCTTCCACTGTAAGGGGTTTCAGGGTACTCATCTGTACAGCAAAGACCAAGAGAGTCCTTGGATTGGTGCCTCCATTCTACTTCGGTTGTACTCTATGACTGCGAAGAATGTCTATACCTCCATGAACCCTGTGGCAAAGAGATGCTCAGATGCTTGTATACCATCTGAGAGGAACTGCTTGGTATTGGGACTCGTGTGTTGCGAGCCTTGTTGCTCCTATTCTTCTATGCTGTAGCAGTTCAGGAATTCCGAACACGATGTCTATTTTCAGCTGAGTATGGTAATCCGTCTTTTGGGGTGCAGGAGATCATCAGTGGCGACTCTTCTAGTTGTCCGAGCACTGTTGGCTAATTGATTAATTGTTTGTTCTTTTATTGACTATAACATAACTATAACATTGACTATAACATCAATTATATTGGCGCAAGCA
The DNA here is from genome assembly GCA_963556255.1 of Allolobophora icterica. Classification (NCBI taxonomy): domain Eukaryota; kingdom Metazoa; phylum Annelida; class Clitellata; order Crassiclitellata; family Lumbricidae; genus Allolobophora; species Allolobophora icterica. Next base: position 42,655,863 of record OY744608.1, on the reverse strand, counting down.
GCGCTTTTGTGTGGTAATTAAAATGCGATCTAGTATGTCTTTAGATACACACAAACACAATCATACATACGTACTTAGATACATACATACATACATACGCATATACACACATGCATACATACACATATTAGACGATTTATAGCTCTGTATTGGTCTCTGTTACATTCCTTCCTATTGGTGTATATATATATATATATATATATATATATACACTGTAACACACATATATATATACACTCACAAGCACACACATAAATACACTGACAAGCACACACATAAATACACACATTACACACACACACACACACACACACACACACACACACACACACACACACACACACACACACACACACACACACACACACACACACACACATATATATATATATATATATATATAAACTGCATATTCTCGCTGCATACCGTTTCCTGCATTCATCAATATCGGAGATAATATGGCGCCTATTAGGTGGTGTTTTATTAAGCGTAGAGCTATAATGCTATAGCTGCGAGATGTTCAGGGCCATTGTGTCGCACTCTTCCATCTCAGACGCCCAAGGCAGCAGCAGAGGCCGACGAGGAGGAGGAGGAGGAGGCCGTCTTTGCGTCTGTCAATTAATCGACCGAATCGACACAAACTGCGTCATTTAAGGCTGACAAACTATGCATCCGCCTTCAGCCGAATGTCTTCAGCCGAACAAAAGGCGCTATACCAGTCGAAAGGGCGCCATCGTTTACTAATGTAGTCTATGATGATTTCTCTCTTTATATAGTCGACTCTATTGTTGGATATAGTCACCGCCGATGATGCTGTGAAGACATGTCGTGCGATATGTCATAAGCCCAAGTCAACCACGACATTCTCTTAGTGTGCTTTCAAAAGTCAGTTGAAATTGTGGGCCAGTCTCCGCCATGGTTGTGCTCGTTACTCTTTGACCGCTCCCAATCTGTTGTTTTTGGTTCTACCCACTCAATCTGGTACCCGGTCTCATTTGGCCTGCGACAGGGTTACATCCTATAGGTCTTCTGCTTGTCATCCTTTGCACTGCAGACTTTAGTGTTGATTATTTCCTCCCGGAAGTTGCTGCTCATCAGGAGGCCACAATGCTAACGATATGCAGACATATATCATTGGGTAGAAAATGGTTGAGACATCTGAGGCGCTTTGACGTAGACATCATCAAACTACCTCCTCCTTATTCCTGGAAAACCCAATGATCTGATCTTCGATCCGCAACACGTCCTGTTCTGCCAGAGTGCAACATGAAAGCTTCAGCGTGGTCGGCCCTCGTTCTGGAACAGCCTTCCACGTAATTTGCGACACAAGCTTCTTCCTCTTTATTAGACTTATGCCTCTATCTGGCAAGCGGTTGAAGACCATTCTATTGTCGATCGGTGTCCTTATATGGCTTAGTTATTGTTAGGTTTACTCTGTTCTTAGGGTGGAGATCGGCCTGGCTGTGTTGCAGCTGGTGGAAACCGGAGAGCTGGCAAAACTACAGAAGAAATGGTGGATAGACAAAGGAGAATGTCCACCAGAAGGGGAGAGCAAGGTAAACAAGAAGAACGAGAAAGTGTCTGAAAATGCTGAAGAATAGTATCTGTATACATTATAACAATATCTCTAGAGTCTAGAAGCATCCGTGGTGTATTCTTGCTGTATATGTAAGATGTGAGTGCTGCGCTATCTTGCGAGTAATATGATAACACAAATTTTGTTTAGCTAAGACGGTGTGCTGGAGTAGTGTTAAAATCGGTACAGTGTTGGTCATGGCTTTTCTTGGTCCGTAGCAAGCAGAAGAGGTGTTGTTCAGTTGTGGAGTTTGGGGAACCTGCATGTGGTGAACGAGGTGCCCGAGCTTAGAGGCCATCCACATATTACGTACGCAATGAGGGGCGGAGGGGGGTCGGATTTAGGCGATTTTGCGTACGGATGCGAACGGGGGGGAGGGGGACAAAATGTGTACGTACGCAAAATAAATTTCTAATTATGACGTCCACATTAGCCTATTTATAACTCTGTATTGTCCTATAGTCGTCCGATGGCATTTTATTACATTATATAAAAGCCACGTGCAGTTATTCTGTACTCAGTAGCGTAACTATGGGCCCGCAGGGCCCGCAACTGCGGGGGGGCCCAGGTAAAAGGGGCCCATTTTCAAACCTGAAAAAATGAACTATTTTAATTAATAAATGCACAGCAGAAAGCCGGAAACCGAAACTCCTTGTAAACTCCTTAGCCTTGTAAAATCAATAAATCATGCAGGCAGGCAGATGATGTGGAATATTACTATTGATGCGCGGTCGGCGCATATTTTTCTAGGCTTTGATTTAAGCTAGTGAACAGTGACTCGAAGGCAAACTATAATCGCCAGATGACGCTGAAATTTGCAGTTAATTCACTCAATTAGTTTCACTTTTCGTCTTTGATTTATGCTGACGTCATTAGTCTCATTGCCAAGTTTCCGTCGGCCATCGTTGTTGATATTTATTTAAAAAGTTTGTTTAAATAGATTAGATCGGATTACAATTTACAATACAAAATTTAAGATTTAAAAATAAAAAATTGTACTAATGATGGCTAGCAAGCCTCTAAGTGGAGCAGCTAAACGACGGAAAAAGAAGGATTTACAAAACGAACTTAAAAAACGATGTAAAATTGACTCATTCTTGTTACCGGCACAGACTAAAAAGGAAGAAACACAATCTGTTGCAAATGTACGTAATGAAGAAAATGAGCAGGAGCCTCAGGAGGATACCAGAGGCAGTGAAGTCAGTGAACTACAGATAGATACAAAACTGTTCTTGATTTATGATTTCGTAACATTGAATAAAACAATATTCAGTAACATTTCATTTATAACATTTAATCAATTTTAATGCAAATCGAAAACAATTTTTAGTTGTGGCATAAGATTACAAATTAATAATAAAATAAAATATCATAAATTAAAATCATTAAAATGTATGCCTCAAAAGTGAGTCGATAATTTGAAACATAAAATTGTCTATCAGATTGTCATCGGCTGTATGGAGGGGGGCCCATTTTGAAAATCTTGCAGGGGGGCCCAGAATATGAAGTTACGCCACTGTCTGTACTGTGAACGAGACACCTATAATTTGTCTATATTGGCCCTCACTCATCCTTCAATCTGGCCTAAAGTGCAGACAGTCGGGCTGCTTGGAGCTGTCGAGACACTTTCTGCAGCTGGTCTTCGGGGGGGGGGTGCGTCAAGAGTACGTACGCAGGGGGTGTGGAAGAAAGTACGCTTGCGAACAGGGGGCCCAATTTTCCCGGATTTTTGCATACGTAATATATGGATGGCCCCTTATGCTTGGGTCTGGGGCCTATAATTGACGTCCGGGGTCTATGACTTGGGTCTGGGGTGAAGTCCCTAAGCTGAAACAGTTACAGTTATCTGTAGTTATGTATAAACAATTCTTCTGCCAACAGTCCTAGCTTAAAACTGTCTGATAATAATCCGTTCAAATACTTATAATGGTCTGGTATCAGCATGCGAATACGGGAGACAATGTGTGAAATTCTGCTGTGTAATCTTCTGACAGGGAGGTTCTTCACAAAGTGCACTGTCGCTGAGTAACGTGGCTGGAATCTTCTACATTCTTATCGGTGGCCTTGGTCTGGCCATGCTCATATCACTTCTTGAGTTCCTTTCAAAGTCCTTCACCCAGTCCCGTCGACAAAAGGTCAGGCCTTTGTGGCTTCACGTCGAAATACAGGTTCTAGAAAGCCTGTAGTATTTTCTTGTAGATAAGGTCTCAATTATTCTACTTTTTTTTAGAACAGATGAAATTAGATAAAACATGCCAGAACAGATTATAATATTGATCTAATCTAATCCGAAGATTTCTATAAGCCAGTTTAACATTATGTAAGGCATAATTATAGTTTTCAAGGTGAAATCTCATACAACATTCACAAGCCATTTGACCAAGAGTCATTGAAATATTGCATAGAAAAACAATTAGAGTCTGGGCCTGAATGCTGAACACGCGTAAGCCAGTCGAATGTGTGCGACTGCCAACAGCAGATGATAGCGGGTGCTGCAGGACACTACAAAACAGGACATTATCGATGGTATAGAGGACAAGATATTACATGGGAGATTGGGAGGACAAGACTGGGCAGGGCTGCACAGAACAAGACACAATTGACTTGACTGGCTTGGACATAGTTGGACAGGAAGGATTAAAACAGCGGGCATTATAGATTATACCAGTCAATTTCCTGATTCTAGAAATTGGTGTGTCGGTCTCTTCGCTCGAGCAGTTCTCAAGGCTCAAGAACTGGCGAACCATTCGAGAGCACTCTGATTGGTTCGAAAGTCCCAGAAAGCCCGGCTGCAATGTCACGAACGATGACGTCACAGCGAAACTCCGTCAGTCTCGTCTGACGTTCCTGTGACGTTGGAAGTGAGGACTGAGAGAAAAGTACGCCATTCGTAATGTTCTCAGTATTCAAAACAATCGAGTAAACGATCGTTCTAACTTCTAATGAATGCAGATGAAGATTTTTACGGTCGACATAAAGAAACTAGTGTATTTGCCCGTCATATTATGACGTCGTATTATAGGCCTATATGTGTCGGACACTATATGGATATTATATGTATAGATGATAACCATGGCATTGCTTACATGGTGATAGCTTGACATCAAGCAAGACTGAACCGATTCATTTTCCCAACAAATTAAGTCCATAATTTAACGGCAAATGCTAAGCCACAAGGTAGCCTAAATAAATTTGTTGGTGATTGTTTTTAAGTTTGCCTTTTCTTTATTCTCTAAAATCTATCAAGTGTTGTCGTAGCCAGATACAGATAGCCCTATATATGACCCAGATTATTTTATCGAAATGAATCAAGTCAGAAATGGCATTTTGTAGGCCTACAGATAAATCAATAGGCCCAAATCCTTATTTTCCTAAGCTATTTTGATCGTAATTATAATCTCCAAATTTATAAAGCGCTACTCTAAAACTAAGCGTAAATTTCTCTAAATTTCTAAGCGATTGGCTACTCTAAAGCTAAGGACAGAGCACCAGTTTTTTCTTCAGCGCTAAGTATATTTTGATGTTCTCTTCTTCACAAAACAAACACTGAAAAGTCTGAGAAAGTCTCTTTTAATTGAATGAATAATAATAAAATGTAAATATTTAACAGATTTCGTGAATTACTAAACCAACGTTTTATAACATTCATGCTATTTTATTCTATTTGTTTAGTCTGTGATAATTCAAAATGGCCTCTCCGTCTTCCGTTGCTATCATATCGCCTATCCAGTCGCCCAGACGCAAGAGTTCTAGCCCAACGCTGGCAGCAGATGACCGTTTCTCGGCTGGCAGAACAACTAACCGGGAAGTCGTTTCAAAACAATCGCTAGGTGCGGCAAGTAAATTGCAATGACATGAAATGACAGAGAGCGTGTTTAACGAAACTTTTTAAATTTTAAACAATTCTATGTGATCTTTTCTGCTTATTTGAATTTATACATATACTTCCAACTATAGGTTTCTTGTTAGGTTGTATTTCAAGAATGTTGAATTGGCTGACGATAGAAAGCTTGGATTTCAGAAAGACCACTGGCCCATTTCAAATGCTTGAGGTCGTTAACCTTGCGTAGTCAGAGGCGGATTTAACAAATAAATAAAATACAGGTAAATTCGCCCCTAGGCCAAGTTCTTTGCCTCCCTAATTTTTAATTTCCAAAGTTTTAGATTTAAATATCAGTATAATTATATTTACTTTGGCCTATTGTCGTCTTGCTTGAAGTTTTAAATTAAATTTACTGTTTCATTTTTATTTTTTATTTTATTTATTTTTAAGTTTTGCCGCCATCTGGAATTTGCCACCTCTAGGCTTTGGACTCGCTTGTTCCACTCGTCATGATGTTAGAAAAGCCACTCAATTAGAGATTGTTCCTGGTTTCATTGGGATTGGGCCTATTACTGGGGAAAGTGTCCCAGACTAGACTACGTATATCTAATTAAGCAAAGTTGAACTTTCAGTCAGCGAAAATGATTATAAGCATGCCGCATGCTTCAAACCTTCGCACCTAAAATAGATTTTAATGAAAAGAATTAGATTACAGCAATGGACCAACGTTGTTGGTACGATCTTCAGAGTGTGGGCCAAGGTATCGGTTCTAGCAGAAGCGGAGTAGGCCCTATATGGGTCATTATCCGAAATGTTACAAATTTCGTATCCGAAAAACAAAAAAAATTTTTCCCCAAAATTGGTTGCAAGTGTATTTTTTAGTCATGTACATAGTTAAATTTAACTAATTTGAAAGAAATCCACTATATTTTTAATCATAAGTTAATTTTTTTCAGAAATTATAAAGTCAAAACTCCTCTTTTTTCATTGAAATCCGCCATTTTTGTGTAATCATATTTAATCGCAGGAACCTGAAATATTCCTCTGGTGCTTATAAAATGGCAATTTCTTAAAAGTAGATGATGCCAGCATTAAATAGGAATACAATAGGCCTTTCCTTCACATAATATATTAGTCTGGTGTCAAGAAATTAAGACATTTTTCTAAATTATTTTTAAAAAAGAAATATAGTTTTCAGCTGCAGAAAAAAATCTGTGCAGCATTAGCTATAACTGTATGTTATATGCATTAGATACAAGTTGAACAACATTTTAAGAGTTGATAGTAAATTCTAATTACTTGCAATTTATTTTTAAATCAAATAATTCACAAGAAATACATGTAATTCACTCTGAGCAATGCGTCATTACCATCCGAGACAAGATGCGACTGTCATGAGAAAATAGCAAAAATCTGATGAATTCGGATGGTAATGATGAAAAACAACCGCGAATGGTAATGACAAAATGATGATATTTAAAACAGCCGTCAAACATTTTCACGTGAATTACTCCATCAGATAAGTAATTTCAATCAGCTCAACAAAAGCGACAAATAAAACAAGTTGTCAATGTTGTAATGTACCTAAACCAGGAAATACAACACTAGATGGTAATGAAGCAGAAATTTACTTTTCTTGTAATTTGGAACACACAAACTGAAATTAAAAATAAAATATTAGGAATTTCAACACAAATCTGTGTGATTCCATTAATAGTTGACAATATCTCGTTCTTTATGTTTTTCTTTTAGTAAGTAAGCACATTCTGTAAAAGTAATAGGCTTCCCAAAAATTGGGATGGCTATGATGCTTATTTCTATGGACAAGCTTAAATAGGTCCAAAAAGAAATAAATATTATGAAAATGAGTCTAAATGTTTAATTATTGCATATGCTAGCTACTAATTAATCAAAACAATATTCCTTTGTAACAGGTTGTAATGGAATAAATTTGCGTAAAAGCTTAATTTAATGCATTGTACACCATCTCGGACATTGGATGGTAATGATATTTTGTATACATTTAGTAATTTTTTTTAAAATTTCCAAAATCTAGCAGCTAAAACAATGATGGGAAATGTTAATCTGCTCATTCTTTGAAGGATAGGCAAAAGAAATTGATGAAATTATCGAAAAAACAAAAAAAAACAGCATTGGACATCGATTCTGCACTTTTCGGATAATGACCCATATAGGCTATATATATTATTAACGCAAATTTATAATATGTATATATACAGGTAAAATCTTATGGATAAAATTATTATAAATTTGTGTTAATAAGCTTACACCCAGTCTTTGAAGTAGCGATTAAATTAAATAGTGCTTCTTTAGGGTACTTGTATATTATCACGCTTGCCTTATTTCTAAAACTGAAATCTTTATGGTTTTAAATAGGCAAAGCACATCTGGTTACCAGATTTCCACTTGTCCCCCGTGGCAATGCCCATTAGTAACACTAAGTAGACTGTCAATCGCAACAACCAGCCAATCGCCAGTTGTTCCCGTGGAAATCTATCTGAACAGTTCTTAGAAAACAGAAAACCAAGAATAATGCAATTCTGAATACAGGTTTCATTCTTGATCCAGTTGTATGGTCTGTGAATTAAACATAAATAAATGAACATGCACTTGAAGAAAAGAACCAAGACAGATGTACAGAATAAGTGATGAGATGTAGCTCAATCTGACCTCTTGAATCCTCGTGTACTACAACGACGACGGTGAAGGAGACTCCAAATTAGAGCAGCCAACAATGGCATTAGTGACTCCTACTGCTCTAGCTGCGGAATACCAATTGGAGGAGTGGCAAACCTCCTTATACGAATCCTCCACGACAGATGTTGCTACTGACGCCAACGTGTTCCTCGCGCAGCTTCTGAAGACGTGACACGTGACAACCGGCTAAGAGTGACGTGACCGTTCATTGTCATTCCCGAGTGGAAGATTGCGGCCACTGTGAAGGGGCACTGGTGGGCGTCTAATTGAAAATGCTGTCTGGCGACGTCTAATGGAGAATATGCATCCCCTGTAATCCTCGTCCAGTGCCATACACGCAACCCGATGCATGAGGTAAGCTATGGTGTGTATGGACACTTAATATAGCGCCTTCATGTTCTTCACAAAAGCGTTGGGCGCATAAATATGTAACGGATTTAAGCAAGGTGAACAAGATAAGGTAAGGTGAGGTGCGATGAGTTAAAGTAAGGTAAGGTAACCTATAGTAAAATAATGTAAGGTTGACCTAAGTTAAGATAAGTCGGCTGGTTCTAAAGCAAGTCAAAGTCAAATAAGCTAAGGTAAAGAAAGACAAGGGAAGATAAGATGCAGTTTAAGGCAAGGCAAGGTACAACGCAAGGCAAAGTATAAGGTGAATATAAGATAAGATAAGACTAAGATAAGATAAGTAAGGTAGCTTAAGGTATTCCCTTAGTAATTACACGTATCCATCAATATTCCTTTCCTGAGGTTTGGAAGTTCAGTTGGTTTTTAGGCTGAAGAACAAACACGACATCAATCCAATCCTCTGTCATGCGAACTACATGACTCAACAAAGATATGAGCCAATGAACGGAGAAAATATTATGCAGTTAAATTCGTAACCATGGGCCATTCTGGTGAAACGTTATGCGCATTCAGTTAAAAATAAAATTTTCACCATATCATATATAAGCTTACCGGTAGCAATCTTGCAACTACGACTGTGGATTTCCAAAAGACTAACTGATTGAAGACGAAACAGTATCCTAGTTACCAGTCAACGGTAATCAACTGTCTTTGTCTTTTAGTGTTATTTCTTATTTCATTGGGAATCAAGAAGCGTTACTTTCTCTTATGACAGCTGAGCAGTTTTACGCTCAGCTGACTCGAAGTGACATCATCGGCAGGTGTTCCACTGCCCTTGACCCCGGAATGCTCAGATCTGATGCGAGCTATGGACAGAGGAGAGGCTGTCAGCGTCGTTTGACCTATTAACCCTAATAGTAACACAATAACGCCCCATAGGTATTTGAATAGCGATTAGCTTTGTTCGAATCAAGCGCTATTGTTCTGCAGTGATGGCAAATAGTATTATCCGTTTAAAAAGTACGGCAACGAAGCTATTTTTAAGTTGGCGTTCTTGCAAAATATTTCATTCACTGTATACAGTTTCGTGCAGTTGATGACAATATTCAGCGAAATGGATAAGCGCTTATGAACATTAGTCACAATTGAGAATGATGTAAGGCATAACGGAACTAATCGGACCATCGATAAAATCTGATCGTTATAGAATTGTCTTGACTAGAAATCTCTTGCATTCATCAGCGAATGGCCGGCATCAGAATTTCCCTGTCATGTCCAAGTCCATGGCATTCACGATCGCCATTATAGGGATTCTTTGATTTGGGACGCATATGGTCTGTATCTGCTGAAGTAGGCTATAAAATGTCGGACGTCTGGATGTGCGTGTGTGTATTGAGTGCATTGTCATTTATCTTTGTGTATGACGTTAATTCAGGGAAATAAAGACCGAAATGTTATCCTGAGTCTAACACTAAACGCATCTGTGTATGGTCCTAACTCTGAGCTGAAATGTTGGCGGATGCGATGCATGAAGGTTCCGAAGGGCTTTCGTTCTTCTGGCGTAGAATGGTCAGCAGTCGATTGACCTGCAAAAGACGAATGAACGAAGGCTATTACAATCAGAGTAAAAGCTTACGTAACCCAACTTTCATCACCCAGTTTGTATAAATGGGTTTCCAGGTCCAGTTAAGCTCAAGTTTTCATGCGTATACTTTCTTCTGTTTTTATACTTGTTTCAATTATTACGTATTATAACAGTTTTGAACCTCTTCGAAGTTCCAGGAAAGGCGAAACAATGTTAAGTAATATTCATTTATTTATTTACTAAATTTATTTATTTTATCTATCTATTTTGTTTACTTATTTACAAAAGAAATTTATATATCTCCACTCCAGTAATCAGACGCTCTATAGCCTGAGTGATGTTAACCGTTATTGAGAACAGAAATTCTACCAGTAGACGAAACAGTTTCAAAGTAAACTAGGAGAGTCACCAGCGATGGGCTCATGCATACGTGATAAACCCAACCAGCCGATTCCAATCTCAAATTGACAAATAACATCATCGTGGTCAGAGTCAAGTCACATCGAGAGAGCGCAGAGCGACGAAAACGGTATCATCCGCGATCCACGATAAGGCCACCGCCCAGCATTCCCTCGTTGGTGGAAGATGACGCATGCCCAACTATCCATCACGGATCAGATATAGGCCTATTCGACGTCGGTCGGTCGGTAGATATAGGAGCCACCAGTGATTAATGATCGAGGCAAAGATCCGTACCGCTCCTTCACGGCCGAGACGTATACCCTTCTGTAGACAACATACGCGATCCATAGTCCCAAATAAGGCGGTAAATTGGGAAGCCCATCCCTCCTTATGCAGTCACGTAGGCCAAGATTACACGCGAAAAAATAACCGTCAAAACGTACATAATCCGCAGCTATAACTCCGAGTAGGGGTCAAAAAACGATTCGCAAGCCTAGCACCAGCAAAATCCTAACATTTTAGAAACTGCGATGCAAATTCTGCCTCTGAACAATACAATCGGCCGAAAACAATGAAAAAGAAGACGAAGTAACGACCGACGTTGTCGCTGAACATGCACTGGAAATACCATAATTCGGCAGAAAATACTATAATTGCAATTGTTACAAAGTAATTAACATCTATTAAGTGTTAAATGAACCACTTAAATAGCTTAGGCTATGGGTTATGATGATGTGTTAAGCCAGGGCTGTAGTCGAGGGTATATACGCGGGTATACAGCGTGTACTCACCTCTAGATTTGTACTCACCTCTAATTTGTTTTGGAAAACTAACCGGTAACGTGTACTCACCTCTAATTTTACCACTACAGCCCTGGTTAAGACTTAAGTTGTGCTGTGTTATTTTATGCTATGCTTTGGTATGCTATGCTATTAGAGCATCTGCATAGCGCCGCTTGAAATCTATCAGAAAAGCTCATTTGTATAGCGCCGCTTGAAATCTATCAGAAAAGCTCTATGCAAGGCTGGTAATAAGTCATATTATAAAAGAAAGTGTCTTTAGAGCTCTAGAGAATATATTTTAGTTATAAAATAAATAGAGTGTGTCTTATTCCATAAAATAAACATACATAATTATATATAGTTAATCATAAGAACTGCTGTCTAATTTTAATTTTAATTTTTGAATGGAACTGAATTAATTAGTAAGAGTGTGTCCCATAACGAAAACATAATTACTTTCCTCGATCATAACAAAAGCAATTGTGACGTCTACTCTTCGCTGGGATTTGGTCATCACTGAGAAATCTTTGCTATTCTTCCTCGGCTTCAGAGATTAATTCGTTTTAGACTTATTAATCGGGACAGATGGACCAAATGCCCCACTTTAACGAGAACGTGCTCGATTAGGACATGCACACAAAGGTCCTGGGTCAAAAGCCCCGACCGGGTCGACCCTCATGAACGCAGAAAGCTGGAAGGGACCAACGGACTCGCCTTACTCAAGGGAGGGCGATTTCACGCCATCGCGTCTATGGCGAGAGTGACTGCCTCTGGCGTGACCCGGTGCCACCCAGTCGACCGTATCGTATAACCCATGATCCCTTGAACATCTGTGCGGGGTTTCTGCTCTGTGTCTTTATCTTCAAGGTATTTGTTCTATTCGAATTAGCTAAATACTGCACAGTTTTTGTGGCCTTCACTTTCATTAGTCTGATAACCATAATACTGTCACACAGTGTCTGCCTGTCAGCTTTTCGTCATCATTATCAAAAACCGCTTTTCTCAGTTTCGCAAAATGTGGACATAACGCAGTATAATTCTATATTCGCGATACATACATGCGAACATATATGCAGGAAGACATACATATAATCTGCATATATATACGGTCATGTGTGCATGCATACGTATACTACTTGCGTATGTACATGTAAATAGAGTTAGATTTGTCTGGGCCAAACCAAAGGTAGGCCTATATAGACAGACAAAAATTTCAATAGAAGTCTTTAAAGGTCCAAGTCAAATGCCTTATTTTCATTGAAAAGTTAATTTCAGAGAATGTTAGGTTTAACCCTTTCTCCATCAACCTTGATTCCTTCACTCAAGAATTACCTGTCAAAGTCACATTATATAACGAAAACAGAAAATCTTTTTAGGCCAAGTAGCGGATGGTTGAGCCGCTTGAGCGGACAGTACAATGCTCACGTAGAATCTTATCTCATTCTAATCAATCAATGCTCAATCTAATCAATCAATGCTCAATCAAATCAATCAATGCTCAATCTAATCAGCATAAATACCTCAGTTTCGTCGACTGTTGGACCAGATTTGTCAAACTGAATGCCATTTTGGTCGTCAATATTTGAACTGCCCTACAATTCAAAGCACACATTTTACAACATACGCTTACATTCACGAAGCACATTTATATACAGCAGGGTTGATCACTGTAATGCCATTTTTGTAGCCTTAATTCATTTGGCACACAAACAAGTACAATCCATGTTAAACACTGCCAACGGTTGATTGGCTGTATACTTAATGTCGGGCATACTAGAGGCGCTTTTTTAATGTTCAAATAGAATACAATAATTTACAAGACTGTCATTTGCAACTTTATCTGGCTAGAGGAACAGAATGGCTAACAACCTGGAAAGATGTCAAGGTATTTCGCTCACTGTTCCATCGATTCGCTGTTCCAGCTTCTCTAACTTGGATGGTGTTCATGTCGAATTGGACGGACTTTTTTGTTCGCATTGTACCAGTGCAATGTGCCTTGCAGGTTTCATTGTTTTCCCGTTGAACTGATTCCACTTTGTCATCGTTGAACATCTCTGCCGCCGGCGCCACAGTCTGGACTTTCGACAGCGAGTTCAGCGGCGGTCTGTTGATTTGGACATCCTCCTGATAGACGAAGCGACTGGTTCTGATCTTCCTGTTCCTCCTTTGAGCAATGGCGCGCCTCACTCTGACGCAGACGATGATGGCAACTAGGCTGACCAAGAGCGTAACGCAGACACAAGTGAGGAACACGACGATCATCTGGTTAAGGTAGACCCTCCAGGTGGACCCGTTCTCCGCTCGCTTGGATGACTCGTGCGGACCTTCTTCCGCCATCGCTTCCTCTCTGTGTACCAGCACCTCCAGCATCGCCACTGCCGACTTCTCCGGTTTTCCACAGTCCTTGACGAGCATAACGAGCTGGAATCTCTCCAGGTGACTCGCGGCAAACGATCCAGCCTGTTTCGATATCGATATTTCTCCACTGACCGGATCGATTTCGAATCGTCCTTCCTCGTTGCCTTTGGCCAAGGTGAAAACTAGGCGTGCGTTGTCTCCGAGGTCAGAGTCTCTCGCGCGGACCGCCGTGAAGACCTGCCCAGGTGGCGTACCTGTAGACAGACGAATCAACTGTCCGTCAAAGGTCGGGAACTCGATAAGAGGAGCATTATCGTTTCTATCCGCCACGTAGACTGTCACGTTAGTAGTTGACTGATGATAAGGAAACGCTGAGTCCACAGCTGTGACCGTCAGCTGGTGGACGGGATACTGTTCACGGTCGAGCGACCTCGTCGCTGATATCCGCCCCGTGTCCTCTTCAATTTCAAACGAATCACTGGCTGTGAAGCTCGTTTTTCCTCTTCCACTGATAGAGAAAGTGAAGCGGTCGAAAGGTGGACCGTCACGGTCGAATGCTGATACGTAGCCTATTTCCGTTCCGGGCGGTTGATTTTCGAACGTCCCGAAGCTGTAGAACGACTGCGAGAAAACGGGAGCTTCATCGTTGACGTCAAAGACGTTTATGACTATTGTTGCGTAGGACGAATGCCTGATGGGGAAACCGAGGTCCACGGCGGTTACAAGGAACTCATGCCTTGAACAGTTCTCGAAATCGAAACCACCCTTGACAATAACTAACCCAGTGACGTTGTCAATAGACAGAAACGTCTGCGCTGCATATTCCAGCTTATAGCGTATCTCAGCATTCTCTCCGACGTCGTCATCCGATGCGTTCACCCGTAACAGAACCGTTCCGGTTGAACAGTTTTCCGGAACGTTAACAATGTATTCGCTTCGGTCGAACGCCGGAGCGAAGTCGTTGACGTCATGTATTTCTACGAGGAGCTGCGCAGTGACCTCTAGGGGTGGCTGACCAAAATCGCGGCACGTGATCTCTGGCTTGTAGAGATCTTGTTGTTCCCTGTCGAAGCGAGAGTTCGTGGTAACCTTGAAGACCTTTGGGTAGAGCATTTCAAGAACGAACAGGTGAGTGGATTCATAACAATAGACACGTCCATTGTCTCCTTCGTCTGCATCGTCCACCGATATCTGAGCTACGAAGGCGCCTGGGTCCCCGTTCTCCTCAACGCCGGCCACCGCGTTGATCCTGATATTGGGCGGACAATCATTTGCGTCTATCACATTGACCGTCACCCGGGCGTAGACGTTCACCGATCCCTGACCCAGATCTCTCGCGCTCACGAGCAGCGAATGACTCGATTCTGTCTCAAAGTCCAGCTGTTCGTGAAGGAATAGGTCGCCAGTTTTTGGATCTATCGCAAACTTCCCACCAGACCCTAGGACTGAGTCTTGCCTCACCAGTTCGTACCTCACCATTCCGCTGAGTCCCTCATCCGGGTCAGATGCTGTCAGAATTGTCAAGATGGATCCAACTGGGAGGTTCTCCAAGACGCTGACGTTGTAGAAACTTTTCTCAAACTTTGGAGAGTTGTCGTTCACATCGGTTACCATGACGATCAGCTCCAGAGACCCGGATAAAGGCGGAGAACCTCCATCAATTGCAATCACGTGACCATTGTAGGTCCGCCTTGCCTCGCGATCTAGCTTTCCTGTGACCGTGAGCCGAATATCACGTGACCCGTCTTCGTTTTCATGTAGCGCAATTTCCAATTCAGAGCTGTCGATGCTAATGTTGTAGGCGCGCACGCCGAAAATTTCGCTATCGAAATCAAGAGGATTTGGCAGAACATAGAAAGTTCCTGGATAACAGAAGAGTATACAGCCACTATCAGATCTGCAATCAGTTAGTTTATCCGTGTTATATTTTGAAAATATCTATTTTAAAAAACTTATGAAAAAGTAGCTTCGCAACTGGGTGGACACGAACCGTCAGCCTTGGGTTAACAGTTGAAAGCGGTAAACTATTGTCTGACAGAGGTTTACCATATGAAACACGTTGTTTCACCACATTTTAAGCATAAAAAGTGTACTAGAAATACAGAAATGGGTAAAACATAATTATTAGTCCCAGGGCGGATTCGAAGCATTAGCACTTAGGTAAACAGCCGAAAGCGCTAACCTGTTTAGCCACAGCATCATCAAGGGTAAAACATAGGTATATTGGAAAACAAATAAACGGTTAATCGCCCCTGGGTGGATTCGAACCACCAACCTTTCGGTTAACAGCCGAACGCGCTAACCGGTTGCGCCACAAGGGCCGATGTTGTTTGAATTTCTTGACAAAGAGTTTGTAGGCAATTCCAGTTTCTTAATTTTACTTCAATTGCAATGAAGCGATAAAATATTTCAATACCTTTCGGTTCACTCTTAGCGGTCGAATTGCGCCAAAGAAACGCTTTTGCCAAATCTGTCAATGTAGCTCTATTTTAAAATTGTACAAGAACTCAAAAGCCAAAGAACTCAAAAACTTTACTAGTAAAACTTTACTCAGTTCTGTTTCTTTACCTTCCCTGGAATGCTTTTGGTATCTAACAATCGTACCTCTGAATCGTACCTTTAAATCGAAGCAACAGCTATGTACACAGAGCGAAGCTTTTGCAGCTGATATGAGTTTTACCAACCAATATGACATTCGTGGCTTTCGTCGATTCTCGATCAAGTTTCAATAATTTGATGCTCAAACTTTGAGCATTATTTTAAGTCTATGAATAAGCTTATATTTTCTCGCAATGTCAAAGGTACTTTCTGCGAGTTACTAATTGTTCATAACTTATAGTATACCCACAGCTTGTTTCACATAACGCTTGCTTGGTGTATACCTGCATGGGGAGTATGAAGTTTAATTTAATCTTAAACTTGCCTTAGCGCAACTCAAAACTAAGCTCTTGGCACCATCTTTTATTCCGAAACGCTGTGTCTAGTCAGAGGTGTTGTCCAAAAAGACCATGCGAAGAACAAGATCCGGTTGCCAGCAGACCAATATAAGGAAGGGGACGACTGTGCCGTTTTTGGCTGACATGTTTCATATGAGTGTACTTATAATAACTGGCGAGGTCACCGGAGAGTGCAGCTGCTTTGCACTGTCACGCTCTCCGGCGGATAACAACGCCCAGGACTGCGATGACCTGTGGGCGACAGCTGCACGTCCTTGTCGCCGCGACATTTAAGCGTCTCTGTTAGTTTGCCACCAAGTCATAATGCATAATGGAAAGATGACCATAAGTAACCCTTTAATATAGTTACAACTTCGTCTGTATTTATGCTGATTCAGTTATACGATTTTTAGGATAATCAAGATCCGAAAGCCGACAATTTAGGATATCTGTAACAATTTTTTTAGAAGCAATAGCTATGCATACGCTACACAAAGCGAATCTTTAGCATGCAGCTAATGAGTTTTTGCAACCAATAATTTTGACATTCGTGGCTTTCGTCGATTCTCGATCAAGTTTCAATAATTTGTTGCTCAAACT
Organism: Allolobophora icterica; assembly: GCA_963556255.1. Taxonomy (NCBI): domain Eukaryota; kingdom Metazoa; phylum Annelida; class Clitellata; order Crassiclitellata; family Lumbricidae; genus Allolobophora; species Allolobophora icterica. The sequence continues at coordinate 42,638,735 of OY744608.1, read as the reverse complement.
TTGAGCATTATTTTAAGTTTATGAATAAGCTTAAATTTTCTCGCAATGTAAAATGTACTTTCTGCGAGTTACTAATTGTTCATAAGTTATAGTATACCCACAGGTTGTTTCACATAACACTTGCCTGGTGTATACCTGCATGGGGAGTATGAAGTTTAATTTAATCTTAAATAAATTTCAGCAACTTTAATTTGAATCAATTTATTTATTTACTTCATATTTCTTAGAACTGATCGACAAAATTATCGATGCTTGAATGAATAAATATGGAAATTAATAAACATGATTGCTTACCAATAGGAACACTTTCGGACACGTTTAGAGTCATAACATCCGGCGCAAAAACTGGTGCATTGTCATTTAGGTCCTCGATATCGACGACGACCTTGAAGACTCTGAAGAACTGAATCGGTCGCACAATAGCGACATCTATTATCACTTGGCAGTCGATCTGGTTCCGACAGACAGTCTCTCGGTCAATGCGCCTACTTGTCAGTAGATCACCCGCAGAGGAGTTGATGCTGAAGTAACCGCTATTGAAAACAAAGTTTAAATTAAATGAATGTAAGTATGGATCAGGATACAAAAAGCGCACTTAATTAACTTACTTCACATCTACTTTAAGAAAACATGGATATTGAAAACTGTTGCTTGCTGTTCTTGTAGTGCCAGCGTAAACAGAACTTCAGCCCGTTTCAACGCAGTCGGTCACTTCGTTCTTGCACCTGTGGAGATCGTCGGGTACCTCGCTGTCGTAGGTCAACACAGTGCACATGCATTCATCAGTGCGTTGGTCCATCCCTTTCGAGCAATCTCCCCATTAACATTCGAGCTGTCCCTTTAAACTCTGTTCACTTCACGCTTTATGACTGTGTGTGTGTGTGTGTGTGTGTGTGTGTGTGTGTGTGTGTGTGTGTGTGTGTGTGTGTGTGTGTGTGTGTGTGTGTGTGTGTGTGTGTGTGTGTGTGTGTGTGTGTGTGTGTGTGTGTGTGTGTGTGTGTGTGTGTGTGTGTGTGTGTGTGTGTGTGTGTGTGTGTGTGTGTGTGTGTGTGTGTGTGTGTGTGTGTGTGTGTTAAGACGCATCTGTTCAGATCCATTATAGACAGCCATGCTCATATAGCGCTTTGAGAAGTTCCAGAAATGCGCTTTATAAAATTCCAGATATATACATACATACATCCGATAACGATTACGAGTGAACAAATTTTAATGTCGAGATTCATAAATGTTTACCTATAGAAGTTTTATGGTGGACGTGCGACTGGAAATTATTACTTAACATCCGCCTTAGCTGTCGAAAGTAAGAAGTTGGTAAGTAACCAACAGAGACTAGTATATAACTAACTGGTCTCTTTTGTGTGGCGATGAAAGATTTTAGATACTTGGGCCTATATAACATGACCTACATAACCTAGAATAGATAAATAGCTTTGCTCAGCTGTCTTTAAGCTTTGACTCCACTGAGAACACCTGTGGCCGAAGGACTAGAGGGAAATGGCATTCAAGTATTTTTCTACAACTGCTCACTGTTATATCAAAATTAGTCTGTGATATAGCCTGTGTATTCGTTGTCTGCTCCACTCAAGGACGATAAATCAAATTTTAATCAATTTCTGTATTGCCAGTAAAACTGATATGCAAAAAGCAGCTAACTTGTGAAAGGTATGCCTTTGTGGCGCAACCGGTTAGCGCGTTCGGCTGTTAACCGAAAGGTTGGTGGTTCGAATCCACCCAGGGGCGATCAATCATTTTCATCGCTTCTCTCAGTTCTAGTGCAATTTTAAAAAGTATCAACATTGACCGATTTCTCGCAATCATTTGTTCGTCTCAATTCCACCGCTAAGAATGAACCGAAAACTTTTCAGTTTTTTGCGATTGAGGTACAGTTGAGAAACTGGAATTGCCTACAACGTCTTTGTAAAGAAATATTTATAACAACATCGGCCCTTATGGCGCAACCGGTTAGCGCGTTCGGCTGTTAACCGAAAGGTTGGTGGTTCGAATCCACCCAGGGGCGATCAATCATTTTCAACTATATATCTCCATCTTCTCGTAATTCATCATCACAAGATAGACGTCTAAAATGTTAAGGAATATCAATGGTTAAGGGCGACAAATTAGTAATGCCTATATATACAATTCAGATTTTCCATTCACAGCACACTGCTGTGACCACGCTGTTCTGGCCACAGCAGTGTGCTTACGTATTAGACAAGTGATGTTCTAGTTCAAACATATCGCTCGTCTGGGTTACCTCATGTGTCCCGAGAGTATCGCAAGTTCCAGTGTTCCGTCTCTCATTGACTCCGGAATTCCAGTGTCGTTCCATAGGTTTCCAACTATCAGTCCCGGACTCATCTCCTCCATGATTCGGTAACTGACCTGTCTCTTCCATTGTGACTCCGTCGATACGGCTGACTGCACGATAAATCCCGTTTGAACGAACACCGCTAAGACTACTCGAAAGAGATGTGCACTGGCTTCTCCTCGTCTGGACCGCTTAGACATGATCGCCAACCGATGCCAGGTATCACTGGAGTTTATTGCTTGAATTTCAATACCAAGCTGTTTAAATTGTCATTCAAATAGATATTCTATATCAGCTATAACTCAATGGACAATTAAGTTGTATTATATCGCATTCTAGTAGGCCTACTCGCTAAGTTTCATCGAATGTACTTCCTTTGCACAGAGAACTACAAAGAAAACGTTTAGCCTGTCGAAAGTATTGTTATACGGTGACAAAACGGACACGTTGCAATCCTAGCTGTATTCTTTTGCTATTGGTTTGCTCTGGAACGCAAAAATCACTTTGATCAATTACTCCTGAATAGGGTACGACGTTATCGTAATTTTAATTCGTTGCTGGAGTTCTCCTTCAAGAAAGCACTTAGACTACGAAAGAACAGCATGTATTAGCCCTTCCTCAAGTGCAGTAGGACAGATTAATGGCAACAATACGACCGTTTATACGCGTTCAACACAAGTGCGGCTCGAGTGTCCTATGATGACGTTTAATGCATGGCGTCTGTTTTCATTTGCTACGCGGCGGCGCTTACTCAAATCGGACCGACTTCCATCTGGTACCCTAGTCATGGGTGCGTGCCGTGCGCTGGCACCCTGCCGGTTGCCGTGATTGTCCCTCTGCGTACGGTCTTAACCGCTGACTTAACCACAGTACACCAGATGGCGCTACAATCTGATCGTCCAATTGTGGACGCTGTCGGGGGTTGACTGGCAGAGACGGCAAGGCGGGCAGGTCTTTGACGTGAATTTGGGGGCGTCGCCGGGGCGTAACCAATCCTCACAGGATTAAGGGGTTTGGCTTTACCCCGTCTGCCGGCTAATACAGTTGCGGACAATGAACGTCGGGTGACGTGGCCGGATCCGGAAATGCACGCAGCCCTGGGGACTCCTAAGTCGACGGTAGCCGCACGCTAGGTGGAACCACGTATACGCCCCGTTTGAAGGAAACAAAGACGAAGGAATAGGACTAAGAGATTAACCGCAGACGAATATTACTTCAACATCAAACAACACGAAGTATTATTTGTCGATGTGATTGCAAAGATATTTGGTTTTACGTGATTTGAATTCAGTTTGATTTCATTGGGTTCATGAATGTGGAGACAAGCGTTCTTATAGTAGCGCAGCAAGATCGCGGTGCATAAGTAAGTTGTAATAATAACTGTAAGGGAACTTTAACGAAGCGCCTGTTTTTAGAAGGTTACATATGTGGTTAGTCAGGGTTTAAAATGTCAAATTTCCGGATGTCGGAATTTCTTACTTACCTAAAACGGGTATACAACTATACATCATGCTAAATTGTAGTGGGTGACGGTGTACTCGATCCTTATAGCTGTGTCTAAAAAGTCGAACAATGAAGGACACTTATTGGAAAACTCTTTGAGTTCCAGAAGATTTATAGCAAAAATTATGACTTAACAAACACTGAAGTGGCCTGAATGAAAAGTAGAAAAAACAAGCAGTAGTTTTCATTAATTTAGGAAATAAGATATATTGAACCACTGAAAGCTGTGTTGGGTTTAACTTAACCTTCAAGGTTGAAAACAAATTTCAAATTAAATGAATGTGCGTATGGAATTATTGGGAATTAGCTGGAGAAGTTTTAAAACTAATTGGGGGTTTGAACCCTTCCAACTCTCAACAATTCAATCCCTGCGGTTAGCAAACGATGTATTTTTGATTCAGGAACAAGCTAATTTCTTTACTCACTCACTTTCCCGAAAAAAATAGAAGCAAATTTATTTCTTTGCTGACTGTTTGTAAGTTTGGAGCGGACAGAATATGGAATAGGCGAGTTTAAACAATTTTTATTGATCGAAAATTAAATCAGCATTGTACAGTTAGTATAGTCATTATCATTTTTTGAATAATTTAACATAATAATCAAATATCATGAAGTAATATTTTGGTAGCAAAAATGGAGAGCCCAGAAAGGCCGAGACAGAGACAGAGAGTTTTGGAACATGCACGCTATAAAATTATATAGCAAGCAGAGGCAGCGTGAAAGCGAGTTACGGCCTTAATAGCGTATACTTGAATCAAAGTACAATGATAAGCAACGCTTATGACATAGGCCTACTACTAAAAGGCCCTGCAGCTGACAGAGGATGCATAAGAGGTCCCGAAGCATTAACACTAATTATACCAAACTAAGCTGAATGCAGATCATGTGAAACCAAAACGCAATGGAAAAACGCCCTTGAGTTGGTACCGAATTCTACTGCCTTGTAAAAGAGACAGGTGTGCGCGAAGAACGTATACGCCCTACTAAAGGAGTTTTAGCAGAGGCGTTTAAAAGTGTCTTGCATTCATCGTATACATCCAAAATATTCAGGTGTTCTTTATCTTATTCCTGATAACGTAAACAAAATTTGCACGACATGATCGGGTCTGCTAAGGTAAAGCAGAAGGCTAAATTACCAATCACACTGTGGTCAATTAATTACAATCAAATCGAACTGTTGTTTTATAACATTGCACAGGACATCAATTGCTGGAGCGAATCCGGTCATTTAAAGAGAGCCAGTCCCAGGACACTGAAACCATTGCAGTGGTGTAGATTTTTGTCTCTAACGACGCCAGAATACTTAGTAAATGTATAATCTGGAGAAGCTGAGCGCGCAGCTTGTTTCGGGAGCTTCGCTTGAATATGTATCCAACTTTTCTCGTTTCAGGCGTGCCAGTTGAGGGCGTATCACAGTTGCGAGCAGTCGCGTGTGTCCTGTCAGCCATCTATCACTGCCATGGTCCAAGCCGAGGGTTGAACCAACGGGTGCATCCTGAATAATTAAAGGTGTTGTGGCAATCAGAGGAGGGGCCGGACGCATTGGCCGAAGGTCAGCCAGGGCCAATGATGGAAGGAATTAAGGCAAGCAGAGTTAAGGCCGCTTTCCACTAGAGAAGGGCGAGAGAGAAAGAGTGAGAGACAGAGAAAGAAAGAAAGAAAGAAAGAGAGAAAGAAAGAGGAAGCGACGGGCAGCAACAGACGTTGATGAATAGCCAAGTACACACAAAGATAATTGCACTTAGCTGCAGAAAAAATTAAGGACAGAAAACCAGAGGATTATAATTATCTACATCCCTAAAATGAAAAGGTTTTAGAGCCAAGAGTATGAAATAGGCTACGTATAGGCCATAAAACTTGGATAATTCAAACTCACTTGAAATAGACCACTACTTCAAAAACTAAAATCGCAGTATTACCTGTCTTTCAAACTTTTATCATGCGACCAGTAGGCCATAGGCTAATATTACGTTCATTATTGCAGCTGTGTTTTAACGGTTCCGGTCCACTATTCCGGGGGTCCGCTATTCCGGGGTCCGCTATTCCGGGGATCCGCCAGAATATACATACATACAGCATACATACCTGCATAGATACATACATACATGCATACATACATACATGAATACATATATGTATGTATGTATGCATACATACATTCATGAATACAAACATACATGCATACATACATACATGTATGTATACATACATTGATACATACATGTATGTATGTATGTATGCATACATACACGCATACATTCATACATGCATGCATGCATGGATGTATGTATGCATGTATGTATGTATGTATATATGCATGTATGTATGCAACTATGCATGTATGTATCTATGCATGTATGTATGTTGTATGTATGTATATTCCGGCGGATTCCTGTAATAGCGGACCCCCGGAATAGCGGACCCCGGAATAGCGGGCCGGTACCGTTTTAACAGAGCAGATATTGTACACACAATTTATGGAATGTAATCTGATGTAATCTTACCTGCAAAGTTGTGACTGTATAAAAAAGTAGAGAAAGCGCATAGGACATTATATATTTTAAATAAAAGTAAAAACGCAGATAAGTAATTGACTTTTTTAAAACTAACAGAGGAAGGAAGCAGTTTTGCTGACCATGCGAAAAACTTTTTGAAATGTTAAACTATAGCAACGAACGAAATCCATAGAGAAAATCTGTCTATGTAACCTTTAAAGGCATAAATGTGTCAGTCCAAGAGTCGTTTCGATGATTAAGACCTACTGTCTCGGTATGTGCAACCACAGTTTGTTAGAGGAAATAAATGGCTCAACAAGAATGCGAATTGTCACAGTTAAAGAAAAAAATAATACAAAATTTAAGACGAATTACTCCCATGAAATACTTTAAATACGCTGAACTTTTTAAAAATTAATACTTCGAAAGTGAATACATAATACATTAAAGTATACTGTGGACCACTTTAATTAAACCATTCGTATTCGTTAACCTATGTTATGTCTGGTAATTATTATCATGTTATTTCCTTGAAAGAACGCTACTTACAACAAGAAAACTAGAAAGACATTCGTTGCTACATTGAACACGAACATACTACGGAAAAGGACGAGGAAAATGAAATCAGACCAATAAGCGTCAATCCATACAAGGATATACGTAACAAGAGACGAACACAGACGTAAGACTCACAGACTGAGACACAGACAGCCATTGACACATACACAGCACAGACAATGCAGCAGACTATCAGACTACCAATAGCACAGAGAGAATCTTTGTGTTACCATGGAGGCTAAGCAGCATGCGCACAGCAGTTACGCTTGACTGACCTTCCTATATTGACGACGTTGTGACATCTTGCAGATTCGATTTAACGCGGCATTGGACGTTGATCATATTCTAGTAATCGCAGCAGCTGCTGCTGTTGTCCATTAAGACTTTCGATAATTAAAACTGACCATCGTCTCGGTCTTGTGTTCGTCTCTAGGCTCCGTGTAGCCCGAAGTTCAGAGGATAAAGATCAGCCTCCACTGTCCGAATCCACGCGTGGTTTGGCCGTCCGACTGCATGGTCCCCTCCTACTCCTTGAGGGCTGCGGGGAGATAAGGGATAAGGAATCGGGTGCTCTAGAGTCTAGAGTGGTCCTCCTGCTACAGATCAGTATCACATGTACTGTGCGAAGTTTGCTCTTTCTTGTAAAAATTATAGCCAGTTCAAGCTTTTCAACTGTGCTATTTAATAGGCTAAAGTTGCATATCGTCCATGGGTGGATTTTAATCAAAACACTTTTCGGCTAGCTTACCGGTTGCGCCACAACTTCCAATGTGTTTAAACATAGGCGTAATTTGTGGGGGTATGAAGGGTCCCCAAATTTTTGACTGGGGTATACCGTACTCCCCACTTTTAAACAATGCCAATCAATATTTTATTATTGAGCCTTCACAGAGTCTGAGATCCAGTGGCGTCACTAGGGCTGGTGTCACCCAGTGCGGTAAGTCATGGTGTCACCCTCATTAAAGGTTCAAAAAAGTAAATTAGCATAGAGTTTAAGAAAAGAGGTGAAATTTGATGATTTTTTAGGAATTCGTCTCGCAAAAAAATGTGATGACCTTCTTTTTTGTTTTGAATTCGTCTCGTGACGCCACTGCAGAGATCGCAGTCTCCGCCTTGCTTCGTATATGTAAGAAATCGGTACCCCCTCCCACTTTGTAGACCAAAGTTACGTCCTGTTTGAACATTATAGGCATTAAGTTGGAGACAGCTGCAGCTACTGTACTGCGTGCATTCTGAACAGCTGATCGTGGAGGGGATTGCGCCACAAAAGGTAAACGTTGTTCTAAGTTTTACTTCAGATAACAGTTTTGAGCAATTCCAGTTTCTCAATATTATACTAGAGAACTGCAGAGAAACGGTGAAAACAATTCGTCGCCCCTGGGTGGATTCGAACCACCAACCTTTCGGTTAACAGCCGAACGCGCTAACCGGTTGCGCCACAAGGGCCGATATTTTGTAAACATTTCTTTACAAAGAAGTTGTAGGCAATTTCAGTTTCTTAACTGTGCTTCACTTGCAATGAAGCGGCAATATGAGAATTGTAGAAAAAAGACTGGGGGTGGGTTAGACCGTGATTCATGTGGAGTTTGGGTGTGCAATGAAGACTTTACTATGGGGTCCTAAGAAAGACTAGGGGGCTTGAACTCCCTAAGCCCCCGAAAATTGTCACCCTGTGAAGCGGTATAATTTTTCAATACCTTTCGGTTAACTTTTAACGGTAGAATTGCGCCAAACAAACGAATGCGCCAAACCTGTCATTGTAGCTCTATTTTAAAATTGTCCTAGACCTGCAGAGAAGGGATGAAAATGATTGATCGCCCCTGGGTGGATTCGAACCACCAACCTTTCGGTTAACAGCCGAACGCGCTAACCGGTTGCGCCACAAGGGCCGATGTTGACATAGGCCCTAAATATTTCTTTGCAAAGACAGTAAGCTAATATGCAATTCCAGTTTCTCAACTGTACCTCAAACGGAAAGAAGCGGTAAAATAGCCTAATCTTCGGTTCATTCTTAGCCGTCGAATTGCGACAAAGAAACGATTGCACGAAATCGGTCAACGTTGTTACTTTATAAAATTGCACTATAACTGCAGAGAAGCGATTAAAATGATCGATTCGAATCACCAACCTTTCGGTTAACAGCCGAACTCGCTAACCGGTTGCGCCACAAGAGCCGTTGATGCTATAAATATAGGCCTAAATCGTTACAAAAAGTAGGCCTATGTAAGCGATTCCAGTTTCTTAAGCGATGAAAGTTTTCAACGCATTTGGGTTCATTCGTACCCGTCAAACTCGCAAACGATTAAACCAAGGGCCGACATTGATTTAATAAATCACATAAATTGGCAATATTAAATTTTTCAATAGCATTGGGCAGTGGCGTCTACCAATGGTGGAGTGTGGAGAACGATCTCCATCGAACTTCAAAAGTGGGGGGGGTTTGACATATTTTGACTGAAAGTGTGGGGTTGCATTTTTTCATGATAGCTCTTTTGTCCCATGTGATAATATAGCCAAATCCAACAAAGCAAAAATATTTAAAATCCGAAAAGGTAAGAAAATTTTTTTTCGCGATTATTGCTCTCACTCTCTTTGGGCACTGTCAGTCTAAACGTAAACTCAGCGCCTTTTAGGGCCTAAAGTAGAAAACATTAAGCTAAGTCATCCATTAATTCATTAATCTGTAGGCCTTACTGTCTCAGAATGACTGATTAATTCGTTTTTTTTACGACGCCGTCATGTCAAAGACGATTGGCGTCTCTACCACTGCAGAATCTCAGAAAACACCAAAATGTGTATTTCAGGGGGTAAATTTGGGGGGGTTGATTCTCCATTTACTTTTGGGGTGTTAAACGCCACTGGCATTGGGATTGAACAGGAAAGGACAGTTATTCATTGTCCGTTATTGGATTCGAACCATCAACCAGTTTATTAAGTCGTATTAGAAATGCAGCGAAGTGGTCAACGTTTTTCCTTGTCACTGCAGTTGGAATTGAACCTAGAATCTCTCGGTACATAGCCTATCTGAAAGCGCTCAGCTTATCGTAGAAGAGAAAGTCGAGCCTCGCCGCACCCCTCGTGTACACATTAAAAATAACTATGAACCAGACCCAGTCGTAATCTGGGAGCGCAATCCTTCAAACGTGGTGGACTATGGCCTAAACTTAAGCCTACCTTTAATGTAAAACAGTGCGTTTGTGTGAAGCATCCTAGAAGTAGCTTGCTACCAACGATGCTATAGAAATTGTCGTTATTACAATTACAATTACAATTACAAATTTTAGTTAAGCCACCGTGATCCGTATCAGAAGAACGTACAGCACCCTTCGCCAAATTGATGCCCATGGAGCCAGTGATGTCGACCGTTAGTCACTGGTGGCGCTTCGATCTACAGATCGGCTGATGAAGAATACCTGTTCAGGCTGTTCTATATGATAGCCAAACGTGCGTCATCTACCAGCACGATGGACCGCTGGGCTTAGGTGTTACCGTTTGCCACAGACTCTGAACATGACGTCACCTGTTGACTTCGGATGAGAATCCGCAGAGAGTGTGCGCTAACTCGCCACCGGTGACTGTTCTATTGTTCTTTGTATTGTTTTGTTTACTTTTGAAGCAGTCTTTATGAACTCTGAATGTAACATGCATTATTTACTGACTAAAGAACTGTTTTAACTTTGTTGACTTTTCTGCATCTGAAAGCTATGATTTAAGACACATTAGGCCTTAACAGAACACATCGCCAGGTGACGCTGCTGAGTTGTTTGGGCCAGTTAACTCGTGAGAGGCAATTGAGTCTTTCTCAAGTAACAGCCACCACTTTGCATTCGTTAGATGTCGCCAGCATTTTTCTTCGCAGTTTAAAAATATTTTACACGCAGCTTCTTCTATGATCCCTATTCAGGGCATAAGTATAATGAAAGTAACCCAGCCCATATTCTTTCGGTTTCAATTATCATTGTTGCTGTTGTTGTTGTTGTTGTTGTTGTTGTTGTTATTATTATTATTATTATTATTATTATTTTTATTTTTTTTACCCGAGGTATCAAGGATCCCTCAGGATTTGGAAAAAATTATTGTTATTTAGGAGTAGAGATAGTGTCTTATCATTATTATTATTATTATTATTATTATTATTATTATTATTATTATTATTATTATTATTATTATTATTATTATTATTATTATTTTTATTATTATTATTATCATTATTATTTACCGTCCGAGGTAGGAATAATCCATCAGGCTCTAAAAAACTATCTTTAAATGTGCGAACCCTTCAATCCTCTGGTGCTTGCGGTCCTCGTCCCAAGCGAGTCTAGCGAGATCCATAAGCTTGCCTCTGAAGATCATGGCGTTATACCGTTGTGTGCAACTGGAGAGACGCTGGAACAGGTTGCGGTCTCAAGGGGGTTTCCGGAAACGGCGATTATGCGTCGTCCCAAGACTCCCAACTCTGAGATTGGACTCAAGGCCGGACCGGTTAATTGGGCTCAAGGACTCGGGTGATATTGGGACGAAAAATGTGCGTAGGGGGAAGTAGGGGAAGGTCTGAGTATGTCGCCTTTTTCCTCGCGGCAGCCAGATCTTTTGCCGCCCCCCCCCCAGGCGTTGTATGTCAGGTGGATACAGGACGCGGCGCATGTTCGTCCATTCTTCTCGTGCGAGAATGGCAGTCACGAGTGTCTTCGTTGATGCAGCTGATGCTAGGTAAGATCAACTAGCATCGTAACCTGTCTTATCCGGGGCGTCCCGGACGTGTCCTGTTTCCACTGCGTTTACTATTATTTTTGCTCTGAGGTAAAAAAAAATTATCCCTGAAGCTATAGGATTTCAACATTATTTAAAGCGCAGAATGTCTGGTGGATGGATACAGGACGCGGCGCATAATTTATTATTATTATTATTATTATTATTATTATTATTATTATTATTATTATTATTATCATCATCATCATCATCATCATCATCATCATCATCATCATCATCATCATCATCATCATCATCATCATCATCACCACCACCATCATCAGCATTATTATTTACACGAGGTATTTATGATCCATAGCCACTCCCAGGATCTTGAAGAAATTAACTTTCATTTTCTGTGACTGTTGTATTCATCCCCTACAGCTAGGTCGATCTGAGGTGCGTCATTTAGCGAATTACTGTCGCAAATTCTCGTACTCGGTCTTGAGTTGATTTGACGTTTACTGGTTATTGGTTCATGTTGAGTATCCTGCAGCATTCTTCCATCTGTGTCGATATTATTTCCCAAAATTTCGCCCTCCTGATCTTTCGGTTATTGCGACAATTCTAATGTTAGCATCTCTTAAACAAGGATGTGAGAATAAACAAATAGATGCCTATGGGGATGATCACTTTGAAAAAGTTAACCGCTAAGTGTAAAAATTGCAAACGAAACAACAGTGGCCGAGAAGCAAAAAAATTATATTGTGAAATTTTCTGTAGCCTAGTTTTGTGCTGAGGCTTCTTCTTCTTTGCCAGATTCTGAGCTTTGGAGAAAATTTTGTGCGGTTGCTGTTAGTAGCCGTCCCTATTTTGTGCATTGAACACGACCGCCATTTTGGGTTGTTCCACGTATAGAGGTCAACATGGGTGACGTTTAAAGTTTTACTTCAAGGAGTATTCACCTAGTATTCACCACTGCTGAAATTCAGCAGAGTGTAATTTATGCGAAGCGCATATATTTTGTATAATTTAACCGCTGAATCAATATGACCAAGACGATGCTAATTTGGCATTTGCATAAAATGTAGGTACTAGGCAGCTGTAGGCCTATACGCAAAGCACAGCTACGGTATTTGTATGCAATTCCCACGATTTGAACATCAGTTATGAATATTTAATTTATTAACCGCATCGTATAGGCCCCTACAAAATTACAGACACTCATGGCCAGGAAAGCATTAGAACGCGCTTCGATACCGGTACCCGTAACCCCCCTCTAGGGCGGCGCCTTGCATGGTTGCCAAACTGTGTGTTTATGCTAATTAAGATCTTGATTTTACTATCGTCGTGTTTCAATGTAATCTTACTGCGTTTGTCAGTTTGAAATAATAAAGAATATTATTATTTTTTTTATATGCCCCGAGATATGCAGGATCCCTCAGGGACTTCAACATTATTTACACTGTACAATTGTCCGGAATGGGCCCTATTATTATTATTATTATTATTATTATTATTATTATTATTATTATTATTATTATTATTATTATTATTATTATTATTATTATTATTATTACTATTATTATTATTGTTGTTGTTGTTGTTGTTACAGGCCCCTATCGCTTTGTACCTGACCCAGCGTACCTGACCTGGCGATTTTCTCTTACCTGCATTACTTCTCTTCCGCCCTCTCTCTCTTTATCTCTTTGTATATCTTCTCTGTTCCAACCAGGACTGATCTTCTTTCATATTGTTTATCGCAAACAGGCTTCTTGTCTTAGTGGACTCAACTGAATATAACCTGATTACGGTCTGGTATCCATGCTCCCTCCGTTGGTGATTTTGCAATTCGACACCGCACTTCAGTTTCTTCTTCGGCTGCTTCAGTTTATTGAATCGAACTAATCAAAACACATCAAATCAAACTTGATGTGCGTAATCAATTCTGGGACCATGCATTTTCTGAATGCTCGTTTACAGAGGACATACTCAACTAGTTAAAATGAATTAATTATACCATGACTCGAAGAGAGTGTCTAAGGACAGAAGGTTATGAATATTAGATAGGAGAATCAATCAATCAATATTCGTTTATTGCATTAATTCCCGTTGACACAAACGCAACGGGATTACACAGACTTTAAATACATTGAAAGCAAATGCGGTTAAATCAGATCTCAATTAGGTTTCAGTGACTAGTTAATAAATGTTTCTATAAAGCATACGGGATATAAAGTTTTTATCGTTCTTTCCAGGCAATGTGAAATTGTGAGTTCGCACTCGGAGATAATAGATTGTGGGGAATATTTCGGTCAGCAGGGAAATAGGGTCACAGAACATGGCCTGGGTCAGCAATGGTTGCATTGAATAGGCGTTCATCAGCCTGCCTAGCCAGTTGTGGAGCGCTTTGGATGGATGGGGAAAGTGAGCCAGTTCGGCGCATTTTTCTAAGTAGTTGCTCAATCCTCTCCCTGTCTCCTGCCCGGGTGTAGCCCCACCATGCATGATGCAGGGGATGCATACATCAGCGAAGATACGGTGGCGGCCCTTGCTATGTCATGTAAGACATTTGGTGGAAATCCGTGGGACCTTAGGACTCGGAAGATTTCGATAGAACCTCTTCTAGATGAGGCCCCATCCCGAGGTCAGAGGAGATGGTGACAAATAGGACACGCAGGGAAATAACGCGGATGGCCCCCGGGATAATAAGGGGAATGGAGGGGATTGCTTTCCTTCTGGTGAAGATAATTAATTCACGAGTTTTATTTGGGTTGAGGCGAAGGTTATTACTACTCGCCCTGGATGTGATATGTGCAAATTCTTCTTGGGCGGTATCTATATAAGAGAAGCCTATAAGGAGGTAGGTGCCATCAGCGCAGTTAGTGATAAAGTTAAAAGCATGTTTAAGGTGGAGATCTGAGTAGTTTATAGAAAAGAGTGCAGGACCAATTGCGGACCCTTGGAAGACACTGTGACACTGGAGTTAATGGTTTTTAGTCGAGAAGCGCTTCCCAGGAATTTAGTGATATGGCCCCTATCATGAAAGTATTGGTGAAGCCAGTTATAAATTTCATCAGGGATGTCAATGTTAATTGAAGAAGGCTTCAAGAAGCTAATGCAGCTTATCTAATCATCCCCGTAGTTAATAATCATTAAAGCATCCCCGGCATCTACTCGCTCACTCAAGACGCCATTGCTGTTCCCATCAGCGCGTTATTTACCGCTGGCAAAATTACCGCGTCACTATCTAATAGTAGGCCTACATAACCAACAGCCCGTCTATAAGATACAATGATTGGAAAGATAGAATCATTCGCAAAAGGCGTAAAACAATTCAATATTGGTCAATCAAAAACGACGATTTATATGAAGATCTAAACGTATTTAATGAAGGTGAATCATGTATGCCGGTTTCAACAGTATTCTAAAGTTTTTGGGCCTTTAATTTTGAGAGAAAAGTAACGG
The DNA here is from genome assembly GCA_963556255.1 of Allolobophora icterica. Taxonomy (NCBI): domain Eukaryota; kingdom Metazoa; phylum Annelida; class Clitellata; order Crassiclitellata; family Lumbricidae; genus Allolobophora; species Allolobophora icterica. Next base: position 42,623,714 of record OY744608.1, on the reverse strand, counting down.
TCGTCAGTTCTACATGCTACGAATCGATAGTTATGCTTGGAACGGATATTATGGTCATTGACGTCAAATCCACTGTGTGACGTCACAATATATGGTTTATTCAGTTACGAGGTTCATGCTGAGGTTTCAACGGCGTCTTTAATTTTGACAACTTATTTTTCGCGATTCGCTTACAATTTTTGTCGTAAGTGGTTTACTTTGTATTGTATTGTATCTAGAAATTTATAAAGCGCCTCTCGCAGAATAGCTATTCAGAGCCTCAGAGGCGCTCTCAACACAGAAGCCCCGGGGAAACAGAAATGTCTTTAGGGAACGCGAGACTGATGAGGTAAAGCCAGTCACTAGTTTGGCCCTGAGCACAGGAGGAAGGTTATTCCAGATCGTGAGACAGACCCACTAGCCTATAGCAAACGCCCGATCCTGGGCCAGTTTTAGCCCTGGGAACAAAAAGATCAAGCCGATTTACAGAGCGCAATGAGCGAGAAGAAGATGCAGATTGCGGTTTTCGCAGATAGTTCGAGAGATATTTTGTAATTGCATTTGAGTTTGTTATTGCCTTTCAATATACATGTACACAGCACTTACGGACAAAAGTTTCTTGCAATATTGATGTTGTTTGTTGCAAGGGGCGAATTTGTTTTCTGCAGAACCTACCGCTTCCCCTACGCAATGTCAAAGAAACGAATATCAGCTGAACCCAGTAATGACGAGCAAACGACTGAAGAGTGAAGACGCAGATTGTAATTCAATGTAAAGAAATTGTTTTTTGCGTATTACCTTTCAATGTTATTTTAAAGATACAATGGATTTCCTTTGATGAACACTTGGTAATGCTAGTCAAAACCAAGTAGATAATCCTCGGTAAAGTTTTATTTATTTATGCATAGTCAGTCATGTATGCGCAAACACTATCTATTCTAGTGGACCAGCCTTCAACATGACAATGTTATATCCATAATACTTAGTCATGATACCAATACACTAATTGAGGCCAGTAATCGTTTGGAGTATAATTGCATTTTTTTCTCTTGTAGCAGTATTCCAACAATAAGACAATGTTAAACGTGTAAAGCTCACCACATCGAGCGACACAGTGGTAAGTTACATGGCACTAAGTGCAAGTCATTAGTGTTGCCTGGTTCTAAGCTTTGTGAGTTGCTTGAATAGCGTGGATTATAGACCGACACTTTGAATGTCTTTTCTTTAGTAAAATAGTATTTAAATTTGACGCGAAGACACGATTTAGGCCTATGTCTGTGTGCACAAATGTGTCAGATCCATCATATAATTTTAGCGATTTATTGCTGTTTTCCCTCACCATCAAGTGATTACTGTTATGTAATTCTCCGATCGCCGTTTCCGGCATGCTGAACAAAAATCTGTTTTACTTTCTCACTATTGTACTTTGTATCAACACAAGGATAGATTCAAGGCGGTTCCGCTTAAAAGTTGGTCTATAAAATAAATCATTGAGAAAATAATTTATAACAACTAAACGATCGTAAGAACTATAGAGGTGATGCTATGCTGCTTATTAATACGAAGAAGGGTAAAATCGAAAAGATAGGTACGACATAGGTTACAATCTATCTGTCTGTCTGTCTGTCTGTCTGTCTGTCTGTCTGTCTGTCTGTCTGTCTGTCTGTCTGTCTGTCTGTCTGTCTGTCTGTCTGTCTGTCTGTCTGTCTGTCTGTCTGTCTGTCTGTCTGTCTGTCTGTCTGTCTGTCTATCTATCTATCTATAACGAACTAGCTTCCTTTGTAAAATCCTGGGTACGTCACATGACCAGCATCTGCACTGAAGTAAGAATTGAGTCCTGTCGTGTCGCTTCCGGTTCGTCCTGATGTTTTCATTGAGCTTGTCCTTATAAAGTAAGTTGATATTTACATCTTAAATGTTAACATAAAATTTTAAATAACATCCGTCATAGACTGCCTCTCTGCCTCCCTGTGTGTGCAGGCATGTATGCATGTAAGTATGTATGTATGTCGGCAGGCATGTATGTATGCAGGCATGTTTGAAGGCAGGCATGTATGCCGGCAGGCATGTATGTCTCTAGGCATGTGTGTATGTAGACATGTATGTAGGGTTTATGTAGGCGTGTATGTAAGCATGTATGTATGCAGATATGCATCCAGGCATTCAGGGATGCATGCAGGCATTTAGGCATGCAGGCATGTATGCATGCAGATATGTATGCATGTATGCAAGCAGGTGGGTATTTAGGTTTGTGGGTAGGTAGGTGGGTAGGTAGGTAGGTGGGTAGGTAGGTCGACAGGTGGGTCTGTAGGTAGGTAGGTAGGTAGGTAGATATGCAGGAAGGTATGCTTGTATGCAGGTATGTTTGTATGTCGGTTATCTGAATGTGTTTGCATGTAGGTATGCCTGTGTGTTTATATGTATGTATGTTTGTATTTAGACATGTACGAAAGTAGTTTGTATGCAGGTATGTTTGCACGTAGGTGCGTTTGCATGTAAGTATCTTTGTATGTAGGTATGTAGATATCTAGGTATGTTTGTACGTAGGTATGTTTGTATTTATGTGTTTGTATGTAGGTATGTTTGTGTTGTGTTATGTATTGTGTTGTGTGTGTTGTGTTGTGTGTGTTCCGTTGTGTGTGTTATGTTGTGTGTGTTGTGTTGTGTGTATTGCGTTGTGTGTCTTGCGTTCTGTTGTGTGTGTTGTGTTGTGTGTGTTGTCTTGCGTGTGTTGTGTTGTGTGTCCTCTGTTGTGTGTCCTGTGTGTTGTGCTGTGTGTTGTGCAAGTAATGTGTGTTGTGTGTTGAGCATTGTGTGTATTGTGAGTTGTGTATTGTATTTGTTGTGAATTGTATGTGTTGTGTATTATATGTGTTGTGTTTTTTATTTGTCGTGTATTGCATGTGTTGTGTGTTATGTATTGTATTGTGTGTTGTGTTTTGTATGTATTGTGTGTTGTGTTGTGCATTGTGTGTGTAGTGTGTTGCTTATTGTGTGTGTTGTGTATTGTATGTGTTCTATGTTGTGTAGTGTATGTGTTGTGTATTGTATGTGCTATGTGTTGTGTATTGTATGTATTGTGTGTTGTCTGTTGTGTATTGTGTGTGTACCGTGTTGTGTATTGTCTATCTTGTGTGTTGTGTATTGTATGTGTTGTGTGTTTTGTATTGCATGTGTTGTGTTCTGTGTGTTGTGCTGTGTGTTTGCAAGTATTGTGTGTTGTGTTTTCAGTATTGTGTGTATTGTGAGTTGTGTATTGTATTTGTCGTGTATTGTATGTGTTGTGTATTGTATGTGTTGTGTTTTTTATTTGTCGTGTATTGTATGTGTTGTGTGTTATGTATTATATTGTGTGATGTGTTTTGTATGTGTTGTGTGTTGTGCTGTGTATTGTGTGTGTAATGTGTTGCTTATGTGTGTGTTGTGTATTGTATGTGGTATGTGTTGTGTATTGTATGCATTGTGTGTTGTCTCTTGTGTATTGTGTCTGTACCGTGTTGTGTATTGTGTATCTTGTGTGTTGTGTATTGTATGTGTTGTGTGTTTTGTATTGTATGTGTTGTGTATTGTGTATTGTATGTGTTGTGTAGTGTATGTGTTGTGTGTTGTGTAACGTATGTGTTGTGTATTGTGTATTGTATGTGTTGTGTATTGTATGTACTGTGTGTTTGTATTGTATTTATTGTTTGTGTTGTGTACTGTAGATGTTGTGTATTGTATGTGTTGTGTGTTGTGTATTGTATGTGTTGTGTGTTGTGTTTAGTATGTGTTGTGTGTTGTCTATTGTATGTATTGTGTGTTGTGTATTGTACGTGTTGTGTGTTATGTATTGTATCTGTTGTGTATGTATTGTGTTTTGTGTATTGTATGTATTGTTTGTGTTGTGTGTTGTGTATATGTGTGTTGTGTGTTGTGTATAGTGTGTGTTGGGTAATGTATGTGTTATGTTTTGTGTATTGTATGTGCTGCGTGTTGTGTTGTATGTGTTACCTGTTGTGTATTGTATGTTTTGTGTGTTGTGTATTGTATGTGTTGTGTATTCTAGACGTTGTGTATTGTGAGTATTGTGTGTTTGTGTTGTATGTATTGTATGTGTTGTGTATTGCAGATGTTGTGTATTGTATGTGTTGTGTGTTGCGTGTTGTATGTATTACGTGTTGTGTATTGTGTATTGTATCTGTTGCGTGTTGTGTATTGTTCGTGTTGTGTGTTCTGTACTGCACGTGTCGTGTGTTGTGTAATGGGTTTTCTGTGTTGTGTACTCTATGTATTGTGTTTTGTGTATTGACTGTGTTGTGTATTGTATGTATTCTGTGTTGTGTATTGTGTGTGCTGTGTGTTGCGTATTGTCTGTGTTGTGCATTGTTTGTGTTGTGTTTTCTTTGTATTGATTGTTTTGTGTGTTGAGTGTTGTGTGTTGTGTATTGTACGTGTTGTGTGTTGAGTATGGTATGTGTTATATTTCGTGTATTGTATGTGGGGTGGTTGTGTATTGTCTGTATTGTGTGTTGTGTACCGTATTGCGTGTTGTGTATTGTATGTGTTGTGTGTTGTATGTGTTCTGTGTTATCTTGTGTGCTGTGCATTGTGTTTGCTCTGTATTGTGTGTGTTGTGTGTTGTATGTGTTGTGTATCGTTTGTATTGTTTGTGTTGTGTATTGTATGTGTTGCGTGTTCTGTAATGTATGTGTTGTGTGTTGTTTGTATTGTGTTGTGTATTGTATGTGTTGTGTGCTGTGTATTGTTTGTGTTGTGTGTTGTGTATTCTGTGTGTTTTTTTTAACGTATTGTATGTGTTGTGTATTGTATGTATTGTATGTGTTGTGTTTCGTGGATGTTGCGTATTCGATGCGTTGTGTGCCGTGTTGTTTGTGTTATGTGTTGTGTATTGTATGTGTCTTGTATTGTGTCTGTTGTGTGTTGCGTAATGTGTTTTGTCTTTTGTGTATTGTATGTATTGTGTGTTGTGTTTTGTATGTGCTATGTATACTAGGTGTTCTGCATTGTATGTGTTGTGTATCGTTTGTATTGTTTTTGTTGTGTATTGTATTTGTGTCGTGTTCTGTAATGTATGTGTTGTGTGTTGTGTATTGTTTGTGTTGTGTGTTGTGCTTTGTGTGTGTTGTGTTTTGCGTATTGTATGTGTTGTTTATCATATGTGTTGTGTGTTGTGTAGTGTATGTATTTTGCGTTGTGTTGTGTATTGTGTGTGTTGTTATGTATGTGTTGCTTGTTGTGTATTGTATGTGTTATGTGTTGTGTATTGTATGTGTTGTGTGTTGGGTATTGTATGTATTGTATGTTTCTGTTGTTTGTTGTGTATTGTACGTGTTCTGTGCTGTGCATTGTATGTGTTGTTTGTTGTATAATGTTTGTGTTGTGTAGTGTATGTGTTGTGTGTTGTGTTTGTTTCGTATTGTGTATTGTATGTGTTGTGTGTTGTGTATTGTACGTATTGTATGTTTGTGTTGTATATATTGCATGTGTTGTGTATTGTAGATGTTGTGTAGTGTACGTGTTGTGTTTTATATTTGTTGTATGTTGTGTATTTTATGTATTACGTGTTGTGTGTTGTATGTGTTGTGTGTTGTGTTTGTTTCGTGTTGTGTATTGTATATGTTGTGTGTTGTGTATTGTATGTATTGTATGTTTGTCTTGTATATATTGTATGTGTTGTGTATTGTAGATGTTGTGTATTGATGTGTTGTGAGTTGTGTTTTGTAATTGTTGTGTGTTGTGTATTGTATGTATTACGTGTTGTGTGTTGTATGTGTTTTGTATTATGTATATTGTGTGTTGTACATTGTATGTATTTTGTGTTGTGTTGTGTGTCGTGAATTGTGTGTGTTGTGTATTGTACGTGTTGTTTGTTGCGTATTGTACGTGTACTTTATGTATTGTGTTTTGTGTATTGACTGTGTTGTGTATTGTTTGTATTCTGTGTTGTGTATTGCGTGTGTTGTGTGTTGCGTATTGTGTGTGTTGTGCATTGTATGTGTTGCCTGTTTTGTGTTGTATGTATTGTGTGTGTTTGTGTTGCCTTTTTGTCGGTGTTGTATATTTTATGAGTTGTGTTGTTTGTTTTGTGTGTTGCGTGTTGTGTGTTGTCTATTGTGTGTATTGTGTATTGTACGTGTTTTGTGTTGAGTATGGTGTGTTTTCTGTGTTGCATATTGTATGAGTTATGTTTCGTGTATTGTATGTGGATGTGTTGTGTATTGTATGGTGTGTTGTGTATTGTATGCGTAGTGTGTTGTGTGTTGTGTTTTCTGTGTGTTGTGTATTTATATGTGTTGTGTATTGCATGTGTTCTGTGTTATCTTGTGGGTTGTGTATTGTGTTTGTTCTGTATTGTGTGGGTTGTGTGTTGTGTGTTGTGTATCGTTTGTATTATATGTGTGTTGTGCATTGTATGTATTTTGTGTTGTGTTGTGTGTTGTGTATTGCGTGTGTTGTGTTATGTATGTGTTGCTTGTTGTGAATTGTACGTGTTCTGTGTTGTGTATTGTATGTGTTGTGTGTTGTGTTTGTTTTGTGTTGTGTATTTTATGTGTTGTGTGTTGTGTATTGTATGTATTGTATGTTTGTTCCAGGTATTGTATGTGTTGCGTATTGTAGATGTTGTGTTTGTATGTTTTGTGAGTTGTGTTTTGTATTTGTTGTGTGTAATATATTGTATGTATTACGTGTTGTGTGTTGTGTATTATATGTGGTGTGTTGTATATTGTATGCATGTTGTGCTGTGTTGTGTTGTGTATTGCGTCTGTTGTGTTATGTACGCGTTGTTTGTTGTATATTGTACGTGTTCTGTGTTGTGTATTGTATATATTGTGTGTTGTGTTATGTATGTGTTTTTTGTTCTGTGTTGCATGTTATGTGTTGTGTATTTTATGTGTTGTGTGTTGTATTTGTTTTGTGTTGTGTATTGTATGTGTTGTATGTTGTGTATTTTATGTATTGTGTTTTTGTGTTGTATGTATTGTATGTGTTATGTATTGTAGATGTTGTGTTTTGTATGTGTTGTGCGTTGTTTTTTGTATTTGTTGCGTGTTGTATGTATTACGTGTTGTGTGTTGTATGTGTTGTGTGTTGTGTGTTATATGTGTTGTGTATTGTATGTTGTGTTGTGTATTGTGTTTGTTGTGTTTGTATGTGTTGTTTGTTGTGTATTGTACGTGTTCTCGGTTGTGTAGTGTGTGTGTGTTGTTTGCTGTGTGTTATACGTGTTCTGTGTTGTGTATTGTATGTATTGTGGGTTGTGTCTTGTGTGCTGTGTATATTATGTGTTGTGTATTGTATGTGTTGTGTTTCGTTTGTATTGTTTGTGTTGTGTATTGTCTGTTTTGCGTGTTGTGTGTTGTGTGTATTTTGTGTTTTGTTGTGTGTTGTGTGTTGTGTCTTTTGTTGATTGCATGTGTTGTGTGTACTGTTGGTGATGTGAGTTGCGTATTGTTTGTGTTCTGTGGTATATGAGTTGTGTGTTTTGTTGTATGTGTTGTGTATTGTACGTGTTGTGTGTTGCGTATTGATGTGTTGTGTATTGTATGTGTTGTGTTGTGAATTGTATCTGTTGTGTGTATTGGTGTTGTGTATGGTATTGCATGTATTGTATGTGTTGTGTTTTGTTGATGTGGTGTGTTGTGTATTGTATGCGTTGTGTGTTGTGTTTTGTGTGTGTTGTGTGTAGCGTTTTGTATGTGTTCTGTGCTGAGTATTCTGTGTTGTATATTGTTTGTGTTGTGTGTTGTGTAATGTATGTGTCGTGTGTTGCGTATTGTATGTTTTATGTGTTTGTATTGTATGTATTGCATGTGTTGCGTATTGTAGACGTTTTGTTTTGTATGTATTGTGTGTTCGTACTGTTTGTATGGTATGTGTTGTGTATTGTAGATGTTGCGTATTGTATGTGTTGTGTGTTTTATGTGTTGTGTGTTGTGTATTGTATGGGTTGTGTGTTGCGCATTGTATGTATTTTGTGTTGTGTTGTGTGTTGTGTATTGCGTGTGTTGTGTTATGTATGTGTTGCTTGTTGTGAATTGTACATGTTCTGTGTTGTGTATTGTATGTGTTGTGTGTTGTGTTTGTTTTGTGTTGTGTATTTTATGTGTTGTGTGTTGTGTATTGTATGTATTGTATGTTTGTTCCAGGTATTGTATGTGTTGCGTATTGTAGATGTTGTGTTTGTATGTTTTGTGAGTTGTGTTTTGTATTTGTTGTGTGTAATATATTGTATGTATTACGTGTTGTGTGTTGTGTATTATATGTGGTGTGTTGTATATTGTATGCATGTTGTGCTGTGTTGTGTTGTGTATTGCGTCTGTTGTGTTATGTACGCGTTGTTTGTTGTATATTGTACGTGTTCTGTGTTGTGTATTGTATATATTGTGTGTTGTGTTATGTATGTGTTTTTTGTTCTGTGTTGCATGTTATGTGTTGTGTATTTTATGTGTTGTGTGTTGTATTTGTTTTGTGTTGTGTATTGTATGTGTTGTATGTTGTGTATTTTATGTATTGTGTTTTTGTGTTGTATGTATTGTATGTGTTATGTATTGTAGATGTTGTGTTTTGTATGTGTTGTGCGTTGTTTTTTGTATTTGTTGCGTGTTGTATGTATTACGTGTTGTGTGTTGTATGTGTTGTGTGTTGTGTGTTATATGTGTTGTGTATTGTATGTTGTGTTGTGTATTGTGTTTGTTGTGTTTGTATGTGTTGTTTGTTGTGTATTGTACGTGTTCTCGGTTGTGTAGTGTGTGTGTGTTGTTTGCTGTGTGTTATACGTGTTCTGTGTTGTGTATTGTATGTATTGTGGGTTGTGTCTTGTGTGCTGTGTATATTATGTGTTGTGTATTGTATGTGTTGTGTTTCGTTTGTATTGTTTGTGTTGTGTATTGTCTGTTTTGCGTGTTGTGTGTTGTGTGTATTTTGTGTTTTGTTGTGTGTTGTGTGTTGTGTCTTTTGTTGATTGCATGTGTTGTGTGTACTGTTGGTGATGTGAGTTGCGTATTGTTTGTGTTCTGTGGTATATGAGTTGTGTGTTTTGTTGTATGTGTTGTGTATTGTACGTGTTGTGTGTTGCGTATTGATGTGTTGTGTATTGTATGTGTTGTGTTGTGAATTGTATCTGTTGTGTGTATTGGTGTTGTGTATGGTATTGCATGTATTGTATGTGTTGTGTTTTGTTGATGTGGTGTGTTGTGTATTGTATGCGTTGTGTGTTGTGTTTTGTGTGTGTTGTGTGTAGCGTTTTGTATGTGTTCTGTGCTGAGTATTCTGTGTTGTATATTGTTTGTGTTGTGTGTTGTGTAATGTATGTGTCGTGTGTTGCGTATTGTATGTTTTATGTGTTTGTATTGTATGTATTGCATGTGTTGCGTATTGTAGACGTTTTGTTTTGTATGTATTGTGTGTTCGTACTGTTTGTATGGTATGTGTTGTGTATTGTAGATGTTGCGTATTGTATGTGTTGTGTGTTTTATGTGTTGTGTGTTGTGTATTGTATGGGTTGTGTGTTGCGCATTGCATGTATTTTGTGTTGCGTTGTTTGTTGTGTATTGTGTGTGTTGTGTTATGTATGTGTTCTATGTTGTGTATTGTACGTGTTCTGTGTTGTGTATTGTATCTGTTTCGTGTTGTGTATTGTTCGTGTTGTGTGTTCTGTATTGCATGTGTCGTGTTTTGCGTAATGTGTTTTCTGTGTTGTGTACTATATGTATTGTGTTTTCTGTATTGACTGTGTTGTGTATTGTATGTATTCTGTGTTGTGTATTGTGTGTGCTGTGTGTTGCGTATTGTCTGTGTTGTGCATTGTATGTGTTTTGTTTGTGTTGTTTGTTTTGTGTGTTGGGTGTTGTGTGTTGTGTATTGTGTGTTGTGTATTGTACGTGTTGTGTTTTGAGTATGGTATGTGTAATGTCTCGTGTATTGCATGTGGGGTGGTTGTGTACTGTTTGTATTGTGTGTTCTGTATTGTATTGCGTGTTGTGTATTCTATGTTTTGTGCGTTGTATGTGTTATGTGTTATCTTGTGTGCTGTGTATTGTGTTTGTTCTGTATTGTGTGTGTTGTGTGTTGTATGTGTTGTGTATCGTTTGTATTGTTTGTGTTGTGTATTGTATGTGTTGCGTGTTCTGTAATGTATGTGTTGTGTGATGTGTATTGTTTGTATTGTGTTGTGTATTGATGTGTTGTGTGCTGTGTAGTTTTTGTGTTTTGTGTTGTGTATTGTGTGCGTTGTTTTTGTTACATGTTGTATGTGTTGTATATTGTATGTTGTGTGGTTAGGTGGCGCTTCGGCGTGTTGTTTCCAGTCTCACCTCGGCTTGTTATTTACGCTTTTTCGTCAAAATTTCTCATTTGTTTAGAATGCTGCTTTCGATAAAAGCAGTGCCGTTTAGCTCTAGCTACTGTAGCTCAGCGTTTTCTTCGTTTTTAACGTCGTTTTGACGCTTACTACGTTAAACTTGTTGGCCTTCTGGAACGTATTTGTCTCGGAACTGTACAGCAATTGTGTACAACCAATCGCGTACAACCACTGTTTACAACATTCTCACGGATAAAGTGTCTATTGAATATATTCAACTGGACTACGCCTACTGATGTCTGCGACGTCTAAATTCACCGATCCTAATATATATAGCCTGCTTAGTCAACTTGTCTGTTGGAATTATTTCATCGGACAATGCCTACCGACGTCTACACAGGCGACTTCATTTGGTCACTTCGAGACGCCGCCGTCCATATTCATCGGCCTGTACGGAAGGCCCTATTCTCTTCAGGAATCTGGCGCCCCGCCGCCGTGGCCCGCTGGCCTAAACGTCGTTCTTCGCGTCTACATAACCTGGATGTTCCACTCGATTCTCCTTCAGCATCGATCCAGAGAAGGCTACGAATCGCCACCTGGAACGTTAGATCCATCCGGGAAAAATATGTTGAAGTCTCGGACTCTATTACCTCCAACGCTCTTGACATACTCGCCGTCACTGAATCTTGGCACCAATCTTCGCTCGATGTGCCAGTGCTGCGATCAGCACCTTCTGGATATGCCTTCCTTGACTGCCCCAGACTTGACCCATCTGACCAGGATTGTCGGGGTGGAGGCATTGTCCTCTTCTATAAAGACAACCTTCACCTGAAGCGGATCGTCATCTCTTCTCCTCCGACCACATTCGAGGTCCTCGCTGCCTCCGTATCTTCTCCTCTGGGTCCTACTATACACTCATCTCCATTTACCGCCCCGGATCGGTTCCTCCTTCTACTACCTTCTTCCGCGAGTTTGCCACCACGATGGAGCAATTCGCACTGTACAACACACAAATTGTTGTTCTCGGCGACCTCAACTTGCACCTTGAGGATCCTTCACTGCCGTCTACTCGGGAATTTTCCTCAATCCTCCAGCAATACGGCCTCATCCAGCATGTCGCTGCTCCAGCCCACCGCGCTGGTGGCTGGTTGGACGTCTTCATTACTCGTGATGACTGCGTCCCCATCGGCTTGAGCATCTATCCACCCGTTATCTCCGATCACGGTCTGCTCTACGCGGATATCCCCTTTCTTCTCACCATACCAGCCTACGTCGTTCGGCAGTCTCGCGGCTGGAAGCGCCTGGACCGGGAAGCCTTCAGGTTGGCTCTCCTTGCCGTTCCGGCCTTCTCCGACCCGACCCAGTTCACCAACTTATCTGCACCTGACCTCTTCGACATCTACGAGAGTTCCATGACAACCATCGTCGACAGTCTTCTTCCATCCCGTCCGGTCAGACAACGTCGGCATACCCTCTCTCCTTGGTTTGACGCGGAGTGTCATTCCCTCCGACGCCAGGCGCGTCGCCTCGAGCGCGTCTATAAGCGTACGTGCTCGCCGGCGGACAAGATAGCATGGATCCAGTTCGTCAGAGGGATGCATCGTCGCCATCGGGAGAAGGAAAAAGATCATTGGGAGAGCCGGATATCATCTAACGCAGGAGACCCGAGGCGGCTCTGGTCCACTTTCAACGACCTACTCGGGCGCCATCGATCGGCACCGACGGCCGGTGATTCATCCTTCACCGCAACCGACTTCCTGAACCACTACACCGCCAAAGTTCAATCGGTTCGTAACGACACCGCTGGCTTTCCTCCGCCTGAGTTTCCTCCGACCGACTGCCGACTCTCAGTTCTGCATGAGATCTCCTGCCTAGAGCTCCGCGGCGTCATCCTGGCATCAGCTGCGAAATCCTGCGAGCTTGACCCCCTTCCTCCCTTCTTGCTTCAGGATTACATCGACGTGCTTCTTCCCTTCCTGACCCTCCTGTGCAATTCTTCGCTCCGTGACGCCGATCTTCCGGTCTCGCAGAAGAGATCGATTGTCACGCCGATCCTCAAGAGAGCTGGACTCGACTCGTCAGATCCAGCTAACTTTAGGCCAATAGCCAATGTATCATTTATATCTAAAATTATTGAGAAATTGATTGCTCAGCAACTGTTAGCTTACCTTGATGGAAATAACCTACTTCCGGTGCATCAATCTGGCTTCCGTAGGGGTCACTCCACTGAAACCCTCCTCCTCCGGCTTCTTTCTGACTTCTATGGCGCCATTGACCGCTCCCAAGTCTCTCTGCTCGCACTCTTTGACGTCACAGCAGCCTTTGACTCGGTCGATCATGACATCCTCCTCCTCCGTCTATCCACATCTTTTGGCCTTTCTGGAAAGCCCCTAGAATGGCTGGCCTCCTATTTACATAACCGCTCATCTTCTGTTATTTATGGTTCCACTAGGTCCCCTTGGGTCCCAGTCCGGATCGGCCTTCCTCAGGGTTCCGTTTTGGGTCCCCTCTTATATATCATTTTCACCTCGGATCTTTGCCATCTTCTTACTTCCTGCTCTCTGTCTAACCAGCTTTATGCTGATGATGTACAGGCTTACACTCATTGCTCTGCCTCTGATGCCGCCACTGCAGTCCGCCTTATGTGCCTCTCCACTGACTCATTGGTAGCCTGGATGTCTTCTAACCGCCTCCGTCTGAACCCCTCCAAGACCCAATATATATGGCTGGGTACTCGCAGGCAACTTGGTAAGATTGATCTTGCTAGCCTTGCTACTGAATTCCCTAATGTCGTCTTCTCCACTTCTGTCCGTGACCTTGGTGTCACCTTGGACTCTGAACTCACCCTCTCCCAGCATATCTCGCAGCTGAGCCGGGGTTGTTATTTCCAGTTACGTCAGCTCCGTGTGGTCTCCCGCTCTCTCTCTCCCAAGCACGCAGCTACTCTCGTTCATGCTTTCATTACCTGTCGACTTGATTACTGCTGTTCTCTCTATATTGGTCTCCCTCACACTCGACTGCATTGCCTTGAACGCGTTCTACGCTCTGCTGCGCGCCTCGTTGGGCGCATCCCTAAGTTTGGTCACGTGTCTGACTACATGCGTGACGCCCTCCACTGGCTTCCTTTTTCGCAACGCATTGTATACCGGGTTGCTTCTATTGTCTGGCAGTGTCAGCTTGGCCGCGCTCCTTTCTATCTACGTGAGCTTTGTTTTCCAGCGTCCGCACTTCTTGGTCGCCGTTCACTCCGTTCCACCGCCCGCGGTGACTTACATGTTCCTTTCGCTCGCACTGCAACCATGCAACAGCGAGCATTCTCCGTTGCCGGTCCCACTATCTGGAATGGCCTTCCTGTTGGACTGCGGTCTCTCCCTCGAGACTCATCCACCTCTTTCTTCTCTGCTCTAAAGGCTGTTCTCTTTCGTCGAGGTTGGGCTGGGAGCGCCTCTGAATAGTTGCCTTGAAGAGCGCGCTATATAAATGTCTAACTGATTGATTGATTGATTGATGTATTGTATGTGTTGTGTTTTGTGGATGTTGCATAATGTGTTTTGTCTTTTGTGTATTGCATGTATTGTGTGTTGTGTTTGTATGTGCCATGCATATTATTTGTTGCGCATCGTATGTGTTGTGTATCGTTTGTATTGTTTGTGTTGTGTATTGTATTTGTTGCCTGTTCTGTCATGTTTGTGTTGTGTGTTGTGTTTTGTGTGTGTTGTGTTTTGCGTATTGTATGTGTTGTTTATTATATGTGTTGTGTGTTGTGTAATGTATGTATTTTGTGTTGTGTTGTGTATTGTGTGTGTTGTGTTATGTATGTGTTGTTTCTGGTGTATTGTAGGTGTTATATGTTGTGTATTGTATGTGTTGTGTGTTGGGTATTGTATGTATTGTATGTTTGTGCTATATGTATTGTATGTGTTGTGTACTGTAGATGTCGTGTAGTGTATGTGTTGTGTTTTGTATTTGTTGTATGTTGTGTATTTTATGTATTACGTGTTGTGTGTTGTATGTCTTGTGTGTTGTGTATTGTATGTGTGTTGTGTATTGCATGTATTTTATGTTGTGTTGTGTGTTGTGTATTGTGTGTGTTGTGTTATGTTTGTGTTGTTTGTTGTGTATTGTACGTTTTCTGTGCTGTGCATTGTATGTGTTGTTTGTTGTATAATGTTTGTGTTGTGTAGTGTAAGTGTTGTGTGTTGTGTGTTGTGTTTGTTTCGTATTGTGTATTGTATGTGTTGTGCGTTGTGTATTGTATGTATTGTATGTTTGTGTTGTATATATTGTATATGTTGTGTATTGTAGATGTTGTGTATTGTATCCGTTGTGAGTTGTGTTTTGTGATTGTTGTGTGTTGTGTATTGTATGTATTACGTGTTGTGTGTTGCATGTGTTGTGTATTATGTATGTTTTGTGTTGTGCATTGTATGCATTTGTGTTGTGTTGTGTTTTGTGCATTGTGTGTTTTGTGTTATATATGTTTCGTTGGTTTTATATTGTACGTGTTCTGTGTTGTGTATTGTTCGTGTTGTGTGTTCTGTATTACATGTGTTGTGGTTATGTAATGTGTTTTGTGTGTTGTGTACCATATGTATTGTGTTTTGTGCATTGACTGTGTTGTGTATTGTTTGCATCCTGTGTTGCGTATTGTTGTGTTGTGTATTGTGTGTGTTGTGTTATGTATGTGTTGTTTCTCGTGTATTGTAGGTGTTATATGTTGTGTATTGTATGTGTTGTGTGTTGGGTATTGTATGTATTGTATGTTTGTGCTGTATGTATTGTATGTGTTGTGTATTGTAGATGTATGTGTGTTGTGTATTGCATGTATTGTGTGTTTTGTGTTGTATGTATTGCGTGTGTTGCGTATTGTCGGTGTTGTATATTTTATGAATTGTGTTGTTTGTTTTGTGTGTTAGGTGGTGTGTGTTGTATATTGTGTGTGTTGTCTATTGTACGTGTTTTGTGTTGAGTATGGTATGTGTTATGTGTTGCATATTGTATGAGTTATGTTTCGTGTATTGTAGGTGGGTGTGTTGTGTAGTGTTTGTATTGTGTGTTGTGTGTTGTATTGTGTGTTGTGTATTGTATGCGTGGTGTGTTGTGTGTTGTGTTTTCTGTGTGTTGTGTATTGTATGTGTTGTGTATTGCATGTGTTCTGTGTTATCTTGTGTGTTGTGTATTGTGTATGTTCTGTGTTGTGTGGGTTGTGTGTTGTGTGTTGTATGTGTTGTGTATCGTTTGTGTAGTTTGTGTTGTGCATTGTATTTGTTGCGTGTTCTGTAATGTATGTGTTGTTTGTTGTTTATTGTTTGTGTTGTGTATTGTGTGTTGTGTGCTGTGTATTGTATGTGTTGTGTATCGTGTGGGTTGTGTTTTACGTTTTGTATGTGTTGTATATTGTATGTGTTCTGTGTTTTGTATTGTGTTTGTTCTGTATTGTGTGGGTTGTGTGTTGTGTGTTGTATGTGTTGTGTATCGTTTGTATTGTTTTTGTTGTGTATTGTACGTGTTGCGTGTTCTGTAATGTATGTGTTGTTTGTTGAGTATTGTTTGTGTTGTGTGTTGTGTATTCTTTGTGTTGTGTGTCGTGTATTGTTTGAGTTATGTCTTGTGTATTATATGTGTTGGGTATTGTATGTGTTTTGTGTTGCGTAATGTGTGTTGTCTTTTGTGTATTATATGTATTGTGTGTTGTGTATTGTATTTGTTTTGTATATTATGTGTTGTGCATTGTATGTGTTGTGTATCGTTTGTATTTTTTGTGCTGTGCATTGTATTTGTTGCGTGTTCTGTATTGTATGTGTTGTGTGTCGGGTATTGTTTGTGTTCTGTGTTGTGTTTTGTATGTTTTGTGTATTGTATGTGTTGTCTATCATATATGTGTTGTGTGTATTGTATGTATTTTGTGTTGTGTTGTTTATTGTGTGTGTTGTGTGTTGTGTGTGTTGTGTTTTGTATTTTGTTGTGTGTTGTGTTCTGTGTGTATTACTTATTGTATGTTGTATGTGTTGTGTGTTTGTATTATATGTTGTTGTGTGCATTGTATGCATTTTGTGTTGCGTTGTGTGTTGTGTATTGTGTGTGTTGTGTTATGTCTGTGTTGCTTGTTGCGTATTGAACGTGTTCTGTGTTGTGTATTGTATGTGTTGTGTGTTGTATAATGTTTGTGTTGTGTATTGTATGTGTTGTGTGGTGTATTTGTTTTGTGTTGTGTATTGTATGTGTTGTGTATTGTATGTATTGTATGTTTGTGTTCTATGTTTTGTATATGTTGTGCATTGTAGATATTGTGTTTTGTATGTTTTGTGAGTTGTGTTTTGTATTTGTTGTGTGTTGTGTATTGTATGTATTATGTGTTGTGTGTTGTGTATTATATGTGGTGTGTGTTTTATATTGTATGTATGTTGTGCTGTGTTGAGCGAGATGGAGAACCGGGAAACCTTAGACGGTGTTCAAAAAGCCCGTGTACTGCGTGTATGTCTCAGCCTCTCTGCAGTCTGAACTACAGTCTGTATGATGACGGATGCGGCCGGGATGCCTCATGATATCTGATACACAGGGCCACAGACATATTGTATGTGTGGTATTTGTCTATACATGTACTAGGTTACCCTGATGTGTCGGAGTAATTGACCTTGTTCGACCCCCCAGCTGCGCATGAGCCAGATTCTCTATTTTTGATGTACAACCACGGCACACTTTAACCGTATAATCTCACAGCTCTGCAGCGCTAAAATATGCCTGAAATAGTTTGCCTTGTTCGTATGTCTTTTGCGCTCTCTTTCTCCCTCTTTCTCTCTCTCTCTCTCTCTCTCTCTCACTCACTCTCTGTCTGTCTGTCTCTGTCTGTCTGTGTCTGTCTATGTCTCTCTGTCTCTGTCTCTCTCTCGTTTTCTCTCGCTCTGTCTCTGTCGCAGTCTGTCTGTCTCAATGTCTCTCTACAAGCCTTATTGCCTTTACACTCTACAATCTACATTGTCTACACACGATTGCAGTATTCAAAGCTCTCTTGAAAAAAGAAACTAAGACTCAACTGATGGTAAGGAACTTCTAAATTTAGAGTAGTAGTTCTTGTTGCTTTAATTTTTTAAGTAGTACATGCGTAATCTGCTTCTCTTTTCTATATTTGCTAAAGAGAAAGCCCGAAAAATCAAATTTTGAAATTACATTATATTTGTATAGACTTCACACGTAGGTAGGACTAGGACTTAGTAAATGTAGCCACAGGAGTTACTAAGTGTTCAAATGAAACTGTGTACTGTATCATTAATTAATATTTACATTTTAAATTCCCATTAAACGTGTTAGACCGTATACAGCATAGGCTGCATAGCTAATACTTTAATTATGGCTAACTTCAAAATTTAACATTTGTGTTTAACATTTGTGTTTATTAAATGCCATACTTTTGTTTAATTTAGAAGCAATATTGATTCTTAGATGCTTACAATGAACTACGAATCAACGATACTAAATTAAAGATGCAGCATTCCTCTGCTTTCCTGTTAAAGGTAATATTAACTTGACTAATTTAATATTAATTAGGCCTAGTTATCGCACTTGCCAGGGGCTCAGGGCGACAGGTTCGCCTATGGCGCCAAATACTCTGGCGCCGGCGGCCGGCCTGTACAAAACACACAACACATACAATACAAACACATACAATACACAACACATATCACATACAATACACAACACACACAATACACAACACATATCACAATGCACAACACACAACACATACAATACACAACACACACCACATACAATACACAACACACAACACATACAAGACACAACACACAACACAAACAATACAGAACCCACAACACAAACAATACACAACACAGCACCTACAGTACACAACGCACAACACATACAATACAGAACACATACAATACACAACACACAAAACACACAACACACAAAACATACGATACACAACACACAACACATACAATACACAACACACAACAGAAACAACACACAACACATGCAATGCACAGCACACAATACATAGAACACACAACACACAACACATAGAATACTAGACACATACAACACACAACACATACAATACAAACACATACAATACACAACACACGACATATACAACACAAAACACACACAATACACAACACCCAAAACACATACAGTACACAACACACCACATACAATATGCAACACATAACACATACAGTACACAACACATACAATACGAAACACACAACGCAAACAATACACAACACACAGCACAAACAATACACAACACAGAACACATACAATACACAACACATAAAATAATCCAAACACACATACAAGACACAACACAAAACATACAATACACAACACATACTATACACAAAAAACAACAACTACATTGCAAAACACATACAATACACATCACACAATATATATAATACGCAACACACACAATACACAACACAGAAAACACACACTGCACAACACACAGCACATACAATACACAACACAACACACAAACCATACAGTACACAACACACACACCACAAAAAATTAACAACACAACACATATACAATACACAACATACAACACATACAACACAACACACAACACATACAAGACACAATACGCAATGCAGAACACACAATACACATAACACAAAACAGAACACACAATACACAAACGCAACACATACAATACACAACACACAAAAGAAACAATACATACAACACATACAACACACAACGCACAACACATACAACACAACACACAACAGATACAATACACAACACACAACACATATAGTACAAACACATACAACACACAACAAACAACCTATACAATACACAACACACACAATACAAAACACACAAATCACAATGCACAACACACAACACACACCACATACAATACACAATACACAACACATGCAATACACAACGCACAACACATACAATACACAACATATACAATACACAACATACAGTACCTAAAATACACAACACATACAAGACACAACACACAACACAAACAATGCACAACGCACAACACACAAAGTACAGAAAACATACAAAACACAACACACAAAACACACAACACACAAAACATACGTCACACAACACATACAACAAAACACATACAATACACGACACATACCATACACAAAACAACACATACAATACAAACACATACAATTTATACACAACACACAACATATACAATACACTACACACACAATATACAACACACGACACATACTATACACAACACACAACACATACAATACAAACATACAATACACAACACACAACATACATAACATACGTCACACAACACAAACAACAAAACGCACAACACACAAAACACACAACACACAAAACATACGTCACACAACACCCACAACACAACACATACAATACACGACACATACCATAAACAAAACCCAACACATACAATACAAACACATACAATTTATACACAACACACATCATATACAATACACAACACACACAATACATAATACATATCACAATGCACAACACACACCACATACAATACACAACACTCACCACATACAACACACAACACACAACACATACAATACACAACACATAACACATACAATACACAACACACAACACATAAAATACACGACACACAACACATACAATACACAACGCATAACACATACAATACACAACACACAACGCATAAAATACACGACACACAACACATACAATACGCAACGCACTACACACACAATACACAACATATAAAATACGCAACATACAATACACAACATAAAAAACATAAAATGCACGACACACAACACTTACAAGACACAATCACAACAAAAACAATGCAGAACATGCAACACGAACAATACACACCACACAGCAGCTACAATACACAACGCACAACATATAAAATACAAAAAACATACAATACACAACACACAAAACACACAGCACACAAAACATACGATACACAACACACAACACATACAACAGACAACACATACAATACACAACACATACTATACACAACACACAACACATACAATGCAAACACATACAATACACAACACACAACACATACAATACACAACACACACCACATACAAAACACAACACACAACACATGCAATACGCAACACAAGACAAAATATACAACACACACCACATGCAAAACACAACGAACAACACATACAATACACAACATATACAATGCACAACTTACAATACATAAAATACACGACGCACAACACAAACAATGCACAACACACAGCACCTTCAGTACGCACAATGCACAAAATACAGAAAACATACAATAAACAACACAGAAAAAACACGACACACAAGATATACGTCACACAACGCACACAACACACAACACATACAATACGCGACATGCTATACAAAACACACAACACATACAATGCAAACACATACAATATATACACAACACACAACATATGCAATTCACAACACACAACACACAACACATACTATACACAACACACAACACATACAATACACAGCGCAGAACACACACAATACACAAAACATACGATACACAACATATACAACACAACACATACAACACACAACATATACAATGCACAACACACACAATGCACAACACGCAACACATACAATACACGTCACTCAAAACATACAACACACAACACATACCAAACACGACACGTACTATACACAACACACAACACATACAAAACAAACACATACAATAAACAACACACAAAATATACAATACACAACACACACAATACACAACAGACAAATCACAGTGCACAACACACAACACATACAATACACAACGCAACACACAATACACAACACACACCACATAAATACACAACACACAGCACATACCTTACACAACACAACACATATAGTACAGAACACACAACAAACAATAGCAACATATACAAAACACAACATGCAACAAAAGACAACACACAATATGTGCAGTACACAACACATACAATACACAGCACACAACATATACAATACACAACACACAACACATGCAATACACAACATTTACAACACACAACACATACAATACACAACACAAAACATGAAATGCACAACACACAACACATGCAATACACAACGCACAACACATGCAATGCACAACATATACAATACACAACATACAATGCACGACACACAACACATAAAATACACGACACACAACACATATAGGACACAACACAAACAACTCAGAACAAACAAAACAAACAATACACAGCACACAGCACCTACAGAACACAACGCACAACACACAAAATACAGAAAACATACAACACACAGCTCACAAAACACACAAAATACGATACGTAACACATACAACACACAACACATACAATACACAACACAAAACACATACAATGCAAACACTTACAATACACAACACACAACATATGCAATACACAACATACACAATACACAACACACAACACATACAATACACAACACACAACACATACAACACATAACACATACAATACATGACACATGCTATGCACAACACACAACACATACAATACAAACACATAAAACACAAAACATACAATGCACAACACAACACATACAATGCACAACGAACGCACAACACACACAATACACAACGCACAACACACACAACACACAACACATGAAATGCACGACGCACAATGCATACAAGATTCAACACACAACACAAACAGTACAGAACAGAGAACACCAACAAGACACAACACTCACCACTTACAGTACACAACGCACAACACATACAATACAGAACACTTACAATACACAATTCACAAAACACACAACATGCAAAAGATACGATACACAACACACAACACATACAATACACAACACACAACACAAACAATACACAACACACAACAGATAGAATACACAACACACAACACTTGCAACAGACAACACACAACACAATACACAACACATACAATACACAACACGCAAACGTGTCGTGCATTGTTTCAATACACACAACCACAACATATACAATACAGAACAAATACAATACACAACACACAACACATATAATACATACAATACACAACACGTACAATACACAACACACACACAATATACAACACGCAACACATACAATACACAACACACAGCACAAACAATACACAACACACAACACATACAATACACAACATATACAATACACGACATACAACACAGAACACAGAACACATACAATACACAACAAACATACATAACATACATACACACATAACATACATACCAAACATACGCATACATACACATCATGAATACATAACTTACATGCAAAACATACATACATAACAGACACAAACATGCACAACATATATACAAGTAGATACACAACATACATACAAACATATTCATACATACATACACAACATACATACATAGCATACACAAATATAACATACACATACATAGATAACATACACAACATACATACACAGCATACATGCATAACACACTTATATAACAAACATACATAACATACACAACATACATACACAACATACTTACATAACATACACATACATACACAAATTACATAAATAACATATACATACATACACAACATACATTCATAACGTACACATACGTACACAACATACATACATAACATACATACATAACACACACAACATACATGCACAACATACATGCATAACATACATTGCATTAACTTACCTGAGCCTTCGTTTATTTGCTCGTAATAACTAGCTTCAACTGATGTTTGTTTATTCAACAAAGCTTAAGCCTGAAAGGAAGTACTAGGTGACTAGGATCTGCAGAACAAACCTCACTTCTTGCCACAAGAATCACCGGTTGTTGGTAAACGCTGAAGAAATTTGATGAGAATAACATATTATATATTTCTGTCAGAAAATGAATTAATGAAAATCATAATGAAAATTATATTCAAATTATTGAAGTATGGCCTAATCGAAGCGAGCGAATCTCTTAAATGAATAATGCGTCATGTAGCTATACATTGTGACGTCACACAATGGAGTTTAGGGTTGTCCCATGGAGGTATATTATATCTCGAGGGAGTTGTCCACAAATGTACGGGTAAAAAATTAATAACAGATTTCAATGCGCATAAGCTTGTTTGTTCTTTTTTCAGATTAATATTATTTATCAAAACTTGTGGGCAATTAGACATTTTTAGACGTTGGTCAATAGCCCCAAAGTTTCAAAGTTCAGAAAACAAGACTTTTGACTTAAATTTTATAATCGTGTAGCTTACAGTTGTGTCACTCAATGAGTCGAGTTTTGGATGTTTAGCCTTGTTTTCTTGTTGGAATACTACTACAATGAAAATAAATGCATGTAACGTTACTATCGCTAATAACCTTATTAGCAGATAGGCCCCTTGTTTGGTTATCTCTTAGGGACTGGTATGGATCTAATACCTCGTTGCTTTTATATTTTCATTTGCTCAGAGCCCCCATCAACAATTCACAACATGCATCATTCAATTGTAGAGTCAATTACAAGACCTGTGCTTGTCATTATATGTATTTTAACGATATAATCAATGCAAGTTATTTCACAGTTCAATAATAGATCACGCCTAAACAACCCTCTAGTCTAGACTAAACCTATCTTACCTAAGACCAGCACGTATGCATCTTATATATTCTATATATCTAGGCTAAATATAAGCATATTAAATTACCCTCCCGTGGTAGTGCACCATTGGAGTTCCTTCTTGGCATTCGTATGACGAGTTCACCAACAATG
Organism: Allolobophora icterica; assembly: GCA_963556255.1. Classification (NCBI taxonomy): domain Eukaryota; kingdom Metazoa; phylum Annelida; class Clitellata; order Crassiclitellata; family Lumbricidae; genus Allolobophora; species Allolobophora icterica. Next base: position 42,599,653 of record OY744608.1, on the reverse strand, counting down.
TCCTTCGCCCGTTTATCGAAGTTTTATTTGAAGAGTTATCTCCCGATTTCCTCGTCCGTACTCAGAACAACACAGGAATGTGCCGGTCTGATATTTCCACGTAGAATTCTTTCTGGATGTTCCCAGAAAGCCAACGTTCGATCAAGTATTTTTAGTCTCTTTATTTCGAAACTACTTGTCGATCCGAAGTTCAATCGTTCGTATCACTAGCTCGTAGTTATACACGTATCGAACTGTAACTTGAAGACGCTATGCTCGCATCTTCACTCGCAACTTCAGTTTTTAATCGTTCGATACTAACTTTGTCAAATGTCGACCGATTTCGATCCCAAGTTCACCGTATCGTAGAATGTACTCTGTTCTACACGACTAACGTGAACATTTGACGATTTCTATCACCAATGTTTGCCTCTTCCTGAGTCAAACGTCGTAGCTTCACCACGACCAACTATCGCCATCAGCGGCGAATAACCGACTCCACTCTGCCACGTCACCAAGCAGACGATCGACGTTGAGTTAACCAGTAATTTCGTATTGGCCAATAGAATCTTGGCATCTTGCGGTTGACAACTCTCAAACCCTCTAACTTGTCCCCTAACTCTATATTATTAATTATCCTTATCGTACTGGTCTTACGTGCTGGTTAATTAATTAAATAATTAATACCAATCATTAACTATGATAAATCATTTGTATCATACACACAAATCATATAGCGCTATTCTATACATTCAGTGTATTTGGGTGATGAAAGGGACATCCGCTACAACTAAATCCCCTTCACTAGAATATTTACCCTAAATTTCTTAATCTATGTCCTTAACCATCACACAAATCACTTATCTATACCAACTGTTTATATATATAACCATTTATTTCTTATACTAACTCCATTACTAAGTATCGGCCTTAACCAACTAACCTCTTATACTACACCTCCAACATCTATTGCTTTATATTACATTAAGTCACATCTAACTTTACTTATTTACATACTCTCTAATTGACATTTCTGATGTGAGATAAAATGTAAATACTTCACATCTTGCTTATATTAAATGACAAAAGCTTGAAGTAACTAACTTTAACCTCTAAGCTCTTGTTCTCAACATCTATTTTCTTAATAACCCTTCTTAACAGAAAACTTCTAGTTAAATACTTCAGCTATCTACATACACCCAAACTTTTCTTAACCCGTGTTAAATCTCACTTATAACACTTCTCTCAGTATCATCTTTCACTCATGTGATATCGTGGCACGCCTTTCTGGCGTTCAAACTTACCACCTCTCCTCCAACTTGGAAAGTCACTATCCACCGACTCATCATCACTGGAGTTTCTATGACTCCTCCACTGACCATCTTCCAATGGGACAGTCTTCCATCTACCTGACTGTTTATTTCTCTCATTACCTCCTCCACAACTTCTATTTCTCTCCCAATTCATTTCTCTCTTGTCCTGAAACCACCTTCTTCTAGTCCATGGTTCACTTTTCGACTTATCTTTTGGACAAGATCTCTGTAAGTTACTCTGAATTTTCTCCCTTGACCTCTTCCAGTTAAGATTCTCCCCTTCAAATGGAACCTGATTATCATGTGAAGATCTAATCACTCGATTATTCTTCCAATCGGTTCTGTTTCTAGTCTCATAGCGCCGCCCATAATTTCTATGTGTCCTTCTATCTATATTTCCAAATGGTTTGAGATCTCTCTTCACATTACTATATAAATCTGGGACACCTCTCACTTTCCCACTTACTCCTTCATTGTATTTCCTGTACCACATATCTTTCTTTACTATGAAAGATGGATTACCTCTGTATGGTTTCTCTTCCGTGTTTTCTTGTGTACCATCAGTTAATTTCCAATATTTGTCTTGGATTTCATCCGTCTTCTGCATATCTATTGGTTCTTCCGTTCTCACTTTAAGATCTGGTAATATTCCACATTTCAATGATTTCTCCTTACGAGTTACATGTTCATCCTTATTTGACCTCGTATTATACGTAGCAATTACTTCTGACTCGTCTCTGAAATCAAATATAATGCCTTCTTTCGACGTGTTCTCATTCCGCGACGCAATATATTCCGTCTCAACACGTGTTTCACTCTCAGCTGGTTCACGTGAATTTCTACAGCTGTCTATTTTTAGCGTAGTCGTCCTTGACGGAACGTTAGACGCTATCATTTCTCCTGGCGCATTTCCCGCCTTGACGTCATCAGTTTGAATTGCTACACTGATTTGAATGTGCTTCGGTTCCAACAGTCCACGCTTAATATCTCTACCTTTGTATAGAACCTTAGGACTAAAGGGACTAATGATTAAGTCCGTGATTAAACCACGGATTACTAGAGCCTCAACTCTACCACTAAGTTCTGTACCCGTGATCTCAATCATTGCCGTGGGATATGTTCCTTTCATTCCATTGGAAAATAGACAAATCTTTCTACGACCTGTAAATTGCTGTGGTTCTACAAACTCTTCATTAACAGCCATACAACTCGCGCCAGTGTCGAACACAGCTTCTACGGGTCTTTTATTTACTGTCACACCTTTAATTTTACTGTACCATTCCAAAGGTTGTCCTTCTACAAGACAACATGCGATTCTCTCCACTTCTTCTTCCTCCTTCTCTTCTCCATCCTCTATACATTGCATCATAGCAATTTTATGCGGTCTATCATTACGGCTCATCTGTTTGAATCTCCAATCATTCCTGAATTGGTTCCTATCTCTATTATCTCTGTATTCTTTACCCCTAAACTGGGCTTCTTCTTGTTCCTCTTTATCCCTAAAACTCGGATAATCTTTTGCTTTAACTGGGCCAACATTTTGTTTCTCCTTATATTTCTGGTCTGACTCTCGAACAAAATCCTTCTGATTACCTTGTTTTTTCATGTTTATGTTGAACCCTCTCCTCTCATCTTCTTCTCGCGCCTCTAAATAATTCTGTGCCTGGATAGTCATCTCACTAAGACTGAGTTTTCCTCTTTCTTTCAAAAATCTTCTCAACTCGTTATCGCAGGTGACATAAAATTGATCTCTTAGGATTAATGCCTCTAATCCTTCGTAACTCTCTTCCATCTCCGCCATCGTCCTCCACTGTCTCAAATATCGTTTTAATCTTTCAACGAATTGCCCAACGCTTTCATTTTCCTCTTTCCTTTCCATTTTGAACAATTTTCTATATCCGGATTCTGATAATTCAAAACGCTGCAAAAGCTCTTGCTTAAGCTTCTCATAACTCTGCACATCTTCTGCGTTCATCCGTTCATAAACTTCTAAGGCTTTGCCTTCAAGAAATCTCGCAAGAGATAAAGACCACAAATTCTCTGGTATACTATAAGTGACACACATCCTCTCGAACCTAAGTAGGTAAGCATCGAGGCAATCTTTATCTGCATTGAATGTTGGCATTTTGAGAAATTTTACTCCCTTGCATTGTTCCATGTTTCCTCTGTCTATGCCATTACTCATCCTGTCTTCTTGTTGACTGTCATATTGGAGTCTACATTTTAACTCCTTCAACTTAAGCTCCTTTTGAATCTCAAGCTCCCTTAGCTTCATTTGCATTTCTCTCTCCTGTTTCTGCATTTCTCTCTCCTCTGAGAGTTTCTGCATTTCTCTCTCCTCTGAGAGTTTTTTCAATTCTCTCTCCTGTTTCTGCATTTCTCTCTCCTCTGAGAGTTTCTGCATTTCTCTCTCCTCTGAGAGTTTCTGCATTTCTCTCTCCTCTGAGAGTTTCTGCATTTCTCTCTCCTCTGAGAGTTTCTTCATTTCTCTTTCCTCTGAGAGTTTTTTCTGATCAAACTCTAGCTGCATTTTCCTTAATTCGGTCTCGTCTTGTCTCACTTTCTCTAATCTACTCTCCTCCAGTCTGGCTTGGATGAAATCCTTCACCTCTGATCCTTGGACCCCCATTTCAGTTGCAATTTTGAGCCATTTCTGATACTCGGCCGCCATGTTTGTGAGGTAGTATCTTAACTTGGCGTTATATATACTTCGTCTCACTCGCTTCTACAAATTTTCCAGTTTGTCTATCAAACTTCAAAAATTAACCTGACTCGACCTATTTTTATCCAATAGCAATTCAAGTCAACGTCAGAGGTCACCACCTGACCTTACCTCGACTAATCAAATTCCTTCTATTTGAATATGCTTACGTCACACTACAACTAACCTGCCGAAAATAGTTCCAGCAGCTACGGTCAAATCTATTATACTGGAAATTTCTATGTTTCTACCAACTGAACTAGACTCGTTATCTACAGGTAATTTATCCCTGATTCTAATTAAAACGGATCCTATTTTAATCCCGTGTCGAGCCACCCAGTTTTGTAACGTTACTATCGCTAATAACCTTATTAGCAGATAGGCCCCTTGTTTGGTTATCTCTTAGGGACTGGTATGGATCTAATACCTCGTTGCTTTTATATTTTCATTTGCTCAGAGCCCCCATCAACAATTCACAACATGCATCATTCAATTGTAGAGTCAATTACAAGACCTGTGCTTGTCATTATATGTATTTTAACGATATAATCAATGCAAGTTATTTCACAGTTCAATAATAGATCACGCCTAAACAACCCTCTAGTCTAGACTAAACCTATCTTACCTAAGACCAGCACGTATGCATCTTATATATTCTATATATCTAGGCTAAATATAAGCATATTAAATTACCCTCCCGTGGTAGTGCACCATTGGAGTTCCTTCTTGGCATTCGTATGACGAGTTCACCAACAATGTCCTTCGCCCGTTTATCGAAGTTTTATTTGAAGAGTTATCTCCCGATTTCCTCGTCCGTACTCAGAACAACACAGGAATGTGCCGGTCTGATATTTCCACGTAGAATTCTTTCTGGATGTTCCCAGAAAGCCAACGTTCGATCAAGTATTTTTAGTCTCTTTATTTCGAAACTACTTGTCGATCCGAAGTTCAATCGTTCGTATCACTAGCTCGTAGTTATACACGTATCGAACTGTAACTTGAAGACGCTATGCTCGCATCTTCACTCGCAACTTCAGTTTTTAATCGTTCGATACTAACTTTGTCAAATGTCGACCGATTTCGATCCCAAGTTCACCGTATCGTAGAATGTACTCTGTTCTACACGACTAACGTGAACATTTGACGATTTCTATCACCAATGTTTGCCTCTTCCTGAGTCAAACGTCGTAGCTTCACCACGACCAACTATCGCCATCAGCGGCGAATAACCGACTCCACTCTGCCACGTCACCAAGCAGACGATCGACGTTGAGTTAACCAGTAATTTCGTATTGGCCAATAGAATCTTGGCATCTTGCGGTTGACAACTCTCAAACCCTCTAACTTGTCCCCTAACTCTATATTATTAATTATCCTTATCGTACTGGTCTTACGTGCTGGTTAATTAATTAAATAATTAATACCAATCATTAACTATGATAAATCATTTGTATCATACACACAAATCATATAGCGCTATTCTATACATTCAGTGTATTTGGGTGATGAAAGGGACATCCGCTACAATGCAACTACCCCAAATTCAAAATTTCAGTTATTTATTTAATTGAATATTGTAAGGATATAATACACACATGTCGTATCGTGTGCTTTCGTATGTGGTTTTAAAGATGCATAAACAACTAATAAAAAAAACTATGTTAAGGATTGGATACTTGGTTCTGATTAGCATTACCAAGTGTTCATCATAAAAACTGATTGAGGCATTGACATAAAAAGCAACTATAAAGCTTAATATGAGAAATTTCGTTGTCGTAGCTTACATTCTGAGCCTTCATTCCCTTTTTCGTCGCTATTGGATTCAGCTGTTGTTCGTTTCTTCGACATGGCGGAAGGGAATCACTGGGATCTGCAGAAGAAGAAGAAGCGTAGCCTTTTGCCACAATCAACACCAATGCCGACAGCAGTTAAAAATGACTCCAACAGGACATTTAATTGATTAAACTCGTCTTAAAATGAAAGAAGAAATCGAAGGTCTAAATTAACTAATGGCGTCTTGAACTATATATTATGACGTCACACAATCGATGCAACGCCGTGCATTTCATATTCAGTATTGTAATAATTACAAATGTAAACTGGTTTTGTGCCGTAAATAATTAGTATTACTACTAGTAATAATTATTATTACTGCAGCAATCATATTTGTAATGACCATATTATTATTATTTTTAATTTTTTTCATTCTGGCTTATTATTATTATTATCATTATTATTTTTATTATTATTATTATTATTATTATTATTATTATTATTATTATTATTAGTAGTAGTAGTAGTAGTAGTAGTAGTAGTAGTAGTATTATTATTATTATTATTATTATTATTATTATTATTATTTTATGCCCCAAGGTACATATGATCCATCGGGGACTTAAATATTAATTAAAACAAGTAGATCATATGGAAAGGCCGTTAGTCCGCAGGTTCTGACAGAGGGAAAGTGCCGCGGAAAGCTACTGCGTTGAAACGTTGGATTGTCAGCGTTAGGCGTTGGAAGAGGTATGATGTTTATTATTATTATTATTATTATTATTATTATTGTTGTTGTTGTTGTCGTTATTATTATTATTATTATTATTATTATTATTATTATTATTATTATTATTATTATTATTATTATTATTTAACAATAAGGATTATTGACTTGTTTAAATAGTCAAAGCCACTGTTTTTTCAGTGGAATTTTATAACGTTTAACTATATTTGGGTGAAAAGTTCGAAGGGCGGTAACACCAAAAACAGATATATATATATATATATATATATATATATATATATACAGGGTGGGCCAGTAGAAATGCACCAACTTTTACGCCTTATAACTTGAATACTTTTTATCTGAGCGTCTTGTCCAATATATCAGATTGAAGATAATTATCCCTTTTATCATTCTGCAAAATATCTACGAGATACTTTTACGATGTTTTGAGATAATCATATTAATATTCGATGTGCCATTTTTTGTCATAAAACTGCAAGAAAAAAACAAAATTCCAAAACTGAAGATGTCAATTCTAAACAATCACTTAGTACTAACAATTAATATCTTGAGTGAATTTACCATCAGTCAAACAAATACTCAATATGTCTGCCACGTGCTTTAATGACTGCATCAACACGAGACAACACTGATCGATGGCTGAGTCCACCAGTGCTTGGGTTATCTCAGCCCAGCAGCAAAAAATCACGTCTTTCAAATGTTCAACGTCACGTATCGGTTCACGATAGACCAGTTGCTGAAGACAACCCCAGATCGAATAGGTAACCGGGTTTAAATCCGGACTCTTCGGTGGCCCGTTCTCCGGTTCAGTTAACTCTGGCACTTTAGCGTTCAGATAGGCAACCGTATGACGTGAACGATGCGCCGGCGCTCCATCTTGCTGAAAGACGTAACCATCAACTCCAGACAGTTGGCGAATATCACGTAGCAGTCCTCTTGCGAGTACTTCATCGCAGTAATAAACACTGTTCACCTTAGCCTTTGGAGTACCCGGGTAGCAAAGAATGGCGCCGTCTTTCCAAGCTGGATTGTTGTCTTGGCTGCAAATTAACTCTTGGACTTGTGCAATGTTCGCTGCTGTGCGCGCAGAGCGTTTGCGACCACAGTTGCGGCTGTTAGACGTTCCCGTAGCATCAATTTGTTTAATCAATCGATGTAGAGCATATTTATTCCATTTTCTAGAAGGGAATTCTATCATCATCTGATGTGCATTGTATCCTTTTTCTGCTCTTAAAATTCGGATTAAAATTCTATCCTCTTCGTGAGCGGCGCCATGATGTTCAATGTTTACATTCAAAATTGAGAGCTGTGCGCCGCACCGAAATTTTATAACAACGGTGCCGTATATCAGTGAAAGATTTGACACAGTAGTAGAGTGGATGATTACTTTCAATTTAATATATTGGGCACGATGTTCGGATAACAATTGTTCAATTTATATCCATTCAAAGTTGGTGCATTCCTACTGGCCCACCCTGTATATATATATATAAAGTACCTCTTCCGCTTCCAAGGGCCATGTACTGAACCATCATCTCCCACCGCTGAGGCCACAGCACTATTCCATGAGGCCACGACTGCATGACCGATTAATACCTAGAGCGGACAATTTAATGAGGAAAACATTTCTGACAAGAATGCTTTATTTTGTATAAACTATATGTAAGCCAAAGTGCGGTATAAGCAGTTGGTATAAATAAAGAATATATTTACTTTACTTACTTACTTACTTACTTACTTAACACGATCTAGGGGGCTAAGAACCTCAATTTGATGGTCGTCGCGGTTCCACCTATTTCCACAAAGCAATCTAAATCTGTTTCGGAGTAGGCCTACCATCGGTTGATGCCTTGTGTCTTAGACACTCTGACACTGGCGCTCTAGAAGTTGCTAATCATTATTCACATGACGCGCTATCCAACCGTCTACCCGTAGATGAGTGAATGGGAAAAGATGGAACCGCTTTAGCGTAAAGTGAGCGTTGAATTTATTAAAGAAAGCTGGTTGGTAGTTGCTCTTTAACGACGCTGTGTCATACAGGGGAACGGACATTATCCCCCCGGACAAAAGCCCCCCCGGACAAAAGCCCCCCGGACAAAAGCCCCCCCGGACAGAATCCCCCCCCGATTTTAGCTAGGACAAAATCCCCCCGGACAAAATCCCCCCTCTGTGTGATAAGCCTATTTCTACATTTAATTGAGAAATTTTACTGCCCAAAAAGCGGGTCAGCCACAGCGCCAAGCAGCTACAAGCCGTCTCCCACACCCTTGTTAGCGTCACTAAGGTATGAAATGAAAGGAACTTAACTGAACGAATTTAAGTTTGTGATGTGTTTACAAATGTAATTGATAAAACTTAATAGCCCTGTTGCCCTAGTGTCAGGTTGTTTGGTCAGCTTAGGTATAAAGTATAGAATTGTTAACGAATGAATGGAAGTTAACTGAACGAATGGAAGTCGTTATGTTGAGGTGTATGTATGTATTTATGTATGTATATATGTATGTATATTTATATATATGTATGTATATATGTATGTGTGCATACATGTATATGTATGTATGTATGTATATATGCATGTATATATGTATATATGTAGGTATATATGCATATATGTATTTTATGCGTGTATGTATATATGTATGTTTGATATATATGTGTGAAATATAGGTTATTATTTCCTAGCCGGGGGATGATGTCCTACCCCAGGGGGGCTTTTGTCCGGGGGGTTTTGTCCGGGGGGGCTTTTGTCCGGGGGGCTTTTGTCCGGGGGGATAATGTCCTACACTCGTCATAACAATGATTAGCGTCACCCTCCTATTATCCGGACTTGGGACTGACACTACCTGTGGGACAGTGGCGGAGTTATTCAAGAAAGCTCTCGCGTTTCAGACCTTACACCTAAAACAATGACGAAGTTGCCGGCATGTAAAGCAAAAGGACCTGACATTAAGAGAGCTAGATGGCTCTCTTAATGTCCGCTGTTGCAAGTTTAGACGTATGCTGAAATTGCCCGCTCGCACGTTCAAGTGCATGTAATATGTAATACGCATACATACATACATACATACATAGGCCTACATACATACATACATACATACATACATACATACATACATACATAGGCCTGCATACATACATACATACATACATACATACATACATACATACATACATACATACATACATACATACATACATACATACATACATACATACATACATACATACATACATACATACATACATACATACATACATACATACATACATACATACATAGGCCTGCCATATATGTGTGTGTGTTTATATTTGACACTTTTATTATGGCCCTTGTGTGTTACTGAGCTGTCCTTAATTCATTATTTGTCCATTTGCCTTCGTTTATCTCATAAACAAAGAGATAATATTATTCATAATGGATGGCTTAAGGAAGAGCTGCGACGACGTGCCTTGCTTCAGGATTGGAGAAGCGAAGTGTCGAATTACTATCACCTCTGATCTTTGAAACCCAATACTTCCCGCAGTAAACCCCAGATATGCATGAACCTGGGAACTTACCTTCTTAGGCTTCATGTAGAAGCCTTCGATTGCAATTACTGGTACATCCTGCATTTCATAACCACCTCACAGTGCCCCGCAAACCTCACATCCTAAGTTCCTTCAAGAGTCACTTGTGGATGAGTTAAGAGTGTAGATGTGATCCAATCAGAGGCGTCTACACCATAGAAACCTTGGAGCAAATGCTCCATCCAAGAAATGAGGGGGAGATCTGTCAGTGTGTGCGCCACCATTTTTTTGGGGGGGAAGGAACGGGAAGGGGGAAGAAGAGGGGGAAAAGGGACGTTGCTCCAATGACTTAGGGGGGATAGACGCCCCTGGATCCAATTTAGGATTTGATGATTTGGTTTTGATTCACTGCGTTGGGTTCAGTGTGCATCATGTGTGAGACTTTGTTACAAAGTTTTATGACGACCAGGCGTGCAGGGACGTCATTTCGGCTTTTTCCAGGGGGGGGGTAAGAGGTGAAACAAATTTTTCCCGCTCACGCGCGAAAAAATTTTTTCACCTTCTTGGGTGTTTCTTTAAAATACTTTGTATTTAGTCTACATGTGCAAAACTGTAAGCCGATGCATGCAAATGAGTCTCTTTTCTCTTTTTTTAACCCCTGTTTTCTTCATCCTTTTCTATTTCACATCATTTTTCCCAAAAAATCAGGGGCAAATGCCCCCTGCCCCCTCCAAATGATGTCGCTGCAGGCGTGTAGAAAATGTCTTCTGCTAAAATGCGTCTTCAAAGACTAAAACCGGGCTGCGAACATCTCTGAGTAGGTGTGGAGATAGAGCGCTATATAAATTCAGTGAACGAACAATTGAAGGAACATTGATTTGTTGAATACTTATTGAACTTCGTCAATCAGAGCATTCAACGACACACTGTATCCGTTTAATATGTTGACATAAGTCCGCGTCTGTGTCTCTGGCTACCTATATGAGTGTGGGTGACTGTTCTTGGGTCTGTCTGCTGCCTTAGTTTGTCTTGGTACGTCTCTGTCGCTATGTGTCGTTTATCTCTCTGTGAAAAATATACTCTTTTATAGGCTATAATTAATTTGAATATTTAATATCATACTTCGATGATATCCGAATATATGCGAGAAACATCACATAATAGCACCCTGTTACGAAGCCAATTAGCCTATATTCAAGGGTGTTCTTAAAGACACGTGTTTCATTCGAGGGCAGTGTATAGATAAGGGACTCCTTAAAGGCAGCTCAATTGAAGCTGGTCGACAATCGTTGTGTTACAGCCATAGGAGATCTGGAGGTATCTTGTTTCCTCTATCAACTCTCGAACCCAGCATGTCTTCTCCTGTATTGCACCGACGTGTTCTGGACTGTTGCATCAGTCTGACATTGATTATACTTGCTGCTTCGTTTGACTCTAATCAGTAAACATCATAAAAGTGCCTTGAAACTTAGTTGCTTAGATCTGATAATTATTTTAAAAAGATATAATGCAATACAATTCGAGGTAGGCCTATACATCTGGACTTTACAAAGTACATTTTAGGAACCCATCAAAAGCGGCAGTATCAGACAATTCCCAGATATTTCCCACAAGGATATCTGTGACGACGGACAATACCGCCTTACCCAACCCCACCATATAGCTACTTCAGCTAGAACTGCACACGCACACACGCACACATACACACACCCACACCTACACACACACGCGCGCACACGCGCACACACACACACACACACACACACACACACACACACACACACACACACACACACACACTGATTGACCGTTAGAACTTCGTCCCAGTTGTTCAACTGGTTATAGTCCCTAGGGAAAACAAATCTGCTATTGACGGCTCAAGGGCAGAGAATAAGGGCTGGCTGGAGCATCGGGGCCCTGTCTCAGTTTAACGGCTTCTATGATGATTGGGATTGCGATGTTTGCAGAAGACCCGATAAACCGTCGTCTTTGAATCGGCATAGACCGCGATTGTACGGCAAATACTCACTCACTCACTCACTCACTAACTCACTCACTCACTCACGCATTTTATAATAATAATAATAATAATAATAATAATAATAATAATAATAATAATAATAATAATAATAATAATAATAATAATAATAATAATGCCGTCGCTTTTAGAGGCACCTTCGAGCAGCATGATCTTGTCGAGTGAGTCGTTCCAGACACCCACCGCACAGTCTTCGGACATAGTTTCTTAGCCCGAGGGAACAGAACTACCTTGGGTGCAAAAAAAAATAATAATAATAATAATAATAATAATAATAATAATAATAGTAATAATAATAATAATAATAATAATAATAATAATAATAATAATAATAATAGTAACACTTTTAATTTATAAGACCTTGGGGGAATGAAGTACCTCAGGGCAAAAAAAAAAAATAATAGTAATAATAATAATAATAATAATAATAATAATAATAATAATAATAATAATAATAATAATAATAATAATAACTTCTATTGCGCAGGTGTCTAATGCACAAGGCATCAACCGATAGCACACCAAAACCAAGGCGTAATCAGGTCGTAATCAGGAGATCAGTCCGTAGGCAGGATATAGTGGATAAGCAATCTGAAAGAGGTAAGTCTTAAATCCCGGACTACATGACAGCATTGCTGGCATTTTGCAATTTTATACATGTATAGAGCTAAGGGTTTGGGGGTTCAACCCACTAGTTTTTCTCAGAACTCCCCAGTTAAGACTTCATTGCACACCCCAAGGGGTCGTTTCCAACCCCCCAGATTATATTGTGCATATATTTTAACATTTTCTTTCACAATTCACTTTGTGGGTTACTAATAAAGTAATGCTCTGGTTTGTTGTGAGATTTGTGACCATGTGAATTGTATACTAATAAATTTTGTGATGTCATCACTTTAATGAGTTTAAGCTTTCCATTGTATTTGTGAACTTTCTCAGTTTGAAAAATATACCAATAAAATATTCAACTCCACGTCAGATGTGTACTAAAGCGGGAAACAAACGCCTGCGCAACCCACCAACGCATCGAGTGAGTCATCCGCCAACAGTCTTTCTAGATATTTCCACACAGTTTTTGAAAATTTGCAATATTGAACCAAACATACGTTTCACAGTTCCAATTTCGTGCACGTTTTACAAAGATTAATAATAATAAAACTCATAAAAGTCTAACCCCCACCGTCTTTTTTCTACAATTCTCACACTGACGACACGTATTTATCCGTATAGGCCTACGTCTATGACTATAGGAAGGCCCTCTGTGAACCTTACTAGTGATTATCTATATCGTGACTGTATTTTTAATTGTATAATAACAACCATTTATATAAAATTATAAAATTATAAGAAGCGTGATTGTCCCACAGAGATTTGCGGCGAGAACTGTCCACCGAACTGTGAAGTAAAACGGCTATGTTAGTACTGTCAAAAGAAATCAGGAAATAGAAAAAATAAGGCGAGAAAGACGCGAACTGGAAAATGTCTGAAAAGTTTGAGTCTATATCGAGGAAAGAGAACAAAAACGGGATAAAACAGTCTATGGAAACCTAGGGAACCAGGTCGAAGCGAATTAGTCCTCTCGACCACAATAAAATTTGTCCCGTTCCCAAATTCTGGATCCGCCAATGGTTATAATGCACTAAACACACATATATATTCTAATAAATATAACCAAACACAGTCACGAGAGCGAGTAAGTCACAATAGGTTTCGTTGTCTGGTAACTTCTTTCATATAAGCATTCTGCCGCTTGATGGAGAAGCCTAAAAACGACAGGCAGGTGCTAGCTCTCTTCTGTCTATTCGTCTTCCTGTCTGTTCTTCTCTGTATCTGTATCTGTCTGTCTCTTCTGTACCTTTTATCCTTTGTTGGTAACTCGGTGGCGGGTAATCGGCAGGTGCTTTCTGACGGCTCGGCGTTCGTTAAGTGACTTAGGGCCATTCATGTACAGTAGACTATTATTATATTTATGAAGAGTTTGTATGGAAATCAGGTTGATGTTGACTATGCCTCTGTCCGCGGGTTTCTCTTATTCCCAGGCTTACATGTAAGCGTGCCTCTGTTGTTGCCCAGTGTTTCCTTTCTCTCGATGTCCTTTTCCATTGTACTAGTGTTATCTGTCATTGGTTTCCTCTTGGTGACTCGACATGTCTCCGTCTCTGTCTGTGTATCAATCATGATCTCTGTGTTTACGAAAGAATCACGTAACAATATAGAGGCCTATTGTTGTCTGCAGAGATAGATCAGAGGACACACGTTATATAAATCATACAGAAACCAGCAAAAGGTCTGACTGATTGAATGACTCACTCACTCACTCACTCACTCACTCACTCACTCACTCACTCACTCACTCACTCACTCACTCACTCACTCACTCACTCACTCACTCACTCACTCACTCACTCACTCACTCACTCACTCACTCACTCACTCACTCACTCACTCACTCACTCACTCACTCACTCACTCACTCACTCACTCACTCACTCACTCACTTATTCACTTACTCACTCACTCACTCTCTTATTCACTTATTCACTTACTCACTCACTCACTTATTCACTTATTCATTCACTCACTCACTCACTCACTCATATATTCTATCGTTTCTTCCTGTACTCATTCTTTTACTCGTAATCGTAAAATCCAGATTTCTGAAGCGCTACTCTGACGTAAAGCCCAGGGCACCAGCTTATTCACGAGCGCTGAATAAGAGCGCTCACTTAGTTGCTTTCTCACTTATTTATTTGCTTAGTTACTTGTTCGCTTGCTTATTTAGTTAGATCTTTTATTTACCGAGTCAGTTCCTTATTACTGAGGTATGTATTTAGCCTACTCAAGCGATAATTCATACACTCACTCATTCAATCACTCACTTAATCACTCTCTTATTCTCTTGGACACTTGCTCATTCGTTCACTTTCTCATTCGCTCAGTCATTCCCTTATTTGTTTATTCACTCAACTTTTTGTTCATTCGCCCATTCGTTCTTTAATTACTAACTTATTCTCTCGGTCACTCATTCGTAAATTCACTTACTCATGTTCGTTCAGTCACTCATTCATTCGTTCATTCACTAACTCTTTCGTTCAGTCACTCGTTCCCTGAAGACGGAGTGACATAAATATGGAAACATAATCTGGCGGATACCGAGAGATAGAGGTAAAACGGAAGAAATTTAGGATGTAATAACCTAACCATTGTAAGAAGCAGCCAAGTAGACATCAAAAGACGGTTACGACGAAAGTGAGCGAATGTGCAAGTGTCCGAGAGAAAAAAGAGAGTGATTAAGTGAGTGATTGAATGAGCGAGTGCATGAATTATCGGTTGAGGAGGCTAATGATAAGGATGATCTCAATATTACGATGGCGTTAAAACAATGAAACCTGTGTAATAATTTACATGCATGGACTAATCTAATCAAATCAAATCTAATTTAATTTAATTTAATTTAATTTAATCTAATTATATCTAATTTAATCTAATCTAATCTAATCTAATTTAATCCAATTATATCTGGAAACATACATCGTGCCATTATCGTCATGCATAGGCCGAAGTCATCATTCGATGATCATTGCTGGATCCAATTGTATGACTTGTATGCACCACTATGATAACTAAAGGGCAACTTAGGGTCATCGTGGTAGTGTTTAAATATATATGCTGTATTAAAAGAGGTCTGGGGCAGAGTATATATATATATATATATTGCTATTACAACACACACTGAATTTAACTTGTCAGCTTACTTTCTGCACAACAGATTGTGCAGTGCGATGCCTTAATTATCTGCGGTAAATCTGCGTTTCAGATGATTGGCCGTTGTTGTGTGTTTGAGAATTCCATTGTTGTCGTTGATCAGTTGACTGCTCATGTACTTTGCCAATTAAAACGACCTCTGGGCGTATGATAGGTAACTCTTCCCGTAACCCCTGCAGTTTGTGGTGACAATATGTCGCCCCTCTGACGCAACTTGAAATGCATCATCGAAATTAGCCATCTACGGTTTACATGAATGCCTGACAAACGTAGGGAAAGTCCTGCCTATGTACACTGGCTGCGCACGGTCAGTGCGGTAATTACCATGAATAGTAAGCGAACAAGAAGTCTGGGCTAATCTCTGGATGCACGCAGTAATCGGACAAACCCCGTGACAGGCTCTTCCAAGTAAGCCGTTAGGTGCAGCCAGGGTCTCTGGCGCCCAGGGTTAAAGTACAAAGTCACACTGTTTATAGGTGCACAGATGGCCTACATATTTTCTAATTCTTAGAAAGCATCTCCACGACCTTGGCATTTACTCTTCTGGATAAATAATAATGAGGCCATTTATACAGCTACAAATTTTCGGAAGTAAGCAACTAAATTGAGATATTGACTTATTGATATGCAATTAGATTGTTCTTTGATCTGCTTCTGAGTTTACTTATAACCACGCTTTCTTTCGCTTGACCTCACATGATCACATAACGCGCATGAACTTTGATCATTGAATTGTTGGATCTGCTGAAGAAGTGCAGGGCAAACTAATTTCATTGTCGCTGTCTACTTGATGATTGCGAGACTTTGCTTCTGTTGCCATTAAAATCCTCCGAAATTTCTGACATCTGATAAATTGGATTTACATTTGACCTACATTGACCTACATTTACATTGAGTCTCGGGACTCTCGGCTGAGTGTAGTTTATAGAGGCGCACCATAAACGAAAGGTTGCCTTTACTTTACTTTACTTCCTGTTTCAGGACTCAATAGCTCGAGGCTCGCTGTGTGACTTATTACAGTGACAGGCACTGGATTCAGACTGGAAACCAGCTCAGTACTAATCCCTGGCCGAAATCAAGTATTTATAAGGCTCCAATTATAATACAAGACACTTTCAACCAAGATATCAACGGCAGCAATCATGGGCGTCCGCAGGAATTTTTCCACGGATGGGCAAAAATTTCTAAGGGTGGGGGCAAAAGTTTCTAGGAGGGCAAAATTTTTGTTGCGGGGGACAAAATAGCGGTTTTTTTACATAGAATAGCTGTCTTACCTCAATAAATAAGTGTGTTTTAGCATTGAAGATCGTGTTGGGACTGTTGGAATAATCATAAAAATAAAAATAATAATTTTAAAAAATATTTTCAAAACCCAGAGGGGCCAAATGCCCCCTTCCCCCTCCGGACGCCCATGGCAGCAAGTAAAAGAATTGATTGGAAACGTACACCGATGTCTTTAAAGTTTACTAGACAGAAGACAAATTCACAGTGATTGGCCCACCAATACATGCCATCTACGTACCACTACATACCACCTATATAGGCTATGTACCACCTATATACCACTGCATACCACCTACGTACCACTACATACCACCTTTATACCACTACATATCACATATGTACACTATACATACTACCTATATACCACGACTTACCACCTATATACCAATACATGCCACCTATGTACCACTACATACCACCTATATACCACTGTATACCACCTAGGTACCACTACATACCACTCATACACCACTACGTACCACCTGTGTACTCCCTACAGCCTTCTAGTTTGGATGCCACTTAGGAAGAACTTACTGATGTAAAAACAAACAAGTTCCAGGATAGTAACCCCGCCCATTAAATGAATTGCTATTAAGACTTAACGTCTGATGGACTCATTCGTTGCTCTAGTTTCACTTTGTTTTACATCGATCGCAATTTATGTAGCGCCTCATATGGAACAGATAACGACGATATAAACACGAATCTATTTTTAGGTTCCGTTAAACTGTCATTATCGTTTATTGCACATAATTTCACCGAGGACTGAGCATAAATCGTGTGTTCTCATCGGATACAATTTTAAAAGGCTTATGTGGTTCTTTGGACGTCCTGTTCAGTCATAGTTTTAAAGGTGTCCATGATCAGATTCTTTAGGTGTTCTTTTCATTTAGAGTTTTAAGGGTGTCCATGATCAGATTCTTTAGGCGTTCTTTTCATTTAGAGTTTTAAGGGTGTCCATGATCAGGTTCTTTAGGTGTTCTTTTCATTTAGAGTTTTAAGGGTGTCCATGATCAGATTCTTTAGGTGTTC
This sequence comes from Allolobophora icterica, assembly GCA_963556255.1. Taxonomy (NCBI): domain Eukaryota; kingdom Metazoa; phylum Annelida; class Clitellata; order Crassiclitellata; family Lumbricidae; genus Allolobophora; species Allolobophora icterica. The sequence continues at coordinate 42,581,510 of OY744608.1, read as the reverse complement.
TTTTCATTTAGAGTTTTAAGGGTGTCCATGATCAGGTTCTTTAGGCGTTCTTTTCATTTAGAGTTTTAAAGGTGTCCATGATCAGGTTCTTTAGGTGTTCTTTTCATTCAGAGTTTTTAAGGTGTCCATGATCATGTTCTGTAGGCGTGCTGTTCAGTTATGTTTTTCAGATGCCCATGAGACGCTTTGCTAATCCTAGCCATACATCTTCGGATTAGCTGCGTATTGGACGCCGAGAAGTATTAATTACCAGCCGACTACGCATAATAGCTGAAACCCTTTCGTAATCGACTGCAAAGGCCGAAGCCCTCCCCTCGTCAAGCAGCCAGCGCTGCCGGAAGGGTGGTGTTGACGGGCGCTCGGACACGGATCGCCGGCCATTAATAACGATGGCTTGAGGAAGGGAGGGAGTGAGGGAGGGAGGGAGGAAGTATGGCTAGCTTGTTATGAGGATGGAGGGAGGGTGGCGAGGGTGCATGGGCGTGTCTTATCTCGCTTAGTGTTGCCAGATGGCCAGCAGTCAGATACACGAACAGACGGACAAGTAATAGTTTTGGAAGTAGACGCACAGCGGCGTAGGACAACGAGAAATAGTCGCAGTTCAGAAGACGAGGGAGTTCGATGTAAAGGAGGAGGTATGTGGTCTGTGATATATTAAATGATAAATGCCATACACATTTTCGATTTGTGAACAAATAGCATGTATGTATACAGTCTTCCATACTGACTATGTATTGCATGGAGATCTTGGACTATCCACAGATTCTAGGATTTTCGGATGACATTTTTCACCTGCGATTTTCACTAGGCCATCAGCAACCCTGGGGATCTAAAATGGGCGGGAAGCCATTTTAAGTCCCCATGTACCGTCTGCTCTAGATACTCAAGATACAGACGTTGAAGTAGAGTTTAGATTGGGATTTCATACTCCTCCCCAATGCGCTGACTTGCTACACGTTTACATTATGCTTCTGTTATAAAACAGAGTTATAAGGTAAATGTAAATGTTTAGTAGAAGCACAATTATTGTGAGGTTCACATCATCTTCAGCGCATGCGCAAGTCGATATGTGTAGTGGGCCTAATAATTTCAATTTCAAAACTGTTATCAATAGTAATAAAACTCCGTTACCACAGCAATGACAAGATGTTTCATTAATACTTTTAGCACATCTCGGCTGTAAGTTTAATCGCTCTGGGCCTTATCTTATTTGGGGATGATTACCACTTGGCGCCCTCTCCAAGACTGAACGTCTCGTCGACAGCGAAGGGTAGGTAGTCTGCGTTTGGGGGCCTTCGAGTACCCTGAGGGCTTTTTCCCACCGGTTCGTCTACTCGCCGTTCTTAGTCGACTTCGATGCCGCACTTAGCAGGCCATTACCACGTCCTTTGACTCTGGTTCTCCACTATGCTCCGATATATATGTATATATACACATGTACGCTTCAAAGTCATATATATATATATATATATATATATATGTATATATATATATATATATATATATATATATATATAGCCTATATATGTAGGCACTGGTTGACTAGCTGTCCTTCATATTGGCGCCGGCAGGTGGCCAATGTATACAACGTCTAAAGAGTGACAAGCGATAGGTGCTATGGTTCAATTGGCTCATCGTCTGCTGTCTACTGTTGGGCGGTGCGTGATCTTTTCTCATCTTATATTGTCTTATTGTGATCGTTGTCTGCAGAAACGGAGCACAGTCTATACCAGTCAGGCACCGAAAGAATGCCGACGGAGATTCCCATAGTTAGCTGCATCACTTAAACGATTTGGGGATTCAGGTTAGAAGCATCGCTACACACAGGGCGCTTTAGAAATCGCCAAGGTGCCAGAGTGGAATATCGATCATGGAATGGAGCAGAGGGATCTGGATGGTCCTTCTTTTCAGCGTCTTTTTTCCAGAAGGAGTTTCGATCCAGGACCCATCGGCTGCTCTGGAGTTCGTCCTACTCGAGGAACAGCCAGCAGGAACCTCGCTTGGCAATGTCTTCATCGTAAGTGGGCTGCATCGTCAATTCAACTTCAGCGTACTCGATCAACTACGTCTGTCCTTCCTTACCCAACCGCACCCCGAGCGCCCGTACTTCACCGTAGAGGAACGCACTGGAATACTGCGGACGACGAGGGAAGTGGACAGGGAGGAGGTGTGCCGACCGACTTTTCCAGATACGCGGTGCTTACTGGCCTTCGACCTTGCCCTTCATCCGCTGGCATTCTTTCGAATTCTAAAAGTCAAAGTGGAAGTGTTGGATATTAACGACCACGTTCCTACTTTTCCGGAGAGGAAGTTTATCCATGTGATGTCAGAGTCGGCAGAAGTTGGAACTGGATTTACCATACCAGCCGCTGTTGACTGGGACAGCGGAAAATTTGGGATTAAAAGGTCAGTCAGTGTATTATCTGCTTATTTAATGTTCTTCAATTAGCCCATGTATTATAGTACAAGTGTTGATTATGTTTTTCAAGCGCTTAATACAAATCTGTTGTTAAGTAAAATAGTTTATAATCTGCATAGCCTGAGCTATCAGGCATGTACTGATATGCAGAAAATTATCACTGTCCAGTGTGGCTAAGAAATGTAAGGTGTTAAAATGTAAGGTATTCAAATGAAAGGTATTGGAGTTGAATCTCTGTCAAAGGCGCCACTGCTTAATTAAGTAAATTCCTTAGTCTATAAGCTATTTTGATTGCTTTGGTGGTCATTATAAAGTAAGTCTTATAATTACGACGAACATTGTTTCAAAATTGAAGATCTTCGAAGAGATTTTACAGAGTGCAATAATGAGGCAAAAAAACAGATATTGTCTAAATTTACAAAAGGAAAATTTATGTTGCAACAATGACTGGATCGTATCAGTGATCTTATTACTCATGTTGTTTACTCAAAGATGCTCTGTTTGTTTCGGATATTAAGCCTGCGTTGCATCTTCTTGTCTTACTGCAGAGGCATGCTGGGTAATTAGTAACTGTAGGGAATTCACGAGTCATGTATTCATCCCTTCAAGTATGTGGACGTTTGTGCTCAAGAGCTTTGCTTGGTTTCCTTTGGGTTAGGCCTAATTGACATTCATAAATCAGTATCCATCAAATTTGCTAAATTTACATAATAAATCTCGATTCTGCAGGCAGTCTTTAGCGGATTCCCTATTATCATTTTACCAACAGAGGACTTGATACTGGCAGGTCTAATTTAATGACGTCTATGGCGCCTTTATCATACGCCCAAAGACATTAATCAACGATCGCGTTATTATTCTCCCAAACAAAGACAACAACAGCGGGTAGGACAGCACAGAAATCGACAGGGTTACTGCGATCTTCAGCTAGTGAAAATGCAATCAATCGCATTCAGTATACATTTATTAATTAATCGTAATTGTAAACTCCAGATTTCTAAAGCGCTATACTAAAGCTAAACAAAGGGTCATTAAGCTCCCCTGCTGAACAGACGTAAGCCAATAACATTTGAGAAATTGTTGGCTTATGCGTAGAAGAATATATTCAGTTTTCAAAAGATTTTTTTTATTAGCCATACAAGCTTAATTGAATATCGGCAAAAACAGACGCATCTAGTACAAGCAGGATTAGACGTTGAACCATCAAATGAATTTGTGGGTGTCGTTATCATACAAGTGTCGTTATCATACTAGTTATGAGAGCAGAGGGACAAACAAGCTATCGGCGTTCATCTATTTAACTCTGGTGGTAATAATTATTATAATTTTAAGCACTGATGTCAAAACTTAAGCTTAGTAACAGTTTATAAAGGTTAATTCATGAGTTGGTTTGACTTAGTGACGCAACATTCACACTTCACAGCATGTAGTACTACGTTAGACGAAAGACCAACGCATGCATGAACTCAGACGGACGAGCGGTTGCATAAGCTAACGAATAGGCGAACTGATGCATTGGTTTATTAACGCATCGATGGAGGGAATGATGGAAGAAAGAATGAACAAACGAATTGACCAACGGACGCATTCAGACGCAGACAGACGTACGCTTTATTAGGCGCATTGTTCGCCTTAGAGGCTGAGCGTAGTTAATAGGGAATTTTACCGACAGACGACTAGGCACAAAACGAAAGAGCAAGACTACAGAAGATAAGCTGACTGGACCAGACAGACAGAGAGACACACGTCTGCTTGTCTGTCTGGTTCAGTCAGCTTATATTATAGATAGACAGACATGAAATAAAGGTCAAGAAAAAAGAGAAGGATACAGATATATAGACATTGAATCGATTGAATGAATAGAGATACATTAGCATGTTTGTGCCTATAATAAATCTCATTTTACAAAGAGTCAAAAACAGTTGACGATCCCTCCGACCTTTTAGCAGCCAGGTCACATCGTTCCATTTGCAGCAATCAATCCCATTGTTAAGACGTTATAAGCTGTTGTGAATGATTTTCGAATGTCCGTAGTCTCGAGTGGCCGGCCAACTGACCACCGATAACAAAGTCCACTCTGAAATTGACCGCGTACTAACGAGTGCGAAGGGCGTTCGGTTTTCGATGGTCAGATCAAAAGGATGAGCGGATGAAAGTAAACATGGAATTATAAACAAACAACTTGTAAATAAACAATCAACCGATTGAACTGTCGTTGGTTTGTTTGTCTGTTGGTTTGTGTTTCCGGCCTTTGAAGGATGATTGAACAACGGGGATTTCATAATTCTCAGATATACCCCTATAAAGCTGTGACCTTATCTGAAAGGGCGCACGTGTTGGAGTGTGATCACCCCACAACAGGGTAACAACAAAAATCGCCCGTCCCACCCATCCTGCCTATCCACCAGCCGACTTGGAAGTGCCCTGCAATTAGGTGAAACGTTAACCGTCAAAGTCTCTCATCTTGGCGTTTTCAACCATTTCGGAGGCGGTCGACATCAAGGACTGTTTACAGCCTGGTCCTTTGTCTCTGCCTGACGGGAACAGTAGCTCGTCCACAACGCTTTGAACTCCGAGGCGGCTTCTAATGACAAAACCATTAGCAAGAATGGGCGCGCACTAAATGCACAACTAACCTTGCGGCTACTATTGAACATCTGTCCCTGTGAGGTGTCTTTGTTTCGCCGTTCCTTTCGTAGTTGATGGCACTCTGGGGCCTAACGACAAACAGTGCTGCAAAGTGCAGCCTTTTGTCCTCCGCGCGGTGATAATGTACCATCATCACCTTCTATTCTCGCATCGTTCTAAAACGTCGAGATTTTGACGTGATAACGATTGCGAGCTGAATACGTGAAGTGAAAAATACGTCACAGCTGTCACTTGTAGCTGTCGTCATATGTAGACTGTTACTACGACCAACAAACAGGTTCATGACCCCAAGGTCACGCCCTCTGACAGCACTACCATGATTTCGGTCAATCTACACAAACTCAAACCTGGCCAAGAAGTTTGTTGGAAGAGTCTGACCGTTGTAACGAAGGAGATTTTTAATAGAGAAGCGCTGTTATGATCGGAGCCTGATGGTCAAGTCAAAGAACACCAGTCATTATATATATATGTGTGTATATATATATATATATATATATATATATATATATATATAATGTACGACTCACTATATTTATTTGCGTATGCCTATATATATCCTCAGGGGAAGGCAATGGCAAACCACCTCTGTTAACATGCCAAGAAAATCGTCATGAGACACACCAAACCACGCCGATGGTCGCTGATGGTGGGACTCCCAGGACGGAGCGCTGATGGTGGGACTCCCAGGCCGGAGCGCGACTCAAGGGCTACTGGGGAAGTAGCAAGACGGCAAAGGAGACTGTGTGTCATGACGATCGCTAGGGCTCCTAGAGCCGACAGCACAAGAAGAAGAAGACAAGAAGATATATATCCTATAGTCCATTTATTATCGATGGATTCCTTCGGACGAAGCAGCCAAATTAAAGCCAAATGTTGAACACATGTTAGTGCATTGCAGTGCTTAACTGCTTATGAGTCAGACGTTGTATATTTGGTCCGAATCTTCGCGTGCATTTGATACCGTTGATCATTGTATGCACTCGTTAGCATGTGGCTCGTGGATTCTAAAACCTTGTAATAGGTTTAATTTAACAAAGTCGATTTATTCCTAGCTGCTGTCAATGGGCGTTTCGTTATTATATGGTGTATAATTTGATCAATTTGATACAGTTGATCACATGGTGCTGTAGACTATACTCAACATTACTCAGTGTGTGTACGTTTGCACGTATTCAATTTAAATTTCTGCATGTGCTATGCACAGGATATAGTTATGGTTTAATTTAACAGAATTTGTTTAATTCCCGGTTTAATGCTTGTTTCATTATTATAAAGTTTTCAATCTGATCTGGCTTAGGATGCAGTTGACCATATTAAAGTATAATTAGAAAATATAATTAGAGCGTGCAGACCTGAAAGTATTCAGTATAAATCTGTATATGCTATGCCCTGGAAATAGTTCTAGCTGTGGTCCATAATAGAAAGCGAAGATCAAAGCGCACCACACGTGCATCACTGCACTCGTTTCAGGTTCTCAAAGAGTCTGCCTTTACTATATAGTAATAATAGTATATAGCAGCTGAGATTGTTTCTAAACTCCGTTTTATTGCACCTCATATAAGTAACTAAGACTACGCTATTCCGTTTACGATGTTGTTTCATTCATTCATTCATTCGAGGATTTATATAGCGCCCTTTCAGGGAACTACTCAGAGGCGCTCGCGACACTAGCACGCTCAGATAGTCAGTTTTAAAATTAACAATTAAGAAACAGGCCAGTGGGGACGGGACCCACACGCGGAAAATCTATGCTTTGCTTGACCATTCTTGTGGTTTTCGGTTTCGCTGCTGTATACATAAATCTAAAAATGATTATGAAATGTTTAATTTGTTATGGATCTGTCTTAGGGTGTGATAACTGATAAGTTTCATCATCACACGGCGAGTCATTACTTAATTCCTAAAGTCGTATAGAATTGTGTCTTGCATCATGCGTAATGAAGTGTAAATGCGTAACCCGATATTGGCTAGCGTTTGATACATTTGATCCCATATAATGTGTTAGTTCAGCGTGGGTGCATATGAATGTGTACTCTGATATTCATGTGATATTCTGTATGCAGCAGTTGATCTTCTCTATTAGAGATATTTGAGGATAATAGTGACGATGTCTGATTATAATGCTGGTTTATTTGATGTCCTTTGCATACAATGAGATAGGAAGTCACCTCAAATGTGAGTCCACTCATGAGTGAAGGACTAGGCAAATTAATTATGTATGAAGCGCCAATGGAGTCCTTACTTAATCTTCTCAGGCGTGTGACATTGTTGATCGCTCAGAGTTTAAGTGTGCTCTGGTGCTTAGTAGATAACGTTCTTTCTGCCTGTTTCAGTCACATGATTGCTGCGCATATTTCAGTTGGGCATCAGGCGAATTACATTAGGACACTTTAGAATGATCAACCCCTAGCTATATAGAATGAAGGATTCGACTTAAATATCCTTGTTTCGTATCTTATCTGTAAATAACAGTAACTATAGTAGGCATAAGTCAGTTCTTTTTCATTCCTGTTAAGAAATTTATGGATCAGCTCTTTTATTTAAAAATAAATAAAAATTTGGTTCTTCGATATACTTTACTGGTTATCGTCTTAGAGACTTCGACTGTCATTCCACAAATGACCAGTAGCTGTCCAAAAGGGAATTTTAAAGTTTTAGTATCACTGCTGTGCGATCGTTCTAACTGGGCTTTTATACTGAGTACTTTGACTTGTCGATTTACAAGGATTAGATTAGAGCGAGATAGAGCGAGAGATAGTATGACTTTCTCGAAGTAATTTCTTTGCTTCCTTTCTTTTTCAGTCTTTTTTCTGGGTGCTCTTCTTAGAAAATACCGACATAATAAATTTACAGTTCTCATGTTGCTATATCAATCATGGATCAATCAATCATGGAATTTATATAGCGCCTCTTCAAGGGCTCTACTCAGAGGCACAACTATAACTAATTTAATAATAAAAATAATGTCTTAATGCTGGATGGGATGTTGCAAATCTACTGTTGCTTGTTGCTTTGATTAAATTTGACAACGCAAATTTGCATTCAGGAGTTATAATTAGTTTTTGTGATCCGATTGGCTTGGTTGGGTCAATGACCTTCTCATCGACCCCGCGAATGCCAGTACGTTTCTATGGCAACCGCCATCGTGGTTTATTAGATTGTCTCGCCGGCCCGTGCTACTTGAACTCAGCTTCCATTTCTTATACAACAGAATGGTTCTAAAACCAGACAGAGTCCTCTGGACGACAGATGGCGAAGTGTCATTCGTCGCGTCTAATCAGTAGCTGAACTTCCCGTCGCATATGGTGCACTGATTGGAAGCAGATCTTCTCACGCTAGGTCGAAATACCGTATCATCATCGCAGTCATCACTTTTCACCCCACTTAAGTAATACACGGACAGACCCTATGCATACATGCAAACACTTGTGGTCGTCAATAACTCGTCATGGTCGTAATTTTCATAGTCACATATGTTGCACCAAGCATCTGCTGTCTATAGCCACACATTTTCTCGCCGAGAAAAAAAATATAAGAGCCACACTGTCTGCTGCTTGTATTTAATTAGTAAATGACTTTTATGTTGTATTATCAACAAAACTATGTCTCGTAGATTCTTATGCCATGGCTTTAGGAAACCCCAGGGCTCACGAACCCACTAAATCTGCAGCTCTTGCAATCTATGCGCAGATCATTCACTCAAAATTGAAACACTCCTTTTCCATAAATCCTATCCCGATTTCACCTGTTCCTCTCACCTCTCACGCCGATCCAATTCTAAGCGCCATCCACAGTAACCGTGTGACTGTCTTCCTTCCTGACTCTTGTGTCGTGACCAGGACAACCGAATCTGACCTTGTCTACCGATAGATTTTGTTTTGACTGATCGCCTGTGGATCATCTGTGTCCGCGACTGATCTTATTTGGGCTCTGCAGAAATCTCGAGATTGCGATTAGTCTTTTTATTTCTACTCGTGATAAGTAAAAGAGGTCGGCAGCTTTAGACGAAACACCGTCTATCGTATGCGTTGCCCATGGTCCATAGCGTTTGCTTTCTACGCTTTGTCCGTCGATGAGTGAAGGCTTTCGTTCACAACGCACTTTGTAACCAACAGGCGTGTACATGATTTAATGTGCGTGTAGATACTTCTATCAAACATTATTTTATATAAATGATTATAAATAATGTTTCATTGATTGACAATCAATTTAAAGGGCTGAGGTAAACTATCCATCGATACTGACATCTTGAGAATAAGCTGAAGAGCCTCGAAAAATCTGCCTCGATGGCACCAACGCCCTCAACCAACAATGGTCACAATGAGCACGAAGTTGAAGCATTGCCAAACGATTGTCAGTAGGCCTAGCTGCGACCGTGCGCCCATGCCACATCGAAATAGAGCTTTTCAATTCAAACCTAAGTGCATCACTAATGCGATTTCATTTGCACGAACGATTATAACGATGTCAGATAATAACTCTAAAGTAAATAATTAAAGCGATGGTTTTAACTCTTTGATATCGGTGTTGTAAGTGACGCAGTTAATCGGCCGTAGTTTTAGGCAGTCTGTGTCCGCTATATATATAGGCCTATGTATACACAAACGCCGTAATTGAACGCTGGACCACAATGGGAGCCGCTTCAAGTTCCATGCTGTCAAATCCGCATAAAAGGCGACTTGGTCTACATTCTAAATGCCAGTCTCTTCAGCATCTTCGATTGAAAGATCGTGAGAAAGAGTTAAAGAGACAATGATGACTTTTGGTCAAGTTCAAGCGCAAGGATAAAGAAGTTTAGGGGCGTCGGCATAAAGTATAAGAGGCCATGACCGAAACTGCGACCAGAGATGTTTTGCCCCTTCCATTTGACCTTAAAGATAAAACTTTTAGGCTTTGGCTAAAAGCTGAGAGGCTTACTCTTAAGAATAGGTGAATTACAACTACAAGAACATGGTTCGGTTGCGTGTATATGAGACAGTCAGTCATCACAGGACACAAGTAGTTCTTTCATTTTCATGCAACAAAGCGACAACCCTGTCATCAGAGCAAGTCTTTAGTTGACCAAGGACGCCATGCGAAGGCTACCTTTACAAATAGCTTCAAACTGTCCTGTTGTGCTGATCCTAAGCAGATGCAGCGTTCGTGAATAATAATTAATTGGTGTCGCGAAGGGGAAGTTCAAGTTTGTCCTGTAGTGTACTAGTGTTGTGTAGTCTTTTAGCCACGCGAGCAATGTCTGCCTGCGGGACATCACTGGCCACAATGTAATTTGCCATCAGGTTTTCGGCATTGGCTTCTATCAAGAGTTATCAGACATTATATTACATCACATTTAATTGCACTTTATTGCAGCCTGCTGCTTTACATTATATTATATTTTAGTTATGTGCGTATTTCAGGTACGACATGAAACCGAAATCAAGTATGTTCGAGCTTCGGACTGTTACGTCATTCGACAGTGGCGCCACTCTGCGATTGGTCTTGAAAGAAAAGCTGGACAGGGAAAGAGAGTCCAGTTACGAGGTCATCGTCTACGCAGTGGACGGTGGTCATCCTGCGCTCACAGGATCCATGACCATTGAGGTCCAGGTCGGAGACGCCAATGACAACAAGCCGACCTTTGATCGGTCCACTTATGAGGTCACAGTCTCCGAAGATGCGGCGCCTGGCAGCGTCCTTCTCAGGGTCCAGGCCACGGACCTGGACATTGGTCAGAACGGCGAAGTCTACTATGAGTTGGCTGAAAGAACTGCAGAGGAATACGGAGATGTCTTTGAGATTGATTCAACTTCCGGCGAGATCTTTGTTCGAGGGGAGCTGGACCACGAATCACATCCGGTCTACCATCTGTCAGTCCTCGCCTACGACCGGGGACCTGATTCAATTCCAGGCCAGGCGACCGTCCTCGTTAGTCTGACCGACATCAATGATAATCCGCCGGAAGTTGAGGTCAGCTTCCTGACCTCTAGTGGCAGAGCGGAAGTGATGGAGAACGCGCCCATTGGAACATTTGTTGCTTTCATTTCCGTCTCCGATCCGGATAGTGGGAAGAACGGCGAGTTCGAATGCTACGTGACTTCCGGTGATGAGTTTGTCCTGGAGCAGATCTACAGCACTCAGTTCAAGGTCGTGACTGCAGTGATCTTTGATCGCGAGGTCCAGACGACTGCTCCGTTGGAGTTTCTGTGCAAAGACCTCGGCGTCGAACCCCTGACTTCAGGCATGCAGGTGAAGGTCGAGATACTCGACGAGAACGATAACCAACCGGAATTTCCGGTAGATTCATATCACACTTCCGTCACTGAAAACAACGAAATTGGACTGATTTTGTTGACAGTAAAAGCTTTCGACAAGGACTTCGGAAACAACTCCGTGCTCACCTACCACCTGGACGACTCCGTTCTGAAGATTCTGGACATTGAACCAAAAACCGGAAGTATACGAGCGACCGGTGTATTTGAGCACGAGGTGTCGCCAGCGTTCGAATTCCGAGTTCTTGCCATTGACGGGGGAGTGCCAGCGCGAACCGGAACAGCTTCTGTTCGAATAGACGTCATCGATGCGGACGACGAATTGCCGAAATTCGAAGGAGAGACGTACAGTTTTGAAGTATACGAAAACCAACCAATCGGAAGTGAAGTTGGAAAGGTCGTTGCTAGGGACTTGGACTCCCCTCCATTTGATAAGTTCTTCTATGTTCTGGACACGGATTCGCTGGATTCAGTCGCCTTCAGAGTTGATTCACTCACTGGAAACATCAGCACAAGAGAAATACTAGACTGCGAGGTAATCGTCTGAATAACTAACTCTTCTTGTTTCGTTTCTCTGTATTCTTATTCTTGTTTTCTTTAGTCGTTTTAGAGGTTTCTTTCAACTTTATTCGAAAGTGGACGAATAAGATCATATAAATTATGGAAGTGGGCAAAGTAAACGCTTATTCTTCTATTATTGCCGTGAGCAACACAGCCTTTTATCTTCACATTGACTGAAGCGTAAGTAAGTAAGTAAGTCCAGCGACCAGCGACTATTACAACAAGCATGCTAAAGCAAAGGTGTTGCAACAACTATGCTAAATCAAGGATATTACAGCAGGCATGCTAAATCAAAGATATTACAAGTATGCTAAATAATGGATTGTTACAACAAGTATGCTAAGTCAGGCATGAGTGCCAGTATAGGCAACTCGGATTAGGCACAGAATAAAAGTGTCCTGTTAGTGGATTGCTGCTAGCTGTGTTTGCACCTGAAACCTTCGAAGGCCGGAATCAAGTTTTGTAAGAATCTTTTACGTTTACTCTGAACGTTCTTTAGACGAACATTGGCACGGTCTACATGTATGTCGTTCTCTTTGATTATGTAAAGTGTGCCATTGTGCAGAGAGACTGCATTCAACCTGTCACTGATTTCTGTTTCTATAGTCGCAGGCCATCTACCGATTGATCATCGCTGCTCAACCAGTAACGACAGCCACCCATTCGACTTCTTCAGTTCTCTCTAAGACACAAGTCACCATTCAAGTGACTGACGTCAACGACAATGCTCCTTATTTCATTACTCCGGATCCAGGTGACAACACAAGCATCCAAGTATCCAGTCTGGCCGGCCTAGGTCACGTGATTCTGGTACCGGAAGTGGAAGATAGGGACTGCATCAGAGACGAGGCGCATAAGTTCTCATTCTCCATTTCCGATGCGAACGGAACAAGCGTCGACGGCTTCTTCCGGGTGAATAAGGAGACCGGAAGCGTAACGATCGATGGAGACCTTGAACCTCTGGCAGGGACAGAAGTTGTTCTGTTCCTAACAGTCGCCGACCTCGGATATCCGGTTTTGAGATCAAACGTTTACTTCCGGGTCGTAATTCGGAAGGACGAAGCACCTGTTTCTTTCTTCGCTCGACTCATTTCCGGCGATTCCGTGACAACAGCCGTTGCTATAGCGATCGGTTTGGCGTCGGTAATTCTTGTTTTGGTTATTGTAATCGTGGCTCTGTGTCTTGTAAGGCGTGACCGAAGAAGTAGAAAAAGGAAAGGAAGGACTGGACAGTCCAAAAGTCATCCACCGGATATCGTTTGCTGCCAGTTAGACGAAGGAGCCACGCCCAATGACCTCCTGATGGCAGTTCGACCAATCAAAGACAAGGTCCAGTTGCAGGTAGGCACAGTATCATACTTTTGGTATCAATTCACTTTCTTGGGTGTACCGCAGCGCAATCCGAACAGGCGAACGCCTTAATGTTACTGAATTTTTAAATATTGCATTCTGAAGGTCCATATGCCACCTTATATCAGAATTGAACAAAATTGTTGTTTTCGGTTTCTGCTTTTGTTTTTTTTAAGACAAGAATCAAGAAAACACCCAAATTTGGTTTTTTGGTATTTATAAATTTCTTATTCTTATAGAAGTTATTTTAATAACATTTTTACTTTTATGATCCGAAATCCCAAGTATCCAAAACAAAATACCAAAATAACAAAAGGCATAAGAACCTCAAAACCCATAAGAACCCCAAAACCAATTTCATTACTTGTTTTATTTAGTCTATAGGTTTATTCGATTTTTTTAGTTAAGATTTTCCTGAATATCTTAAGTAAATAGTTTAAGAGTTGATAGAGTTGAGAGAAATAGTGCTATTTACAACATAAAAATTTAAAAAATGATCAAATGAAACCAACTAAAAATAAAAAAAGGCCGCTATTGACTTTAACAAAATCAAAATGGATAGCTTTACTTCTAATAATCTACTTGACTATGACTTCCCAGCGTTTCTATATATATAATATATACTCCAATATTGTTTTCCTATAGTCATTAAATCCGCAATGACCTTAGCTGTAAATGTGCATATATAATATATAAAATATATAGTATATATATATTATATATATATCTAATTTATTTTATCACATTGCTTTCAATTCCTTCTGTCGTCATTTTTAACGATTAAAGAGACGACGTGTGTGTGTCCGAGGGGAAATGAGATGTGGTTGATTTCTCTGCTCATTAACAGGTAATTGTGGCGTCGCCTGACGTCAGCGGAAAGCAGACGAAGATTCTGACGGAGACTGTGACGTCACCAGACTCGCCCGGAAACGACAGCGGACGCGGCAGCTGTGAGGAATATATCGACCAGCTTCAAAGAGATCAAATGCAAACAGATGGACGGCTGATATCAAAGGAAGCTCTAGTCACGGGAAACGTCTTGTCTGTAAGAGAGCTTTTGCTGTAATGGCTATTTAGTACTATAAGCCTACTTAAAGGAAACGCGTTTTATTCGCAGTCTTCTTACCAGAAATAATGAGCGCACAGTTCTCACCTGCAACAGTGCAGTGCCAGCCATAGGATATTTGGGGCCTGGGCAGAGTATACTGTACGGGCCCCCATAACACAAGTCAAATTGTTTTTTTATTGCTAATTATTTAATGTTAGTAGATTGTAACTATACAAGTGCGCCTGTAACGGAATAATATATAATGCTACTTCTTCGCAGAAAGGGAACTTTCCTTGCTTTCTGTGCTGCAAATTCTTTTTTTAAATTCACTGTATTCAAGAGTTCGTCCAACTTCAGGTTCAACTGATATCAGTGCCAAGCCAATCAGCCGGTCCTGGGCTATTGAAAAACGCAAGTAATTCTTAATAATTGTTCACGTTAATTTTCTGTGATATTTTCTGTCCCCTAAGTTGCGGGCCCTGTGTGACCGCAGAGTTCGCACACCCCTAAGGCCGACGCTGCTTAGATTAATCTTAGCTAGGCCTATCAGATCATTTCATCACTATTTCTGTTATTCCATACCGGTTAATCTACTACCTGTTTGTATGACGTGTGCTCTGACGGTTTTATGGTTTCTACACTGAAATGATTACTGAATAATTCTTTTGCAGTGGCCTTGGCACGAAGTGGCGTTTGACATCACAATGTTCCTTACAACATAACCCTGACATAAAATTAGTACAAGTGCGATTAGACATCATTTATGTAAAAGTAATTTATTAGGATCAGGATCACGTCCAACTTACTATTACGAACCATACCACAGAAACATTAGAGTAACCACTCCACTAACTTCTCGTTATTCAGTGCAGCGACAGCCTACTTGTTTCGTCGAATTTTGAATATTGGATCAAATTTTATTGATTGTATTACATCAGACAAGCTTTTGTTTTACAGTCCAAGATGACTGCCAGATTTTGTCATCATGACGTCATCGCAGATGATATTTCCGCGCACGGCTACAACCTCAATTCGCCTTCTGTGATCGACCAGAAGCAGTACAATACGACCGAAAACGACCAGAAAATGCAGACAACTCGATTTCCAGATCGCCTAAGCAGATTCCTGGGTGCCAGGCCAACACAAACGCTCGCAGACCAGCCAGGAATCCAATTGCAGCCGCTTCTCAGCCACGGGTTGCCATCTCACCAGGACTCGCACGACGAGTTGTCTGGCGACACCTTGCGAATGAACAGCAATACACCTGGCGCCTTCTGTCGAACGGACGCGCTGAGAGGGTCGTCATCGTCACGTGACGAACGAGTAGCAAAAGCATCGTTGGCAGCCGGAAAGTATTTCATGTACGAACCGGTGGATGGTGGGCTATAATGCCATCCATTGAACTTTGAATTGTTTTCTGTCTGAGGCTTCAATTTTGTTTCGAAGACTTAAGTTACTGTTTCCCTTTTACATAACTCTGTGAAACTAAAAAAATCTGTTTCTCCACACGTGGCGGCATAGGCGTAGACTTTGGAGGGAGCCGGGGCACGTGCTCCCCCAATAATTGAGCTGAACTGTACACCCAGTGCAACAAGTGTAGAATGACCAAAGGCCCCCTCCCCAATATTTTGGAAACGTTTGCACCAGTGCATTTCGGTTCACAGAGCCTCTTTCTGACTTGACTTCACTACCTTTCACCCCTTCCACGTCAGGTGCAAAATTAACCCTAAGGGGCAACATATAAGTGAATATGCTGGAATTTATGTTTTTCATGGAAGACTTCTGCGATTTCCGATAGAACAGCTTTAAAACAGTAACCCATCAGGTCCGCGAAACATGTTCGTTTGAATTCGTTTTTTTAATATTAATTTTAGATTTCTAAATATTGGTAATGTGTAGGCCTAATGATCGAATATAACAGTTTCAAGTAGGCCTATACAATTTGTGTAGCGCCGCCAATTCTTTTGGGTAGATGCGGGGTTGATGGTCTGATCATTGTATAGAAATTGATATTATGTGCAGCGTTTGCAGACAGATAACGGCTGGAATATTTCGAATAACAGCAACTGGATTTAGTTTAACAGCATGTAAGTCCCTTCATCTGTGGTGGCGTTATTGGTAGGGCCTAATTGTTGCCTCGAACACTTGGCGTTTAGGTTACTGAAAATGTTACCTTCAAAACGATTAGGCCAACTGTACTATGTTCTAGTGTAAACGAAACTTTATTTAAGGACTTTTCAATTCCGTCATCTATTTTGCTCTTCAGCTTGTATTTAAATTTTTTTAGCTCCTGATTGGTTTTTGTCCAATTCGATTTGTCGTAAGCCTGTAGTGATGGCAAGTGATGGCACATTATTGTGCTGTGTTATCGTGTAGGACCTTGAAGACACATGTTCTGTTATGTGTAAGCTATCCACACTGTCTCGATAGGTGACAGTGCTATAGAATAAGAAAGTGCATGCATGTGTTTTGATCATGACACTCCACTTTTAAGGTAAAATGTAATACATGTAATAGATACGTGTGAAATGTAATTACAGATACGTGTAACTTAGACCGAACTGCAGTTAGAATATCATTGTAAATAGTTTTAGGTGCTATTCAATCGTTAGCCGGCATTTACTGTACCGTTGTAGAGTTTCTTAGAAGAATACGAGTCTATCACGTTTCTGTACTAAATTAAAACTTGTCCCTTGACAACCGAAGGTCAAAGTTCGTTTGATCCAACGTTCAAACATCAAGTGAGACAAACACAAAGAGCGTTTATTGCGTAATTAAGAATGTGTGTTTATTGCAACAGACATTTACTCTGCCTCTTAAGAACCTCGCGAGAGGGATCATAATAGATCATAACGTGAACTGAAGTTTATTGGTCAATGGTCACGTTGAAACAGAAGGCCGAGATTCAGTCATTTACTTAGCCTTTGTATACGTATGATGGCGGGTGTCCTCTAGGCCCTACAGTGCTGAATTTAGACTTGGTGACTGGTGAGGCCCTAAGCTATATAAAGATTGGAGGCCCCTTGTTAAAAAATTACACCAGAAGGTCTCACAAAACTTGAAACCATATATGCCTTTTAATTTTTTAATAGCAGGGCATTTAAAAGTTCAATTTATTTTCAGTTGAATGCATTTACTCAGATGAGATGGAAATTTGCTACACAAGTCGTTTCAAAAGTTCTACTTAATATATACAGTTCACCATGCCAACCGCAAATTTGGTAGATTTTTAAACACCCCTTTGTTTTAACCTTTCCCGAGAGACAAAAAGGTCAGTGATGTGATTGCCTAAAATGTGCAATGTGAGAACTTAAAACACTGTGGGCTTACTTTTCAATTTTAAATGTCATATAGGTCTAGTGGTTGACATTTTAAGTAAGGTGATTTTTAATAAGATAGACCAGGTAGCTTATTAATGACGTTAGTCACAATGTTGGTTTTTTCATTGGCTTTGGCGTGCGAACGTCTGCAATGGGCGGGGGGTGTGAGGGAGGATAAGGTCAAATGCGGACAGATGCGGAAAAGGAGGGTGAAGTCCAAAGTAGGTCATATTTTGCGGACGTCCTTTATGGATGACCCCATTACCTCAGAATGATACCTCACCCAAACCACGCGTTGTGTCAGGGAGCAGACAGACTTCCAGTGCGTGCGACGACTAGGGAAAACATTTCTCAGATAATGCGCCACACGTCTGGAGAGTTGTGACCAGCCAAGTTCTTCTCAACACTGAGTTCTTCTCAACACAGTTCTTCTCAACACTGAGTTCTTCTCAACACTGAGTTCTTCTCAACACTGAGTTCTTCTCAACACTGAGCTCCTCCTTAGACCTCCTAGCAAGAACGTCTGTCTGTCTTTCTCTATGCCAGCTGTTAGTTGTATTGTTCAACAAGCACATAATTTAGATAGCGCCAGAAAATGGCTGAAGTACAGATCTGTCTTAGCCCAATGATCTTCTGAATATTGACCTGATTACGGTTTGGTTTTGGTGCGCCATCAGTCGATATGTTGTGAATTAGACACCGGTTAGATTGGAGATTACGATTACGATTACGGTAAAAACCGGCGTGATAGAAGTTTAGCTAATTACAATTACAAATCCTTCACGAACTATCAGGTATAAACCAGTTGCAACAGAACAAGCGAAGGCAAGGTTAGTGCATGTCTTGAGCATTCTTATGGCCGAATTCATCATCGCATTAACAACTGGTCAAGTGTTGTAACGCTATGTCTGACGAGTATTTGCCTTAGCGTTTACTTCTTTTCATGAATTACAGCACTGCTTAAATTTACTTACAAATAATCTACTTCACTTTAGATGGCTAGGCTAGAAAACTGCTTCACTTTATATCTGCGTGTGGGTTGCAAGGCAGTTAAGCCGCACACAAGAGCTGACATGCCCGGGCCTCGCAGTCTAGGCCTACTTGACATGCGCCATAAAAGCGCGGCACATAGAGGAATAATTGCGCCCATAAACCACTTGCTTCGAAGAATGCATGTTTTACTATCTTCACGTTGTCCGAACTTTGCGGGAGGATCGGAATGTACAAACACAATATAACGGCGTATAAAACGACGCACGTAAGTATACATCAGCTGTGTACAATGATCTCTTAGACCTAGATACACGAATACTTGTTAACGACGACGTTCAATGTCAGCCGCACACTGATTTCGTCTATAGCTCTACGTGCATAACACAGTCGACACACGTTGAAAGTAGCCTGTTCTGCTTTGCTCATGGTACGTTCATTTTTAATATTTTATTTTAAATTAATAATATTATATTATCATCGTCATCATCATCAGCATCATCAGAAGCATCATCAGCAACATAATCATCAGTAACAAAATAAAGATTCAGAATCATCGCTATCATCACCAGAAAACCATTAGGCCTACCATCATTGAGGTCGTCATTTGCATGTATGTTAGCGTAATGAAATATGCATGCAGATGCGTAACTTTGATCTAGAACGTGGGGTTTAGCAAATATGCATCATTTCCCCTTTACGGCTGTTAAATAATTATAACGACACCTTTTGTTCACCATGCCTAATAATAGTAGTAGTAATAATTATTACAACAACAATGAAGATAACAACGGTGATAGGCCTAGTGATCGCGATTATGATAGTGCTTTGTAATTGTTTTGAGTCTTGAAGGCTCAAATGAAGGCCTTCCTCCGAGGAAACAATAATGAGCATCTTGAAAAGTGGGAGTGCAATACACTCAAGTCCAAAATGTCCGAAAATTACGCCTAAGTATTGACGAATGCATTTTGACTGTAACTGTGACAGAAACAGTTATGCTGCTTCTTATAGCTTCTTAATGGGATAATGCACGTAAGCAGGGACCTACAGACTAGACAACTCCTTATTAAAGACACTCGCAAAACAGCCGACAGATAAATAAAGGTGCGATTAAGGTTCTTGAAACATATAATCGTCCCCTAAAACGACGACCCACATGCAGCAGAGCAGATACGATGCGTTTGTGTCGTCGTGGTAAGTCCAACAGATTTGCCCAGGGGCTCAGAAGGCAATGATTGTCTCTCCAAATATAAGCATATAATGCTTGTATGTAGCCTATACACACGCGTGCTCGAAATTACATATCGCGTATACGCATGTATGTATGTTCATGTGTATGTACATATCTACTTACATCTACATACATACATACATACATACATACATACATACATACATACATACATACATACATACATTATGTATGTATGCATGTATGTATGTATGATACATACATACATGCATACATACATACATACATACATACATACATACATACATACATACATACATACATACATACATACATACATATCTACGTACGTACGCATGTATGTATATATATATGTATGTATGTATGTATGTATAATGTATGTATGTATATATGCATGTATGTATTTGTGAAGAAAATTATAGAGCGCCTTTTAGAACCACTATATAGAGAGCGTTGCGATTAAAGCGAAACAATACAATTGATCATTGACAATAAAGTCCATCATAAATGTTTATTTAGCCAAACTGGCTTTAGTAGATACTTGATATGCATATTCATTCGTTCTATTTCCTATTTTTTTATTCCTTATTCTGTTTTGCTCAGCATTATGCATTTTTTTTACCGGGTTTGAGTCTTGTCAGTAGGCCTACACACCGTGTAAATTCCTTGATCAAGTTCATGGCGCACAAAATTTTCCATCAGTGCAGAACGCAGAGTAAGTGCAAGTCATAAGAAGACATAATTTGGTCAGTGGTGCGATTTGTTTGTAGGAAAACCTCGTGAGGTTCTCTAGACACAAGGCAGCTGACATGCACAAAGCCAAATGACACGGCCGCTATATCTTTACATCTCTCTATGTAGTCATGTAACACATTACAATGAAGACATGGGAAGATGTAAACGTGATGAGGCCAGATACAGCACAGGCGAAAACCACGGAGACGACTGCAGGATTGCCAAGAAACCGCAGATCAAAGTCCTTCTGAGTTTTGGCATTTCGTTCGACGTCTAACACGATCCAACCGCAGAGGCTAAGCTTGGCATTTTATGTGTTTTTCCCAATCAATTCATCGTTCACTCAGTCAATCTCTATACTCTCGAACCACCACATAGGCCCTACAAACACGCACCTGTCTCCTCTGTCTTTTTGTCAACCCTCATTCATGCATAATATATTATTGTCTCTATGGTATACACTGATCGAGGCAGAAATCATCGGCAACAAAGTCAGTTATTAATTTCCAAGTCCTATGATTTATGATGCATTATTAAATCAATTGTTCTCTATTTACAACATATTGCATCGTGAAGATGCAAATGCATTGAAACTGAGGCGTGTTATTTATGTTTTGTTTATAACATTTTATCTTTTCTGTAGCATTATTAGGAGTAAATGAAAAACTGGACATAAGATAAGATACGCAGTTAGGTAGGCCCTAACTCAGTTTGCGCTGTTTTGGAAAGCAGTAGATATTTACCACTCTCTTCCAACCGAGCCATTTCCATCACAGCACCACGCCTCGGACTTATTTTTGACTACTCCCTGGAAACCCCCTCTGATCTGATGTAGCGCTCGTGAATAGCACGCCTCGGACTTATTTTTGACTACTCCCTTGAAACCCCCTCTGATCTGATGTAGCGCTCGTGAATAGGCTGGTGCCCTGCGCTTGGCCTTCGAGTGGCGCTTTAGAAGTTTGGAGATTACGATTACGATCAGCTCGGAGAGTGACAGTCTGTAAAGAGTCGCCGTGTGATACGAACTTTTCATTCCCTTGTATAGTGATTCTCCAGTTTCAAAGTTGGTTGGTAAGTGTAATAGAGCAAGAGGACTAAACTGTGCCAAATGCAGTTCATGAACTGCTTTTTATTAAAAATTATAAAAAGTGACAAGGCGTTGAACGGACCTGAGAGACAATAATTTTTACCAACAGAAAGGACCTAAAGGCCACAAGTCTGGTTTACGTAGGTCTAAAAGCAGGGAACTCTGACTGCATTTCCATCTGAGTCTCTTGCTATTCAATTTAAAGTCTTAACTAATCTCAACTAATATCTGCTATTGAAGTTAAGCTGGCAAGGGCTCCAGCAAACGCATGGTCTGGTCGAGTATACATAATCCCAAATTAATCCCATAATACAAAATGTTAGATGCTTTTGACCACAGCTAACGCCAAATAAGCGGAGAGGTAACAGAATTGAGCTCTAGTTGTATACATTGATATTGAGATATGCGAAGTACCTTCAGGAAGCTACAGGCAGCCAACATGTCCTGTTTGGTTCCAAACTGTAACAATGGAAAACCGAGGGGCGAGGGACCGTAAGAAAATGTGGTCAAAGAGGTCACGAACTGTTACCTAACTCCGTGTAGCGATAGGCGTAATGCGTGTCAGTGTGCTTGTAAACTCAAGGTTAATACGCTTTCGTACAACTTTAAACTGAAATGTCGGCTAGGCCTAAATGCAGGGTAAAAAGGACTACTGGGTTTTGTATGATTTGTGAGTGGAAGCTCGTAGCCCCTTTAATTGCCTCTTAAGGTTTCACATATAAGTTTTACATCTATACTGAAATATCTGGGAGGGCGGCAAAAGGACCTCTGGCGTCTGGAACAAGTTCTGCGATGGGTGACCTTAGCATATTCGGTATTCTTGACACTGCATGCTTGTGTGTACAAGGTTACAATATCAATCATGTTATCCTTGTGCATCTCAAGTAAAATCTTTTCAGCTTCAGCTTCGTCCAAGGAAGATCACTGGCCTCCCTTTGACTTGTACATTTTTATAAACTTTATTCTGAAAACTTATGTTCAGATATATAGGACAAATGCAAATGTCAGATTAAACTCTAAAGACATGTTTCAACTTGCTTGTTTACTTAATTAAGTTAGTGTTATTACTGTTATGCAATTAAATAGAGCTTTTCTGACTTCACCTAAAGGACCACAGTTGTTAAGTGAGGCCACGGCCTCCCGCCCCTTGTGAAAGGTTTATGACATGACAATAATGAAGGCAACAACATTTTTCAAAGCCTTTGATCTCCCGACCCACTGTATAAGTGAATACACGTTTATGAGTTATTAGCCTACAGACCAGTCTGTTAAGTGGTTTGGTCAGAGTTCGCCGACAATCAAGGTTGGTTTTGTACAAGATATTGAATCTTTTGGGTGAAAAGTGAGAATGAGGAACAGGGACTTTGACTCTCGAGGTTTCCGGTCAGGGAATGATTCATCTGGCCTCTGCTTTCCCTGCCAAAGCAAATAATAGCCAGGTTTTTGGCTCATATTTATGTAGTTCTAAATCGAAGTCATATGAGGCCAAGTCAAGAAAGTCAATGTGATTCTGTGATTTTCTTCGATTCAACGACATTCCGAAATCGTGATGCCACCCAGTCTGCCGTTAAAATGTGAGATAGGGTATCACATTTATTCATCGTCATCATCATCATCATCATCATCATCATCATCGTCATCGTCATCGTCATCGTCATCGTCGTCGTCGTCGTCGTCGTCGTCGTCGTCGTCGTCGTCGTCGTCGTCGTCGTCGTCGTCATCATCATCTTCATCATCATCATCATCATCATCAGTTCCTGATAAATGTTCTCCATTGTCCTAGGTCATTTGTCAAGTCCATTGCTCCCCTTAGTGTTACTTCAAGTGATGCTACGTCCTCAGTTATATTATCTACCTAGCGTAGTCTTGGTCTGCCTTCGTGTCTTTTCCCTTCGAATCTTGCATGTAGTGCTCTGTGTGGGATTATGTCAACTGGCATTCTCTCTACATATCCAAACCAACGGAGTCTTCGTTGAACGACTTTGTCTAGCAGAGTTGTTTAGATATCTAGTGATTGTCTCATGTCATTGTTTCTTATTAATTTTTCTTTAGTCTTGAAATCCCTGCGATCTTCTGCAGCCAACTGATTTCTGCTGTAAGAATTCTTTTCTCATCTTGCTTTCGCATTGTCCAACATTCCGATCCGTATAGGAAAATAGGTTGTATCATCGTCTCATATATTTTTTCTTGGTTTTATTTGTTAATTCTCGCTAACTACAGCGCGTCCAATTCTCCTTTGTATGTCTTTTTTAACTCTTTCGTTGCTGCCATCTGCGTTTATTAGCCCTCCTAGATAGACGAATTGTTCTACGTGCTCAATAGCTTCTCCTTAGATTGTGACAGTTATTGGTGTCTTTGATCATATCAACAGCCACTGTTTTGGTTTCCTCTGCGTTAATATTTTTCTACTAATAAAAATATACAAGACAATGATACAGCCGATTTCCTATACGGAGCAATAGGCCGACTTTTCTATTGGTTTCATCAATCTGTGTAATTCCTGTAGTTCTGGCCTGCTTCTAGTGAGGAAGCCAATGTCGTCAGCAAATCGGAGATTATTCAACAGCCTTCCATTTAATTTGATTCCTGCTTCGGTATTCTTAAGGCTGAGTGATATTACTGCTTCTAATACTAGGTTAAATAGGTATGGGGATAAGATGGATCCTTCAATCCTTGTTGTACTCCCGTTTTAATATGAAAGTAATCAGTGATCTTTTTTATCGACTATTATGGCACTTGATGATTTTCGATTTATCTCTTGTAAAAGTTTGATTACTGCTCTGCACATTCCATCATGAATGTGCAGAGCTTGAATGCTTGTTGAATGGCTGTTTGAAGTCATTGATGAAGACTTATCTGGTTGTGTTCTATGGCTCTATGCTTTTTCAAGTATCTGTCTCATTGTGAACAGCTGATCAAATATACTTCTTCCTGGCCTGAATCCGGTTTGTTCTTGTTCAAGTGCTCTCTCAACTTTTAATATCCAAGGCTAACCGGCTTACCAACATCAATGCCTAAATTCGGCTTATGCCTAGCTTTTGAAACATGTATTGCTAAACAGTTTAAGAAGGGCATATTTATACTTTCTGCAGGCATAGCCTTGTTTCACTGGTTTCTTATAGGCCCTACTGTTTCTCATAGTGAAATAGCATCTAGCTTATAACTTGTGTGCATATTTATAATCACATTTTAGTTATTTATAATGTTAATTGTCATCAAATTTTTCCTTATTATGTACTGGATAGGCCTATTTGTTGGTAGCATAAAAACTTAGATTATATTAGCTTCTACTGCAAAATTCGTGTGATACGCTTTCACATTCCGTCTCAAGGAAGCAAAGGAGGAGGAAAAGGTAGCTTAAGAAGGGAGAGAGGAAGTAAAGGAGGAAGGAAAGAAGGAAGGAAGTAGGAAGGAAAGAAGAAAAGAAAGAAGAAACGAATGAACGATCGAAAACACAACTGCAGCAATTAGGATCAATATTCAACAAGCAAACAAGTAAATCGCATGCCCTTAGGATCCTACTTATAGGCCTAATTATATCTCATGCAATCTGATGACTCCTACATGTATAACTTCGTTCGAATAGCACACATGGCCATCCATAGCGTTTTTCTAATTCCAATCTGTAAATCCGACTAATATTTGCCTACTTGAGTCATTGTAAATCGCCGTTTGGCCTTGGCCAAAGGCTTCTTGGCCTAGGCTTCTGCAGGTCGATGGCCTGTATGCGAAGCGCAGGCAAAGCATGTAGTCCAAAGCAAATACCGCTTCTAATTCTTCTTCCTGCTTCTGCCTTATAGGTTAATCGTGTCGCTGTCTCTCCATTTTTCTCTCAAACCTCTTCCTACTGCTTGTACTTGTCGACTTAAACTCTCTTCCTCTCGTTCCTATTTTCCCAATTCTTTTCCTCTATGCCGACCATAACGTAACATGTGCCGTCCTCACCACTATGTCTTATTCTCTACTTCTTTTCATTTTCATACTTACTTCGTAATTCTTTTTCCTACCTCTTTATCTGCTAACTCTGCTACTTAATATACGCCACAAATGCAAACGAATTTTTATAGACCCAGTTATCACGTGGTTAGGTTCAATGTTCTACAGATTAAATGTGTAAGTTCATTTACATTGGACAACTTCCTGCTTCGAAATTCTGCACCTTCAATCAAGGACTATTTTCAGCCAACTACTCTTGAAGAAGTTCGAAAACTTATCTTTTCCTCGCTTAACCGGTCTCCTTGACACCATTCCTACGTCCTTTATGACAGAGTGCATTGATGTCCTGGGTCCAACCATTATCATCGATTACACATCCAGTGAGTCTTAAATGCTGCTGCTAGGCTCATAGCATGACTTCCTCGCTTTGCTCATATCTCCAAATATATGACTGAAGTTCTACACTGGCTCCCGATTACTTTTTAAGTCCCAAGTAGGCTTGCCCCTAAATACCTATTTGATCTTATGCGGCAACCTCTCTCTCTCTGTAACTTCTGTTCGTCCTTTGCGCTCTAGGACCACTCTTACCCAACGTCGAGTATTTGCTGTGACAGGTCCCTCTGCCTGGAATGGTCTTCCCTTCACTATGAACTAAGCTCATGACGGGAATCTCCCCAGCATCTTCTCGCTCGCTCAAGACGTTTCTGTTTCCACGGGGCTCCTGCAGTGAGAACGCCTCTGAATATTTTATACTGCGAGCGACGGCTTATAAATTACTTGATACAGTTCGATAAGATACGATCAATTTCTCATTACATGAGAGCTCCTTCCCATATGATTGTGCTCATGCCATAGTTCATACGCTGCTTAAGAAACCTTCTCTTTACCTTGATGATTTGTCAAATTACTGAACCATCTCAACCTTGAATTTATGTCTAAAATCTAGGAAGGATATCCACGAATCGCATGCAAACCCATCTGTTAGCTAATTCACTAATCTTCCCTTTTCAGTCTGCATAATGGTAAATTTAATTCAATAGAACCTGCACTTCTTACTGTTCCTTATGACACATAGGCCTATGCTCAATGGATAAGGGTAAGGTGACAGCACTTGTTCTGCTTGACTTGTCTGCTGCTTTTGATACTGTGGACAATTATCCTCTTCTTCGTCGTCTCAACGGTCTCAAGCACTGGTTTGGAATCTTTGGTCCTGCAGGAGTGAAATGGCTTAGTAGCCTACTTATCTTAATCCACGCACTAACCTGATTATGGTTTGGTTTTGACGTGCCATCGGTTGATGCTTTGTGCATTAAATGCCGGCGCCATAGAAGTTACTACTTAATAATAAAATACGTGTGTATCGGCGTGTGTATACGTCGACCGCCGGGGCCTATGTGTGTCAGTCTAATCGATTCTTGGTCGTAGATTTCTTCGCTCTGCTGCACAGGTTGACCTGGTTTGTCCCCCAGCCAGAACATCCACAGTACAGCACAGAGAGCTTCTCTGTGAGTCTGTGGTCGATCCAACTTTCTGGAATGATTGCCTAGCACCTTACTACATGTGTGTAGAATTAAAGCACTAAACGTAAGAACGTTGATTTTGATTTTGATTTTTTAAAAATCCTTGATTTTTTATTACCTCTATTTCGTAGGCGCTTGAAAACCATCTTGTTCGATCTTGGTTTTCCATCATTATGTCAATAGCTCTCTCGAAAAGACGTTAAATAAATTTATTGCACCAACAATTAAATGCTGCCGGGACAGTGAACCAAGTCTCAATTGCAACAAGACTTCAGCAGTGAAGATGAGTTTTGGCCCCACACATCAATCTTAATTAAGCCTCTTAAGCGAATTTCATAGAGCTGGGTGCGTAGTTAGAACAATTTGGTAGCAATCTGTTTACAGGAGAGGCTCATAATATAAACACTTGTGTTGTCGTCGTTTTTCCATTTCATTCAAACAGGTGAAGTATCTGACCCGATGAATTTGTTCAAAATTAGCAAGATCAAGGTCATATGTCGCTATAAAAACGTGTTCAATTACATTTACATTCATTCACACCATTTATATAACTGACTTTCATGTCTACGAATATATAAATCGATGTGCTACCATCACCATCATCATCACCACCTCGTACACAATCGGTTTCATAACCAGTGGTTATATTTTACTTCGCTGATTAATTTTACTTCTAGTTCCTATTCACTTCCGTTGAAGCGATTTTACTTATCCTTCTACTTTTAGTTCTCAAGTAATTTTACTTCTACAACTAGTTATGATATTCATATAAATTTACTTCTTCATGTACTCATCAGGTTTCTCTCACGTTCTTACGTTTAGTGCTTTAATTCTACACACATTTTCTCAATGTAATGCTTTATTTAGGCCTAAGCTTTAATCCCACTCAAAAACAGATTTTACTAACACACAGTTTATTGGAACAGTCCATAACCTGACATCAATCGATAATATTAGAGTTCACTTTTTACACTCTATATAACTGCGTGATTCCGCTGCAAATAAAGTTTCAAGTTCGTGGTTTTTTCCTGAGATTAAGACTTCACAGTTGTCTCCAGTTTTATCATTTTACTACTATACATCAGCATTTCCAATTTTTCCCCAATATTTGGGGTGCAACTAAAGTATTTTCACACCACACATTCCCTTTTATGACCAGCGAACAGTCTTGGAAAACTTTAAAATGTGAAAGAAAGATAATAATAGAAGCTAACGAAACTTGTAAATCTTCTCTCTCGGGCACAAGGAATGTTTGGAAATGTTGCACTAACCGTGACTGAGATATGAGATTCACATCACGGCAACAAGAAACGCACATTTGAAACATATTTCTTTAGTGCAGCACTAAAATACAACTCCTAAAAATTAAGTTTCTTAATTTTCGTTCTAAAAATTATTACAGGGCCCTACTTCTGATTCTTATTCACTCCTGAGGGTCTTGATTTCATTTCCTATTCTATTCTCGTTCTTATAATAATTTTTATTCCACTTCTACTTCTACTGCCCAAAATCTTATTCACGAAAATATCACTGAATTAACCAAAACCACCACCGCCATATCCACTACCACAATTAACACCACCACCTGATGCCACAGCACCAATCCACGAGGCCGAGACCGCACGACCGAGTAATACCTAGGGTGGACAATTTAGCGAGAAAATTTTTTTTGACCAGAGTGCTCTATACTGTGTAAACTATATGTAAAACTAAGTGCGGTATAACCAGTTGGTAGCAGTAAAGAATATACTTACTTACTTACTTACTTACCTCGTCGTCATTATCATTTTCAAATCTGATTATTATTGCAACAACCACCGCCATATCCACTGCCACAATCCACACCACCACCTCGTCGTCATTATCATTTCGAATCTTATTATTATTATTATTATTATTATTATTATTATTATTATTATTATTATTATTATTATTATTATTATTATTATTATTATTATTATTATTATTATTATTATGTGAAAATTCATTAATCAGTCAATCGTTGCATGGATAAATTACTGAACACGCCTAATTTGCGTGGTTCCGATGGTGTCTTGAACGACATTGATTGGTAAAGTGTAGACGTTGCTTCGCGGCTCATTTGCAAGCGTTAGATATGAGAGACAATGCATCCAATCCAATGTCACCTGAATACTCATCACCACGAACGCCGATTAAACCAATCTAAGACAACAACAACAGCAACAACAACAACAACAACTATATAACATTAACAAAAGCAATGCACACGCAAAATGACACCAAAACAACAGCAATCGCGACAGAATACGGACGCACGTGAGCATTCTATTTAACAGAAACTGT
Organism: Allolobophora icterica; assembly: GCA_963556255.1. Classification (NCBI taxonomy): domain Eukaryota; kingdom Metazoa; phylum Annelida; class Clitellata; order Crassiclitellata; family Lumbricidae; genus Allolobophora; species Allolobophora icterica. The sequence continues at coordinate 42,552,106 of OY744608.1, read as the reverse complement.
ACAACGATTTGGTAAGACTGAGTGTTGACAGAAACACTGCCGATGACAAAGATTAAGATACTGATGCTGCTGCTGATATGCTTCTGCTCTTCAGATGGAAATCGTATAGGAGCTTTATTATATGTGTGTGTGTGTGTGTGTGTGTGAGTGTGTGTGTGTGTGTGTAGGTGTGTGTGTAGGTGTGTGTGTAGGTGTGTGTGTGTGTGTGTGTAGGTGTGTGTGTGTGTGTGTGTGTGCGTGCGTGCGTGCGTGTGTGCGTGTGTGTGTGTGTGTGTGGGTGTGTTAATCCATGTATCTATCCATTTTATCCATCTATCCATCTACCTAAATATCTACGTATACATACTTTATATCTACTTTATTCAACGATTATTTATATAACAGGATGGAAACTGAATAACAAGGGATTAATTTTAAGGTGATTATCTTAGCCAGTGCTTTTTTATAGAAAAAAAGGTTCCGGAACGGAACAATAGGTGCCGGAACGCAACAATTATGGGCGGGCTAAAATCACGAGAAAAACGGGATTGGGGGTTGGCAGGGGTCTAAATAAACACTTAAACAGTTCAAAAACACTTAAATTAAATTAAAATAAGTAAATTATTGTTTTAATTATTAAAATAAATAAATTATTTTTTAGGAGCTGAAAAAGGTGCCGGAAAGCCGTAACGGCGCGTTCCGGCTGAAAAAAAGCCCTGAATTTCTTAGCTAATTGTTTTCGCAAAGTATTACACTTGCCTTACACTTATAATAATAACAAAAGTACTAATAAATAATAGTAATAATTTTGTACTTCTATCTAATCAGAAGATTTCTAGAGGCATCGATCGATGGTCTCTTCAAGAGAGATTGAATTCAATGTCATAGTCCATGAAAAGAGAAGCTAGGTCGAAATCTGATTGACGGAAGTCAAGATACGTATAGGGTAATATAACCGTGACAGATGAGTTTAAGTTTAGCTTGGAATGAGATAGGAAAAGAAGGCAGAACGCACATAACTTATTAAAGGTTTTAAAAGCAGCTGCTAACCTTTTGATCACTGCCGATGTTGACAGTGAGCTCAGCGAACAGCCAGACATTTCCTTGTTGTTTCGTTTTCCGCCATATTGTTTCCGGTGGACCTTTACCAGTCGTCTCGCGAAAGACTTGAAGTTCTCGGATGTGAAAGCCGAACATGTGATAGTGAAAAGCAAGGCAGTAGGTTCCGGGTAAGGGCGGGGATGGAATGTAGATCCTAAATGCATTAGAAAATCCAACAATTAAATCTGTTAGTTTAAAGTTTGGATATTAAATATTGTGTAGTAATAGTGCCTACGAACATCAATGCTAGAGCGTACGTTTTCTTTGCAATAGCTCTTTACCAGGTCAACCGATTGCCTGAGTTCAGTCTGCTGAGGCTGAAGCTTCTTTTTCCAGAACTTATTTCGCACGAAAGTTCTTTCTCCCGTCACCAAGGCAACTCTGAATTGATGAAAGTTATCATTGTACTAATAAAGGTTCATCAATAATTGATATTTTTACATTTTTAGATTCACGCCATAGAGAGCGTATTAACACAGCAGCTAACAGTGTTTTATCCGACTTATATGAGCATGTCTGGTCGTTACAATAGTTAGTTCAGTGCGCTGCGTGTGACTTGAAGTATGCTCTAATACTCACTTTGCTGTGTCGTTTGGCATACGTGGACTGCTCGCCTCGATGTAGATGTACCAATTTCCGCTGAACGCCTTGTCAGGACCAGTTGGATCTGACGGAGTTGGTTTATCATAAATTGTCCAGTCAAAATTGTCGTCGGTGGCTTGTCTCATTCCGCACCAGTCAGCGGCACTTCCATTGGACATTTCGACGGCGTTTCCATTGGCCACTTCGAAATCGCAGGACCAGTTCCAGTTGCCGGGCAACGGTCGAAACGTCGTCGTCGTTGTATCTGTAATGTAATGTTAAAACTCATGAAGCGTCAAAGGAATAATATGATCGTCTATTATTATCAGGCACAAAATTTACTTCCAGAATATGCAGACATGGCAGGACAGGCCGCCGGTATTGCATGCTCAGAGAACGAGTGATGTTTCGTATTAAATGCTGTAGTTCCGGGAGTATATGTTTTTGGCTAAAGGTAGACCTAGGGGCAATCCGGCTACTCCTCCATTTGATTTGGAGGGCACCGATTTGGTCCACAAATTGGTTAGGACGAAGGTCGCTTACAAACGGTCATGATAAAGCTAGGAAACAAAAATAGCTTCTCATTAATTGGATTGTCAAAAATCCATGGAAACCAAAAGTGCCATAAAATGCAAACTTATTTCTAACAATGACGATTGAAAAAGTCAACACTTTCCCGCAAAATTGATTGTTTACTTGGGCCTCTTCTAAACTTCTGGATTCCAATTGATTTTGATTTTTGCTCATTTTTTCACACAATTTTAATGATACTGATTTGGCCATATTCAATATTAATGAACGTGTAGTGTTCTTGTCAAAACGTAGATCTACCTGCGATGACAATATTCCGAGTGCTAGACGTAGTGTTCGCTGGAGGTACATTGGAAATCGATGTAGTTGAAGTATTCGCAAATGGTGATGACGATGGTGATGATGACGACAAAGTCGGAGACGACAAACTAAAAGGTGTTTTTCGGGGAAATAGGTTCGACGAAGGTGCCATTGTTGCAGTTTGTGGAGTTGTCGTTGAGGTTCTCCTTATTGTAGGCGTTTCGCGTATCATTTTAGCCGTTGTAGATTTAGTTGCAGGTGTTGTTGTTGTTGTCGCTGTGTTTGTAGTTGCAGGTGTTGTTGTTGTTGTCGTTGTGTTTATCGGCTTAGTTGTTGTAGTTGTAGTCGCAGGTGTCGTTGTTGTAGTCGTTGTAGGTGTCGTTGTAGTCGATGTAGGTGTTGTTGTAGTCGTTGTAGGTGTTGTTGTAGTCGTTGTAGGTGTTGTTGTAGTCGATGTAGGTGTTGTTGTAGTCGTTGTAGGTGTTGTTGTAGTCGTTGTAGGTGTTGTTGTAGTCGTTGTAGGTGTTGTTGTAGTCGATGTAGGTGTTGTTGTAGTCGTTGTAGGTGTTGTTGTAGTCGTTGTAGGTGTTGTTGTAGTCGTTGTAGGTGTTGTTGTAGTCGTTGTAGGTGTTGTTGTAGTCGTTGTAGGTGTTGTTGTAGTCGTTGTAGGTGTTGTTGTAGTCGATGTAGGTGTTCTTGTAGTCGTTGTAGGTGTCGTTGTAGTCGTTGTAGGTGTTGTTGTAGTCGTTGTAGGTGTTGTTGTAGTCGATGTAGGTGTTGTTTTAGTCGTTGTAGGTGTTGTTGTAGTCGTTGTAGGTGTTGTTGTTGTCGTTGTTGTAGGTGTTGTTGTTGTCGTTGTTGTAGTCGTTGTTGTGGAAGTCGTTGTCGCTGTAGTTGTTGAAGTGAGTGAATTTCTTCGACATTCGCTCGGATCTCCTCGTCTAAAGAATAAGCCCAAGAAAACTGAGTTAAATTACTATTTATTACCAGTGACTTCTGCAGTCACAAAATGCTGTTCAGCCTTATGGTTCGTCCATTAATGATTAATTATATCAAAAAATTTTAGGCAGCTTTTGACCCTCTCCCTCCCCCTTGTCATCAACTGTCAAACATTCAAGGACCCCCTAATAAAATTATGTCAAAAATAAGTTGCCCCCCAATTTTTTCCATCAAGAAAGAAAACTCGAAATATTAGATTTTCGAAAAGAACCCACGATATTTGCATTTAAGAGATTTTCTGATTAATCTGGGAACAACAAACAAGACAATTTAAAACGAAGAAGATATCGCGTTTGATTAAATTTTAAAAAAATAGATCACTCATAAAGATTTTCCGAATCTATGGTTGCTTTTTGATTAAATTATTGTTGACGTCTATTTATTTTGAAACACCTCCTCCCCTCTGTCAAGAATTATTGTCAAACTTTCTCAAATCTTTCCGTCCCCCATTTTGTTGACATAATTAATGGACGACCCTTTACACTCCTGCATTAGGCGCTATAAAAATATAGCTTACTGTATAACTCATTTCTTCGAACATTACTAGGACTGGAAAGTCCAGGAGTATTATTTTGTAATAAATAGCTGACCAGTAGCATGACCTCCAGTTTGGACCTGTCTTAAACCTCCCAAGGAGATTATGTGTAAGTGGTGCATAAAAACGCCTTGAAATGCGTTGCTATTTGATCACTAAGAAATGGACGATTACATAATGAATTAATTTAAACTTGCCTTCTTGGATCGACTATCTTGTAGATGCTTGTTGTGAAGGCCTGAGTGCTGGGATTGCTCGTGGTCAGAATGTACAGCTCTCCTGTCAAGCATATAAATTATGACGGAAAACTTTTCTCACCATGGAATAAAATGCTATACGTTTATTGAGTATATAATATAAAAATCTACGATAAACCAGTTATAACCGGGGTGAAACGAGTTGGGTTCCAGGAGCAAATGAGCTTTGTGTAAGGTTCCGTCATTACAAAAAGGTTGAAAACCACTGCAATGAAGGTACATGGAGTGCGGCTGTGGTGTATTTTGCATAGCCCAAGATGGCATGCTAGAGTAAATATTATTGGAAAAGTGTCTTTTTAAACAACGTGTAGACCGTGACGCAATATACGATAACGGTGTGAATAATTATGTTTCCCTCTCTACGATACCCAATATGTTTTACGCGATTGTTTGCACTGCTGTTAACGATTAGCAATCATTAAAGTTTAGTTCAGCTCAGTTTAATTAACGCGAGGCTTCCGTAATGAGCATATAATGCCCCCAATGATAATGTCTGCTGGACTTATTAAAGACACAGTTATCATCGTCAAAACTCATCAGTTTTACCCTCGTCGTCTTCGCCGAAAGACAAAATATTTCGTTCGAAGTCGGGTGTCAGGTCGTTGAAACAGACATCTTTCCCGCACGTGAAGACCTCCTTGTTTTCCCACTGCGTTGGAGAAGTTTCCCTTAGACGGAAGAGTTTCCTGAAATCATAATCCTTACAGGTGTGGACTGCTGAGTTTAAATGCACCGAAGAAGCTCCCTACGCAATTAGTAAACGCCGGTTAATAAGTTGGTTGCTATGACTTAACTTTAATGGGCGCTAAAATCATCTGGAGGTTACGATTCACAAAGTCCAAACAATCTTCTGGGTTCATGGGAGTTTAGATGTGTTATGGAAAAGTCTAGAAGTTACACTTAATCCATTCAATACATCAATGCAGAATGGGTTAAAGGTAGCAGCAAAGTCTACCACTCACTGATTAATGATATACCATTCTGAATTAGCAGATTATTGTACGCCATTTATAAGAAAAGCAGATGTGTTCAGATCTTGTTCTCCGTGTGTCAACCCTCGAAGCTGGAATACCTGAGTCTCATGCTAAATCCAGTTCTTGTTTTTCGAATTCCAGTCCATGTCTTAATCCTTCCAACTTTTCATCCATCCATCCATTCGTCCATCAATCTATTCAACTAAACAGCCATCTGTCCATCCATCCATCATCTCGTTAGTCCATCTGTTCATCCATCCATCCGCTCTTACTTCCTTCCGTCCGTCCATCCATCTGTCCGTCCGACCATTCGTCAATCCGTCCGTTAATTCACTCATACGTCCATCTGTTCGTCCGTCAGTCCATCTATCCATATATCCGTCCATCCGTCCATCCGTCCGTCCATCTATCCATATATGCGTTCATCCGTCCATCCGTCCGTCCATCTATCCATATATGCGTTCATCCGTCCATCCGTCCGTCCATCTATCCATATATCCGTCCATCCGTCCATCCGTCCGTCCATCTATCCATATATGCGTTCATCCGTCCGTCCGTTCGTCCGTTCATCCATTCGTCCATTCGTACATCTATCCACACATCCATCCGTCCATCCATCCATCCGTCTATCCATCCATCTATCTATTGTGGTGTATATAAGCTTACCCATATCCGTAGTCTGCGTAGAAATAGAGTCCTTGGAGGTTCGGATTGTTGCAACCTCGGTAGACATATCCTCCGATGATGCAGTTGCCGACGCTGTGATCATACGCATAGATAGGAAACTCCTCGTTCGCTGCACAGAATTAGCAACACGACAATGTAAGACAATGTTTCGCTATACCCATCCATCCATCCATCCATCCATCCATCCATCCATCCATCCATCCATCCATCCATCCATCCATCCATCCATCCATCCATCCATCCATCCATCCATCCATCCATCCATCCATCCATCCATCCATCCATCCATCCATCCATCCATCCATCCATCCATCCATCCATCCATCCATCCATCCATCCATCCATCCATCCATCCATCCATCCATCCATCCATCCATCCATCCATCCATCCATCCATCCATCCATCCATCCATCCATCCATCCATCCATCCATCCATCCATCCATCCATCCATCCATCCATCCATCCATCCATCCATCCATCCATCCATCCATCCATCCATCCATCCATCCATCCATCCATCCATCCATCCATCCATCCATCCATCCATCCATCCATCCATCCATCCATCCATCCATCCATCCATCCATCCATCCATCCATCCATCCATCCATCCATCCATCCATCCATCCATCCATCCATCCATCCATCCATCCATCCATCCATACATCCATCCATCCATCCATCCACACATCCACACATCCATACATCCATCCATCCATCCATCCATCCAACATACCCACCCACCCACTCACCCTCTCATGCAAGCCCATTACCTCTAGACATCACCCAACCGATTCACCCATCCAAGCATGCATGCATGCATGCAACCATCCATCTATCCATCCATGCACCCATGCACCCATGCATCCATCCTTTCACTCATCCACCTACCAATCCATCCATCTATCCATCCATCCATCCATCCATCCTTCCTTTCGTCCTTTCTTTCTTTATTTCTTTCTTCCTTCCTTCCCTTCGTCCTTCCTTCTGTCCTCCCTTCCTTCCTCATTTCCTTCCGTCTTATCATTCTCAATAAACGAATTATAATTACCAATCCTGCCGCACATATAATTAGAGTTGTAGCATTCGGAGCCTTCCCGAGTGTTCCAGCCATAGTTTCTGCCACTCTTGATGATGTCGACCTCTTCCCATCTGGCTTGACCCACATCACCACAGAAGATCCTTCCACGACCATACCCTGCAAAATGCGAGTAAAGAGAATTTATCTAACTTGAATGGCGGGATGGACAAACGCTCGAGGGTGAGCGGGTACGATCGTGTTCACGTACCGAGAGACCGACAGAAATTTTGATCGATCCAAGCGAACAGCAGCATGCTTCCATTGCATCCATTGCATCCTTGTATATTGCACCTTCTGAACAAACACGGAACAACGACACCTCGAGCGTATCCAGGGTACATTCGAAATTCTGATTACAAGGCTTTTCGACAATCGCTGGTTTTATTGTATATTGGCGAGGTAAATTGTTTGTCTTATGTGTATATATATATATATATTATATATATTTATAGCCTAAAGGTGTATCACTTATAAGACAAACTCTATATATATATACACACAAAGATATATATATATATATATATATATATATATATATATATAGAGAGAGAGAGAGAGAGAGAGAGAGAGAGAGAGAGAGAGAGAGAGAGAGAGAGAGAGAGAGAGAGAGAGAGAGAGAGAGAGAGAGAGAGAGAGAGAGAGAGAGAGAGAGAGAGAGAGAGAGAGAGAGAGAGAGAGCGGAATGAATAAAGGTTTAACCTATATCGCTAACCTGTCTCTGGATCTCCTGAATCGACGCTGCATCGCCACATGTTTCGACATCCGTAAGCGAATATCTCTGGCCTGGCTCCCCTCGGAGTGTAGACGAATGGATTGGTCGGTGGAATGGCATAGGCCGTTCCATTGCCACGCCCATCAACGTCTATCCGAAGCACTTTCCCAAGCAAAGTACTCCTGCATCATCAGTCACATTGCAACATTATCACTTGGAAAGTAATATTACGCGAACATACTCGTGCCAAAGCTTTCTGATATTAGTCACCAAGTTTTAAGCGTTCGTTTGTATTGGAAATTTCCATGCCATCATTGGATTATATACTTCTTGATGCACGCGGTGATCACGCGCTGACAGTCAGGCCTACACCTAGCTGACACCCAGTGATCAAGTGCCTCTGCTTTCTGGATGCGTCTAGCGGCCACGCATTGAACACAAGGTGCATGGTAGTGTTGCGACGTCGGTTAGCGCGCAATTTATCACCTTGGGTCTTGCGCGGGAAAATGCAAGCCTACGTTGTTATGAGATGGCGCTTTTTGGAAAACCGCATACTTGCACAATAGCGCAGAGTCTGCAAAATCTCACGTTTGTGCTGTGAGTATGATCTAAACTAGTCCGAGTTGGTTGCTCATTGGCGGGAAAGGACCTGTAAAGGCGGACGCAAATGAAATTTACAGAGCGCGAAATGATTTTGTAGAGATGGTCTATCGTGTACTGTTTGAGCTGCAAAAATGTCGTTGATAAATGCGTGCGCGTTGAGAATTTTATGTCTAGCTCTGAAATACTGGGTTGTCACTGAACCATCCCTTAATTAATATTAGGGTCGAGAAATCAAAGACTACGTGTATTTACTGGATTTAACGTTACGCTACAAATCGGGCGAGTTGATACTTAGAAGTCCGACCGACTGATAACTTCGGAAGGTCGTCCGCAAATCACCATCGTCGTCACCATCGTCGTTTACCTCTTTGTCGTTGTTATCATCGTCAACTTTATCCATTGACAATCTTCATCGTCGTTGTCTCGTCATCATTCTGATAATTATCATTATCACCAACGCCAGTAGTTGTGCAGAGCTACACTCGTTAGTCATGGTAGTATTTGCAATTCTATTACTATTCGTAACATTCATTAAGCGTTTACGCTACAACCTACAATCCAGTTGACAGTGAATGGTTTCGATGGTTAAGAAGATAGGCCTTATGTCTATACCTACAGGTTTTGTGCGTTGTTGGAGGGGTCGCCCCCTGATCCACCGTCTCCTGTCGTTATGTACAGATAGCCATCAATTCCAAAAAACATCTAGAACAAAGTAATCGGAATATATCACAAAATCTACAGACACAGAATACGCTTCTAATGCGCCTTCTATAAATCTAATGACCACGGCGTATCAAAGCGTCGGTCGAGTAAAACCAACGTAATAAAAATGTATTTAAACGTCTCTGTGCTCTCTCTTCCCGCCTTCTTTGGTCTGCTGATCGGCTTGATCTCCTTGTTCCCCGGGCTAGGACTACCATTAATCAACACCGTGGTTTTGCCATCCTTGGCCCCTCCTTATGGAACGAAATACTCCATTCGATCCGTATTAAGACCTCACCCTCTTCTTTCCGCTGCTTGAAGACCTTCCTATTTCCTCGGGGCTGTCACGCTGAGAGCGCCTCTGAATTGCCTATATTGTGAGCGGCGCTTTATAAATTCTCAGATATGATACGATAGGCAATATGTTCGTTGCTAAATTAAATTGATAGGCAAGTGGGAACGCTCTGTCTGAACGATGAGGAATTTATATACACGTATAATTGTTAAAAGGTGTAAATAGTCTTGCAATGGAAAACCTAGGAAGCAATAAATTGTCCTTAAAGTTCCTTAAGAAAGGCAGCCTATACCTTTCTGCCGAGTAATTGCGTAAGAGTCGAACTGACCGAATTTACAGAAAACAATCAACAGATAGGCCTAACTCAATAACACATGCATGGCTAGAATGATATTGGCAGTCTGCTTCTCGGCAGAACTGTGGCAATAAAATCATCATTTACATCGAACTCTTCTCTTTAACCACTGAAAATCGACAGTAGAACGGCCCATAGAAGACTGGATTACTTAAATAAATTACAAATAAGTGCTTTTTATGGTAACTAGACAAGGGAATGGCACAGTGGCTGTTCAAAGATAACTTTTTCGGCTGTTCTTCCCTTTCTTCACCCTTTCCGCTGACGTCACTATGCAATTCCCTCCGTAGCCTACCTCTACAGTTTCCTCTGTCATTTCCTCATATCTTTCATTTTCCCGTGTTATATCATCATTCACCCCAGTCTCGGGCCCCTCCGATGAGTTTCAGGTCTTACCTCTCCCCCGTTATGGTTGCTAAAGTGCTTGTCAATCTCTAGCAGCACTCTTTCCGACGTCCTGTTTGCCGTATTCCTGTTTCCGGTTGAGGTCGTGAACTCGCTTATCCGGTTGCGGAAGTCTCCGTTTCCTCCAATCGAAAAGTAAACGTAGAACTTCTGGTTGACGCGGAAGTTCGGGTGGAAGGCCATCCCGAGAAATCCCCGCTCGTCGCCTGGACTGGCCGATTCGAGAACGAGGTTCGTTATGTCGAGAAAGAAGTCGTTCCTGTGCGTTCCGTTCTTGTAATAGATCGTCACGAGTCCCAGCTGTTCGCCGATGAAGATTCGACCACTTCCGTCGTCCGGAGAGAGAAGGAGCAGTGCATTCCGGAGATTCGAAGCAAACTTCTTCATGCACAGACACCCCTCTGTCGTCGAGTAGTTTCGGGTGAACTGCGGGTTGTTGAGTAGATCAGGATAACAGTACGTCATATCGGTTATCCTAACGGCCGTGCAGAAGTTGGATTCACCGGATCTCAAAGCGTTGAGGACGACCGTCGAGTTGGTGACGTAGGCAACGATGTCCGGACATGATCGGTAGATGTCGCCGCAGTAGCCTCGACACAATCCAGGAAATGGTTTCTTCACGTACGTCGTCTCGGCGTCGTACACGTGAACGGCGAGTGGCGAGCATTCTAGGCTGAGGTACGCTGCGCAGGTAGCGTTCGTTACGTGAGCGACGGCGAGATTGTAGCGAGTGCTTATTCTCTGGTCGTCGTCGCTCGTGCAGCAGCCAAGGTCCGAGTACTCGCGGCAGAAACTGAGGCCACCGACGGCCTTGAATGGTGGACCGAAGTCCAAGCACAGTGGATGTCCCTCACAGAACCCGAAGAACCAGGGACATGAGGACAGAACGATGACGACGATAAGGACAGATCGACCGAAGGCCATCATTTTGTAGGGTGCACAGTCAGTATTTTTCAGATAGCTAAATTCAACAAGACAAACGGTCATTTATTCAACCATTCTTTCCTTCATCCACTGACATAATTCATCGAATAACTGCATTCAAACATTCGTGCATCATTGCTTCAATACCTTCTGTTGCTGTAACGCCCGGAGTTACATGCATTAGTGCAGGCTCGCTGAGGGGGGGGGGTCAGAGGGACAAATGCCCAGGACCTGGCGATTTTTAGGGGGCCGGGCCCGCAATGAACTTTATTATCAGCTATACAAAGTTTATGATTTATGCCTCTTTAAATATAATATTACTGACACTTAACTACAATCAGTTTCAACTTCAAGTATCTGAATATTACCTTACTTATATATATTTTTTTAATTTTCTGATTCAGCCTAAAGATATATTAGAGGCCCGTGACTGTTCTGTCTATATATGGGCTCGGAATGTCTGTCTGCAGCGCTGCATTATTGCAGTGACGCAGTCGTAGACCTAACAAAAACATACATGGCGGTCATGAAATGGTTTATGCACTGTTGTTGTTGATTGGAGTTTGGGGAGCAGTCGTGACTAAGATGGCCCCCTTAGTTCATGTACTATTGTATTCAGTATTTTATACCTACCTGCGTTCATGCAAACCGTTCGTTGTTTGACTCATTCCTTCGATCGTACATTGGTTCATTCTTACATGTGAAATAATTAATTTCCATATACATGTATTGTATGAATTTATATATATTTGTGTATTTAATTTTATTAATTAATTAATTGGAGAATAATTATCGCTTTACGTACACATGTGTATTGTATATGGGCCTACATGAAGGTCTATGCTTTAACAGCTCTCCATCTATATAGAATGAACAAATTAACCAATATTATGTAAATTAATTTTGCATTAGAAAAGCTATAGATTGCATTTGTTCACACTGTTTCTGTTTATATTAAAATCCAGTTGAACGGATGTTTTGTTAATCACTCGTGATTTCATGCCTGTTTGATGCTTCTTATAGGTGACCCTACTCTACCAATTTAACTGAATTCTCAAATAACTTGTTTATTACCAATTATTATTATTTAGATGTTAGTTTATTATTCCATTAGAATAAGTAGAAGAGTCCAAGCTACGAAGAAAGTCTATCATCCCTTCAAAGAGAGAATCCATAGATTGCCTCAATCTATCGAGATAAGGCCAGAGGCGGCTCTACACCAGGGCGCGCCATGGCAAATGCCCTGGTAAAAAAGGCTTTGCCATGGTCGTTGCCCTGCCAGAATTTTTGCTCTGTCCACAATTTGTTCGGGGCATAAATCGCCCCCTGCACTGGTTTCTTGTATGACTGCCCTGGTTATGCCCTGGTTACAAAAAATGTCTGACGCCGTCACTGGATAAGGCTTAGTAGTTATTTAAGTAATAGATGTCGTATAGGAAATAGGAACTGTTGTGCAACGTTATTGAATCAGTCAATTAATTTATTTCAAATTCTCTCTGATGACTGACGTCTCAGTTGATGTTACTTCTTCTAATGTAGTGCAGTCTTGTTGTCAAGACCTTAAACCTCAAGACCAAGACCAAGACCAAGACCTTGAACCTCAAGACCAAGACCAAGACCAAGACCTTGAACCTCAAGACCAAGGCCAAGACCAAGACCTTGAACCTCGAGACCAAGACCAAGACCAAGACCTTGAACCTCAAGACCAAGATCGAGACCAAGACCCAGAAAAATCACAGTCGTATCCAGACTTCTATTCCTTACTAAAAATTGTCAAGTCGAAATACTCGTTATTTTAATGAAAACATGAGTTTTTTTCTTTTATTCAAGCAAAACAACTCTAAATGGAGACTGCAGAGAATTCCGAATTCGTATTTACAAAAGTCCTTCATGCGAAATGTTATTCCAAATGCCTGTTGAATTTTATAAAAACTAATTTGCTCAGAATTTTCTGACCAAGACTTGACCTGTGGGGCCTCATAAAAATTCTGCCATGTGAAAATATACGGTCTACAAGTGCTGAAATCGTTAGCACACAAAGCAGCTTTTCAAGAACCGGATGTAAATGTACAAATTAATCGTGATGTCTGTTTTGAAATCATTCCATGGTAAATAACCGGAAGTCAAAATAATTGTCCAAAACAACGTGAAGCCTCATTCACACCGTGTACATACTAAAGCAATAGCTATTTGAGTAATTATTGGATAAATTTTTAAAATTCTTGCCGTTTGTTAAAATTAATGACTGTTCATATTGACAAAAGTCTTGGTCTTGGTCTTGCAAAACCAAGACCAAGACTTTGAACCTCAAGACCAAGACCAAGACCAAGACCAAGACCTTGAACCTCAAGACCAAGACCAAGACCAAGACCTTGAACCTCGAGACCAAGACCAAGACCAAGACTTTTAAAAACGAACTCGAGTGCACTCGAGACCAAGACCTTGGTCTCGAGGACAACAAGACTGATGTAGTGCAAGGTTGTCTTTCACAAACTAGTTAACGACACGGATAAAATAATATTAGGTCCTACACTTTATGTAGCCCTACAGTGGGTTTTGCATATCCATTACTGATGCATAAGTCCAGCAGCCTCGAAATGCTGATTATAGTAAATCTGGGTTAACATGTAGAGTGAAACGTGAAGCCACACGGGAATCAATAGCTAAATGTAAATGTAGGCTACGCGATTTTCTATAGCGACCGTATATATGGCCTCGAATTGATCGGGTGAGATCCTTCACCACCGCTGCCCTTTTGAATAGGCTCCACGCCATTTAAGGTCCCCGTGTACGGACCGTGCTACACCGAGATTTAAATCTCTGAAAGAAGCCACCTTCGGGAAGCGAACCGCGATCCGCATGCTCTCTTACACAGAGGAGTACAGGACGCAGCCTACACTTTTACTGATGTATCTAACTGGGCCAGTAAGGTGTAAGTATACTAGAGACTGAGCAACCGTCTTTCACTTACCTGTTGACTGTATGCCTACCTATATAATTATCTCAGTGCTTGGCGTTTGGTATTCAAGCGCATGTGTCAACGCCTAGTGTGAACTAACAAACGGGTCTATAGAAGAGACTTGGCAATCTTATAGGCAGTTACACCGGAAGATACACACAAACACACATACACCTGTTTTTGCACAACTTGGTGTACTCTTTGTTGTGGTTTTGACTTCATACGGGATTGACCTTTTACAAGGCCTGGTTTTTCCCCTCTCTCTCTCCTTCTGTTTAAGACGAAAATGGCTTTTAGCAATACACAGAAATATTGTCTACCAAAGCGTACAGAAGGATCCTTCTATACACTTTGATTGTCTACTACAGATATTTATAAAATACACAGTCACGAGTATGTACCGCGTGGTACATACGATGTATTAGTTTCGACACGCACGAATTCACACGATGATAAAAGGCCTCTAGTCGTTACGTATTCCGCCAATGCACGTCCGTGCCTTAGTGACAGGCAGTGCCAGTCCCAAGCCTGGATGAAGGAGGAGGGCGTCGCTAATGACCTTGTAGCTTCCCCACTAGCTTAAATAAGTAATTGTTCTTTTTAAAGTGGTATTGTATAATATAATATTTTATAATTAAACTCGCAAAGATAGTTTTCCGATTTTAAGTCAGGGTGCAAATAAATCTTAAATAATTACTACAAACCAATATCTGTGGTCCCTTTCTCTTGAAAATGTTGTAAAATGCTGATGCACGAACATCTGAAGTATAATAATCTCTATGTCTTCTATGTAGCGTAGCTTCCACGCACCAATGGGTGCAGCCAGTCTATTTAAATGGTAATTATTCATGTAACGCTGACCTATTCCTTAGGGTGTCATGCTTGGTGCTTTTTGTTTACATTATACACCACAACACCATGTAGGCTACACTGCTCAACATTCACTCACTCGGTTATTCATTCCTATGCTGATGATACCTAAGACTATATTTCATTTGACAATTTGTCTGTGCCGCTGCCTTTGAGGAGGTGCAGTCTTGGATGGCGACCAATTCACTCGCTGACGGCGATCGTGTTTGACAGATGGGGGGGGGGGAGACTAGGGACACTTTTGAACTGATCTGGTCAAAAAACAGGTGAATTTTTTCTCTCACCTTTTTGGTGTTTCTTCAAAGTTGGGTGAGGGGGTACAACTGTATACTGTGTCTCCCACTGTTAAATGTGGGGTCTTGTCCCTGTCAACCGGGGAGCGCCGCCCATAAATTCACTCCTCCTCAATTCGTCGAAGACTGAATTCCTGCTACCGAGCACTACACAGCAACTTAGAAATATGGATGACTTAAATCATAGAATGACTCGTTGTTCTAAAAAAACATCGGATGACTCATTTGTTGTTCGTATTATAACTTGTGCGTTGTTTTCGATTCTACTGCATCTCTCACTGACTATGTAAATGGTATTTGTAAGTGTTCATATGTACACAGGGAATGTGTATTTTACAGGGAATGTGTATTTTCAGGGAATATGTATATTCCCTGAAAATTTCAGGGAATGTGTATAGAAATCACTTGAACATTTCAGGGAATATGTATATGATTTTCATCGCTAATCCAGCTTCTAGCCTTAGTTACATTTTCATCGCTAATCCAGCTTCTAGCCTTAGTTACATTTTCATCGCTAATCCAGCTTCTATAGTCTAAGTTATATTTTCATCGTAGATCCCGCTTCTATACACATTCCCTGAAATTTTCAGGGAATATACATATTCCCTGAAAATACACATTCCCTGTAACATATACACGTATGTGTATTCGTGACTTAGGCTACGCAGAATTAGGCGTTATATTCCCATGTCTTTAAGGATATCTCTGGCTCAGGCATTGGTCTTGAGTTGCCTTAATTACTGTAACTCATTGCTTACTGGTATCACAAGTAAAGCATGCTAAAACTACAAAGAGCTTAGAATTCCTAGGCTTGGGCCACAACTAATACGTCCATATATGAATATTCAACACCTGCATTTGAATCTTTGCATTGGCTTCCTTTTCAGCAGAGGCTTTGCTTCAAATTGGGGCTCGTAGTTTATAAGACACTGAGCTCTGGCCAACCACAATACTTAAAATCAGTCTTTATTTTTCAGTCTTACCCTCTATAACACCAGGTCATCTGATTGGTGATTGCTTTTTCTGCCATATCTAAAACTAGAACTGTTTTAGGTGCACGAGCATTTTCGGTTGCAGGACCTAGGTTTTGGAACTCTCTCCCGGTATCCGTTCTGTTCAATCACTCGTGCCATTCTGTTCTCAGCTTAGGACCTACCATTCTCAAATTGTGTGTCAATAGTAATCGACTGCTTCTGTTCCTGAAGTGATCTTCCGGATATTGACCTGATTACGGTTAGGTTTCATGCGCCATCGGTTAATTCCTGGCACATTAGACACCGGTGCGATAGAAGTTACTAAATACAATTAATAGAACTAATATATTATATTGTATCCAAACCATTTTTTATTCCAATCTGGTCGCTCAACCTCTATTGTGTTGACGGATATATGCATGACGAAATTTCTCGGCTTTGAAGAATAACGAATTCTTCGAAATCTTCTTTTAGCTTACAAAAGCAGTCGACAGAAACTCTGAATCATTCGTTCCCACTCAAGTATAGCTGGAATTCCACAGGATGCGAGGTACACTACTCTGTTGGTTTAAGAATGCATAGCCTATCAGTAACAGGCAACAGAAGGGTTCATGCAACGGGACCCTGCTATGAAACCTATTCAAGGTGGGGAAGTACGCCCTGCATCAAGGATCGATCCTTTGTCCTTTTTTTATTATATATGAACGACATCTAGAATTCATCAAAACTATTTCACTTTACGGTTTTAGTTTATTCGCTGATGCCAGAATGTCTTTTTGTCCAACAAAAAATCTTTAGACGTTTTATTTGAGTTTGTTGACAGAGAACTATAGAATCAGTCGCGAACTGGTTTCAGGCAAATAGGTTATCCCTTAATCTAAGTATAAGACATATTTAATATTATTCTTTCATATTATTCTTTTCACTTGAAAACTTATTTCTGGCCAAATTCTAAAAATCCACATTCACAGCCAGCAAATTGCACGACTAGCTTCTTCTGAATGTTTTGGTGACTTCATCAACATTCACCTAACATGAAAAGAACATAGCGCCTATAGCTTCCCCCATAGTCAAAATTTAGAATGAATTCTAAAAGCATTGGTATATTGAATGGCATTCAATATGTTCTGCCTCAGTTTATGCTGCTCAATCTGTACTATGCTCATTACTCACTCATCTACCTAAACTCTTCTTATTCCAACCTCAATTGGGCTGCTAATTATCCTTATCGGCTAAAAGATTAACCCATGATACAACGACGTGAGATATGAGCTGAACTGCTAAACAGCACTTGGACTTGACGCCGATTTTATTTTCTCGACAGTTGTGGAAAATGTAAACAGACATTTTCCACAATGCTGAATCGACATAATCAGAAATTATTACCTTGAATATTGATGTTTTTTCTTGTTCTTCTCTCAAGTTACCCAACCAGATACCAAGGCAACCTCCGTAGTAGTGTATGCTCGATCAAATACGAGGTAGGTCTACTATAACATGAAATGCAATAGCCCGTCAATATGGCATTGCCCTTACACATTAGAAAATTGTGTAATTTGCAGTCTTATATAAACAACAGCTGCGTAAAATTCTAAATGATGACAAACGACTTAATTTGTACCGTGCTGTATATTTTAATTAAGTTTTGATTTTCGTTTAGTAGGTCTTGTAGACTACACGAATCAATTATTTCTACAGTTGAGATTCCCACGTGCACGTGTGTATTGAATGACATAAACTAAAGTTCTTCATCACCATCGATGGCACAGGCGTAATTTGCAGTCTTGTTGTCACGACCTTAAACCTCAAGACCAAGACCAAGACCTTGAACCTCAAGACCAAGACCAAGACCAAGACCTTGAACCTCAAGACCAAGACCAAGACCAAGACCTTGAACCTCAAGACCAAGACCAAGACCCAAAAAATCGCAATCACATCAAGACTTCTAAAATTGTCAAGTCGGAATATTCGCTATTTTAATGAAAACATGAGTCTTTTATTTTATTCAAGCAAATTAACTTTAAATGCAAACTGCAGAGAAATCCGAATTTGTATTCAAAAGTTCTTCATGCAAACTATTATTCCAAATGCCTTTTGTAGGCCCCTATTTTATAATAAACCAATTCGCTCAGAATTTTCTGACCAAGACGTGCATGGTGGGCCTCATAAAAATTCCGCCATGTGAAAAAATACGTTCTACAGGTGCTGAAGTCGCTGACACACGCAAAGAAGCTTTTCAAGCACTGGATGTAAATGTACAGATAGTGAGTCCTTTTGAAATCTTCCCATGGTTTATCATACCGTCTGATACAGAATAACTGTTGCTGCTGCCAATGGGTTTTCCTGACCAACAAGACTTGTATCCATCCATAGATATTGGTCGTATGATGCAAGCAGGCTTGATACAGGATTCTTGAGTTCTGTTAAATGACTGTTCATATTGACAGCCGGTCTTGGTCTTGGTCTTGCGAGACCAAGACCAAGACTTTGAACCTCAAGACCAAGACCAAGACCAAGACCTTGAATCTCAAGACCAAGACCAAGACCTTGAACCTTAAGACCAAGACCAAGACTTTTAAAAACGAACTCGAGTGCACTCGAGACCAAGACCTTGGTCTCGAGGACAACAAGACTGGTAATTTGTTGGGGTACGAGGGGTACCCATACCCCCACTTTTTTGATTGGGGTACAGTACCCCCACTTTTTGAACAATGCCAATCAATATTTTGTTATTGTGCCTTCCCAGAGATCGCAGTCTAGCCATACTTCGTGTATGTAAGAAACTGGTACCCCACTTTTTAGACCAAAGTTACCCCTCTGATTGATGCTGCTTGTTAATTGGGTTTGGTGGTCCTAATTAAACTGGACTGTGATCCACTGGTCCCTTGTGGGTCTGCCGTTTGTTCCACAATAACCTGCTAGCGCTCATATTAACTCTGTATTTTCTATTGTCAGTTTCTGGGATCGATAAGCGAAGAGGTAAGAACGGATGTATGTAAGTATGTACATTCGGGTGGATCCAATTTTTTCAGTTTGGCAGAATAATTAATTTCAGGAAGTTACAAACTGTTAACAGACTGCTATAGTCAGTCCGCAAATACAAAGGTCCAGTGTTGGGTTTTTGAAAGTTGATTCAGGTAGTCGAAGTTTATGAAAGCGAAGCGCTATGAATTATGGGTCAGGGCTGTGGAATATAATGGGAGCCAGGCAATAAGTGGATTCCATAGGCGGAGCTTAAAGAGCGAACGATTTCAGAGCATACTATTTGAAAGTTTTGAAAATTTAAGTCTAAATGAAATTTTAATACATGTATAGGCCTATTGTGGCGATCGTGAACCGCGCGGGGTGGGGTTAATTGACTCCAATTAACCCAGATCTAGGCTTCGAGCCACCCACAATCACTGCCCTTTCTAATTAGGATGTAAAATTAGCCGTTCCATGCTTTCTTTTTTCAAAGTCACCGTTCCCTCCAATCTTAAGGTTCAGGATTTGTCGTTTCACGGTTTCTGTTATATAGAGAGACAACACTACAAAGCTCTGTCTCTGGACCTGACCCTGCTTCTTCCGCTGTCGCCGGGTGAGCAATGTCCTGTGGATGGTCCTTTCTCAGAACAGGTATTAAACCTGTTATTAGCAACAGTCGTGTCTTTCTCAGATCATATGGCCTTTCTCTTCACCGCCACCACTCAACATCTCGATCGTGACTCTGGAACTATGTGGCCACTGCAGTCGATCTCGTATACTTCCTGGTTAGATATTTGTACCTATGACAAATCTCTCTGCGTCGCTCTGCCCTATAGGCACATGGAGTCTATATTGGGCCATGCGTCGTAATTCCCAGTCCCACCATTTAACTTATCACGTTCCATTTCCTTGTGCAAGACGTACGTTGGTCATGCAACTTTACTTATACTTACTTACTTACTTCTTACTCTAATCCATCCTTCCAAGCTTTCTCGTCTTCATCGAAACCCGCCTTAGCAGCTCATAGCTCTGCCTCCTCTCTCTGATCTATGGCAACCGGACTCAGATATCCACTTGACATCTCTGGACAATCCATCTGACTTGACGTAGCACTCGTGAATAGGCTGGTGCCTTGTGCTTAGCTGCAGAGTTGCGCTTTAGAAATTTGGATATTACAATTGTGATCTTCCTCACTATAGGCCTAGGCCTACTTTTGTTGACGTCGTTGCATAGGCACCAACTCCTTGGGAGCCTTGGGTGCATTTGCACCAGAAAGTTAAGTGAGTGCGTGGCACCCAGAAGAATTCGAACCTTAAATTCAAATTTTTTACACCTAAGTAATCTCACAACCCGAGAAGTACAACTGCAACACAAATACCCAACATTGCATGATCTCACAGTCACAGCCAATACATAAATTATTTATTTAATTATTTATTATTTAAAATAATAAATAAGTAATAGCACTGGAAAGTCCGAATGTCACGGATTTCCAATACTTTTTCAAACATCGTAACCCTTTAAAAAGAAAAATAATTTTCTTTCTCCGAAAATCCGCTAAAACTCACCCACTTAAGGGGAGAGGGAAGGGGGAAGGTAGGGAGGACCCATGCACCCAGATACAAAAGCAAAAGTCGGCGCCTAGGCCTATGCGTCGTTGTAAACAACAAGGTCAACGATCGTTCGTTCGTGGTCCTATATAATTATAAGGTTGCCGGCGGCCTAGGATAATTAATTACTGTTGAACGGGGAGGGGTGTTATTAAATTTAATTCAGAAAATTAAACAATAACATGTCAGAAATAAATTTTGAAATTAGCAATTTAAGTACAAAACTATAATAATTTAAATAAGATGTTTTGTTATGAAAAGTGGCGTAGCCATACAAGGTGCATTCTCTGTCACATTCTGCTGTAGGGCCAGCCTACCCTTTCTATTGATTCATTTTTGCTCTTATAAAAATCAGTAGGATAGTAATCCATATCTTCAGTGATACTTACTTTTTAAATTATTTTGTTGATCAGTGCCGTACACTTAGTCAGCTTGTTTCAACCTTTTTCGGCAGTAGCGTCATTGTTACGTCACAGGGCCTACTGCTGAACATAGTGTGTATTTATACTGTGCTACCGATATTTCCATTTTTCTATTTGTAACTTACAAATGAATTATGTTTGACATGTTAAACAAAACAAGATTTCAATTAAATTCTAAACTATAGCTGCTTCAATTTAAATATTAGGTGATGAAGCGTTATAGAGAAACTGATCTATTGACTTTCTTTATCAAAAAACGCAAATCTGACGGTGGAAATGGGACTGAAGAGGTTTGCATTGAAAATAATTCTATTGGAAATGTTGCTAACGAAAACGATTTAGGCTAATACCTATGTCACTTAAAAGTTAAGACAGTCTCAGATGCTCAGAGGATTTAGGGGCGAGCATAAAGTAACAGACGTTGGTCACAGGGGCGGCGCTACACCAAGGCGCGCCAGGGCATATGCCCTGGTAAAAAGCCTATGCCCTGGTCGATGCCCTGCCAGAATTTTTGCCCTGACAAGAATTTGTTCGGGCATATTTGTTATATCCTGAGATATAAATTCACTTACTTCACTGAAATGTTAAAATTTGCTGTACAAATGTCAAAAAGCGTTCAGCTTCCGGGGGCTTCGCCCATCTGACCTCCTGACTATAGACAAATATAATAGTGCTGGGGGCGATTTATGGCAAGCGAGGTAACGCGATCATATATGGTCATCATCTAAGCTCGCGCTCTCCATAAATCGCCCTCTGCACTGGTTACTCGCTACTTGACTGCCCTGGCTATGCCCTATAGTTACAAACAGTGTCTGACGCCGCCACTGGACAGAGGAGCTACACTACGTTGGGTTGTCTCCGTATATATAAGCACAATCAGTGTGCCAAACTAATCAATCGCCCGTCTCCCAAGCTTCTCCCATATTTCCACATTAATGTTTGAACATCTTCACTGGCTTCCTCTTACTGCCCGCATCCAACTAAAGGTACTTATTCATATATTTGCCGATCTTACCTGGGACTTGCTCCTAAATTCCTCTGTGACTCATTACGTCTTCCCGCCTCAGCTAGCTCCCTTCGTCCTCTTCGTTCCTCTGATCGCCTTGACTTATTTGTTCTCCGAGTGAGAACAGCTATGGCCCAGTCTCGTTCCTTTGTTAGTATTGGCCCTTCATTGTGGACTCGGCTCCCTCCTTCGATCCGGGCTGCAGTACTATCTGGTGGTCCTGCCACAGCTTTTCGTTGTCTTAAAACTTGCCTTTATTCCTTAGGACTTTCGCACTGGAAGCGCCTCTGATTGGTGGGCACTGGGTAGAGGCGCTTAATAAGTTTTGAAATAATACAATACAATATATAGCCGACACTTCTATCTGCAGATCTGCTAATCCTATTCATAACCCACATGTACTTCGGATTGAGTGGCATCCATAAGGTAAGGTAAGGTAAGGTAAGGTAAGGTAAGGTACTCCGTAAGATGCCGTTAAACGCTGGGTATAGTATACAGGCCTTATTAGAGCTGTAACGACTTCAACGCGTAACTGAGCTACGGAAGTTTTTGACCTTAGTGGCAGTAATGTTCGCATCTCTGAACGTTCGTATGCAAGATAAGATTGACGTGTCATCGGTTCCAGTAGCCACAAGGTGTTAAAAATTGGATACTTCTAATAATACCACAAGCAAAAGAAGGTACGTTAAATGGCGTCCATGGCCTCAGGGCGTAACTTTGGTCTAAAAGTGGAGGTACCAATTTCTTACACACACGAAGCAAGGCTGAGACTGCGATCTCTGGGAAGGCACAGTGATAAAATATTGATTGACATGGTTTAAAAAGTGTGGGATTCGACACCCTCACTCCAAAAGGTGGCGGAATGGGTACCCCTCGAACCCCACAAACTATGCCTATGGTATCTTCGTGTAACCAACACTTGACAATCCATTCTTAGTCGACAGGATTTGCAGGACTCATGTCGGACTTACGCACAAGCTAAAAGAAGCTACATGTACAGCTTAGGGCCTCATAATCCGCAGAGACCTAAAAAATTCAGAATTGTTGGTGGTGTGTTTTTACAATGATAAATAAATAATCAGTAAATGCATTCATTTGAAAATATTTCGAATTTTTCACTTTAAATGCCTTGCTATTAAATAATTAAAAGGCATATATGATTCCAAGTTGTGTAGTGTTTTAACAAGCTTTCCCCAAGTCTAAAGCCGCCCCTGCCCCATTATAATTTCCCATGGAGTGTAAGGCCACCACTGGCTCTTTTGGGATAGAAAATACTACCTAAGCAATTTTTGTTCCTGTCCTTATTTCGTGTTCTCAGTTTAATTCATATATGCCAATATAAAACACAATCGACTCTTCTTTCGACAACTCTTACGAGCAGATTACGCCGTGACTTGCTTGTAGGCCTACTTGTCTTCATGTTAGAAATCACGATTAAGAAAACCGATTAAAACGCTCAATTAGCACGATACATTCACTGGCAAACACAATACGACGGTGTCTGCTAACAGGGAAAGGTGAACCGATAAATATCCGTGGTTATGAATTAAAAAAATACAAGCCTCACTGACCGCTGTAGGCCCCTACTATGACCTACTTTACCAGCGCCTAACTTACTTACTTGCATAACTTCTGCTCTAACTTTGTCATGGTGTTTGAATGACGTATGTCTTCCGAATTGAGGAGACAAACGCGAAAATCGCACCCATGGCAACGTATTGTGTTCGGAGCTGTGCTGTGATTGGCTGAGGGCGGTTTCTCTTGGGCCGAGAGTGCTTAAAAGCGGCCGATTTGGAACTTGGTTACCATAGCAACGCATTGTGTTTGAAGCTGTGCTGTGATTGGTTTCTCTTTGGCGGAAGCCCATAAAGGGGGCCGAGTCGACTAAGTCGCTCAGTTCCATCAACGCTGCAAGGAGATCGGAAGAACAACAAGATGGAGGCCTACGAAGATCTCGAACTGGTAAGTTTGACCTTATGCTGGCCGAAGACGAGCTTTCTTTGGCAAGCATAAGGGTTAAACTTACAAGAGAACAGGGCAATCATAGGGTTTAGGTTAAAATTTAGATTTGATTTATATTTTAAATATTAGATTTGTAAATATCATATTAATTAGATTGAAATAGGATTCGTTTAGATTTATCGGAAGATTTTCTAATCCTGTAGGCCAATGTCTCATCAGATTAGCTGAGACACTGGCCTGCAATGTTTTAGATCTGGTGTAAGTCCCTTTATGGCATTTCTCTTAGGGCAGGGTTTTGGTTTGTTGTTGGGTGAACAGGAAGAAGAACTTGGAGATGATGTCGTAGTGAGAGGAAGGTCGAGGTCTCGCAGCGCTCGGCCGAGAGCATCGGCAGCAGCAGCGGCGACTAAGGACGAGGATGGCGAGGGATCGACGACTCCTTCGCGACGAAGACGGAGACGCCGCGGACGAGGAAGCCGCCGCCGCCGACGCAGCCGCCGTCGACGAAACCACGGACGCCGCCGACGACGACGACGACGCCACCACTAGACCCGGCCATCGGGGTCCTCCGTCGGATCCATCCGGACGGACGGACGGTCCATCGTTCGCCTCGAGATAGAGCAGATCCGAGCGACCGCTACAGATGAACTTTCGTCTGCGGTCTAATAATTAGATCGATGAAGTCTATTAATGTTCGATCAATAAAAGTTGAAAAAGAAATGAATTGTCTTGTTCCTTCTAGGCTATAGAGTTTTTGTCATTTTAGCGTATCCTGGTTTTAGGCTGTCCTGAAGATTAGGCCTATAAACTTCAGCGTTCAAGAATTGTAGGCTATTGAGCAGAGGCGGCGCTACACCAGGGCGAGCCAGGGCAAATGCCTTGGTAAAAAAGCCTTTGCGCTGGTCGTTGCCCTGCTAGCATTTTTGCCCTGCCCAGAATTTGTTCGTGCATAAATCACACTCTGCGCTGGTTACTTGTACGACTGCCCTGGCTATGCCCTGGTAACAGAAAGTGTCTGGCGCCGCCGCTGGTTGGTCATCAGAATGATTTGGACTAGCTGTTGGTTCAAACTTAACTGATGCAGACAAATTTCGATTTCTGAGTGAATTCCATGTTCCACAAGAATCATAACCGTGGCCTAGCAATACGCGCATGGACCGTTTTAAAGGTAGGCCTAATTAGGCCTACTTGTCGACTACGTAGATCAGAGATCTTGAGACTTGAAATATAAATGTTTCGCTAATTCGCCTAAATTAAATGGTGTTTTCTGCACATGCTGTTGTCTGTTTGCCATATTAAACGAAAATGGTCGGAGCAAGGTTTCTACTGGGCTTTGTAACTAAATGCCCCGTTTGCAGGGTGTATACACCCACTGCGCGGCCACTGGTCCAATAAAGTTACCGAACATTTATAGTCAGGAACTCTGGATTATCATGTAGACATAGGCGTAATTTGTGGGGGTACGAGGGGTACCTGCACCCCCACTTGTTGGACTGGGGGTACCATACCCCCCACTTTTTGAACAATTCCAATCAATATTTTAGTATTGTGCCTTCCCAGAGATCGCAGTCTCAGCCTTGCTTCGTGTAGAGTTGTAGACCACAGTTACGCTCCTGCATGCAGAACATGCAGCTGTCAAAGCCGGAGCTTCGTTACCGCGAAACGCAATACAGATGAGGAAATAACAGTTCAACTGGATAGTTCCATTCAAAGACAAACTGATAGCTGATAGCAATCGCTGCATTCTACATAGTTAGTGCCATAGAAAGCATCAATTCCTTGCAAGATGCGGTATTCCATTGCATGGTCACCGTGATAGCGGTGGAATATCATGCAGTCAAATTCGTAATCCTTGACTCCAGCTCAAACCATGACCTCGAAGATGTCAAAGCTGACTTTGTGAGATGGTAGGCCTACACGAATGCTCAAGATGGGGCCCGGGCGGACCCCAGTGTTTTCATTGTAATATCTGGAGAAGGGAGTGGAATATTGTAACGGGATTTGGCTCGTTATAATTCAAATTAAATTTGCAATCGATTGATGTGTGGTATTTCACAATAGCGCCACCTGGTGAATAATAATATGTCAGAATCTCGTTTTGCAATTTCGGGACTTTTCACAGGTATTTATTTGTACGGATGTGGTTTTGGTCTGTATAACCTCGAATAGGCAGCAGACACTATACAGATCAAACTGTAGCCTATTACACTCAGCGCTGAATTCGCCGTCCAACGATGTCAGATAACGTGCGTTGACCAATTTATTTCTGGGCTGGTAGCAGTGGTAGGACTCTAACCGTGCATGTGCCGCCCTGTATGACTATCAGCCGCATATGAATAGGGCCTATATCTTGCGGTGTCCTTGGTGTATGCTATGGTTGTGGTGTAGGCCTACAGGGTGGGAGAATGCTCACGTAAAATATATTATATAAAGCCAAATTGGTGGCTTTAGGATGTCCTGAAAACCATTTTTACAATTTCATTTTTTTCAGTTTTCATTTGAAGATTTAGTAGCCATTCTAAAGTTATCCGTGGAGAAACGGATCTGGGGTCTAGTCGGACCCCCTCAGGGGCGCCCGCAGGCTTTAAAAAATTGGACGCACACCCCAAAAAAATTGGACGCACACTCCTCCCGTCCCCTCCCATCCTACCCGTCCTCTGTCCGCCGCTGGTAGTCATACACTGAAAATGACTCAGAGTGACTCATTAGACACAATTCAATTTAGATAACATCCAAATCTTTAACATGCCGTATTGTCGTTCCCATAAAAAATATCCATGCTCTGCCTTATACTTGTGTGGATTTGATCTGGTGGGTGGACGCACGTGCGTCCAGTGCGTCCGCCTGCGGGAGTGCGGGCGCCCCTGGACCCCCTCCTTGGGCACTCAGGTGTTAATTGCTGGGTTCACCGCTTTCTCGCAATGGCGCCTCGTTTCCGACAGCTTACGTTTGCTTCGACGCCTCTTTTCAGATAGTTTACATAAGAGGTTGTCGTTGAGTTTAACGCAACCATGCGTGCTGCGCTCAAAGTACGTGTAGGCCTAGGCTATTTGACTCTAATTTGAGTCGGAATAGTCGTCGATTAACAATAAGCTTACATGTATTTTAACAATAGAAACACGCCCTTTAAGCGAGGCCTATAGTTATCTCCAAGTAAACGTGTACGGTGTTGTACCAAAGAATGGGAAAATAATGCAAAAGTTGTAGGCTCTATATCCGGTGTAAGAATTGAAGTTTGGCGACACCTGTGCGTAAGGAAGTCAACGCGTTTCCACAGAAGTCAATGAGCATTGAGCACGACCGATGCGGTGTGGTCTTAGATTATGAGTTGTACGAATCCAACATTATATGGATTTTGGTTACCAGGTAAAAGCATTCGGTGTCTTGTTTGGTAATAGCCTAATAGGCAAAGTTTGTAGAGATGCGGAGGGACTCTCCACTAATTCAGGTTGCTATGCAGCGGATGTGAATGATCGTACAGCGCTGAGCGCTCATCTGCAGCCTGTAGATGGGGCTGGCAGCAGAGATCCCAGCTGCCTGTAAGCCTATTATCCTTAGCTGACAAGTTATGACACCTGCCATTAGGTAGTTAAAGCAAAGATCTTAGAGTCGACTCTAAGATCTTTGGTTAAAGTTACCTACAATCGACACATTAAAGCTGTTGATCACGACGATGTGCGTCAAGTTTGGATTGAATTTAGGCCTGGGCTGTTTAAGATATAATTATATGCTGCAGCTTGGTGTGCTCATACGCCTTCTTACAATCACTTGACCATATCCTACCATAACTCTCGTTAATCTCAGACATTTCCTAAGATTTTTCGCGTCGTTTCACGCTAGGGCCTACAAAAACTTTTCAAAATAAGCTTCAAAATTAGGCTAAATCAAATGGCATATGATTGGTAATATAGGCTTGTAGCACATACTAAATATGTTTAGCTCTCAACAGGCAAGTTTTTACTTTCAAAATAGAAATATTCGGCAATTTTGTCATAGGTTGGGCCTATATAATGATAGGCCCAACGACTTCTTATATAGGCCTGTAACCTAATAAAATGATTTCATTTTAAACTGCAATGCGTTGTTATGGAAGCAAGACGTAATACCAAAGATCTTAGAGTCAGTCTACGACTCTAAGATCTTTGGTAATACTCCCTAGAAAGCGGTGGCGCTGCGGTCATCGATATCTATATTTAGACCGCGGTGCGTAGGAGCTTCTTCACGTTATACGACATCTAATAAAGACTCCAGTCCTGTGAAATGTGAATATTGGGCCTTGGTCTTTACTTGGTAAATTTTTATAAATTAATGTATTTAAAAATAATAATCTTTGAAAGGTAATTCACTCTTGGAGTGAAACTGTTGCTTTATTTTATAATTTATCTGTAAGTTTCTTATGTGGTTTTTGCGCGGAATGCTTGCGTTAGGTGTGAGCGATAATTTAAGGTTACATTTATCGTATTCGTTATTACGTTATACATGTATGTATGTTATAAAATTATGTAAGCACTTAGACAGTGGCATACAGCAGCAAAGGAATGATTTCCAGAATCATGGGTTCAACAGATTCAACTCACAGTCTTGGTTGTTAATGTCAACAGCAGTAACAACCAAGACTGGGCCAATTGCATTTAGACTTTCGAGCGTGTTTGACCAACGGATCGCGATTCTCGACACGCCCACAAACATTGCTCGGAAGCAACAGATTCAAGTACAAATATAGATTTAGATTCGTTCTCTTCCGCGTTTTGTAGTGGTATCTAGAGAAACGTTCGGCATAGTTATTTGAATGCTAATGAACCCGTAGGGGCTGGAGGGTGCGGCCCGAAACCCGAATCCCCGAAACTAATTTCGGCCGGATCATCGAAATCGACACTAACAAGCCTAATTAGGATGCACATACGTGGCCTACAAGATTCATAAAGACCACACTAAGCCTATGTCATGTATCAGAGTTAAAATAGTTTTTGGGATTTCGCCCACTTTCTATAAAACTTTTTCGGGAAATCGAGCAGTTGTGTATTTTCAGCATTTCGGGGATTCGGGTTTCGGGAATTCGGGTCAACCCCGAGCTGGATGATGGTGTAACTTACACAGGGAACACATAACTCAATAAAGAATATTCAGATACGTATAGATCTATGTGCGCAAAATCACGATTTAGACATTCGAACAGCTGCAGATGCGCCAAATTACTGAGGAATGCCACAGATTCAGATAAATATGTGCCAAACTGGAACATTCCACAGAAGCAATAGAGCTCTTGCCAGTATGTCCAAACACAATGATTGATTCTGTATGGATCGCATCAAGTAACTTATGGGTATATTTGTACCATACGACCCTCCTATGTGAATGCAAGATCTTTACATATTCGCTAAATCCATTCATTCATTCTGAGAATGTATATAGACCTACTCATTCTGAGAATGTATATAGACCTACCAAGCCAGATGAACTTGGTCTTAGATGGGTTCAGAAGCAAGCGATTTGAAGCCTCCATGATGAGAGCATCAATGGCATGAGACATAACGATACAGCACTTGGCAAGGCAGTGAACATAGGCCTGCACATCATCAGCGAAGAGCTGGTCAGAAGGCCGCTTGCAGCCAGCAAGGAACTGATACCAGCTGTATAAAGAATGCACAGTTAAGGGCCCAACTCTGAGCCCTGTGGTACACCGAAACAGTGTGGGACCCAACGGAACCTAGAGGCACCAACAACCACATGTGCAGTTTGTGTACTCAGACAGAAAGGAGCAAAGCCATTCTAAGAGAGTGCCAGCCAACCCAAAGAATGTAGAAAGGTAAGAAAGAAGATAGGATGCTCAACTGAATAGAAAGCAGCACTAATGTCAAAAAGAGCCAAAAGAGTGACCTGACCACAATTAATGGCACCATAGAGATTGGACAAAAGGTGAACCTGGCACGTCTCTGTGGAATGGTTCCTCCGGAAGCCCGATTGCTGAGAGGGAAATGGCTCTTGCGTGTCTAATTATGCAATTACTTGGTTAGTGACAGTGCACTCTAATATTTGCTGGATTCAAGAGCCTGCAACAGATTCAGATACAGATTTGCCCAATTCTTGAAACTACAACAAACAAATTGCCTGCCAACGTGCCTATGAACACTTAACATCACCATATGGACATATGGCAACATTTGTCTCATGGCTTATAAAAGTCTGAACTCTGGCAGACAAGAGTATTTAAAATCAATCCTTATTTCTCGGTCTTGTCAGTGCTATTAAACAAGTTATCTGATTGCGTAAAGCTTGAATTGTTCTGCATGAACAAGTTTTTTGGTTAGGGAATCTTTCCTAAATTTTCTAAATTTTAGAATTCCCTGCATGTATCTGCTTGATCTTGTCAATTGTTTGTGTCATTTCGTGTGCTCAGCTGAAAACTTGTTTGTTTTGGGTTGCTTATCCATGATAGGCTATCTCTCTCTGTGTCAATGACTGATCTTCTGGATATTGACTTCATTACGACTTGGCTTTGGAGCTCCATTGGTTGATGCCTTGTGCATAAGCCACTGTCGCTACAGAACTTACTAAGTAGTCTTAGATATAGCAGTACACTGAGCAATTTTTGCATGTCTAGACCAGTTAGGCTTAGGCTGAATTTGGCCTAAGGCAAGTTTAACTCTGCAACCTCTCTGGCAGTTGCCAACCTGCCTCTTGCTATGTCATTGTGTCTCTTATTAATGGTTTCAATTGCTGTGCTGATACTGAACACGTGTTTTAGGGCAATAAAAGCAGTCCAAATGCTGCATCAATAATAAACTGGAAGTGGCCTGAAATTATTTCCACCAGAAAGTGTCACGATGGATTCTGAGATGGCAGGTAACTGGCAAGCAGAAGGCAACAAAATTCGATCGAGCGATGGAGATGCTGAGTCTGGAATGTTTGAAAATGGTTAGATATGTTTTTATTCCTTTGATTGTATTGAGAGGAATGTTTTGTTGTTTTTGAGACATATTTGAATAACCTTTATTGACAACTGTATAACAGTCAGTTAACACATAAAGAAGGTGGATCATGTGAATTCTTTGTGCAGATCCTGCTTTAACCAGTTACAGCAGTTATGGGTCATACAGCAGAATCTGTCATTCAGCACTGCAGTGACCATTTTATTCACATGTTTATCTAAATGCACCTGGATTCAATCTTTGCAGGCCTTCCAGGGTTCCTTTGGCCTCTGCTCCAAGCCAGCCTAAGCTGTGCTGCCCGGGTTATAGCCAACAAGTCATCATTGTGCTGGCACAACATACCACACAGTTTTGCTGACAATGTCTAGGCATGCATGAAGGAGCTGAATGTTCCAGTCTAAAGTCAACTGGGTCGGCGATCGTTGCACTCTGCTGCCTGTGCAGATATGCTGGACTGTGTTTCTGCACTTCAATTCAAGCCCATTGTACCTTCTCATGTGTTGAACCATACTCTTGGCAAACATTTAAAACTGCCTTAAAATGTACTCGTTTAGATCAGTTAGATAGCCCTTGCTTTTATGAGGTATTTAAAAGTCTCTTGATACACACATATGTTCATGCATGTAATACCATGTGTGCTTGCACGATTTCACTGCAATAGAGTTAAATGACATCTTTTTTGTAATTTTTTCAAGCAGATAGTGTTGTATTTGTTAAACTGGTTGTGTGACAGTACATTATTGATGTGACCTGGCAGAGTTCCATATAGATGACCTAGTGGTAGAGTTAGGAAACTGTTTTGTTTGTAATTTTAAGTAGTTTTTCTTGTTATAAGTGTTGTACTGTTTTATAGACAAATTGCAGCATGAATTGAAGATAAAACTCGATGGTTTACTAACTCTGAAGTGTCTAACTGCATGGGTCCAAGATTTGCAAAGCAATTCAAAAGAAAGTTCTAGAATGAACAGCCAATATGTTATCCAGCTTTTTGCATCAGATATCATGTTTGACAATATGAAGAGATAGATTGAAATCAGATCATCTGCTGATTGTTTGGTAATTTTTCTTCTCTTATTGCGTCTAGGAATAATGGCCGGAGATTTGGACAGCTTGCTCGAAATGTTTGAAGAAGGTTTGTAGATTTATTGCACGATTTCCTGCTTATGCAGAATGTTTGTGGAAAACAGAAATATACAGAGCAATATAGCATGCACAGAAGGAGGGCAATGGTCAGAGATTCACAGTGATTTGGGTACAAAGGCAACTGCACACAGGTTGATGCACTGTTTATGTATGGGGCATGTCAAAGTACATGGCTTAATTGGGACAAGTGCATTCAGGAAAATTTCTGTTTTACTCTTGCTACATGTATGATGAAGGTAGATGAAGACCAAGAAACTGTCATTTACAATATAATAATAATAATAATGATTAATAATAGTGAAGATGGCTCCTCGTGTAATGTAGTGATGATGATTATGATAACACTGATGATGATGATAATGACATTGAAGATAAGAAAAATGCATTATATGACCCCAGAGGACACCGTAAATTAAACATTATGGATGTCTTGTCAATTTCTTAGTTTGGAAGTGCCGGAGTTAATTGAGAATAAACATGACAAGTGACAGTGGCTTTTCCAAAACAGAATGTGATGTGGATGCTGAATGCTCAGAATTGTGGAGTTTTATGGTCATTTTAGTAAGTTAATCAGTTGCTAGATCATTGTCCACTGGTGAACGTAACCTTGGTAGAGAAAACTACAGTGAACATATGAACTTAATGCTAAATTTGTATGGTTGGTTTGCATAGTGTGTTTACAATAAATTTACTGTTGATGTTCCACGATATTTGTTACACTGTGTAGTTTTAATCCATTGACTTAAATATTCCCATTTGCTGATCTGACAAATTTCATTTCTGTTGTGTTTCTTGCTTAGCTGAGACCGTTATATCATCCTCAGTTGATTGCATCTCTTTGACAAGAACTGACACTTCGACTGACAGAGAGGGAACTGCAGAGACCAACGTTCTGGTTTCTAATTCTTCTAGCCATCCAGATGCCAGTGAATGTGCTGTCTCAGCTTCGAATGTGTCTACTGTTGCTGAAAATGTGACATCAGAGGAACATGGAGACAGAGCTTGTCAGTCTTCATTATCGGATACAGCGGCTGAGTCGGACATTTCTGGAGGCATGCTGTGTTCCATAAACTCTCCTGATCAAAAGGCTACAGACATTGGAGGGACAGAAGCTAAATCTTCCACTAATGGAACTAAAAATGAAGATTTATATTTCAATGAAAATTCACTGGGGTTGGCCACTCTTTCAAATTCTGCAGCTGAGTCTTCCACTGGTTCAGCTGATGTAGCATTTGGACCATGGTCTCCTTTGCCGCAGGAGAACAAGGATGCCCCTCGGACAAGACGTGATGCTGAAAATTCCATGGCTGCATTTCCTGGCTTCTCTGCGGGTGAAACATTCTTCCAGAAATACGAATCTGAGACTTCCAGCGAAGGGGATGATGATTACCCACTGGAAGATAAATACTCTGACAGTTCTTCGTCCCTAACCTCTGACACTCCTTGCTATCGAGGCCGTGGTTCAACCACACGAAGAGATGGGCCTCGGCGACAACAGGGACGAGGACGAGTGAAATCGATCGAGGAGGAAAAGCTCTACGATCGCCTTCCGAGTTATTACACAGTGCTTTCTCGCCCAAATCGGACTCCGACTGGACTGATACGAAGCTCACGGTCTTGCCTTAAGCTGATTCTGAACTCTGATCTTCCAAGTCGAGATCGAGATCCTTCTCCAGACGACAAAAGCGAAGTCTTTGACAAAGTTCCTGCTTACCAGAGCTGCTTCACAAACAGTACACGCTATGATGAAGACTCTGAAATCGGCGTGAAGTTTGAGAGTGGTGACGCATATGTGGACATTAAAAGCTCAAGGTCAGGTCGGGGACATGGGTCAGGATCGAGCTATGCACACTCAAGGCCAAGATTTCGATTGAGGTCAAGATTGCGATCAGTGGCCAGTCCAAGGCACAGACGTTCAGATCGAACGGCAAAGCAGGACCACACATCATCCATCACAACGCTTGAAAATGCAGCAGAAATGAGGTTAGATGGTGTTTGGATTAAGAGTTTGCTGGAAGTGTAATTAAGTTAGTGTATGACTCTAAATGCTTCTTGTGTTTTTCTATGTATCACTTCACATTTATTTTATAAGAAGCTAGCATATTTCCTCTCTACTACACGCTATCCGGCCTACACTATATAATACCCTGATTCATCCATATCTAACCTACTGTAACTTAATTTGGACCTCTACTAGTCCACTTATAAATCCAACCTTTATAAATTAATCATCCTGCAAAAGAAAGCTGTCCGATTTATTGCAAATGTTGCTTATAGAGTACACACTGCCACATACTTTCGCGACTATGGTCTGCCTAAGATTGCTCAGATTAGGCTCATGCAAATAGGGGAATTCATGTATCATGGCCTTTTACCACCTATCTTCAACAATTTTTTCGACTCCTCAC
This sequence comes from Allolobophora icterica, assembly GCA_963556255.1. NCBI lineage: Eukaryota > Metazoa > Annelida > Clitellata > Crassiclitellata > Lumbricidae > Allolobophora > Allolobophora icterica. Next base: position 42,517,542 of record OY744608.1, on the reverse strand, counting down.
TAAACTGCCGCCCCTACCAGACTAGAAACCCATCTTCCTATATTGCCCCTATGCACATACCAACACACGTCTATTTTCTATTAAATGCACTGGACCTTGCTTGAGTAATCAGCTCCCCTTGTCTATCCGTAACCAAGTCAACATCGTCTGCTTTAAAAGGCATCTTCGCCTATTTGTGAAAGATGTATATCTTGACATTGCTTGACCGCCCTGTGTACTGATGAGGCCCCTTGCTCGGTTGCTCCCTGGTGCCCTTAAGGCATTAGTTAAGTTATTAGTTAAACGGTTAAACCTTTTTTTCTCTCTTTTTTCCCGTAACTATGAACTTTTATTTCCTCTCTACTACACGCTTATACAGCTAACCTATGATTGGAATCCTTGTCCTTACGCCGCCTACATAATCTCACATTTCACATGGGGGGAGGCCTGACTAGCGGGGTTTGCAACCCCTTTAGGTTCCCCTGTATAACCAGACACACTATTACCCCTGTGCCTCATGTCAATTGTTTATTTTTCTTTTCAATGGTTTTTGAGTAATGAATAAAATAGAGTAGACTAGTTTTTGAAATGAGATACAGCTGTTAGATTTCTGTTCATTATTTCACTTGCCATGATTGTTGTTGGTAATTGTGTTGTGTCATGGTTGGACGAATAAACTATCTGTCTGTCTGTCTGTCTGTCTGTCTGTCTGTCTTTCTGTCTGTCTGTCTGTCTGTCTGTCTGTCTGTCTGTCTGTCTATCTATCTATCTATCTATGTTTTGGTCTTTTATGAGTTAAACCTGTGCTTATTACTACCTTTGTTTTGCCATTTTACAGCCAAGTATTGCTACATATAGTAACTACTGTTAAGTTTCAAATAGTGATGGTATCTGAACAATTGGATGGGTATCATTAGCCTAATCTCGTACCACTAGGTACCTTAGATATTAGTCGCCTAACACTGCTTTCAGAAATCTAGTAGGTCTGTCTGAGGAAGGTGAGATGGAGACTAAAATCCATTCCTATGACTTTACGGAAGACATTGTTGTTATTATTGTTGTCTTTAGGATTTTGCCACAAGTGTTGTCTTACATCTTGAATTTATGAGATGAACATGTTTAAGTGTGAAATTTTTTTATGGCATCTCATTTGATTTTTTTTTAAACTGACTTTCTTTTGGACAGACAAAGTCTGGGCACAGATGCACAAAATCCTGAGATGGAACTGATTCAGAATAAGCAGAAGGAGGTCAGTTAAGCAAATGAAAACTGTAATTGGAAGTTAATTCTGTAACCAAACCAAGTTGTAGTCTACAGTGGATGCAATAAAGTTGTAAACTTATTACTTGTAAAATAAAGTAAGGTAATCACTAATCATTTGTTGTTATATTTGTAAAGTCATTGTAGGCAACAACGAACTATTGATTTTACATTTGATTATTGGTACAGCAGAGAATGCTTAAACAGCGATAACAATCGGCTAATATACTTTGTTCACAGTTAATAAATAATTCATTTATTTCTAACAGATGATACAAACAAAAATGAGCTTGAGTAGGCACAAGTTACTACTTAGAAAAGAGCCATTTTCTAAACGGAATATGTTACTTCACTTGATCTTTCTAAATTCATATATATGCAGTTGTCTGCATTACAATTCAAGTACTTGGTGAATCAACCAGTTTAAATTTTGCTTTTGAGATGAGTAATTTTGTTTTTTTGTGTTTGGACTTTAAATACAGCAGAGAAGAATTGTATACATTGGAGGAATTCCATCTACTTTGACAGCAGAGCGACTAAAGGAAATTTTCGAGCAGTTTGGTCAAATCGAAAAGTGTACCGTGCACTTCCGAGAATGCGGGTAAATATAATACTGTTTGCAACAGCAGTTTTCATTTTAGTCAATACAAATAAATTCCTAACTACCAGTTGTACAGTTTGTTCATGTGGTAAACTGTCTTTGCTTACCTCGATTATTCATGTGGAAGCAATAAGTTTTCTGTAATTGTTGTGTGATTGCGGTTGTGGTGTTATGACTTTAACAGTTAGTTCTTCAACCTCTTAAGTTATTTATAGAGTGATTGTTAATTACCTTTGTGGTGTTCTTAAAGGAAGATACATAAATGTTTCGGTTGTATAAATGCACCAAATAGTGAATTGGATCTTGATGATCACTTTTATACTTCAACGATTTACATCTTGGGCTAACACAGCTGGCTTATAGGAACCAAAAAACATCTTGTCTGTTCAAGAAGACGATGTTGATGGAGAATCTCACCAATAATTCATTGAAAATTAAGATGAAGCTGTGTGGTTAATAAAGCTATAACTTTCATACATTTCCGCATGTAGATAGGTACTATACATGTGTACAATTTCATTCAGGACTACCATTGTTTGTGAGATTGCCTTGCCTTATCTCTTGATTAAATTGATTGAAATATCTATTTACACTACAATATGTTACTAACTAGCAATATGCAGAACATGTGTGTTTAAGTTTAAATTCTAACCTCTATTGGTGATTGGCTATGCACCTGTTGCTTTCAACAGGGATAACTATGGATTTGTGACATATGTGCAATCAAGTGATGCATGCAAAGCAGTTGAAGGTAAGACAGTTTAGGCTGTTTCTGTGTCCTTTGGGCATTCTCACCTGATTTACTGTCATTTTTGGAAGGTACTTTGCAGAAGTCATGAATAATTGATGTCTGGCGCATTATTGCCTGCATTTAGATCAGTTAGATAGTGATAGGTGCAGCAGTTTTCTGAGGTGCTTGTTTGTATAGGTATATATATATATATATATATATATATATATTCGTTTATTGGCAATACTCTGGTTGACACACCACAACCAGTTACAATATAATAGCAAAAAGCAAATGAAAAATCAACTATTGACGTGTAACAGATAGAATCATTCATGGCAGCCTGTTAGGTGCCTGTCCCCTTTGAGGGGTACTCTGTGCTAGTCTCTTATGATGTTAAATGTCACACACACACACACACACACACACATATATATATATATATATATACCATATATATATTCTGAGGTATTGATTGTACTGTTTTTGTTGCCAGGAGGCTGTCGACTTCAGGGTTGTGAGCGCTTTGACATCTGCTATGGTGGTCGAAGAAATTTCTGCCGAGCAGATTACTTTGATATGGGTTAGTGATCCAATAGTTTGCAGAATGTTTGTATATATATATATATTGTATTGGTATTGTTTTTGGTTATATATATATATATATTTGTTTATTAATTCACATGTTGACCCATTGCAACAAGGTACAACACAAGTTAAATTACTATAATAAAATGAAGAAGAGGTGGATGAAGAATAATAGTTAAAGGGCAGTCGCTAGTTTAGGGCTCCATAGAGGACACGAGGGATAAAGTTGGTATCGTCCTTAGTCGGTAAGACAGAGTCATGGGGACAGGGCCAGAGACTATAATGACGAGTGATGGGATGTGCTTAATCTTTTAAAAAAATTTAGAAAATCTTTTTAGACAATAAAAAGTTTGAGGTGAGGATCAAGCTCAGGAAGGAGTAGTGAAAGGTCATTGAAATTTCCACTTCTGATATATGACATTGTTTTGGGTATCAGAGAAATAAGGATTTAAAATACAGTTGCATTTTCCTACCTCTTTTCACAGATGGAAATGTGGAGATGGAAGAAGAACTGGCTCCTGTTATACCGAGGTCAAAGGCCACACAGGACTTCGACAAATTGCTTATGGATGCACTTCTGAATCGAAAACTCCAGTAACAACATCAGTTTACAACACGTCATGGCACGGCCAAACGATTTGCACTTTCTGGAGGTGCATGTGTCCAAAAAGAAAGCTGTGCTATTGGCTTACTGGGTTTCTGGAATGTTTTGTTGTAGATTTAATGCATTAGTGCATGTAGTTGAAGGCAATTGGTATTGTTTTTGGTTATCAGAACTGGGGAATCTGTCTTCTGTTATTTGTATGAAATCGTTATATAATATCAGGACAATTATTACCTAATCAGTAAAGATTCATATCACTAAGTATGAAAGCAATGAAATGTAAGATAATTGCTTATTAATTTTGTGTGTTCTGTAACAGTTATATTAGAAATGGGTTTGGCTTAACCTTGAATGTTAGGATTTGCAGTGTTTTATCTATTGTGCTCAAGACAACCAAGTTCTAATGTGTTGGCCTTTTAGTTCTTGAGTCATGGGTTGCATCATGAGAAATTAAAATTATTTTGTAGAGTCTGGTAGGAAAGAGTTATCTAGCTGCTGGATTTTGGTCTGAAATATGCTTTTAGTTGTTCCTGCAAGCAGGGGCATAACTTGGGTCTAAAAGGTGGGAGTACCAATTTCTTCTCCACTTTCGCTTTTGTCGCGCTTCTTGACAACTCAGAAATGCTCTAAATTTAATAATTATTATTGTATTGTATTTCAAACTTATAAAGCACCTCTACTCAGTGCCCGCCAATCAGAAGCGCTCCCAGTCCGAAAGTCCTCCGGAATGAAGGCAAGTTTTAAGACAAAGAAAAGCTGTGGCAGGACCACCAGATAGTAGTGTTGCCCAGACCAAAGGAGGAAGGTGATTCCACAATGAAGGGCCAATGCTAACAAAGGAACGAGACTGGGCCATTGCTGCTCTCACTCGGTGAACAAATAAGTCCAGTTGTCGTGACAATGCGGCAGCCATTGAGTCAGTCATTTAAATGATTTCAAGCCAATGTTTAACCCAAAATAGTTATGCTTTTTCTTTTAACTCTCCAGATGGAATGGAACTTGAGTCAACTTCAGGAAAATTTACTCTTCGCAGTCTACCATGGAACAACTAAATGACTTTCAATCTCAGCTCTTTGCATTTAAACTGTAAGATTATGAAACGCTGATGAGCTTGCCTCCCATAACGGCAATTTTATCGTCTTTTATGTCATCTACTCATTTGCATTGTAGAACAAATTTATCCATTCTCCTCTCAGCAAAATCGGAACATGATGTGTATAAGTCGACATCAACAACGTCTTAAATGCTTATATTATGTAACGGAGGTAGCTTTCTTCAGATAGCCGGCTTGGATATGTTTAAACAAGGACAGATATTGATTGTGAGGTGTGAAGAGTCATAGCAACGACAACAGTATGAGTGGGTCCATATAAAGCCTACGGAATTATAACTGATGAAGGATATAGAAGCGCTTTGACCTATACCTCCACATCCCGACATGACCAAGATGACAGCCATATGGCAGAGTGAGGGTGATGTCAGATCTTTCCAAGAAGACTGAAGCCATGGGCCAGATCCGTGGCGCGTGCGGACCAGTCACGGCGATCAGTCTGTCAGGTGACCTGTGTGGCTGAAAGCCTGCCTGTCTGTGACTCGGTTCGTCTGGCTCTCGGTTTACCTAAGTACTTTCGTACTTTTGTGGTACATACTCCTCGCTATGTCTACATACACAAAGCAAGGCGGAGACTGCGATCTCTGGGAAGGGACAATAAATATTAAGTCATTGTTTAAAAAGTGGGGTATGGTATCCCAGTCCAGTGGAGGTAGGGGTACCCCTCATACTCCTTGCAAATTACCCCTATGCCTGCAAGGACTTCGCCAAATAAATGACAACCTTACTGAACGTTACGAACACTTATTATGCCAAAGAGGCAGAAGCAACAACTAAAACCTGGTGTCTTTGTTTACATATCCATGCTGAGTGTTACATACATGTTTCAATCATGGAAAATGCTAAACTGCTTTCACTTCTGAATTTGTTGCTCAGTCTAAATTTTGACACTAGTACCATAGAATGCACAGGACAGAATAAGTATTGGAGTGCTGTAGAATGTAGGAATATTCTTCGTTCATTATACTCTTGCCATAGGTGTTTGGTTTACAATGTCATAAGGTTGCTTGTGTGGAGTGGTGTATTACATTAATTCACACATTTTTACTGTCCGTCAGCTGTTGTTTTGGTTGACCTACTTCTTTTTGTCTGATATTTTCCTTAGGGGTCATCCATCCACAAAATATTACCTACTTTGGACCCCTCTCCCCTTGTCCTCATTTAACGTTACCCTCCCCTTTTGCGGCGTCTGCACGCCGAAGCCAATGAATGAAACAAGCAACATTGTGACTAACGTCATTAACAAGTTCTCTTATTTAAAATCACCTTACTTAAACTGTCAACCAGTTCTCTTATTTAAAATCACCTTACTTAAAATGTCAACCAGTACATGTTATTTAAAAATGAAAAGTAAGAAGCTCTAGTACATGGATTGAGGTTTTAGGAAATCACCTCACTGACCTTTTCGTCTCTTGGGGAAGGTTGAAACAAGTAGGTGTTTAAAAAACTGTCAAATTTAGAAATTTTGATGCAGACGTCTGCACTGGTCATAACCCCCTTCCTCCTGTCCGCTTTTGTCCGCATTTGAATTACCCGTCCCTCCCCCATCATTGCAGAGTTCTTTATGGATGACCCCTAATATGGTGATTGAGTTTATTGTTGTTAGACTAATGCTTAGTTGCTGGTAAACAATGTAAAGCTTAGCATCACTGATATTTTATCCATGTATCCTATATAAATCCTCAAATGAATGAAATCCTCGAATGAATTTTGTTGAGTCATGAGCAGCAGCTTGTGTCATCTGTGCTCCCCGTAGTCAGTTTACCAACTGGACTTTTATCTGCGTATCCTTTAGATCATCTCGTGGTCGTCTTATCACTTTTTCTGGTTCTTTGTAATGTTCTTTTATTCAAATTGATGTTATGACTGAGCTTTCAAGTCAGTTATCGATTTGCATTGCATGCAGTACTTTTTAAGCTGTACTTTAAATAAGCTGGACTTTAAACCCACCTACAAACCTTGGATAAGGTTGGTGTTGTGATTTCTCTGGATGCTAATCTTGGTGTAGAAATTTCTTTGAAGATTTTATATTTAATACTGTGACATTCTTTGAAATGTGCTTTTTGACAATGGTGTTGAAGTTGGTGGTGTTAAATTGTTTAATTTGTCTTAAAAGCCATGTAAATGCTTTTGTTGAAGTTTCAGATATAGAAAAGTAAATTTCATAGGATAATGCAACCACTGTGAGGTACTTACACACACTATATCTATATAAAGTGTCTTCATACATACTTGTACATTTAAATAGCTCTATACCACAGAATTCTGTTGTGGCAAAGACAATACAACCTCCTGAATCCCACTCATGGCTCTGGGGAAGAGTTCAGCACAAAAGTTGAACATCCTACTATTTTCCCCATTACTTCCTATTCTGCACAGAGCCATGCACCAGTTCAGCACAGATGCCCCATCTGGGTAATATCTTGTTACTCCCCACTAGCTACAACCTTCCCTCTTCCTGTGCCTCCAGCTCCCTTCAACTTGGCAAAGTGCAAAGAAATGACTGTTCTCTTATCATTTGCAAGTTGTCACATCTAAAGGTACAAAATAGAGCATAGTAGATTATAATTAGGCTGCTGGTTAGGTACAAACACTATAAGGCAAGTGGCTAAAATTAACAAGGCCAAATTCCAATAGCTGTTGGTAACCATTGTGGAAATTTACCAATCTTTGACAGCAAGTAAGTCATGTTACAATCAATAGCTGGTTTGCAACCTGTGGAGTTTACGTTGAGCATTCCAAGAATCTAGAGTGTCCTAGTTTCAAGTAAATTTGTAGTGTATTCATTTCTGCCTCACTTCACCACATAAATGCATCATCTGTGGCCAATAGGAGTTCTGCAGGAGGGCTGTACACCACTCAGAACGATCGGTCCTCACTCGACAAATTAGAGGCAATCATTCAACATGCATGTAAAGACAAAATGAGTACATCTATAAAAACTCAATCTTCCCCAATTCCTGCTATGTTTTGTACTGCAGTTTGTATGTGCGTATGGGAACACTTAATATAGTGCATTTTAATTAGTTCACAAAGGCTCTGTACCTGTGACTATCTAACAGATCTAAACAGTGTGTTTTAAGACAGCAAATGTACGCTGCACAGAGTCAAAGTTAACAGTACATAAGAGCAGTGGGAGACTGTTCCAGGAGGACAGTCCAACACTGGAGAAGCTACAATGGGTTCAAGTTGAAGTGTGACACCTGCATATCTCCATGGGCCGCAGAGCACAACTGCTGACTCGGCTGGCTCGAGACTGGAACACAGAGCTTCCTGATGTATGCCGGAGTGCCAATAATTAAGGCACATGTCAGCATGATGGTCTTAAAAAGTAATGTGCTCTGCAGCATGAAGCCAGTGTAGTGTATCTCGCATATAATCAGTATATGCGAATACTTGGGCTTGTTGGCCAAGACTGGAGCAGCGCAGTTAAGAATGGACTGGATCTGGTGCAATCAGAACTTTTGCAGTGATTGGCACTTTTCCTGTAATCTTTCCTAGGATGCAAATTTTCTCTTGCTTATGCAGTGTTAAGGTTGCTTATCCATTCCATGCTTTGACAGTACATTATAGAAGTGCTGTGATTGTCATATTATCCTGGAATAGGTTGCACAGTGGATCATACAAATTGCTGACCACTGTCTTTGTTCTATCAGCAATGGAAACCCATTCAGCTTCATGTTTTCGCAAATCTGAGTAGTACTGAAGTGGTAGTACACCATGTAAAACTAGGATTAACAGGAACACATCTGCACTGCACAATATTTCCTTTTCTCATGCATGAGAACACATATATAAGGAATAGCAGACATTTATAAAGTAAAGTTCTGTCAACTTTATTTAAGCATATAAAATTAGATCACATGCTCAATAGGGTGCATCGAAAAAAAAATTTTTTGAAAAGAATATTCTAATAGTTGCCGATAGGTGCCTTTTATACTACTTAGTTAGCATGTAAATTTTAGGATTTTTTGGATAAGTTCTTGAGGTGCCCCAAGGACCCTCAAATGTTCCTGATTTGAAGACTCCCGAGCACTGCATTTAACGTAATTTGTTGTAGGGCAAACTAATTTTGTGTATAGCTTTAAAGAGTTCTGTTGATCTTTTAGTAGGTAGGTAGCATGGGCAGCAATCCAGCGGTCGAGGGGTACAAGACCCAACTTTAACAGTGGGGGACACACCATACATTTCCCCTCCCCCCCAAATTTTGAAGAAACACGAAAAAAGGTAAAATAATGTTACCGCGATTGAGCGCGAAATTTTGTTACCTCTTTTTTTTAGCCAGATCAGTTCAAAACTCTTTTTTGACCAGATCATTTCGAAAGTGTCCCCCACCTGTCAAACAAGATCGCCGCCACTGGTAGGTAGCAATCCATTCGAGTTCCTAAAGATGAGCAGGAGTTTCTAACTGACCAGAGAACAGAAAGGTTGATGTGTATCAGCAATGTCGACAAACTTACAACAAATAAGCTTGTTGACAAGCAGAAAAGAAAAGCTAAACAAGTTCGACGAGTCGAAATATATAGCGTCATTATGTGGTGGAAGGTCGTGGATGTTAATGATGACTTAGTAGACGATTCTGAATCTAATTTCCATACCAGCAGATCAAAACTTGTAATTGACCAGAAGATTAAACTAAAAATCATACTGTTCAATTTAGTAGTAATCAACTTGTGATGAACCTGCACCGAACCTTATAGTCAAGAGACTTTCGAAGTAGACTACCAAAATTTAACTTAAGCCTATGATCGTTAAGGTGTTCTAGACAGAGCAGCTGCTGAGATAACTTGCTATGCTGCAGGATTTCGGTGTTATATGTGATGCTGATTTGTCAAATGTTATTGACCAAAATAAAGTTAGACGTGAACGATGAAACTAACGCAACGAGCTGGAAGACTAGAACAACGTAGGTGATTTAGGCCTACTTGGTTTATTTTTGATGGTCGAAAAGATAAAACTCTATAGTCAAGAGAATGTCAAGGTACAGAATGTACAGAATGTACAGAATGTCAAGGAAGGAATTAAGTATACTACCGGCGAGCTGTTACCGAGGAAAACTTATCGTTGTTGAATGAAGGAACCAGGATCGAATTACGTCGGACATATCACCCACGACTAGATCAGCCTTGCAAAATTGTTAACCACATCGGAGCATATAGGCCTACATGTACTTTCACTACATACATCGCCAGCATTTGAAGCTCTACTGATGGTTTGCAACTGCCAATGTACAACTGCAATATTCTATTTGCAGCTGTCAACCACCGCAAGTGATTCAATGTTCCATTGTCTTTTTCTAGATTAATTCAACGAGCACTGGCCTCTAACGACCGTGTTACTAATGTCCCACAATACTGCCGGTCACTGTTTAGGTGCAGTTAAAGTTGCAGGTGGAAAATCCGATTCACTACTTGTTACTGTTTACACAAAATAACCCGTTACCAAATGGTCCAGAGAAAGGACAAGGACCGCTTGTTGCTCAATGTTAACTGATGGCCGTAAGAAAATTTGAAAGCTGGGAATGCGTCATATCCTAAAAGCTAGGAAACTGTACGGTCTGGAATTCGGAATTCGTTGTTCCTGTGCTAAAGTTTGATTCCTCTGATGAAACTGCACTCATTTTCTGGCAAATATGCGTAGCAGAACACCACTAGCATTAAAAGTATCTGATGAAGAAATGATGTAATTTGTAGCGACGCATCCAACACAACAGTTTGACTTTCCTAGATTCCCATGCCACTCATAGGCAGGGAAGCGTTATGTTAAAGTAGGGACTGAGGCTTGCAGCTGCAGTCTGCGGCATCAAAGCTAGGAAGGGTTTCATAAGAACAAGGGGGCGAATAATGCCGACTTTTAGCACTAAGAAAGAATATCGCGTAGCATGACTACTTAGGCCTACTTGTATTAATGGGATAACTGTAGTTTACCGTTACTGTAGTTTAGACTCAACTCACTGTTTCATCATTGGTGTACTGGACATAATGATGGAATAATATACCTACTATGTTTTACCAATATTGCATTCTACTTCTCATCAGATTCATACTGTAGAAGCTAATTTTTCTGGACTTTGCTCCTTGCATAACTTGGGCAAACATTGTGCGTCTAATATCAAAACTTCAAGGTCGTTGGGGCACCTCAAGGTCATGTGCTAAATTCATGAAATTGCACCAGAATACTGCTGACATCAAATGGCAACTACTTTGCACTATTAGAAATAAAAATGAGACAAAAAAATTTTCTCCCATTATAATCGATGCACCCTAATGCTCAACATGTTAATTACTGCCAAGCTTCACGCATAGAAAAAGGGTTTAGCAACTGGATATTTTTGCCTTGCTGGTTGACTTAGCTTATTCTGCAAAACTCGATTATCATGCTATGGTAATGATATAATTTATTGTTTCAAGGATAGAGTAAAAACAAAACAGAATCATATTGTGGTCCTGCAATAACATTTATCACAGAATAGCTGTGAATGGTGAATATCGTCAGAGTTCTTCAGTCTCCCTGTTCAGCCAGTCAAGTGCATCTTTCTGGCCTTTTTTCTCGAGCGCTGCCCCAATAGTTGAGCGGCATGTCCGGTGGTATTCGTTGATCCAAGCGACCTGTAACAATTCGCACAACCCATAAAAATAAGGTTTTACTTGAACAAGAAATTCGGCATAAACTGTTTTCCAAGTATGCGTGTATGTATGTATCTGAACATCTCTATAATGCCCTTTATGTACCTGTCAAAAGGACTTCCCTAACACTTCTGTGACGTTATTAAAAAGCAGTTGCAAGTTATTTCTCAACATATTCACTTGTTTCTCAGCTGGCTCCAGCTAAGCGACAAGACTGATTGACATGTATGTCTGGTTACTGGGAGGCAGTCACTATGTTTACATTGATTTCACTTTCATACCGTAGCCTCATTATACTGAACGTAATCCTATTGCCCAGTGGTGGGTTTAGCTATAGGCGCAAAGGATGGCTCCCCAGCACTCTTCTTGGTTATATCTCGGTGCCTCCAAGTCCAGCCATGTGCATGGTGAGCCTTAGAACATGGTGTGTCTCTGGCATTCCCCTTGCCCCATGCAAGTAGTCCTGGTTCTGTCACTACTGCCTCTGCAAGAGTGTTCCATGACCTTGCATTACAAGGACTGACCTCGCCAAACTTGTCAGATGGTGGATAGAATGTCACGACACCGAAAATGACAGCTTTGCCCACGTTGCTGAACTTGAGAGTATAATAAGCACTACATGTGCTCTAATGTACACGGGCAGACCCGTCTTTGATTATTTTGTAAAATGTTAGGTGTACATACATGACATACATGTAGGTAGGCCTACTTTCATTTTTGACAGATGTTTACGTATGTAGGCTAACCATGTGTGAAATTATGACTTTGGAAACCGAATACATGTGCATTTAACATTGTGTGGACCTACGAAACTGGATATTCTTACTATCGATCTAATGCAAACTCTATGCCACATGCTAGTTACCATTCTATTTTTAACAACTTTTCTAAGAACTTCCGGTTCGAGTTTGTTGTTTCTGGGAATGTTTAAGAGTTTTTTCACTGTTATAAATTAAATACATGTAGATACTGTATGTCGTTAACAATAACATGTATTGTAAGCCTATCGATTATTTGTTGACACAGTCATGATAATTGTCGAACAAAACTGACTTGCAGTACATGTATTACAAGTATGACGGCATGAGCTGGTATGACGGCATGAGCTTTTTAGCTGGTCTCTCTGATGTAGCTTTTGTGTGGCGCTCGTACATTTTGATTCACATTATATTACATTCGTAGAGTTGGATAGAGCTTGACATACATGTATATCTCGCTTATTTCGAACTTTTGATATATATAGAATGATGGATGGTCCTCGAGGTTCAATATAATGCAGTTTTGCTGTATCTGTTCCAAACTCACACAGTGGAATATCTGAGCTATAAAAACATTTCTTGCTGGTCTGGGACAATCTACAACAAAGGCTCCACCTGTGCTTGTAAAGTGCAAAAAAAATTTCCATGGCATTATGCCATGCTTCTTGAAATGGTGCTGCATATTATTTCACTACATTACTTCATTTGTATATTTATTTAAGCTATTATCAGTAATCAAGTAAACTATCACTTTAGCTCCTATTATTGCTAATACTGTTAATAATTAGCGATTTATTATTTAATTATGAAACACTTGCCTCTTCTACAGTGAGCAGTGATTTTGAAATCAGATTTTTCTGGATTGGCACCAAGGTCAGTGGCTCGAAAGTCAGGAATCCTTTCTCTTTGAAATTGAACTGAAAAACAAATTGGGCAAATTATAAAAAAACTGTTTACCATACAAGAGTTTTGCAAGCATTCACAATCCATTTCTCACAAGAGTTAGTGTCAACAAGACCAAGTCCATAGCTAAAAACATTTAGTTAAAATAGAGTTGTGTGTGTTTACAATTCTGTTTCAAAGAGAAAATATCCCATTATTTTGATATGCCTTTTTCTACAAAATACGACAGTACCAAGTAATTAACACTTGCGAAAGCACCGAGTTATTGTATCTCTCACCCATATAGTGACCACTTGTAGGAAAAGCACATACTTAGACGCACATCTTAAAAAAATACTACATTGATCCTTCATCATTCGCACAGGAGATAAACAAATGAAGACTGTCAATCGGGCAGCTGTAATCTCCAAACTTCAGCCGCAGTAATGGTAGGTATAAATGGGTGGCCAACCATATGCAGCACTTAACTGCAAGGTTACCAATGACGAGAACGATGATTTATGCAATATATATTTGAAATGTTTTTTTGCTAATTACTGCAGAGTCAGATTAATATGAAGAAGGGGGCCACAGTGAGAGCCAAAAAACAATTAAATGCACCAAACATGCTCCATGTACAAAAACATACAGAAAATATACATGTACCACACACTACTACAGTCTAATAGGTTCTAGGTCTAATTGGTTACAGCCGTTTTTAAGTTCTAATAATAGGTCTACTTAAATTCTAATAAACAATAAGCATTTTTAAGTTTCAATAATGTCAATTTTAGTAAGCTTTACTTTACATTGTATTAATTTTTAATAAGCTACAAGACTTACTAGGTTATAATAACAGAGTTGGTAAGTTCTACGAGACTTTATAGTAGCCTGGTATTAGCTTTAATCAGTATAAATTTTCATAAAAGCCTTTAAGTTTAATAAATTATAATCAAATAATAAGAATTATATACCTTAGTGGATGCCCGTTTAACCAAGACAAGATTTTCAATGCGTATTCCAAACTTCTTATCTTCATAGTAACCTGGCTCTGCAATAAATAACAAGCAAACATTTCATGTATATATTATGGAAATATAAGTACAGTTATTTATTTTAACTTAAAAGTTAATTATATGTATTTCTGTACTAAGTATGTCTAGTTATACTCCAAATTAAAACAGATAAAAATTAAAATTCTGTAATACACTGGTAAAGATGCAACCTGACAAGGATGAGCTGAAACATTCCAGACAGGTTTAAATTAGACGCAATGCTATTCACATCCTAATAAGACTAACACTTGATGCATGGAAAAACATTCAGTGCACACCTTGCCCAATGGTTTGTAATGCACTGCCCGTCGAACTCCATGTTCCGGAACTTTCTATCGAAAGCTTCAGGAAGAAATTAAAGACTTACCCATTCACATCATCTGACTGGTAGTAAGCCTAGCTACTACTAGTGCATATGCAGTGATTTAGTTATAATAACTTGCGCTTTATAAATCTTCATATGATAATAATTTGTCAAAGTTTTCATAGCTTGGTAACGCGAGTCTAACATGAACTTCCTCTTACCATCACTGAGGACCATGCCCTCCCTCAAAGACTCGTCATCTTTTCGAACACGCATTCCAATCCCACACGGCCCTGGGAAAAAAATTCAGAAAAGTATAAATGACAGTTATTTATATTTAATTTGAGCTTCACTGTGTGACGTACACTCACCCATTGACAAATATACCCAAACGTTAGTAACTCACCAGATATTTTCTTACAACCAATGAAAAGGCCACCAATACAGAGAAGTAACATGCACTGTTCGTGCACTAAATTCTCAAATATCAGAGTCAGTGCTAACTTTAAGGGTCAACAGTTTGGTCATGGATGGTGGCGGCAACCAGTGAGTGAATGGGCTGGATAATAAATTCTCTAAAATTAACATGTGTCTATGGTAGTTTGTAACTAGTACGGGGTAACTTCTGTCATGCTGGTGTCTAATGTAAAAAAGCATCAACTGATGGCATTCAAAATTAAGCCGTAATCAGGTCAATATCTAAAAGATCAATCTGCTAAAACAGGGAAGCAGCCTATCGCAGATAAGCAATCTGACAAAGGCAAGTCTTGATATGTGAATGAAATGACATAAGTGACTGAACTGAACGAATAGATACAAGGAGTGAGTTCCATAATCTAGGTCCAGCAACCGGTTTCAGTTATTGGTTTTGAATTCTCATAAGTTAATCATACCTTCGTGAACATTAAGAAATGAACCAACACCATGTCCTGTGCCATGCATGTAGTCAAGTCCAGCTTGCCACAGAAACTGCCTAGCCAATGCATCAATGTAGAGCCCTGCAACAACCACAAGGAAAACTACAGACTGCTGTTCATGTGACAGCCTAACATGAATCACAACAGCTTGGCTTTCTTCTCTTATTTGACCTCACATAGTTGCTGATTGAAAATTAAAAATTTTGAATGTTTGGTCTAACATTAATGCACTTTTTTACAAAAATATAAAATATCACTTGGCAGGAAATTGCATACAAAATTCAATGTTTCTCTATCCGATGCATTAATACCTGAATTTGGCCTTAACACATGATATGGCATAAAACAGTTTGTCTTACAGCTGTGCATTATTTAGACACAGATATTTTTCATGGTCTTATGAAAAAGGCCATTTTCCATCTGACCTAGTAATCGATAAATGGTCCATTTTCTCTGCCGAGGTCACGTTTATGTATATGCTTAGAAAATCACAGCACACAATGAGGACTTATAGCAATGGGAAAACAAAACACTAGCCAAAAAGATTTCTACAAACACTAATTATATCATATTAATATCCTTGGCAGTATCACTAGTGACACGGTGGTCTATCGGTAACATGCTTGCTCACAGATCAAGTGTTTGAAGGTTCAACTCCATGTAAGGACCCTGGACAAGGTGTTTGCACCACGTGCCTCTGTCACCAAGCAGTAACTTGGTACCGGCATAAGCTGGGAAGTAAATGGCAAGTCCTGCAATACACTGCCCCATGTCCAGGACCTTGGGATTTGCTTGTTGCCAGCTGAATGGCCTAGTAAAGGAAATTAGCACCTTCCCCTACATTCCACATGGGATAAGGGAACTTTACTTTATTTACAGTACCATGCATCAATAGCATTTGAATTTACCTTATCTAACAACTTCTTCGACACCAACTTAACAATCCACAATAAATACTGCTGGTTGCTGCCAAGTAAACTGAAGAGATTAAACGTTGGTACATGAGACGAAAATTACAGGTACACAAGTGCTGTTAGCAGGTTTACTCTTATCTTGAATAAAATGAATAGTGAAATTTAACAAATCTCGACTAGAGCACTTTCCGACTAAATAAGAGATGATGGTAATCACTGGTATTCTTCAGAAAAACCTCAGAACTGAAAAGCACTTTAGAAATGATTACTAATATCTCATTCAATTCTTTCACTCTTCCAAACACTTGCATAAGTCAATTCAAAATGATTGTCTATATTTTCTCAATAACCATACCTTTGATGCCATTTGGAAATACGGTTTGATTCAGAGCGATGTGACCCTTAAGCACTCTAGTGAAGCATTCCTAAGTCAACACAAGCAAATATCATTACTACCAGTACTGACATAGTGTCATTCTTTTGTATTTAAACAGCAACACTAACTAAAGTTAAGGCATAAAGATAATGCATAGTGCAGAGCACTATGACTTGCCAACTGTAACTGTTTGATGACCAGTTAAATCCTCCAAGTTGTGCTGCAATATTGTCATCAAGCATTTGCATGCGTGCTAACTATGGAAAGCATCTTATAATAAACATGCTGCTTACAATGCTCTAAGTTTTTTTAATCTGACCTTGTTACCACTGCTCATAAGGAAAACTGCCCAGTTATCAGATTGTTGCTGCTGTGTCTGACATTTAGCTGAGGTACACTCTGTTATAGCCATACAGTAATAAGCAACTACCTTGACATGTCTTATCAACTGTTCATTGCTAAAAGTTTCTTACTTCTATTATATTTCTTACTTTTATCATATTTTAGAAAGACAGAACAACCAAATTAAACCACATTACGAAAACTAGTGTAATAGGCGACAACAGTGGACTGATACCTCATACATTATAATTATGGTGTCAGAGCAAAGTCGTTAGGTAAGATTAGCTTAGATCCAGAAGTGTATATATCCTCAAGTCTTAGTCCCCTTCCTTCATCTTGGGAACCTACTGTCTTGGTCTTAGTCTTGAAAGCATGTCTTAGTTTCTGAAAACTGTCTTGACCCAAAAGTCTTGTCTGTCTTGAACAAGTCATCTCAGTAAGTATTGCATGAACAAACTGCATTACAAAATTGACCTGCCTCAAATAATAACCGATAATTCACGGTTGGAAGTGCAACCACACAAAGTGCTAAAAAACAATCTTTCTTGTTAGTGTGTTGCAGCTCTACCTTTATAACTCGTTGGTTCCATTTTGTTTACCAAAAGTGGGTTTAAATAAGCATACAACAGCTACAATTTCGATGCAGTTTGTATTTGTTTAAGTTGATATATACAAAAATGTATCACAAGAAACCTTAATGAGTAGATTTTGTATTCAAAATTTCAAATATGAAAATACAATATGTGCTCGCAATTGGCATAAACCACCATAACTGAAATGTTATGACAACTTAAACTTTCTCTTGGTGAGCTATGTTGCAAACTCATAATCTTTATTGTTGAAAAATCATTTACTAGATTTCAGACCTAATCAACATATTCGAATCTCAACAAACAAAAAATTTCTTTACCGTCACTACAGTAAAAAAGAAGGCATATATTGATACTTGTTCAAAAATCAAAAGCTGAAAAACTGGAAAGTGACTCCAGGGAAAAAAGATATGTAAAACCTTGCTTAGGTCCTGTAAATCTGGCAAAGTCTGTGGTCATTCTTAAGCCAAATATGATAAAATTTTGAATACAGTGCCATTGACTATTTCCTGTACTGAAATTGGAATGGTATTGTGACATCCATAGGATTATGAAATTCTAACTTTAAATTTTAAATTTTCTGATTACTAAGCATAAACCCTGAAGGTTATATAGCAATATGAAATAAAACATTCACAAAGCATGAAGAATATAAACAGAGCAATCTTGGTACCTTGTAGCATGTATGTATGTATGTACCTAGACAATGACTATAGTGCCTATTAACCCCTTTAGCGTGGAATTATTTTTTTGTTAACTCTCGTATAATGTGGAATTTTTTGGACAAATTTTTTTCAGATATTGGTGTTTTAATGATGCTATGATTGTCCTGGAAATAATCCATTAAGTTTTTTTTGCATTATTACGTCACCCCAAAAAAGTTTTTTATTGACTTGAAAATAAGTTTTCTGCACATTTTCGGCAGAAGTACAACAGAAAAACACCCGTGAAGCACCGTGGCATGTCAAAATATGTGGTCAGAACCACAAAGAATATAAAGTTATCATATGAAAGTGACCGTGTTATTTCTTCCCTAGACAAACCACGTTTGCGACCTGCCATTTTGAACTAAAATATGGACACGACGACGGCCGGCTAGTAGTCGCCAGTGACCACGTGACTAGGCCAAGGTACAACATAAAAACACCCGTGAAGCACCATGGCATGTCAAAATATGTGGTCAGAACCACAAAGAATATAAAGTTATCATATGAAAGTGACCGTGTTATTTCTTCCCTAGACAAACCACGTTTGCGACCTGCCATTTTGAACTAAAATATGGACACGACGACGGCCGGCTAGTAGTCGCCAGTGACCACGTGACTAGGCCAAGGTACAACATAAAAACACCCGTGAAGCACCATGGCATGTCAAAATATGTGGTCAGAACCACAAAGAATATAAAGTTATCATATGAAAGTGACCGTGTTATTTCTTCAATAGACAAACCACGTTTGCGACCTGCCATTTTGACCTAAAATATGGACACGACGACGGCCGGCTAGTAGTCGCCAGTGACCACGTGACTAGGCCAAGGTTACCCCACGGCTGCTACAACATGTACTATACTCCCTCTGCACAACAGACATGACCTTCAAACATTATCCCGAGTTTATACGGGCTCCACGCTTACTAGGTGGTGAATTCTATCCTTGCCCGAGTTAACTCGGGATCCACGCTATGGGAACGGATTCCATAGCCCGAGTATACTTGGGATCCACGCTAAAGGGGTTAAGAACCTTGCAAAAAAGTGCCAGTCTTTGTCTTGGTCTCAGTCTTGGTACCCCTGCCCTGGTCTCAAATATTTAAGTTTTGTATACAACACTGCTTAGATGAGACACACCTTTTCATGTTCTGTTGGTGTGCCAAGGTGGATGGTTCGCGTAACATCAGTTGTTCCATCTCTATGCAAAAAATCAATAAAACCATTCATGAATACACACAGCCTGCAACTAATCACCCTAAAATAATTACTAGATCTTGTCTCAAGATAGGCAAAATAGGCACTAGACTAGCTCTTTTACCCTTTCTCCCTTCATTTCGCTCTGCAGCAACAGTGAGGGTCTCTGTAGCCTGTCTACGTCATACAACTGCATCCCAATATGAGTCACCATCTACTTCCACTGGTTATAGTTCATATAAATGTAAATGTAAACATTTTTCTATAGTGACTGTAAGGCCTTGACCCTGCTCATTTTTCATGTGGGTTAGATCCTTAACCACTACTATTTATTATTATTATTATTATTAAAGCAGTTTTTTATAGCGCCCCTTCAAAACTTCAAGATTGCCTACTCAGGAGCGCTCCCAGCCCAACCACGGTCGAACAACGCAGTTTTGAGAACAGTAAGAAACAAGGTGAAATGACCAATCGGTATTTGGCGGAGTTTGGTAGGGAGCCCATTCCAGGTCATGGGGCCAGCCACAGAGTTTAAACGGGTGCCATGCCATTTAGTCCCCGTTCATGGACTGCACTAGCCCAATATTTATTCAATTCTCTTAAATAAGCCACCATCGGCAGGTGAACCAGGAGCCACATGCAAAGAGGTGATGAGACGTGCGTTCTAACCAATGTAGCTAACTGGGCCAGTATATATCTGGTTAGGTTACTTTTGAAAAAGGACGTGGTTCAGAAGCAACAACATTTAGGCAAATCGATGGCCTTGTCAGCTATGGATCTCTTTGGTTATAGGTTACTTGCAAAAACTATCGTCGTTAGTGTGTTAAAAATTTTCACAATAAAAAAAAAATAATAACAATAAAACAGTGTGGCTTTTCGCAGCACTTTCTCTCTACCAGAACCTGATGAATAGTGGCCGTTCCAGATGTTTCTTTCTCTGTTAATTAATAACAATAATAGTAATACACACAAATAAATAGAGACACCTAGCACGCTACAATTTGAAGACGGCGATTTACCTGAATTGAGCTCCAGAGTCCAGCAGAAAAACTTCGTTCTTTGTAATAGTCTTGTTTGTTTCAAGTGTTGGCCTAACAGAGACAACAAGCACAACAAAACAACATTGAAAACAATCCAAAACAGCAACGACTATTGCACTTGCAATTAGAAAGGAACAATTTTTATGACACTCAAGTGCAAGGCTACCAGTCAGATAGACAAGACGTCTTTAAGGCTCTAGAGAATATAATACATAATGTACTGTTCCTGATTTATACGTTATAATTAAAACAAAGGATCAGCACTTCACAAGGGAGTCAGCAGCAGTAAAACAATTAATCACTAGTGATCAGAAGCAGATCCTCCGGTATCATGGACTGCGAGGAAGACAACCAAGTGGATGTTGGAGACTGCTGGAGTAGAAAGGAGTCTAATTGGATTAATCAAGCAGAGGAAGCTTTCATATCAAGTTACGGAAGAGTGGAGATTGTCTGAAGGAGATTATCCAAGGCACAGTTCCGGGATGAAGGATCAGCTCAAGGAAGATTTAAACTTGCACAGATTGATGACATAAAGTTGTGGACTGAATTATCCTTCGACAGATTATTAAAAGAGACAAGAAACAGGAGTGGATGGAACTAAATTGTCCGTGGTGCGGTCAATCCTCGGATCGAGGACAGTTAAAGACAAGACAAGAGGCATTTAATGGCAATAATGTGAATGTCTCATGCCATCAGAACTTACCTATAGTGTATGATGGAAGCATTTGGTCCCACTGATGCTATTGTTTCAAAGCTAAGGCTGACATAATTCTTTTGTTCTCTACAAGGAAAAGAACCAGAAACAAAAACTGATCAACTAAGACAAAACAAATCAATGGAAAGTCAGTCTGCAGGTACATAACTATCACAGAAACAATAACCCGCAGGTGGCTATAAGACAACATCTAACATAGTCCTCCAAGGCACAATTCTCCTTGGGTTAAACAATCTTTCATCTGAACAACAGAAAAATCTTCTGTACCACAGTCTCATGGCTCAATATGGACCACATGGCTCCACAACGACCACATTTGTCACATTTGCAGGCCGTACTGCTTCACTATCAAACCGCTGGTCTTAGAATGCATCCTTTGCCAGGTTAAGGATCTAAGAAAAGAAAATGAGCTCAACTATTGAAACCCAGGACCGTTACTGTTTAACTATATGCATCAATTTGAGTTGAAAGAGTTACTCGCCAGGTGGCTATTGCTGCATACACACCCAGTTAGACGTATCATTTACAACGTGGGTGTCTAACTTGCTTCAACCAGAGTTCGAACCATCATTCTTGTCCATCAGTCGCTAGTGCAGCTCTGATCTACTACTGACTGGCAGGTGAATGCACCGTTGCTTTCTACCTACATGTAAATCACCTTAATTAAATAAACTTGATCACTCATTAGCTACCTATTGACAAATGTTTCACCCAACATGGACCTGGTAACAGAGATTTCTCTAAATGTAAGTGCTCCACGACCAGTCCAAGGGGAGTGCCAGTTTTATGAGTAAAACTATGTGCTATGAACATTTAATTCAGTCATCAACATTCCTCAACCATAAAGCAACACAAACTAAGAACTCTGAACCACGTGTCATTTATTGACAAGATTGCATATTTATTTAAATTATACAGAGGAGCCTGATAATTAAGAATTTCCAGCATTGTTTGCCTGCATTTGAAACTGTTGTTCCTACTGAGCTATAAAATCATCACGGCTAATGTTGAAAACCTCAATATAACATAGCACATAAAGCATTACGTCAACTAACTGGCGAAATTTCTCGGAAAAATGACAAGCGTCCAACTCAGTGACATCTCTTTTCTCCACTTCTTTTTCAAGCCAAGCAAAGAAATTACACAGAGCCACTGCATCTTTTATCTGAAAAAGCAAAACCAAGTTAGAATAAATCGAATTAACTCTAAATGAAAACAGCTACAAATTAACAACCATAAGCCAGAATTTCGTCATGCAAACAACACAAGGATGAAAATAACACATAAACAGTATCATGCTTATACAAAAATAAAAATGCTGTAATATACAACTGCATTTGATATTACTTTCCTTCCAAAGTTCAAAAGTGCACACACTACTACACAACAAAACATCAATGGCACCGAGCAAGTGTGAGTAAGGACTTGCTCAAGTTCCCTGCCTAGTACCCATCTCACTGAAGGCTTGAACCCATACTCTACGCATTACAGGCCGAGCACTGTAACCAATCTGCTAATATATTTTCACCATAATAAATTATTGTCTAAGTAATTGCATCAATATCTGTCAGAAAAATCAGTAAAACATTTGCTGCAATTAATAAACTTCCTTGTGGGCAAACAACACAGCTTGAGAATATCACTCTTAAGGCAACACTTATAGAATTAAGCTATAATTTTATAGTAAACTTTAAAAAAGTAGCCAACTGTCATGAGCACCAAATACAGACTTCCACATACAAGTCAGCACAAAATAACCATAAAATAAAAGTACTAACATGAGCTGAACGCATTCCCTCAATTTCTACTTCATTCTTCACCGACTTCATTAGCGCAATGGGGGACGGCTCATTCAGCCGGCGATTCTGATCAAATAGAAACATTGTAATAAA
Source organism: Allolobophora icterica (assembly GCA_963556255.1). Classification (NCBI taxonomy): domain Eukaryota; kingdom Metazoa; phylum Annelida; class Clitellata; order Crassiclitellata; family Lumbricidae; genus Allolobophora; species Allolobophora icterica. The sequence goes on along the minus strand of OY744608.1, from coordinate 42,494,358 downwards.
TATGTATCTGTAACTGGATTTCAGTGCCAAAGCTGTTCAACTATGGAAATGAGCAAACAAGAACTAAGCCAAATGTAGGAAACTCCTAAACTACATGATAGCAGGCAGCATCCAATCTGACAACTCCAACAGAGAAAACATTAAAAGGCAAATAAATGTATTTAGATGCAAGACATTGATGTTTATACCAGTTTCAACTGTTTAGAAATATATAAAGATATGAAGATGTAAGCAATTGATGCAAGTCACACTAAAGCAAATAATTTCACATCATCCATTGCATAGTAGACGAAAGAAATCTGACAGAAACAAACCAAATACGTCAAGAAGACTTACTTTAGGCACAGTCATATAGAGCGCCTCACTTGATTTGTCACTAATCTGAATAAGAAAATAATAAACTTATCAAATTATCTGCATCGGTGTTGTAAGCAGTACCACTGTTATCATCATTTTTGGTCATCATCATCATCATTATCAACATCATCACAATCAATCTGTACGGTGGAATTTAATGTTACCTTACTTCCTTACATACAGAGGTACATACAAATATTTAAACAGTAATGTAAAAACTTCCACATATTTTAAAGTAAGCACATTTAAGCTACGTAAACTATAAGGACCTTTGTATCACTCATCTTCAATAAGACAGGAGCAAGCCAAAAAACACATGCTACTATCTGAGTTCAAAAGAAGTACTGACAATCAGTACCAGTCAGACATTAACTTGTGAAAATTTCCATTCTCTTGCCTCAACGAGGGTTATCATATCTAGCCAAGATATATATCTGAATATCCTAGGTTCAGAATTTCTACGACAAAACAGACAAGAATGCCGATTTTTCAAGTTTTTGAAACATGTACCCAGATTTTTCCAGTTGAAAGTTTGTTCGTGAGGACAACTAAATCAGCGCTGATGGCATCATATGGTCTCACAATCACTTTCATATCACCTTTGGAACCGTCTTCTGAGTCAAGTGACAAGTGCTCTCTTGCATCTTTTGGCAACTTTTTCTCATCAATGAAAAACCTGAAGCAAATTGCTTTCATACAACTGCAGTACAAATCAAAATCAATAATTCTGGAAGTTATTCAAACATATTTTGTGATATTGGTAGGTGAATCAATAAACAGTATCACTTATATTATTTGCAATGAGGTCATAATTTATAAAGCAAATCTTTATCTGACTGTTAAGTGCTGCTTAAGGACAGGTTATCCTAGATTTGGTCAGTGCTTGTGCATCTGCTGGATGATCCTCCAATCCCAAAATCATGCCTTGTAAGACTATAATTGATTGGCATGAAATAAAAGAGCGATAACTTGACCTCCTTACATCATCTCAGAACGATTACCACAGACTATTTAAGTTTAAACTTTACAGACATTTAGACTTAAAAAGAAAGTCAAGAAGCTTGCGATAAAACAAACAAAATGTCTGTGGTTGCCAAATTTCAGAATATTTGTTGAAGTAGCTGAAGTGAATGGAAACAGCTGTACAGTATACACTTAAGACTTATTAAAGCTGCTGAAGCCAAAACAACCTGTAAGAGCCCACAAATTGCTAGAAACATAAAAGAAAGAAAAACACAAGGAAAGTGTATAGCATACGCTCAATTCCTTTATTCTAAGTATTAACAAATTGATATAATTATGGGTACTTCATATACACAAACAATAAAATAACTTTCTCAGTCTGACGGAAAATCATCCAAAATTGGTAATGGCAGCAAATGCATGAGTAGAGTAATATTAATAAAAGATATATTGTAATTTAAATTCAATTTCCCATTCAAATATACAAAAAAATCTGTTGATTAGGAAATACTTGGAAATACACAAATTAAGACAAAGTAGGCAACTGGAAGTTTTCAAACTGAATGCAAAGTAACAATCAGAATAATTTAAACAGATTTACTTACAAGATCGAGTCCATCGTGACAATAAGAAAAGAAAAGAAGACTGGATTGAAGTGAATGTCAGAACCACGGAGATTAAGCAACCATGCAACCTCATCGAGTGCTGAGACAACCAATGCCACGGTTTCCTTTTTGCCCATCTTCTCACGGACTTCTCTCACCTTGTCTTGCCACGATTTTCCTTAAGTAAAGCATACGAAACTTTAAAACGTGTCCACTAAAACTGACAAGAAAATTATGCAAATAAAAATCTAGAAATAGTTTTTCTTTCCCTCTACTATGATACATAAATCTACTCAATTTCTGCAACAACTGAACCAAGAACTTACTTCTGTTTACAGGGAGATGTGCCTGTGTTTTTCAGCCCATCCTTCATTTACATTTACTGTGACTTTTGATGAATCCTCTTTTTAATCTTACCAGAAAATTTGACGGGATGGACCATCACAGGCTTAGCAGGACGAGCAGGTCGCTCCTTCCAAATCTCATCAATTAAGTTCTTGTCAACTGGCACAATGTTGTGTCCATCAGAGCACAAGCGTTTCCTCATAGGCTCCAAAACACCTGCAGAAGGAATTCAATCGCCATTGAAAAAATATCATTTACATTCATAATGAAAGTCTACGTCATTCTTTTAATCAATTAACAAAAATTAGAACCTGAAATGCAACAATTTCTTCAATATTTGGCATTTTCATGTAAAAATGAAACATCAGCCAATCTATCACTGTTCTATGCTTGTCTCCATACCAATAAATATTGCATATTAATCAATGGACCAGTGATTTTTGTTGTGCATTGTACCAGGACTGCAGTAGGTTCTCGAGTGTTCTCTGTTGCTGGTATAGGGCTTTGAAATTTGTTGCCCAGTTCTACTTGTTGCCAGGTCTTTAGCCAGAAATACACAGTAGCCCGTCCAAAAGCATTCGAAGTTGTGACCGCCCGACACCGTGAGCGTACGAAGTCACAACCGCCCGAAGTCCTGCCGTCGTACAAGTCCGACTGCAGTGCCCCTATGCTGTTTACAGAGTCTAATATCAACCCGTGCTCCTTACAGAACTGTTATCTGAATGCTGGCAGTGGCTCTAGAGAAGAAGCTGGATGGTGCTGGAGGGGAATCATGCACAATTTATGTCCATCCAAAATAATTTTCACCCGTCCTTTGTAAGGGTGGCTGGCTAAGGGCCTGCTTGTTGCATAAGTTCTTTGAAAACATGCAAAAGGATAAAAACACTGTATAACTACACGACTTACTAACCATGTGAAATCAGCATTGGGTCAATCCCAACACAGCCATTAACTGGAAGCACCTAAATTCCAATCAACAACACGGCAGTTAAAGTAAGGTACCTTAATGTACCAATCTGCACACTTGTTACACTGCTCAGTCAGCATCAATCCTCAGAGGTAAACACCTGAAGGACATTCATGACAACAGTAAGTAATCCAACTAGACATAGAATTTTTTAATCAAGTTAGATTTCATGTAATTTTCAGCAGTTACGGACTAGTACTAAAAGTACATATATAGGTATGGTATAAGTATGCACAGCATGAGTATGTACAGTATGTACATCATGATTCATGGTATGTATTCTACATTATGGTAAGTATTCTTCTTTACTGCTCAGCCCACAGGCAAGATCAGTAATCTAATGACAAGATTCTTCTGTGTCTAGACTCTAGAGGAATCCGAACTTGAGACCCTGGAGGCATTTAAAATATGGCTTCAGAGAAAAAATCACTTGAATGGTGTTAACATCTCTTCCATCATCCAAATTCCAGCAGGAGTCTAGATGTCCAGCTTCTTCACGCCATCCTTGCTTGCAGTCTTCCTTTCAACACTGGCCTCAGCACGTGTATATAATCCAGTTCATTTGTCTTTTTATGTTGTTCATCTGCATTTTTTCTCCTGCACCAACCCAGGTACTTCCTCATCTTTTTACTGCTGCACAGCTGCACTGTTCAAATGACTTTCAATAATTTTCTCCAAACCCATATTTCAAATGTATTCAGACTTTCAACTTCTGCATCCCTGAGATTCATCAAATGCTATCCTCCAAGTAATACGTTTCATCAAATCTTCTTTACATCCAGAAAAGTCCTTGCTGCACAAACTTATGGTCAACAACTGAACATTCCACGATAGAGACAGCCAAGTGTACCACATCAAAAGATCCCCACTCTAGTCATTTGCTGTTTGATGATCTCATAGATAGCCATCTACAGAAAACCTTTTCCTAACAGCCAACCAATCACAGTTACAACCAAAGCCAACTCAAAGAGCTTGTATAACCGCTTGTAATGAAACCACATAATTAACACACTAAAATTTTTCATGCAACCAGAATTTGGATAATGTACCTTGCACAGCCAATCTTCCTGTGAAGGTGTTTCTGTTAAACCTGAAACCCACAGCATATTCATAAGTTAGTCCTAATGAAAATCACACAGACTTGAATAAAGTAGCAAATTGAGGTAGACAGTCAAACCATAAATATAGATGTCAACTGTACGTTTAATCTGACACCATAAGCAACACTCTCTTTGTTTTAGTGCATATTTGGTAGGTTTTGGGACGCGACATCGCATATGGTCGTCTGTGTCATGTAAAGACTGAAGACATTGCATGATGGCCAAATTACATGGCTATAACATTGCTTTGATTGTTTGATAGAAAAGCATGGGTTTGTCAAGTGTTCACTAGGTTTAACTCATTATGTATGTGAAATTTTCATAATGCAGAAGTTAATACAACATTGTATCATACATGAACCCCAAATTCTGCGCTAAAACAGCTTGATAGCATAAGCAGTAGTTACTTTTAAAAGCAGGCTAAAGCCCTGGACTTACAGAATCTAAAAACTGTAAGAAAAACGATTCCAAAGATGAAAACTTGGCCAGTTTAGAGAATAAATGATGAATTAGTGGGGTCACAGATGCACAGACACTCCTCCCATTACAAATTTAAAAAATCAGTTGCACCATTGCATTGCAGGTACTTGCGTCATTACTACAACATAGTACCAGACACAAGTCTGATCACTACATCATCGCTTCTATAACAAGTGTCACATTCTGCTGTGTCGCAAAACATCATAAGTTTATAGCACTGGAAACTAAAAGGTGCTAAACAAACATATCATTAGATGTTATGGCATGATGGATGACCTACCTTCCTTCATAAGCAACCAGTTTTCGTCCATCTGAGCCTCGGCCTGAAGAAAATAGCGACCATCAGTCCACAAGGCAGCTTTAGTTTCAGTCACTATTGCTGTTCCTAACAGTGACAACAGCATAAAAAATGCTTATAACAATAAATACCAATTTTACCATAATTGTAAATATGCTCTAATAAGAAATCTGAAGAAGTCTTAAGGGTGCTGGCTTATTATTAAAATTTTCTATCAAATTAGAAAGACATTTTCTATCATAAGATGGAGCAAAGATTCTGAATGGACTATCATCGGGATCAGGATTATTATACAGAAAAGTATGCCAGGTTGACTATGGTATGCTCTTAAAGACAACAAAATTCTACAGAGTTTTAATCCGTGCCACCAACTCAAAAAGGCATCAGATTGGATTTTTAGATTAAGTTTACTAAAAGAAATGTGCAAAATATATATTCAAATGCCAATCACACCTGCAGAGCCTGAAAAACCAGAGACAAATTCTCGTCTTGCATCGCAGACATCAATGTATTCACTCTGAAACATTAAAATAAAATCCATACACAATGCTTAGTAATTACATCATTTACAGTACAGTCAGAAAATATAATAAATGCATTAAGAACTATAGCCAGTAAAGCTAACCTCAACAGCTGATGAAGATAATTACACTTAAAGGAATAATGAATAAGACATAAATTATGATAAGTAAATCTATAAGCAAAGAGACGATGATTATAATTAGTTTGACACGGTAGCAGATTCATTCTTAGTGCTCACACTGTCAAACAGAGTATGCATGTTTGAGGCTCACCTAGACGGTTACTGTGTAGGGACACTGAGCAAGTCCTTCACTCATAATTGTTCTGTAGCATAAAATAAATGTATAAAAAATACTGAGTAACTATTATTACGAATATTTTTAGCGCTCATGAAATTATGATAGAGTAATAGTGATGAAAATCAACTTTTTTCAAGTTCTTTCTTTAGCCACTCAGTAGTCTCATAACCTGCAGACAACTTCAGAGACCTAACCAGAAAATGCTAAAAACATGATAACAGAATAAATTCTTCCAGAATTCTACTCATGGCTCTTACCATATGAGCATCTCCTGAAGGGATTATGTAGGCATGGACCTGAGGACTGACAAAGGCTGCATTTTTCATCAATGCTCGCAGTTTCTGAAGAATAGCAGTTGTGCTTTTGGCTGCCATCGAGATCTTCCAAACTACAAATCACAAACACAACTGAATTACAGTAATCTGATGGTTTAAAACCCTCATTTTCTATGAATGCATGTGTCTATGTATGTACAACAATTGCAGTTGAAATTTTAATTGTACATGTAATTGGAAATTAATATAGCACCATTCCATGGAAAACAAGTCAGTCACCCTCTACACTAACCTATATGACGTTAAATGTCATTAAAACAGCAATTGCATCAATAAGCTTAAAAAGTACACAGAAATCTAGAAGAGTCACAAGTGGATGGCTCATGAAAACCTATGAAGCCAAATCAACAGATTCTATCCACAGATGACAGATGCCATTATGTTTAGAGTTTCTGGACCACATTGCATCAACAGCACTGGTCGGTGAAATAAGTTGGTCTCCCTGATGCAGCTTTTGTGTGGCAAAGATTTACATGTACATTTGAGCAATCACTTAAGCTGCTGGGTCCATGTAGATTGTAGAACAGGTATTTGTCACCTACTGGCCAATAGATTATAGCGCCACCTGTTGCTAAAGGTAAAGGTAATTTCAAAGACTCACTTCACTCATTCTCCCACCAACAAGGTACAGTGTACTAATTATAGCTCATCTGGCTAGAGGGCACATGTGGAGCAAACAACTCAAACAAATTTCTGTCCTAGTGGTGATTTCAAACCTCCAACCCCTCAGTTTAAAGTCCAACATTTTAACCGTGGACTAGACTATCATGCACCCATATTTAACATGAAACCACCGAATATCTTGGAAAGCAATCTTGCACTTTGGTAATTTTAGACTGTCCACTACACACAATTTTAGCTTGTACAACACAATTGGTCTGAATAGTTCGGTTAGTGTGACATATTATTATTATTTACAAAAATTTAAACGTACACAAGGTCACGCAGAAATGCAAATTGGAGGCTCGGTTAGTCAGTCACCAGATGAAGAGTAATTAGATATTCAAAATGGAACATACAAGAGCCTATGACAGTGCCACATTGGGGCTCAACCTAAAGACCCATACCCAAAGAACACAGACAGAGTGGCAGAATGCAAGCAGAGAGTAGTGGTTGTTGTGAGGGTTCATAGGTAAGACAAGCCAGTTTAAATCTTATTCTGAATTCTAAATGAAGCCAGTCTGTGATCTTCGGGTATGGGTCTTTACATTGAGCCCCAATGTAGCACTGTGATACGCTCCCGTGTGTTCCATTTTGCTGCCCCTAAGGAATGGAAACGACTACCAATGTTTATCCGAAGTTCGAACTCCTAAAGACTCTTCCTTTAAAAAATGCTTCAAAACTCACTATTTCTCATTGGCTTTCAAACATATGGATATCTAATTGCAGGTTACATTAATGGGCTTGAATGAGAAGATGCACACAGAACCATGTGAGCCAGAGAATTTTTGATGCATTGAAACCTCTTGACTTCAAGATCTAATATGCCTTCAAACACAGAGTTGAGGTGAGAGCAGTCTATGGTCTGTGACGTTTCCTAAGTAAGAGCAGAGCTTATGTGACGCATTGCTCTGATATGACAGAAACAAGATTTGCAAAGGTTTGAGGTTGTATACACTGGACCTCCCCGGATTCCGACCTAGCACCGGAACCGACAAGGACTACTGTGGACTTTACTTGATATATAGTGCCGGTGAATAAGTTGATCTCCCTGACGTGGGTTTGTGTGGCGCTGAGAAATTTCGGAGACTGAAATTTATGTCATTACATATGAGGGCGGCCGTCCGGTGACCAGTACTCTGCCTCTGCCATCAGTTCGATGGATCTTTGGTACAAACTTTTCTTGACAATGACCAGATACTAAAGTATGTAACTCAAACTAGTAATTGAAGAAAGTCATGAAAATGCAAAATAAACCCAATTCTCGAAATAAATTTTTAGCAAGCATTCGCAATCATGCAAAACTAGTATGGACTAGTCGG
>OY744608.1:42423605-42483605 GCA_963556255.1 Allolobophora icterica | reverse complement strand
GAGAGAGAGAGAGAGAGAGAGAGAGAGAGAGAGAGAGAGAGAGAGAGAGAGAGAGCATGGGCTGCGATCCCGGGGTTGAGGGGGCAGAGTATACATGCAGCTGTTCCCCCCCCCCCCAATTCTGAAGAAACACCAAAACAGGTGAACAAAATTTTCACGTCTTTTTTATCAGATCAGTTCAAAGGTGTCCCTTGTCTATGGAGTCTGGATCCGAGATGACTATGCGTTCGATTAGTATAGACAGTGCTTTTTTTCTAGAAAAAAAGGTTCCGGAACGCAACATTTATGGGCGGGCTAAAATCACGAGAAAAACGGGATTGGGTGTTGGTAGGGGTCTGAATAAACACTGAAAACAGTTCAAAAACACTGAAATTAAATTAAAATAACAAAATTATTGTTTTTATTATTAAAATAAAAACAATATTTTTAGTAGCTGAAAAAAGGTGCCGGAACGCCGTTCCGGCTCGTTCCGGCTGAAAAAAAGCCCTGAGTATAGAGATGAATGACAGGTTAGATATCGATCGATAGGTCGGTAGTAAGAAAAGATTTCTTTAACAAGTGATGGTTTCTTGAAGAGTTGATCGAGAGTGTTTCATATTGGAAGCTCTAGGCCTATAGCATTAGGGCCTACCAGGATTGCATGGTATGAAACTACGTACAGGTCAGCTGAATGGAATAAACTGCCAGACTATATTCGCAAATCCTCAACACCATTGACTTTCAAAACTAACCTTAAAACTTATCTTTTTAAAATGTACTATAATTAGACTTTCTGTATTGTTACGCGCTTTCGTGTAATTTATTATATCTTGTTTAGGCGCGCTATAAATGTCAGATTATTATTATTATTATTATATTATTATTATCCTCAAAAATCCTTCTATATGTTTTACTGTGTGGCTTTAGGAGTCCTAAACACGGAATTGTACTAACTTAACAGTGCTTTTTTCTGAAAAAAAGGTTCCGGAACGGAACAATAGGTTCCGGAACGGAATAATTATGGGTGAACTAAAATCCCGAGAAAAACGGGATTGGGGGTTGGGAGCTCCCAATAAACACTGAAAACAGTTCAAAACACTTAAATTAAATTAAAATAACTAAATTGTTGTTTTTATTATTATTTTTAGTAGCTGAGAAAAGGTGCCGGAACGCCGCTCCGGCGCGTTCCGGCTGAAAAAAGCACTGAACTTAAATATCAAAATGGGGGGCCCGATAGCGCATTGGATAACATCTGGCGTAGAGTGCGAGAGGTACAGAGATCGAGTCCCATAGGCGGACATGCTTTGTAGGCTGCAATTTGCGCCATGTATTGCAGGCTGTCTGTTCTGTTAGTAGTTAAGATTTATCGCATAACATGTACATGTACAGCGCAGTGCGTTTGCAGGCGCTTAATTAAAGAATAAATATTATTATTATTATTATTATTGTGTACATAGATTTATTAAATTATTATATATCTATGGTTGTATCATAGACCAACATTATAGATCATTGGGGTTGGATTAATAACAATACAATTTCGTGTGTTTGTAAATATATAATAAGATGGAATGACTTGCGTTGTATGACAAAAAAAATAAACAAGGTTTCTATATATTTGTAGTTTAGTAATTTAATTCTAAGTACACAGACTACACGTCTTCTGAACTACTTAAAACCCTTGTTAGGTTATGTTTACTAAAAAATCCATTTACTGTTTCGGGGTCTAACTGAATCCCCGAAAACCGATTCCCCAAAGTGGTGCAAATGCAAAAGTGACCTTATTTCCGAAAACAATATTTGTACCAAGCGCCCGAATCGTAAAAAGGTAAATGTGAAGACTGAGTGCCTGTGTATATAAACAACACTGACTTCGCTTCAATAGAGCCGCTGCTATCTATCAGCCTTATCTCATAATGCAATTCGCTAAATAATAATATTAATAATAATAATAATAATTAAAAATAGGGCCATTCCGGACACTTTATTTTCCACATTAATAGTTAATATTCAAGTCCCTGAGGGATCCTGTATACCTCGGGGCAAATAATAATAATAATAATAATACTCTTTTTATTAATTAATTTAAACCGTCAAACGCAGTAAGATTACATTGAGACATGACAGTACAATTATCAATATCTTAAACTAAAATCACGTTATGGCAGCCATGCAAGGCGCCCGCCCGAGGGAGGTTGCGGGAATCGAACCGCGTATTGCTGCTGTCCTGGCCATGAGTGGTACCATTACTGACGAGGTGAAGACTGATTAGCCTAAACATCGATTGGTCACGTGCAATACAGGGCAAATACTCTATTGTTCAATCCAGTGAGCGAGGGAGGGAGGGAGGGAGGCAGAGACAGACTTACTAACCGTTGTTTGTCTGTCTATCAATCCGTCTTTCTGACTCAAGGTGTGACTTACAATCAAGCATTCCAATAAACTAATTCTCTTGATAAACTAATTTTCTCTTGAAGCTATCAATCCATTCATTACTTTTTCAACCCATCATATATGTCAGCAAATGCTCTAGTATACAAGATTGCTCTTATACTGTTTTAAATAAAATCATGTAGTTCTGTTTGTAATATAAGTTTGTGTTCATTACTTATTTACTTAGCTAATTGCATTAATTATGGATGTGGCTGGTAGCAGCGCTCTATTGGAGCGAAGTCAGTGGCAACCATATTGTATATATACACAGGCACTCAGTGTGCGCATTTACCGGTAAAGGTAAACCTTTACCTCTACGTAGAAAATAGATGTCTGGGATCAAGTCACACACTGTGTCGACTGCTAATTTAATGTGTTTGAATTTTTGTCGCGTTTTCGATCTTTTTCTTACGTTTTTCTTGCGCGTTCGTTTTCGGCACAGATGTGATTAACGACAAATCAAAAATAAAATTCATCTTAGTAGTGAAACAAAATAGCTAAATAGCAGTATAACCTTATGAAGTTTGTATGCTGCGTTGCATAGATTAAACTGTTTCGATTTTGGTTTGTGAGTTTTGAATGTCAACATAATTGAAAAAATTGATGAAATAGCGAGTGTTGCTAAGAATTATGTGTCGATTCTTGTTATTGCTCACTGTTGAAGCTGTGATTAATTTCACTGATCCCACGTTGGTTCCAAAAATTGGCCGTACTGTAAGGTCTGTACGATTCTGAACACTTAACATAGCACATTTTAGGGACCTCAAAAAGGCACAGCAAAATTGATCAGCTGTAAAATGGTGTGTCTTAAGAAAATCTGAAAATGTATCTTTACCTGTCAGTAGATGATTGGTCCAGAAGGACGTTGCAATTCACTAGTTAGGAAAATGGTGTGCACAATTAATAATAATCTGTTGTATGTTTAAATACTGTCCTGTTGAATAAACTTACACATTTAACTCGTTATTCATTAGGAAATGGCCTTTGAAAGAAACAACTCACAGTAGCCGATTACAAATTCCTTTAATTTTTGCATTCCACAGGTGCAAAATTGTAACATCAGAAAACTGTCTGCACATGCCACAGGCACACAATTGCAACAATACAATACAATACAACTTATATTTATAACGCGCCTTAATAAAACACAGTCACAGTCTTACTCAAAGGACACGTTACAATGCAGTTTTTAATATAGTACTTAGAGAATAAATGAGTTTTGAGTTTAGTTTTGAAAGTGATTATTGAATTGGATCTTCGAACTGATTCTGGCAGAGAGTTTCATTCAGCTGGACCAGCCACTTCAAACATCCTGTTTCCGAATTGAAGATTTGATCTTTTGACTATAAAATTTTTTTCAATCTATTTCTTAACGTTAATTTCTTAACTGTTAATTTTATTTATTTTTTCATTAGAGTTTACTAATCTGGTGGGAAGTTAAAGAGACAGTGTTCATTTTACTTACATAAATTAACTATTAATTAGGTGCTAAATGAGCTCCAATTGGTTCAGAGGTGTAGCGACCGCCCTCCGTACCCTCCGACCGGAGGGGCCCCCTTCCAGAAAGGGGCAAAAAATAACCATTGTTTAAACAATTTGCGGAGAACAAGGCTCGAAAGAAGCGCTTTGCGTAAATACGGAAATGGAATATATTGTACACTGTAGGGCGTAGGCCTATGTATACATTATGAACCCTGTATACATTGTATATTACCGCATTTCAGTCTCCGCCTTGCTTCATGTATGTAAGAAATTGGTACCCCCATTACAATAGATTTGTCAGCATCTGAGTATTCATTTAACTTTTTTCTGCAAATATATATGGAAAAAGTTACACTGATCTTTTAGTTAAAATTATCAACAGTACTCCTAGAACAATGTAAACTTAATATTCACTCTGCTTAAATATATGCTAATAATATATTCATTGTGTTAGAGCTGGTTTGAAATTTAGGTCAATACCTGGAACTTGTACCGGTATATAATTATTTTAGAAAAAAGACATTATGGCCAGCTACTTTGAGGAACATAACTGTGAGCCACTGAAGGAGGGTGAGATGCCAGATCATTTGCTTCACCTGGCCAGGTATGTAGGTGCTGTGTTACAACTCATACTGGTGGGCTGTAGGCTTCGGTATTTCTTTATCCCCTTCACTCAGTGGGATGGTCTTTCTTAATTAGGGGTCAGCCGGAAATCGCCTCGGACATTTGCCTCGGCCGAATATCCCGTTTTTTGGCACTATTTGGAAGTATTCGCCTCGGCAAATACTGTACACACAAATAGTTGCTTGTCTGCGGCACTTGCCGGAGTTTGTAGGCTCGTAATATCAGCTTTGAGCTTCATCTAGCATATTCATTTTGAAGAGTAAAGTACAAAAAACACCAACACCGGAAGTCCACAACAAATGTCAAGTCCAATTCATTGATTATTTATGTTTAAAATTCAAAATGTATTAGTCAGTTATTACAAATACAGAAATTTATTTCGATAAGTTTTCATTGCATGAAAATGCAAAGCATCGCATATGGAACAAATGGTACTCGGTTCGTACCCGGATCCGGCAAATAGTTAATCCAAATACTCGGATTCGGTACTCGGTGGAAAATGTCTACCCGGCGGATCCCTATTCTTAATATTGCTAATCATTTGTCAGTTTGACGTAATACTTTCCATGAAATAGTTGAAGTTAATGCATTTCTTTATATGCCTCAGTATAAATTGCTCGGGTCCTGAGCAATCTGTGAGCATGGTCCTAAGTGTGAAGGGTCATTTTGGCTGAGGCGCAGATGTGACCACAACAGTTGAACGACTGGACATCTGTTTCGTGTCCCAACTTGTTTACGACTAATAAAGGATGGATGGATGAGTTGGTGTCGGGTGTGTGTTACTATAGCGACTGTCACCCAAGTACTAATGTGGTTTTTTTGTTTTAATTTTGCTGCACCTGCCTGCTGTTCTTGCACCATATCAACACAGCCAAACAACCATCCACAACAAGTAGCGTTTTCCTGTGGGCTTTCTAATTTAATCTTTGTTTATTTCTCATGAACTAAGTGGAAGAGACATCTGCTGCTTTTTGTTCCAAATATAATCTGATGTGCACCACTAACTTGAAGAAATCTCGTGAGCAAAGCTGATGCACAAGCAATGCTTTTTGTTTGAAAGCCTCAAAAAGTAATATGAATCCACTATATGCTTTGATGTTACTATGTTACCAAGTTTTCAGCCTTCATTTTCATTAGCACTTAATTATATACTGGTAGTGGGCTGCCTGTTCCATTGCTTGCTCACAAGATGTTCTTGTGTGCTTGTTATTGTGCACTATAAGCAGGCAAGTTAATAATTTCTTAGATCAGTTGGTGCACAGACAGATCAGATTGGATCTTTTTGGTTAAGGTATATTTCTTCACCTGTTTCAATGCTAATTGATCACCTGACTGCACTAAAGCCAAATATCTCTTCTGATATTCAGTTTATTCTCACGTTTTCAGTCTTTTTATTTATGACTTTCTCTTGTTTTGTTTTGATAGGCTACTCATTGATGGTGGATATGCAAGAGACTTGGAAATGGAGTTTGAAAAGTTAGAATATAAACAGTTTACTTCTGGTCAAACCTTTTTGTTACATTTCCATGCTTCAAGATTAAGTCATATAATTTGATAATTACATTTAAATTAAATAATTTTGTATTAAATTTAAAGTTGATCATTGTTACAGGTGCACTGCTATTAGTTGTATTTATTCTACTGTGTTGTTTGCAGTGTATTTGGCAAAGAGAGACCTCCACCTGCTTCAAAGAAAGTTGTTGCAGAACTGCCGACACTCTACACCACTCCATTGCAAGAAGGTTAGTTGTGACTCATGGAAAATGACTATTACTAGTTTCACTGTTGCAGACACTGCCAGTTTAAAAGCCATTTGGCTGTTTGCAAGCAGCCCTACCAAATTCCACATTCCATTTCTAATGGAATCATTCACAAAATATCACTTAGTACAAAACGAAAGCTTGGTCTGTTCCAATGGCAATTCAATTTAATGGTAAATTATTTTCTTGAAACGAGATTGATCAGATGAAAATATCAGTTATTTCAATAGTGATTTTTTGGTCCTATGAGTATAACTCATGACATGGCAGCCTCTACCAGTAGATTGTCAAGTGCCAATGAAAATGAAGGCATTTCTCTGTCTTTCATGTTAACCAATTTGCAGTGTATGCAGAGAAAAGTTGTTTTGATAAATAGTTTAAATCGACCACAGTTTGATAAAGTTAAGAACTTCCACTATTGTTGTCCACAAATGTAAAGTTTAAGCTTCTTTTACACTGGGAATATGCATTTTGTGTTTCAGCGCAGGGCTTCAAGTGTCCTGTTTGTCTGGCCGAGTTTGAGGAAGGGGAGCCAATGAGAAAACTGCCCTGTGGCCACTGCTTCCACCCCAAATGTATACTACCTTGGCTGGAAAAAGTATGTCCACATACGAGTCCGTTAATATTTCATCTCAATGTCAGTAACCTGGCATAGTGCCAGATTGTTATTGCATTCACTTTGTATTCTGGTTTCATGTCCCAGTGCACTTGAAAACGACAATTCCTTGTCAAGCCTTGTAACCCATATTGGGGACGCAGTGGTGTAGCAGTGCGTTCTTTGCCTTGTAACCGGAAGATCGCAGGTTCAAATCTACCTCAAGCCACTGCGACCTAGCGCCATTGATGTTGGGTTGTATGGTCATGTGTAATTCTGAACTCTGGAAGGAGGGCAATATCAAAATACAGTTGTACTGTATTGTAAAAGGATAAGTATAAATATAGTACAAACATAATGTGCAGTGTTTTGTGATTAACTATAAGAAATTATATATATATATATATATATATATATATATATATATATTTATTCATTCCGGATATTTCTATTTCTATAGCGCCTCTCGAAGTCAACTACTACTCAGAGGCGCTCCCGACTACAGCATTTGATACTGTGTCAGAGTTTTCACGCCGAAGCGCCACGAGCAATTGCGAGTGAAGGACTTGCCCAAGGTCCGTACGCGGCTAGAGTGGGATTCGAACCTGCAGCCCTCCGGTCACAAGGCGCAGAACTTACCACTGAGCCACCACGCCCCACAGCATATATATATATATATATATGCTGCAATAGATCATTGGTCTTGCTTGATGCATGATGGTGTTCTAATCTAATTTAATCCAATCTAATCTAATGATTTGTATAGCACCATTATAATAATGTCCCTATGATGCATATGCAAGTTGAAACAGGTGAATATTAAGGGCATAATAAGCTGATATTAGGGTTCTTTGTTATAACCCTGGCAAGACAGTTTTGACCTATTTCTAGTTTATACAGATAATACCAATGAGAAGTGAATTACAGTAGTCAAGTCTGTTGGAAACCAATGCATTAGTTAGTGGGATTAGGACAGTTGAATATCCTGTATGTGAAAATGAGCTGATCTTCACTGTGTCCGAACATGGTTAGAAATGGCCGAAAATTTGTTTCAAGATTTCTACTGCACCTGCACCCTCTAGCCAAGTCAGCTATAATGAGTACACTGTCCATACACTGTCGGTGGGAAGATGAGATGGTGAGGGAGAGGACTGCCACCCGCCCTCATATGCCAAGGCTAAGAACATGAAGTTGCTAGTTACACTTTATGCCCATGATTGCCTCAGGGCTAGCTTAAGCAATTCTTCGTGTTTACTGTTTGATAATGTCTTCATTGGCTGAGGATATAACCTTTTTAACTTAAAGGTGAGAAATGGACTAAAACCCTAAAAATATCTGGCTGGGGCCAGAACAAGGTAAAAAATATCTGGTATGCAAAGTATTAATGTGCCCAATACTATAATCATGAATGTACCTTGTAACCTTGTTTAGCATATAACTTGGTTAAAAGGTATCGATCACTATGTAAAAAATAGCAAGTAAACAAAAGAATGCCAGTACTCCCTAATTTTGTTTTCATGTTATAGTTTTGTTTTCAAAATGTATGTAATCATTGTATACATGTAATGCATGTGCGCTTGTCATATGCAAATAAAGGCTACTTAATTACTTACTTAATTGCTCGTGGCACTTCGGCGTGAAAATTCTGGCACAGTATCAAATGCTGTAGTCGGGAGCGCCTCTGAGCAGTCTTGTTGTCCTCGAGACCAAGGTCTTGGTCTCGAGTGTACATTTACATCCAGTGCTTGAAAAGCTGCTCTGTGTGCCAGTGAATTCAGCACTGTAGAACGTATTTTTCACATGGCAGAATTTGTATGAGGCCCCACAGGTCATGTCTTGGTCTGAAAATTCTGAACGAATTGGTTTTTATAAAATGCAACAGGCATTTGGAATAACATTTCGCATGAAGGACTTTTGTAAATACGAATTCGAAATTCTCTGCAGTCTACATTTGGAGTTGTTTTGTTTGAATAAAATAAAAGATTCATGTTTTAATTAAAAAGCGAGTAGTCCGACTTGACAATTTTTTTAGTAAGGAATAGAAGTCTGGATATGGTTGTGATTTTTTGGGTATTTTTCTCGGTTTTGGTCTTGAGTTTCAAAGTCTTGGTCTTGGTCTTGAGGTTCAAGGTGTTGGTCTTGGTCTTGGTTTTGAGGTTCAAGGTCTTGGTCTTGGTCTTGAGGTTCAAAGTCTTGGTCTTGGTCTTGAGGTTCAAGGTCTTGGTCTTGGTCTTGAGGTTTAAGGTCTTGACAACAAGACTGCCTCTAAGTAATAGTTGACTTCGAGAGGCGCTATAGAAATATCCGGAAGAAATAAAATTACATTGGATATTTTATGGTACAGTGTTTAAGTCATTGTTGATTGTCTCGCTCGTTTTAGACCAATTCTTGTCCACTCTGTCGTCACGAACTTCCCACCGATGATCCAAGATATGAGGAATTCAAAAAACAAAAGGTATTAGAAAATGCTCCATTTGTTATATAAATTTGAATTTCATTTCCACTGGGAGGTTGTCTGAACCGGAGGGAGTTGCCCTTGTCGCAAAAATTGCTCCCGGCTGTGATCAGTAAGCAGTCACAAATACATTTTTTTACTTGTACAGTTTGAAGTGGCTAGTTTCTCAAGCTGCTTTAGGTATGTGTTTGATACAGAACCTGCTGGTGGAGCCACAAAAAATCTACAAAATCATTTTGCATATTCATTTTTCATATAATTTTCTCGATCTGGTTGTTTGTCCATTGCCTTTTCATCCCCAAGGATTTTACTTACCAAATTCTACTACATCTTTCTGTTTCACTCCTCTACTGGCTTAAGTACAAGAGCTGCAAAGGTAAGTTAATGCATGTTTCGAAACCTTTTAAAGGCACAGCACAGGGAATGAAGAACTTTCTGCTGCAGTGCAAACATAACAGCGGTTGATCAGCCATGTTGCTTAAATCACATTTTGATAAAAGATTATTTTATTGCAGGGTCGTGCTGCACAAAGACAATTCGAACAAGAATCCTTACATGCGTCAATGTTTGGTTAGAAAGACAATGAATGTTAACCAATTGGCTAAGCAATTTCTAAAGAAACAATGTTCAAAGGAATCCATGAGAAACAACTGCCTAAACGATTCTATTGAAACTTACTAGCAAAATGAATCTACAATGACCAGTTAAATCCAAAAGAATCAATTCCATAATATTATCATTCAGAACCAGCTGCTTAATTGAATTTGCCAGAATGCTACTGTAAATGTCAACTTGATGTGATCATTAGCAATTTTCAGCTCTGTTAATAGACCAACTTTGATAGGAAATTCGGAAAAATATTTTACTTGACAAACCGTTTGTGTGAAGTGATTCTTACATGTAAAAACTCATGCTTGTAAGCGGAGAGCTAAGAAATTCAGAATGGGCCTGTACTTACGGTAGCCGACCCACAGTTGCTACCATTGACACAGTGTGAGGCCACTGCTTCAATGAAATGTGGCTGCTGGGTATAAAGAAAACTGTGTTTAGTTCAGTAGTTGTATTTAGAAAATTTCTTTCGGATCAATAGGGTACATGCTTAATTTGTTCATTGCCGTGACCTTGCACAAATCAGCAAGGTTTGCCTATTCAACGTCTCCGTGCATGCACACCTATTTTGGTTTGGTCAGCCATGGTCCTACGCAAGTACCTGTGTTATTATTACTAGCAACAAGACAATTTACCTCCCGATGCTGGCATATTTCAGAGATTTAAATCTCATGCTAGCCCTGTCCTTACATGGATACCTTAAATGGCATGGTGCCATTCAGATGGGCAGCAGTCATGAAGGATCTCACCCAATCATTGAAAAATGAGCAAGGTTAAGGCCGTACAGTCATATAAAAACGTGTACATTTACATTTTAATAGAATTATAGTTTTTTATGTAACTTATTATTAGTTTTAATTATTATTTATTGGACAGATTTTAGCATGCTCTTGCACTTCTCCACACAAAATCAACCACTGTAGTGCCAGGATTTGTGGTAAATCAACTTAAGACCATTGAAGCAGTCCCTTAAATTAGCCTGAGAGGCAGAGGCGGATTAAGGCATGTTCATTTTTGTTCAACATGTTTGGCTGAACAGGGGCCCCACACATGAGGAGTCCCCACACATGCAAAAGAACAATTTTTTCAATATTTTATAATTATTGTTATTTGTTAAGTCTAATGGTAAAATGAGCAAAAAACTCGGAACAAATTATTCGAAACTACCCATTTAATGTACACGACTTTCACACGTCTGGGCCCGTATTGGAGTTTCCATTATCAGGCAGATTCATTTAAAACAATCTGCCAGAAATGCTAGTAAGACCTATTTTTACTTGCTTATTTAAACACTTACTACCTGATGGTACAATAAAGGCCTATTGTTACATCATTTCAATTATGAAACACGTTTTTGGTAACAAATTTAAATTTTAAGAATAAAGGCCCTTTTTACTTCACTTTTATTACGAAACACGTCTGTTGTAGGCCTATAAGTTTTGATTTTAAAGCCAAAGGCCCGTTGGGCCGTTGTTATGTCGCTTTAATTATGAAACACATTATTTAGTAATTTTTAGATTTAGAGAATAAGGCATTGTTATTATGTCACTTCAATTATGAAGAAGTGTATTGTTATTATAAGTTTACATTCAGAAAATAAATAATAATATTAATAATAATCTTTATTAATTCAAACTGACAAGTATGCAGTAAGATTACATTGAAACATGGCAGTACAATCAAGATTTTAATTAAACACACGGTTTGGCAGCCATGAAGGCGTCGCCCTATCTATGGAGGAGGGTTACGAGTATCGAACCGCGAATCTAATGCTCTCCTGGCCAAGCGTGTTACCATTACTCTATCCCCTCCTTTGTTATGTCACTTCAGCTATGAAGTCTACTGTTAACAAGTTTAAATTTAGACAATAAAGGCTTATAGTTACGTCATTACAATTGTTAAAACGTCTATTTTTAATCTCACATAGAGAATAAAGGCCTTGGTTACCTTACCTCAATTATGAAAAAGTCTATTGTTATCACTGGCGGCGATCTTGTTTGACAGGTGAGGGGTACAATTTTGACCTGATCTCATAGACGTAATTTGTGGAGGGTACGAGGGGTACCCGTACCCCCCACTCTTTGGACTGGGGGGTACCGTACCCCCACTTTTTGAAGAATGCCAATCAATATAATATTATCATTGTGCTTTCCCAGAGGTCGCAGTCTCAGCCTTGCTTCATGTATGTAAGAAATTGGTACCCCCACTTTTTAGACCAAAGTTTCGCCTCTGACTGACCTGGTCAAAAAGTTTTGAACTGATCTGGTCAAAAAGAGGCAAAAAAATGTTTCCGCGCGTAAGCGAGAAAAATCTGTTGATCTTTTTTTGGTGTTGCTTCCAGAGTTGGGTGGGGGCAGGGGCGTCTATCCCCCCTAAGTCATTGGAGCAACTTCTCTTTCCCCCTCTTCTTCCGCCATCCCCCTTCCTTCCCCCCTAAAATGGTGGCACACACATTGACAGATCTTCCCCCCCTATTTCGTGGATGGAACATTTGCTCCAAGGTTTCTATGGTGTTGACGCCCCTGGGTGGAGGGACAAATGTATGGCGTGTCCCCCACTCTTAAAGGTGGGGGTCTTGTCCCCCTCGACCATCTGGGATCGCCGCCCATGACTGTTATGGTTCCGGTCCACTATTCCGGGGTCCGCTATTCCGGGGCCCAATATTCCGGGGCCCAATATTCCGGGGGTCCGCCGGAATATACATAGACACAACATACAACATGCATACATACCTACATACATATATACACATAGATACATTTATACACATGTACATACATACATACAAACACACGTACATACATACATACGTACATACATACATACACACGTATGTACGTACGTACAATGTACATACATACATACATACACGTAAATACATATATACATACACACATACATATATGCATACATAGATGCATGTACGTACATACACATATACATAAACATACATACATACATGCGTACGCACATAAACAAGTACATACATATATGCATAAATATATACATGTACATACATATATGTACATATATGCATACATACATCCATAAATACATACGTGCATGTATGTACATCCACACGTACATATATACAAAGGGCCTACATAGATACATGTACATACATACACATATACATACACACAATACATACATTCATGCATACATACATAAACAAAGACATATATACATACATGCACACATACATACATACAAGCGTACATACATAAACACACACATACATACTACATACATACATAAAACATACATGCATACATACATATGTATTAATGTATGTATGTATGTAAGCATGTACATACATAACATTGTATATATAACATACATAAACATGTGCACACATACATACATACATACATATGAAAGATGAAAGACAAAGTGTATATGAACCTATGTGTGTATGTATGTACGTGCGTATGTATGTATGCACATACATGTATGTATATAGTTACGTAGGTTTGCATGTATGCATGTACATACATGTATGTATCTATATGCGTGTATTCATGCATTTATGTATGTATGTACATGTGTATACATGTATGTACGTGTATACGTTTGTATGTTCGTATCTATGTATGTACGCATGTATATATATATACATGTATGTATGTATGTATGTATGTACGTGTTTATGTATGTACGTATGTTTGCATGTATGTATGTATGTGTGTATGTATATATGTATGTACATCCATGTATATACGTGTGTATGTATGTTTGTATGCATGTATGTACGTGTGTCTGTATGTATGTGCATACGTGTATGTATATATGTACGTGTGTGTGTATGTATGTATGTATGTATATATGTACGTGTATGACTGTATGTATATATGTTTGTATCTATGTACGTGTGTATGTATGTACGAATGTATGTATGTATGTACATATGTGTATGTATGTATGTACCTGTGTATGCATGTATATATGTACGTGTATATGTACGTTTGTATGTATGTGTGTTACAGTGTGTATTTACATGTATGTATGTATGTACGTAGGTACGTACGTGTGTATATATATATATATATATATATATATATATATATATATATATATATATATATATATGTATGTATGGAGAAGGGCGTAACTTTGGTCTAAAAAGTGGTGGGTACCAATTTCTTCTCCACTTTCACTTTTCGCATGGAGACCATCTTTGGGAAGGCACAATAATAAAATATTCATTGGTATTGTTTAAAAAGTGGGGGGTACGGTACCCCCAGTCCAAAAAGGGGGGTACGGGTACCCCTCGTGCCCCCCACAAATTACGCCTATGTGTATGTAGGCCTACGTGTGTATGTATATATGTATGTATGTTTGTATGTATGTATGTACATGTGTATATATGTATGTATGTGTGTATATGTGTATGTATGTATGTTGTATCTATGTATATTCCGGCGGATCCCCGGAATAGCTGACCCCGCCCAGCAAACACACCCGCACGGGTCCCTTGTGGGTTTCATCCGGTTTGACGGTACGGGATTCTCGCGGTTTTTGACCACGGTTTGCGTAAGGGACCCTTACGGTCCAGCCCGCGTCGGTGGCGCCTCCTACCGGTATTCGTATTTCTCCCGCCGGTCCGCCATTTTGTGTGCCTGCCGTTTCGAATGTACACATATTTGACAGATCGCGATGTGTTTCTGTGAAAAGTAAGATTACGTTATATTTATTATAGGCCTACTAATGAACCTATATCTGCGTATATTAACAGTTTATGTAAATGCTGTAGGCCTATTTAATTGTGGTCGGGATAGACGAAACGGAGATTGCAGTGGGTTAGGGTCAGGGCTGTACTGGTAAAATTAGAGGTGAGTACACGCTACAGGTTAGTTTTCCGAAACAAATTAGAGGTGAGTCTACGCTACAGTATTTTGTGAGTATACGCTACAGTATTTTAATATAAATAAATATAACTATTTGGGAGGTGAGTAGGCCTATACGGTCTCTAGAGGTGAGTACACACTGTATAGTGTATACCCGCGTATACCCTCGACTACAGCCCTGGTTAGGGTTATGGACTGTACGGTAAACTTGCGCTATGAGGGTCCTAATGTTATGGTCTGACCCAAATTCAAGGGGCTATGTATTACTGTGTGACAAGAGGTCGCACCTTAACACTAGTTAGCGCCCAGACACCAATAAGGCTATTTAAATGAAAGCACATCGACAAATATTCAGCAGCAATGACGCTAGTTTTCAAGTTTATCCGTGTTAGATGTTGACATCTCTCAGTTAAGTCGCATTAAAGTTTCATTTAAACATTTTGAACATTTATCCAATAAATGTAGCTTAAAGTTTCATAGATTATACTTGAACGTTTAGCTTAAACTTCCTATAAATTTAGCTTAAAGTTTCATTTGAACATAGTATCCTTTAAATTTAGCTTATACATTGTTGAACGTTTACAATAAACTTGAAAACTAGCGTAATTGCTGCTGAATTAAACATTGCAGCTGCCGTGACCATCAAAACTGGATAGTTGTCGAGATCAATAAGTACTGCACTCTGTGAAGATGAGAATGACGATATTGCAGGGCTTCATGCAACAAGAGTCGACAACGTTGAAGACTAGTCTGAGAAATTTTAAAGTACACAACCATTTAATTGTCTTTGTGATGTAGTTATAATATCTCTGCAATCCTTAATGAACTGATCGAAAACAAGGTGCAATTAGAATATTTTAAACGGGAGTACGTGTTGAACAAACATATTAAAAAGGCCATGATTCTGTAGAATGAAATGGTTTCTTAGTTACTTTTATATGAATGATTCACTCTTAATCTTTGCATTCACTAGTTCTTAGTAGCTTGGTAACAGCCTGTGTGATTGACGGGTGTAATGATTACATTTTGTTTTATTATGTTGCATTAGTCAACATTGTGCAGGCAGTGTCTCTAAATATTGTAATTTAATAACAGAAAGAGTTATTGGAATAATACCATTTTACAATACAAATCAGAGCACATCAAATTCTTAATTCTTGTTCTTTGTAACTTGTTATTTTTAATCTAAATGTTGCATGTTTGAAATTTCAGGTTCGGTAAAACATAATATTGCTATCAAGGACAGCACGAGGAAAATGGTTGAAGACGAGTTGGCCATTTGGTTTGGTAATGCTAGGGATCATGGCACTGGAGGCCACCAACTATTGAAATCGGCGCCATTCAAAGAGACCGAGTCAGAGTCGATCAGTGTTGATCAGGAGTTCACCAATACTGCTGATGACATTATTGTTAAATGAAATTACAGAGCAGATCGACTGCATGATTACTTTACTTTATTAAATTGACTTTATTAAATTGATGTGTCATTTAACGCTTTTGTTGATTATTTATTGCTTTAACTATATAGCACAGTTTACAGTACAGTTTGCATACTATACTGTAAACTGTGCCACTGGCAGAGTTCTTGTTTGACAGGTGGGGGGCGACGTTTTTGAACTGATCAGGTAAAAAAAAGAGTTTTGAACTGATCTGCTCAAAAGAGGTATAAAAAAACTGGGGTGACTTTTTTGCTGTTTCCTAAAAATTTGGGGGTGGGGGGCAGATGTATGGTGTGTGCCCCTACTGTTCAAGGGGGTCTTGTCCCTTTTGAACTGATCTGGTCAAAAAGAGTTTTGAACTGATCTGCTCAAAATGAGATTAAGAAACTGGGTTGACTTTTTTGGTGTTTCTTCAAAATTGGGGGGGGGGCAGATGTATGGTGTGTCCTCCCCACTGTTAAAAGGGGTCTTGTCCCCCTCGACCCCGGGATCGCCGCCCATTAACTGTGCTAAACTGGGTATCACTTTTTAGTCATCTGGGAATGAACTGGGAATGAACTGGGATGCCCGGCGGGATATCCCGTATGGGTCCCGTACGGAAACCGCGGACAAAAACCGGCGGGATCCCGCCAGGTATCCCGTACGGGTCCCGTATGGCAACCCGTATGGGACCCGTCTGGGTCCCGTGTGGGTGTGTTAGCTGGGCGGAATAGTGGGCCCCGGAATAGCGGGCCGGTAGCATTGTTATAAGTTCAAAGTTAGAGAATAAAGTAGCCTACGTCATTTCTATTATGAAACACGTTAATTAGCCTACGTTATTTCGATTTTGGAACACGTCTATAAGTAATAATTTTAGATTCAGAGAATAAAGGCCTTTGTTAGGCCTACGTCACTTCAATTAGGAAAGTCTATTAATGTTATTAAGTTTAAATTTCGATTTTTTTAAAAAGGCCCACGTCATTTCAATTGTGAAACACGTCTATTGATTGTAATTTTAGATTTAGAGAATAAAGGCCATTCTGACGTCACTTCAGTTATGAATAAGTATAATTGTTATTAGGTTTACTAAATCTAGAGAATAAAGACCTATTGTTAGGCCCTATGTCACTTCAATTATATCGACACACGCTTCCATAATGAAACACGTCTAATTAACTGTTAGTAATTTTAAATTATTATATTTATTTTCATTAATTAACTTACATAATAACCGTTGTACGTCTGTCTGTCTGTCTGTCCGTCCCGTAACAAACACTATTGTGACGTCACTATACTGCCGCCTTGGCGACGGTTGTCTTGACGACGGCTATAGGCCTATAATATGACGTCATAATATAACAGGGAAGTAAGCTTAATTGTTATCACTGCAATAATAATTTTTTTATATACCGTGATTTTTCACGGGTTACAGCTAGTTATTATATAATTATTGTTGTTATTATTATAATTATTATTACGCTTATTGTCATTATTATTATATATATTTTATTGGTATTATTATTACTATCATTATTATTATTCGGCATTGCCGCCATTGCGTATAAATGGCGCCAAATATAGATTCATTGGGCGCCATTATACTCATTTAACGGTCTTGAAGGGGGAAACGATGTGCAATTTGGTACCCATACTTTCTAGACCAAAGTTACGCCTCTGACCTGACCGGAACTCAAATGCTATGCGAAACATTACAAAATGAAGCCATTTTATTGTGTGCAGTCTACAGTGTACAGTCGTTGGGGCCCCAGTTTTACTGAACAGGGGCACCACATTTGTTATTGTTAATCCGGCCTTGCTGAGAGGTAGCCATGGGTATGAAGTGATATTGACTTCATTACCTCAGCCTCGGCATATGAGGGCGGGCAGTTTGAGAATTGTAGAAAAAAGACTGGGGGGGGGTTAGACCTTGATTCATGTGGAATTTGGGTGTGCAATGAAGACTTTACTATGGGGTCCTAAGAAAGACTAGGGGGGTTGACCCCCCCAACCCCCTCGACAATTCTCACCCTGAGGGCGGGTGACCAGTCCTGTCCCTTGCCATCTCATCGTCCCATCGACAGTGTATAGGCCAAGTCAGTATACTCATTATAGCCGAGTTGGCTAAGTGGTGCAGAAATCTCGAACCAAATTTCTGCCTTGGTGGGGATTTGACCAAGTATAGAAGACTGGAAGCCGAGTTGGGCGACATGTTCCGTATTAATGCACATAGAAGGGTGATGGATAGCGTTTTCGTCGCGCTCCCGGTCAGAACTTGGCAAAAGCAGAGGAAACTTGATTCAACCAACGGACCACATTCTACAAAGAACCTCAGCCGCGTACCATGAACTTCTTGCGTAACTATAATTGGAAAAGAAATTTAAGAAATCTTGAAGTTGGTTAAAATTTTCGTCCTACACCTCCGACGGGACTCGAACCCGCAATCCCCGGCTTAGGAGGCCGATGCCTTATCCATTAGGCCACGGAGGCACGTTGGTACCATTCATGAAAACATGCCACTTAAGCGCAACCCTCTTCAGGACCTCAAAAAAATAAAACTGTGAACCGCGAAGTTTTATATTAAACGCATTGCCGGAATCCAAAATACAAGCTTAAAACCGTTATCTGACGTTATACTATGCTTTTATGAACGAATCATTTTGTTACACTCTACCATAGATATATAAACTTTTTCACTTAACGGAGGATTTTCTGGTGGTGAAGACTAAGTCAATTCAAAACAATGCATTAGTAGGCCTAAAACTGTTGACGCGTTACGTTAAGACACCTTAATAAAACCTATAATATGGTTAGGAAAGATGTGAAAATAAGACAAAAGTAACAATATGCAGATAATATTTTAATGTTATACCCTAGGTGGCGTATTAGAGCTTGACTACGCGTTACGCGACAATGCATCGACTGGCGAGATGTAGCCTAACAACAGATTCATATAAGCCCTATTATAGCCCGTGTCCAGATAACAAATTTTGCCAAAATAATGATATTTCAGTGTTATATTTTTTTCTAGGATAATATAGGCTATCGTTCTTGGAGATTTATTTTGTCACAGCGGTCGTAACGAAAGAAACTCACTATGAACATTTTAAAATTAATTTTACTTTTCATTTAGCTGGAACAATCGACACTCCTCTAGCTGTAAAGAACATTCTCGTATATCCACTTATGTCCCTTTTATCATAAAGTTTCAGACTGTGGCCTCTTAAATTTCGAGTTGCTGCCTGCAGGCCCGTAGCCAGAAGCAAAATCAAGACGAGACAAATTCCCTCCATCCAAGCCCCCTGCCCTCCCCTCCCGTCCTCTCCGCTTCCCTATCCTTACCCCTCATTTTGTCCTTCCCCTGCCCATCCCTGCCTTCCAAGGTTTCCCCGTCCCGCGTAGTCGCCACCCTATTTCCTGCCTTCCCCTTCCCAAACCCTTCCCATCCCCTCCTCAGCCCCTTCGCTTTAAGTGGGCATTGTGGATGTCCGGCGTATCACCTTCGGAAAATATTTAGGGCCTATAGACCTATTGTAGACGCTCGTAGGTGAGTTTTAGAGCATTTTAAAGTCAACAAAAGCAGCATTTTGTAATGCCTAAATATGTTTTGGAATGTTCTGTAAAAGCCCGTCTGAAACTATGATCACACCTGAAGCCGAAGCAAGTTTTTGAAGTAGCCTAAACATTAGGCTACATTTTGCGGATTTTTGCAGGACTCTAATTGTGTTGTTCAACTTGTTCTTAAACTTCTAAGATATATTAACACATTTCAGCTTACTACAAAACAAACACTATTCAAGTTTTGTTGCACAAAAGAATGTAATGTAACAAAATATAAAGTTCTTAATATTCCACAATGAAAAATAGAAACTTAGTCGTTTTATAGGTTGTCGACTCATCATGATCTTGTCCTGTAGGCCTAGCCGACTAAGTCTTCTAATCCTAGCTTATTTGAAGTTATTTCTTAAACTTTATTTGTAATAATTATGATTTTAAAAACAGATAGCTAATCTTTTAATTATGTTCGATTACCGGAACCTACGAAAGAAAGCAAAATGACAATTTGAAATTGTATAGGCTGGTTCGATAGTTACCTAAAATGCGTTCCTACATATAAAATCAGCAGAGGTGACTCAATAATATTACTTAGACCAGACACTTGGAGAAGAAGTCAGGCAAGGGAATCGTAATCGTAATCTAAAGCGCCACTCGAAGGCCAAACGCAGGGCACCAGCCTATTCACGAGCGCCACATCAAATCAGAGGAGGTTCCAGAGAGTGGACCAAAAGAGGTGCGAGTCCCGGTTTCAGAGGGCCAGTCTGCCAGATAAAGAGAGGAGGCAGAGCAGCTGTTAAGGCGGGTGTCGTTTAGGGCGAGAATTAGAAAGCGGACTATCAGATGAGTCAGGATAGGAGTAGGCCCTACTTGAAAGGTGATGCTTCAGTTTTGAGTGCAAAGCCCGGGAGGTGATGAGGATGATGATGGAGGACGGGTTGCAATGATAATGGAGGAACCGAAAATCTGCGGAATTCAGAGGGGAGATCGTTCCAGAGGCGTGGTGCTGTGTTGGATATGGCTCGGTTGGAGAACTTGAGATGAGTAGTGCCTAGGGGTCGAGAAAGACTGAGATAGGAGTAGGATCGGGTTGGGCGGGTTGCCTGGATGGTGAAGAGATCACGGAGGTACCTTGGGCTGGGAATATTGTAGGGAGCTGTTGGTAAGTGATAGGATTTTGAAGTCGATTCGCTCTGGGATTTTTAGCCAATGGAGTGATTTGAGGATGGAAGTGATATGATGATTTTTGGGCGTTCTATAGTGACAGGACTAGCTAGTGAGTTTTGGATAAGTTGCAGACGCTTGATTTGGGTGGATTCAACGTTAAGGAAGAGGGAATTGCAGTTGTCAAGCTTTGAAAGAACAATGGAAGTAGCAATGAATGGTGGAGGCAGTGTGAAGGTCGAGCATGGGCTGGATGCGTCAGAGGTCACGAATGTGAATGAAGCAGGATTGTCTAAGTCTAAAAATTCTAATTATAGACGTGTTTTTCTTGATCGAATGACGTAGGTCTACGTAACAATAGCTAGTCTTTTATTCTGTAACTTTAAACTTAACAACAATAGACTTTTTCACAATTTAGGTAACGGAACCAAGGCCTTTATCTACACATATAATATCCATATAGTGTCCGTCCGACGATAAACGCTACGTCACAAACGGTTTCTGTTCTATTTGTTTGTGACGTCAGTACTGCCGTCTTGACGACGGCGATCAGAGCATTTTAACCAACGATACATATAACATGACGTCATAATAAGACGGGCAAATACTCTAGAACGATATACACTGCCGTCATAATTATGACGGGCAAATACACTAGTTCTCTAAATACGAGATTAAAAATAATAGACGTTTAAAGTTTAAACTCTTTAACGACAAGAGGTATTATGTTTCCATACATTTTAGTGCACGCTCGTCGTTTAAGGGTTAACAATTAGAATGACGTAACAAATAACCTCTATTTTCTAAATTTACAATTATAATAACAGTAGACTTTTTCAATGCTGAAGTGAACGTATGATGACAATACACGTTTCGATAATTGAAGTGACGTAACAGAGGCCTTTATTGTATAAATCTAAAAATTACTAATAAATGTGTTTTATAATTGAAGTGACGTAACAAAGGCCTTTATTCCCTAAATGTAAACTTATAAGCTTAATGGCAAACACTTCGATAATTGAAGTGACGTAACAAAGGCCTTTATTGTATAAATCTAAAAGTTACTAAATAATTTGTTTCATAATTGAAGTGACGTAACAATAGGCCTTTGGTTTAAAATTTTAAATTTATACAATCAACGTGTTTCATACTTAAATTGACGTAAAAGGGCCTTTATTCTTAAAATTTAAATTTACTAACAAAACGTGTTTCGTAATTGAAATGATGTACCAATAGGCCTTCATTCCAGGGGCGTAACTTTGGTCTAGAAAGAGAAGGCATTGTTTTAGCTTCGCAACTGTTACATAATTATAACGGCATCGTTGATATTACTAGCATAATAATAATTATAGGCTTGATGATGATGATGATGATGATGATGATGATGATGATGATGATGATGATGATGATGATGATGATGATGATGATGATGATGATGATGATGATGATGATGATGATGATGATGATGATGATGATGATGATGATGATGATGATGATGATGATGATGATGATGATGATGATGATGATGATGATGATGATGATGATGATGATGATGATGATGATGATGATGATGATGATGATGATGATGATGATGATGATGATGATGATGATGATGATGATGATGATGATGATGATGATGATGATGATGATGATGATGATGATGATGATGATGATGATGATGATGATGATGATGATGATGATGATGATGATGATGATGATATTATTATTATTATTATTAAACCCCTCGTACCTTCCATAAATTACGCCTATGGGTTAGAGAACGAGAGGTAATACCAAGATTACGGAGGTGAAGGTAAGAGACCACGAGTTAGCCGATAGGTGCACGGAAGGGTCAGGGATTTTCTTGATTTGATCAGGAAGGTCTAGGATGATGAATTCTGTTCTGGAATGGTTAAGGCAGAGGAGATTGGAAGACATCCACTGTGAGATAAGGTTAACCACGTTGAGTAATTGTATGATGGAGGTGGAAAAAGAGTTTGCCGAGAAGGATAATTTCATGTAAAGTTGGGTGTCGTCTGCGTAGAGATGGTGGTCAACAGCAGAGGAGGATTTTATGAGATGGTTTAAATGTGTGGGTAGGCCTATACAGTAACAGGATGAAGAGGAGTGGACCCAGGACGTAGCCTTCAGGGACACCGCAGGAGAGAGGGAGGGGTTGCGAGCAGTGGTTGGAGGCTTTAGCAGAGAAGGATCGGGAAGACAAGTAAGACTAGAACCAGAGTAGAGCAGTGCCAGAGACGCAATATCAAGAAGGTAATCGTTGAAGAAGGTTGTGAATTATGGTGTCAAATGCGGCGGAAATATCGAGAAGACAGAGGCAGGAGACTTGCTGATGGCTGACGGCAGAGACCAGTTTATTGCTCAGAGATGCAACTTAGGAAGAGAGGTAGGCCTAGTCGTTTAGCCGAGCAAGGACAATAATTCGTTCAGTTAACTTAGAAAGAAAGGAAAGATTGGAGATGGGACAGTAGTTAGATAGGTTTTCCTTGTTACGATATGCTTTTTTGAGAAGGGGAGTACAGAGAGTGTTTAAATGCAATTGGGAAGTTGCCGGTAGAGAATGAGAAATTGATAATTTTGGTGATTAAATGAACGAGGACAGAATCCCCCACCTCTCTTCTTTTAGAAGAGAGGTGGGGGATAGGATCAAGTTCGCACTGCTTGTTGGGAACAGAGTTTAGGAGGAGTGACACTTCTGCTTCGGAGGCGGGAGAGAATTGGGAGCGATAACTGATAGGCAATAGGAGTTGGGTTGAGAGAATGGGGTGAATCAGTGCTGGAGGAGCCAAGGGGAGTGTGTCTAGACTCTAGAAGAGATTGGAATACTCTATTACTCCTTACACGATATCTTAATTCTCATTGCCTCGTCTTGAGAATTACGACGAGTCACTCGCCTCGTCTTGCTACGGACCTGGCTGCCTGTGAGGATTCGCTCGTCTACATCTTCAAGTATAGCCTACGTATGCTATATATAGACTAATTTCGTAGGTCTCAATAAGGTCACATCTCATTCTTCCTATTATTTTCTAAGGAAACAAGACTCAGGTTTGAAATCTTTCATCATAATTGAGTCATTTTCCGGTAAATGCATAAATTGACAATTCAGCTGTCCCCGGTCATTTCTAAGAAAACAATGCCTAGTCTGATCATGCTAAGTGATTAGATTAAAACGTTATTGATCAGTCAACAATTTAAGACCTTTGAAAGTAATTCAGAGCAATAAAATAATTTATTACAATTTATTTTGAATTTAAAACGTTCCACTCCGTTACCGTCCCTAGGCTATAGTACATATTGCTTTCGTCTCCAATTTCAAAATGATTTGCATTAAACCAAAAAATGTGACTGTTTCTTTTATAATAAACATAATTGCATATTTCTAAATACAACTTAGAAATTTACAACTTCAGTATAAGTTTTAAAAATATATTTTAACTTGTCCCCGGAAAATTATGTCCGCTCCGTTAAAATGTAAAAATTATCTCGTATCTCACAACCCTTCCAGTTCTTTGGTCCCGCAACTTAACACATCTCTTCTGTGAAGATCTATGTAAGTAAGTATGTCTTAATACAGGATCTGAATAAATTTCTTAGAAATTTTCATTTATTACGTACCTCATGTGTTTTTTCATAATACATCCACTCCGTTACTGCATTTTTGCAATGATTATGAATAAATATAATTTAAATAATATTTTTAATATAACGTTTATAAGCTATATAATGAGTGTACCGACGATTAATGTGGACGCATGAGAGATAATATGATATTTACCGTGCTGATACACAATTTGTCCACTCCGTTAACTGTCCACTCAGTTACCATAAATGTGACCCTTGAGGTACTAAAATTTATTCCACTGTCAGGATAAGTCGTCTACTTAAATTATCATTTCTAATACAACTTATATAACAATATATGACATTTTAAATAAATTTTTGCTTCGGCAGACTGTTTTTTTTAAGTTCACTTTTCACATTCTGTGCTCAATTCTCGACAAATGGTAACGGAGCGGAACTTTTTATGGTAATTTTTTATGTAATTTTGATGTTATGAGCAGATTTTTAAGACAACATCATAAATATTTTAATGTTTTTTTGTTCATTTGATCACTGGTAATGATTAGCTGAAGTGATTTTTATTTTGTTATTTGGCCCAAAAAAATACAGTCAACTTTACGTTGATTAGATTCCCTATTTTTCTTTCGGTAACGGAGTGGAACTTCTTAACAAAATTTAAAATGTGATGGAATTAAATAATCATTTGTATTGTAATTTCTTTTATATTTATTTTATAAACATTAATACTAAGAACATATTGGCATGTCAAACTACGCAGTAGGAAGCTGTCTACTATATATAAATAGCTCATATGTTTTGGTAACGGAGTAACGGAGTGGACAAACATTCCACTCCGTTTTTCGTAGGGCTATTTTCTTTCTGCTAAAAACTTCATAATTTTACATATTAGTGCAAAACCAAATATATATTAGTGAAATAGAAATATTCAAGATTTGCTTCAAACAAAAATCAATGTAATTTGCCCCAAAATTTTTTTGGCTTCTTCAATTAGTGAATGTGGCATATTACCGGAAAATGACTCAATTATGGCATCCAAGCTAGACATCCGACGAGTTTATAGTAGCTCTCTTGTATTTTTTTCAAGCATGCATTTTGAAGTCTCTTCAATAACTTCGATATTCAAAATATTGTCAAACATTTGTCAACTATAGGAACCAGCATCTAGCTGTTTAACTCTTGTTTGTCATATTAAGAACTGACATTATGCCTTACTTGCTACTTTCCTTATTACACTTACTTATGAGATCATAGTGTTCCATTCAGAGACAGACTCAACTGATCCGAAGTTAGGGTGTGATTGCACTCTGTTTCAAGGTCCTTAAACGGTCCGACTCCAAACTACGCGAAAATACAACGGGTCGGTGTTTTAGATGACGATTACGAGTAGGCCAATAGGCTATATGCAAACGTTAGCAGATTGCAGGGAGACTGTGAGAAGAGAAATAAAGCGAAAGACACCGAGTAACTTTAGAGCCAGAATTCGAACCTTGCTGTTGTGTGTCTTTATAAGCTACTCCTGTTAAAGTTTATTTTCGAAATGTGTGTAACCATTGTATATACGTATAATGCACATGCATTTGTCATGTGCAAATAAATGCTACTTGCTTACTTTAAAAAAGATACGACGAGGAATTAAGTGATAGAGTAAGTACTAAGTAGCAGGGGCGTCTACACCATAGAAACCTTGGAGTAAATGCTCCATCCAAGAGATAGGGGGGAGATCTGTCAGTGTGTGTGCCACCATTTTAGGGGGAAGGAACGGGGAGGGGGAAGAAGAGGGGGAAAGGGACGTTGCTCCAATGACTTAGGGGGGATAGACGCCCCTGCTAAGTAGCCTATACCGGCCGAAGCACATGCAGAGCCCAAAGAACTGACTGTGCGAACGGCGACGGGTATAAAGAGTCTAAAAAGGAACACCCTCACTGTCAGATCTCATAAGTAAGTGTAATAAAGAAAGTAGCAAGTAAGGCATAATGTCAGTTCTTAATATGACAAACAAGAGTTAAACAGCTAGATGCTGGTTCCTATAGTTGACAAATGTTTGACAATATTTTGAATATCGAAGTTATTGAAGAGACTTCAAAATGCATGCTTGAAAAAAATACAAGAGAGCTACTATAAACTCGTCGGATGTCTAGCTTGGATGCCATAATTATGATGAAAGATTTCAAACCTGAGTCTTGTTTCCTTAGAAAATAATAGGAAGAATGAGATGTGACCTTATTGAGACCTACGAAATTAGTCTATATATAGCATACGTAGGCTATACTTGAAGATGTAGAGGAGCGAATCCTCACAGGCAGCCAGGTCCGTAGCAAGACGAGGCGAGTGACTCGTCGTAATTCTCAAGACGAGGCAATGAGAATTAAGATATCGTGTAAGGAGTAATAGAGTATTTCAATCTCTTCTGGAGTCTAGACACACACTCCCCTTGGCTCCTCCAGCACTGATTCACCCCATTCTCTCAACCCAACTCCTATTGCCTATCAGTTATCGCTCCCAATTCTCTCCCGCCTCCGAAGCAGAAGTGTCACTCCTCCTAAACTCTGTTTCCAACAAGCAGTGCGAACTTGATCCTATCCCCCACCTCTCTTCTAAAAGAAGAGAGGTGGGGGATTCTGTCCTCGCTCGTTTAATCACCAAAATTATCAATCTCTCATTCTCTACCGGTAACTTCCCAATTGCATTAAAACACTCTCTGTACTCCCCTTCTCAAAAAAGCATATCGTAACAAGGAAAACCTATCTAACTACTGTCCCATCTCCAACCCTATACAGGCGAAGCCGGAGTGTGGACGGTGTGGTTACTTCTGGATCCGAGTGATCTGACTGATCGACGGACGGATAGAATGATCATCTCAAGCGTAATTTCTTTCTAGTAGGCCTATAATATAGTTAGGCCTATTACTTGAGTAAATAAACCCTATACACTAACCTTGCTGGCCGTCCATCACAACCAGAATGCTGTGGTACCATGACGCATAAAAGAATTTTCAATTAAACTTTGAAGTCATTCGAAATTATGACTATCGATGATGAACGAACCTTTGAGTCCAATTTTGTTAGAAGAGTCTTCGACTTATTTATCGAAGGCCAAATGGTATGTGGTATAAAGTCATCAAACTTCGACAACAATAAAGGAATTGCTTCACCTAATCGATAAATCTTT
The DNA here is from genome assembly GCA_963556255.1 of Allolobophora icterica. Taxonomy (NCBI): domain Eukaryota; kingdom Metazoa; phylum Annelida; class Clitellata; order Crassiclitellata; family Lumbricidae; genus Allolobophora; species Allolobophora icterica. The sequence goes on along the minus strand of OY744608.1, from coordinate 42,455,916 downwards.
CAGTTTCACCTAAACAGTTCCTTTATGGTAGGCCTATATAGTATATATAGTATATAAGGATTGCCGACTGCAGTTAGCATTCGATCTATTTTCGTGCTTAATAGGCCTGTCTCTTCTGTCGTCTGTTTCTGTCTCTTCTGTCGTCTGTTTCTGTCTCTTCTGTCGTCTGTTTCTGTCTCTTCTGTCGTCGATTCCAACCATAAGATCTGATGCCTTGATCAGACAGCTATTAGCCTCGTTACGCCTTGATTTTCTCCTCCAGCTTCGAGGCCTTCAACCAAGACTATACAGTCATCGGAGGCCACTTCTGACAGAGCCTCAAGGACTCGAGTCCGTCAAGTCGGTAGCTAGGCCAGTCGGTTGATCATATACTAACTCAACCACTCGCTAGCTAACTGGCTGTAGGTTGGCTGGCTGGTTGGTTCAGAGCCGACCCTAGCCGACCTACGAGCCCTACCCAAAGTGGCGCCCCATGCAAAGCATACATTTGGCGCCCTCTGACCCCACTCCATGGTCCACTTCACGTCATAACCCAATGAGGAACCAGCCAGAACATTACACTGAACTGAGTTATTTATTATTTTTTTACTAGTAATCAGAAAAACATAAAACTGTTAAAGCACATTGTTTAAATGGCGCCCATGATTCTGACGCCCCAGGCAACCGTGTGCTTTGCCTGCATGTGCCTATATGGCTGGCATTGGGTTGGTTGGCTTGTCTTTGTCTATCCTTAATGGTTTACTCACTCGTTTTGCACAAGATGGGATCCATATGTTGGCCCTGTCTCTAATCCGCACTTAGCATGCGAGGAACTCTTGGACACAGGCTTTGGCTTCTATAGACCCGCCCTGACAAGGGGATGAAAGAAATCCCGGCGTTTTTAAGTTGGATCGAGTAACCCAAACGATTAGCGCAGCTGTCTGTGTTTCAGTGAAATGTCAACAAAGGTTCGCCAGCGAGACTGGAGTTTGTTTTTGCTGCGATCGTGTTCAAAAGATTTCGTTTCCATCCGGACTTAGACGACATTTATAATTCCTCCGTGCTCGTAGTTTGTAACCGGCGCCCGCTCTTTTTCTGAGACTATATTCAGCCGGTCATACAACGCTTGCAAAAAAGTGTCCTTGCTCTGGTTAAAAGGCACATTCACACTTCACGATTCTGCGTCATGAACACGAGACTTGAGCAGTATGAAACATGTGTTTCATCTTAGATAGGCTACATCTATTAATTTGGAGCATAATATACCATCGATCTATGTATCACAAAAGAAGAAAATCCTTTAAAGAATTTAGAAATGTGAGGTTGATGAATAAACACTGAAATCGAAATTCCACAGAAATTAAATTAAACCTGGAAGAATGGAAACGGATGAGCAACACGAAGATTGGATAACTGACATAGGCATAACATTGTGCTTATTGTAGAAACTCGTTTCTGAAGACATTAACTACGCCACTGCCCGTGCTCTGGTAGTGCCAGTCCCAACCTTGGATAAAAGAAGAGGGCGAAGCTAACCATCTTTGTTATGACACAGCATCGTTACACATTGACTACTGAAGACATTACTGGAAGGAGGATCAAAGGGATTTTAACGCCAGAGACGGACCGATAACAATGCTGCTGGAATGGATGAGAAGTAAATGAGAAGGCGTAGAGAAATTAATGATGTGTTTTATTCCTGTGCCGGGGCTTAAGATCGGCCCACCGATCAAGTCGTCTGCAGTTCCGTCCATCCGTCCATTCGTCCGTGTGTACGCCTACTCCGTCCTTGTCTAACTATCGTGACTGATAAATTGTATGGCCGGAAAGACATCCTTCATGAAAGACCTCTTCCCTACTTAATAATGCATCACATCACCACACTAATTCTAGATTCGAGCATAAATCTAGTCTATATCATCCGGTCTCATTCGCCACATATATATAGAGAGGTCTGTTACGAACTAATATTCAAAGCCTTCTAAATAAAATTCTTTGCTATAGTATGTTGCTATTTCTAGATTAGAGTTGCGCCTATCTGCAGCCATTTATGGCCTTTATATTGTGGCAATCAATACATTCCAATTAGTACGTAAGGCAAATTCATCCAGTACAAGCTGAGACACAGAACAATGTATTCGGAATAATTTCCGCCAATTTTTATTTGCTTGCATTTGCCTCTATTTTAAGCACAGCTATACAGTCATTGGATGATCGAGCGGGTGGGTGAGTGAGTAAGTGAGCTAGTCAGATAGGCAGGGATGCATACAGTAAGGCAGGTAGTAAGTGAGTCATGAAACGAGCGAATAAGCGAGAGTGAGTGAGTGAGTAAGCGAGCGGGTGAATGGGCGAGTATGTCAGTCAGTTAGTCAGACATGTGGCAATTGATTCAGTGAGTCATATAGGCAGGGATGCAGACATACGGCGCCCCGTCAAAAGCGCCCCGGACAAAAGCGCCTCGACAAATGCGCCCCGACAAAAGCGCCCCGGACAAAAGCGCCTCGACAAATGCGCCCCGACAAAAGCGCCCCGACAAATGCGCCCCGACAAAAGCGCCATATAAACCCGACAAATGCGCCCCGACAAATGTGCCCCGCGGTTGTCAATTTAGCTCTATTCGCATCCCTAATCCAGCTTAGAGTTTAAGCTCGATTTTCATCGCTATTCTAGCTTCTACTTTGAACTATATTTTCATCGCTGATCCAGCTTCTATTTTCATCGCTATTCTAGCTTCTACTTTGAACTAGGCCCTACATTTTCATCGCTGATAGGCTATAGCTTCTATTTTAAGCTCGATCTTCATCACTGATCCAGCTTCTAGTTTCAACTATATTTTCATCGCTTATCCAGCTTCTAGTTTAATAAAACTCACACAGCGTTGAAAATCGAGCTTAAAAGAGAAGCTGTATCAGCGATGAAAATCGAGCTTAAAATAGAAGCTGGATCAGTGATGAAAATCGAGCTTAAAATAGAAGCTGGATCAGTGATGAAAATCGAGCTTAACATAGAAGTTGGATCAGTGATGAAAATCGAGCTTAAAATAGAAGCTGGATTAGCAATGCGAATAGAGCTAAAATGACAGTCGCGGGGCGCATTTGTCGGGGCGTATTTGTCGGGGTTTTTATGGCGCTTTTGTCGGGGCGCATTTGTCGGGGCGCATTTGTCGAGGCGCTTTTGTCGGGGCGCTTTTGTCCGGGGCGCTTTTGACGGGTCACCCAGACATACAGTCAGACAGGTAGTAAGCGAGTCAGTAAACGAGCGAGTGAGAGTGAGTGAGCGAGCGAACGAGTGAATCAGTCAGTCAGTCAGGCAGATAGGCCGGCAGGTAGGTAGTAAGTGAGTCAGTAAACGAGCGAGTGAGGGAACCAGCAAGTGCGTCAGTCAGTCAGTCAGTATTTTGAGGATATGCTTGGATCGATTGTTGGCTGAGATACATCATGTGAGGATCGCTTCCGCTAGATGAATTCTATCGATTAGGTTTAGGACTTTTAAACCATTTCCAAATCTGACTGCAATCTCTTCCTACTACTGCAACAGCCATGCTATGCGGCGTGAGCGCAGAGCCGTTCAAGAAGATACAGAGTGTGCAGAACGCTGCAGCCAGGTCCATTAGGCCCTACAGAGGAGCGAACGTTCGACCTCGTCACCTCTGCACTTCAAGGTCTCAATTGTTTGCCCTTTGGCAAGAGGATCGCCTGCAAGGTGGCGACACTTGCTGACAAGTGTCTTCACGGAATGGTGCCACGCACCTGGTCAAAGACTGTGTGCCAGCATCTTCAGCCCATTGGTCGGTCTCGATTGTGTTCGGGAAAGAGCTACTACTTAAAAGAGAGGCAAATGCTGGCAAACAAAAATTGGCGGAAATTATTCCGAATACATTATTCTGTGTCTCAGCTTGCACTAGATGTATTTGCCTTACGTAGGCCTACTAATTGGAATATATTGATTGCCACAATACTAGTTAGTGTGGTCCGGAAAGGCCACTATGATGTATAAAAAACATTCGGTGCATCTGGCCCAACGGTTTGAAATGCGCTACCCGTCGAACTCAGTGTTCCGGGACTTTCAATCGAAAGCTTCAGGAAGAAAATTAAGACTTGCCTGTTCACTTCATTTGACCAAGCCGAGCTGCTACTAGTGCAATTGCAGTGTATCTAGTAATACAAACTGGCGCTTTATAAATCTTCATGTAAAAATGACGACGACGACGACGATGATGATGATGATGATGATGATGATGATGATGATGATGATGATGATGATGATAATAATAAAAATAATAATAATAATAATAATAATAATAATACTATAATAGTAATAATAATAATAATAATACTATAATAGTAATAATAATGTCCTCGAAGCGCGCCTCCTCTTTCTCAGCTTGGACATTCTCGTTCTCGGTGTTTGCATTGCTCTTGTGCCAATTCTGAACTGATCTGCACTCGTTTATGGCATACTGAACCGACCCAGAGAGTTTGTTAGGAGGAGAAGGAGGGGCCTGTTCACTCGACGCAACTCAACCATCTGCAAAGACACCGACCTCTCGATAGGAGGCGCCTCAATTATTATCCCATAAATCTATGCGTTCTCTTTCAATCGAGCATCCATTAAAATAGTCGATATTGGCAGAAAATGAGACGCAATGCGATGTTATGTGACGCAATGTGATGCGATGTAGGCGTACTGTGATTAAACACAATGATGAGACCGAATGCGATATATATTATTCATGGGATGTGCCACGATGCAAAATGCAGTAACGCATTTTGTGACGCAGTGTGATGTACCAATTAGCTCATGCGTAGTAGGGACTAAAAGCGAGTGGTGGACGAAATGCAGTCCGCGTGTGGCTGTCATGATATTACCATCATCATCATCAGTTCCTGACGCCAGCCATGGTTACGAGTAAATTCTCTGCATTGTCCTCGGTCATTTGTCAAGTCCAATACCCCTCTTAGACTTAGTCTCAGTCCAAGTGATGTTATTTCCTCATTTATAGGCCTATTATCTATACGGCGTAGTCTTGGTCTGCCTTAGTTTCTGTATCCTTCGAATCTTGCATGTAGTGCACTGTGTGGCATTCGGTCAACTGGCATTCTCTGTGCATGTACAAACCATCGGAGTCTTCGTTGAACGACCTTGTTTAGCAGAGTTGCTTGGATATTTAATGATTGTCTTATGTCATCGTTTCTTATTTTCTGCAGCCTTGAAATCCCTGCGATCTTCCGCAGCCAGCAGCTGCTCATTTCTGCTGTCAGAATATTATTCTTCTCACATATTGTTTTCGCATTGTCCAACATTTCGATCCATATAGGAAAATCGTACAAGTATCATCGTATCGTTAATCGTCTCTTGATAAAGGCGTTCCTTATGTCCGCGTATGCATATGAAGGCAACATACATGTCCATGTAAAATGCCACACAAGCCCGTGCAAGGAAAGTAACCTAATTACAGGTGGGGTGAGTGCTTGAAGGAACTCACGGTTAGGGGACACCATCAATAAGACAGAATAGGCAATTCTATTTATCTGAATGACCAAACAACGAATCGTCGATTACGCTGGATTTTGAATTCAAGATGCATTGACCCGAGGCCGACCAATCATCCATCGACCACAAGTGACACCTCGAATGTCTTCGTACCAACATTCTCTGTCAAAGAAATAGCCAGGATGCCCACATTCTCTATCTTCTCTATGCATCTTCTCTATCTTCGTGCGAGTATAGATATGTATGTATGTATGTATGTATGTATGTATGTATGTATTAGGGTGATTCAAGTTCTGTAGGAAAAAAATAAAAGTAAACAATTAAAAGAGGCTCTTTACTTTTTTTGTTCCTTTTAGTCCATAGAACAAAACTGTTAAATATGGCTGAAATTGGTGTGGATTTAGAACTGCCTCAAAGAGCTCAAATATTTATTTAGAATATAAATTTTATTCAATTTAATATTTTTATTGTAAAGCATTTTAAATTACTCAGTAATACTTACTTACTTATTTTTTAATAAAGAACTAAAAAGAACATAAAACATAACTATAATTTATGAAAAAGAAAATATTGGAAACTATTTGAGAAATACTTTTTAGCGTTATTTAATAAATAAAGGAAATAATATTATGGCTGAAACCAGGTCAAAGACAATCATTCATCTTATTGGAGAACCTCAGGAAACGTTCTGAAATAGAGTATTGCCTACAAGCTTAGATGTATAAAAAGTTTATTTTATTCATCACAAGAAAGATAAACTTTCTCAGACAGAATTGAAATTGAAGAAGACAGAACATTTCTTGTGGATAAGTGATCAGAAAGAAAATACACCATTGCATGCAAATTTGGCTAAGAAAGAAGAAAATAAAAAAAATAAATCACCAAAAGATAACTTAAGGCGCATAAAAGAGGAGGAAAGGAAAGAAAAAGCAGCGGAATATCTAAGTCACAAACAGTTGTCTACATCAAGTTTTGAAAGTGAATCAGATAACAGTGATTCAGAACTTAGAAGATGAGTACTAATGAAAAGTTTTCAAATTTTGTGGAGAAACACTGTGCGAAAACTCCAATTCCATCGACATCTGACTATGAGAGTCAAACAAAATGAGTTCAGTTCTGTCAATATCTTTCCACCAAATCTTGCTTCTGCACTGGATCGAACAAATTTAATGTCAGCAACAGAAAGGCAACCAACATCTCAGCGGCAGTGAAGAACTGAACTCATGGCAATGATAATGTATCCGTTTTATCCAATTTATCACTTTCGTTCAGCAGCATTCGAAGAACCAGATGATTCATTGATTCATATGTTCTGCAAATGTTTAAGTTGTCAATGACAGTGCAGAAAGAGGGATTGCACTAGCGTTAACCTTCAACTCGACAAAGAGAGATCAAAAACAATTCTTGTTCCAAATTGTAGGAGACCATCGGTAACAATTTCCAAATTCAAACAAAAAGCACTTTTTCCTGAATAGTCACTAATTTTTCTAGTTAATACAGTACAGAAATTATGGACTTATAATTGTATACTTTCTAACGAGTTTCATTTTAATTCATTAGAAACATATTGGCATTTAAATTTATAGACAAGGACGTAGCCAGACTTAAATTCAAGAGGAGGCAAAACCGGGAGACATCCAGGAGTACTAGGGGTGCGGAGGTATAACCCACTGAAAATTTTTTAAATATAAAATGTATCAATGTGGCTATGCCTATGGTTATAGATATGGCTTCTTAGGCAGTGTTACATTGTTATTTAGACTTGACTGTTAAGCTTTTCAGTAAAATTGGTTGTTTACTGAAATTCTATTTTTTTGGACAAAACGAGTAAAAGTTAACTAATTTCAAAGTCGTTGAGGCAGTACTAAACATCATCCAAATTCATTGACATTTTTGTGGCTTATTTCAATACCAAAAGGAACAGAAAAAAGCAAGAGCACAACAAAAATAAGATTTTCCATTTTTCTGAATCACCTTAGTATGTATGTATGTATGTATGTATGTATGTATGTATGTATGTATGTATGTATGTATGTATGTATGTATGTATGTATGTATGTATGTATGTATGTATGTATGTATGTATGTATGTTTGTATGTATGTATGTATGTATATATATATATATGTATGTATGTATGTTTGTTCGTTTGTATGTTTGTTTGTATGTATGTATGTATGTATGTATATATACATACGATGTCGGTAGGCTAGGTTGGTCGATGGGTGCAGACGCTCTGGAAAATAACGATTAATTATGCTATCTGCCGAATGGATTTAACTAATTTTTCTGTTCAATCTGCCGGAATTACTACAAAGCTAGTGAGAAATCGGAAAAGTATCCTCGAAAAGTAAATATAAGTAAATTTTATCGTCTTTTGTGTCGGAAATCTGGTCAGCGTTATAGAAAGGATGGGCAGTCTATGCTAGAGAACGTACAGCTGGACTTTTCCTCACTCTACAACCTAGTGTACAAACTCTTTCGAGTTAGGCAAGCACTCGCAACTCTATTAATAGTCATAGCGGTCGCTCTCTGCTGGGCGAAATCTCTCTTCACTCGCCATTTAATACATACAACGAACTCGTCATGGCAAAAAAAGCGGCGGCTAAAGTTGAGGAGATAATTGAGATCTTAAGAGACGACAAAGCAACTGAGGTTATAATCGGTAAGCTTGGAGATACCTGGGCACCAGCCATTAAAAGCATGATAAATGAAAAAATGGACAAAATCATCGACGCGGTGTTACTTAAACTGGATTCCATCATCGAAAAAAAATCAATGAACTAGTTACCCCACAACTGAAAATAATACATCAGAAACATGACAAGCTCGAGGACGAAAATCAGCAGCTGCGCACCAGGATTTCGCAACTCGAAGCAGAATCCAGACTCTCGGATCTGGTCCTGCATGGGCTAGAGGAGACGACTCCTTCGGATACTACACGTGAAGCAGCGGAGCGGGAGGCAATTGGGGCAACACTCAACCTATGCGTCCACACGCTGGACCTACAGATCACGGAGGCGGACTTCGCAACTGCCTACCGTCTTCCCAGAAAAGGAAAGGAGAAGTGTAGGCCGCTAGTTGCCAGGTTCAATTCCATCCGAGTCAGGAATATGATCTTCCGAGCTCGTACCAAACTGCGTAAAACACAAGTATATATAAACGAACACTTGTCTTCTGTAAATGCACAAATCTACGCAAGAGCGAGAAATCTGGTCAAAGAAGGCAAAGCCTCCTCCGCTTGGACAGCGGGGGGGATTGTCTTCCTGCTGTCGGGCGAAGGCCAGGGTCTTAAGCCAAAGAAGATAGCGTCCCTCGCCACTCTGGAGAAGATGACATGTGCCTCCGCAACGTACCTCAAGGAATCGGGAGGCTTACTGCCTTCCAAAGATGGTCTCTCAACTTAACTTCCCTGAAAGCGTATATCAGCGTCGCACTAGAACATGGAATACATATGACTGACTCCCGCTAACAATCGGGTTGTCACACGCGGCTTATTTGACCTGTGAGTGCCTCTCTCATTTGTAATTTGCACCTTAAAGGCACGTCTATTATTTTAAGCTTTTTGTCTTAAGTTCTTATTTTTGTGCATCTTTCGGAATTGTAACTCTACCGGTTAATATATGATTTATTCTTCATATTTAATCATGGATGATTGCTGAAACCTAGAGAAGGATGTTCCGTAATGTGATGATGCTATAGAGGATCAGGCATGTGCTCAGGACTGAAGTACCCATCCTTGTTAATAAAGTTTTGCCATGTTGGGGCAATGATTGCTAGGTACAGACAAACCTGTGAATCTGATAATTTATAGGGAATAGTCGGCTAATTGAGTTGAAGAATTACTCTTCTGTGATGCACTCTTACTGTAGCGCTACGGATATGATATATGCCATTGAGTGTATACTATTAACATAAACAACGATGATACTTGCATGCAGTTACGATAAACAGTAATGCTTATAATGATCATCCTTACGCGTATTGTTAAGTTAGGATGAACATTAGCCTAGAAAATACTATCAATTATAACTACTGACGGATGATTATGATTTCAAGGATTTCAACACCTTTGAAATATAGGTATACAAGTGTGGTAATAACGAAAATGACGAAATATCAGGCTTCGATCTGCGTTTATGCTTGGCCAATTCATTATGGCAATATTGGAGACTCTTATTTAAATCTTTCCTCCTGTTTCACACTCTAGCCATGTTGAAGCATGTGTCCATGTATAAGCTTAATCTTAGCCTGTAGCAGCCGGTCTGAATATGATTTAACCTGTCTGTTTTCTTAGTTAAGCGATTCAATCTGTTCTTTTAGTTAAGAGAGTACTAAAGAGTACTAAAGTGGATTGTTGAATGTATATATATAGTTCTCTAGTTAGGTTTTTCTTTTTCATGCATGATGTTTGAAGCCCAACATTCTGCATATTTTGTTTGGCGGGCAGTTCTTTACAAAATAGAGTGTCTGCACTTACCCGTTCTGGCATCCTATGATTTTCCTGCAGTCTCCAGATGTGACGTCGGTACTGGCTCCTTTGAGGATGGTGATGATAGGCTTCGTACAGATACGAGGGTGGAATTTAAAAGCAGTAGTAGGCCTAATATTATTAACATAGAGGAACTAGACAGCAATGAAGAGTACGAAGAGGATAACGAAATAAGTCCGAGGGTCTACTTTACTCAGGACATCGAACTCGAAGTCTTTTCTCCAGTAGAGGAACGTGGTACATCCAGGGATGACAATAACGTTGACCCCGACCTCAATTATTTTCAGAATAAAAGCTGGTCAAGTAACTATATATCGCTGGATAGTGTGCAAAATAACCAATTAAGGGATTATGATGGAGATTTGAAACTTACGATGCTACATATAAACTGTAGGAGCATAGCGAGAAAAATTGAAGATATTAGAGATATTGTAGAGAAAACCCAAGCAGCAATTATTGCAGTGACTGAAACGTGGTTGGATGATAGCGGACTTGATACTGTGGGGCTACCAAACTACCAATTTGTGGGCAAGGCTAGAAAAGGGGGAGGAGGGGGAGGAGGAGTCGGATTCTTCATCAGTGATAAACTTACTTACCAACCTATCCTCCCCAGCCCCGAGGGAAAAGAATTTACTACCTTCGAATATTTATTTCTTAGGCTGAATTTGAAAAAGCATGCCCCAATATTTGGGGTAATATATAGATCTCCAGGCCAATGTTTAAAAGAGTTTCTTGGTGAGTTTGAGCAAATGATGGACAATCTAAAAACTAAATCAAAAGAAATCTTCCTGCTCGGTGATTATAATATTGATTTATTAAAAGTAAATGAACATAAGGAGACTAATAATTTTTATAATAGTTTGGTGGCCTGTCATTATCTGCCTGTGATCACTAGACCAACAAGGATTACACCTACCTCTAAAACTCTGATAGACAACATATTCTGCACAGCCTGGTCCAAACTGCAGACAGCAGCCATTATTTTATCCGACCTTTCTGATCATCTGCCAATAATGGCTCAATTCTCTTATGAAAATAGTTATGCCAAGGCAAGCCATAATTTGGAAAATAGACTTATAACCCCTTTAGGCCTTGAAAATTTTTCGCAAGCTCTACTTACAGAAGATTGGAATACGGTCCACTATCAATGCCAACAAGGTATGCCAAATAAGGCATATGAATGTTTCATTAAGAAGTATACAAAGGCCTATGAAAATGCCTTTCCAATGAAAACGGAATTGAAACGAAAAAATGCCAGACCTAATAAACCATGGATGACCCCAGGACTGCTAAAGTCATGTAAAAAGAAAAATCGTCTATACACTAAATATTTAAAGAATCCAAGCCCTGCGAATAAAACTAAATTTGTTGCTTATAGAAATAAGTTTAAGTCAATAAGGATTACTGCTGAAAAACTGTACTATACGTCTGAATTTCTCAAACATCATGGGGATTTGAAATCAACGTGGAACTTAATTAGGACAGCGCTACAAACAGATGATAATTGTAAAAAAATTAATCTACTAATAGTCAATGACAAGGAAGTAGATGATCCAGAAGCTATGGCTAACTGTTTCAACGACTACTTTGTCAATATTCCTAAGGAGTTGGCAAGGAGCCTACCTACCGTCTCTTGCTCCCATGTACAGTATCTGCCCCAGCCTAACCTATCCTCAATGGGCATGCTGTTGACTTCCCCGGAGGAGATAGTAAGTGTTGGGAACACTATAAAAAAAACTCATACCAAGGGGCTGGATAATATTGATCCGTATATTGCATTGCCCTATATATCCCAAGTTGCCCATCCCCTATCGGAAATTATAAATTGTTCCTTAACACATGGGATTGTCCCCGATCAACTAAAAGAGGCTAAGGTTGTACCAATCTTCAAGAAAGGAAATAGACAGCAACTTTCTAATTATAGGCCCATCTCTGTACTCCCATTCTTCGCCAAATTCTTAGAAAAGATTATGCATTCCAGGCTCAACGCGTATATATCAAAGAAAAATTTGATCCACCCATCACAACACGGATTCCAGGCAGGACACTCCACGTTTATGCCCTTACTGGAGATGGAAGATAAAATCTCTCAAGCAATAGACGCCAATGACTACTCTGTGGGTATATTCATTGATCTGGCTAAAGCGTTCGATACGGTAGATCATAAAATATTACTAAATAAGTTAGAAAACTACGGCATTCGAGGAACTCAGTTAAAATGGTTTAGAAGTTATTTGGAAGGTCGAATTCAGAGAGTCAGCTGTAACGGCGCTTTATCGAGTTCTGGCTATATTACCTCGGGAGTTCCCCAAGGGTCGAATCTGGGACCACTCCTCTTCTTGATTTATATAAACGACCTAGCCAAAGTCTCATCTGCACTCTATCTCGTATTGTTTGCCGATGATACGAGCATATTTTTCACACACAGTTCATGGACATCCCTTGTAGAAATAATAAATAAGGAATTATCTAAAGTAAATCAGTGGTTCATAGCTAATAAATTAACTCTCAACATAGATAAAACAAATCTTATAGTTTTTAAGTCGCACAGGAAAATAAAACCGACAGTAGGAACCATATCGTTGGACGGAGTCCCAATTGCTGAAGTTGACTCTATAAAATTCTTGGGTGTTTACATTGACAATCATCTCACTTGGAAAGCACGCATCAATTACATTGCCTCAAAAGTGGCCAAGAACATCGGAATCATCTCGAGAGTGGCACGAGTACTACCTAGGGATATCAGATTGAACTTGTACTACTCCTTGATTTTTCCATACCTAAGTTATTGCAATCTCGTGTGGGCTTCAAATTATGACTCCCGCCTACATAAGTTATGTGTACTTCAAAAGAAAGCGATAAGAATGATTATGGGGGCACCATCAACATGTCACTCACTGCCAATATTTAAGGAACTCAAGATACTTGAACTAAAGCAGATTCGGATCCTCCAAATTGGTGTATTATTTTATATGTATGTACAAAACCTTTTACCGATTATATTTGCTGGGTACTTCACGCTTACCTCCACGATACACGATCATTTAACTAGAAGCGCTTCTTTATATCGGCCAATCAAAGCGCGCACCAATACCAGACTGTTTTCACTAAAAGTTACCGGTCCATCAGTATGGAACGCATCGCCAATGGAAATCAAATCATCAAATAATAAATACGAGTTCAAAAAAAGGTTACGTAATTTACTTGTATCCACCGATACAGCATCATAGGATGCTTTATCTATCGTGATTGCCTTGAAGTAACTCTTGTTAGCGGACGTCACACTGGAGACGGGAGCTGTAGTTAAGGATAATTAAGTTTTAAATCTAGCTAAACAATCTCCTCTATTTGCGTTTGTATATTCTTTGCTACTTTAACGCATGGGAGGATGATCTCTAGCCCTATTGCATCAAACTGACTAGATACATGTGCATGCGGTATCCCCATCTTAGTGGGACTCTCATCCTTTGGGGGGTACCCATTGCCGTTGATGGCAGTACTATGTATCCAGAAAGCTTATTGTCATTATCTCAAATGATGCAAGTTGTTTAACTCCTGTAAATTGTGATCTGCCTGCATGTAATTATGCTGAACGTTGTATGTTATTGGTTAAATGCTGTCATTGATGCCAATAAAGATATATTGATTGATTGATTGATATTGATTGATTGATTGATTGATTGATGTATGTATGTATGTTTGTATGTATGTAATGTATGTATGTATGTATGTATGTATGTATGTTTGTATGTATGTATGTAATACTATGTATGTATATATGTATGTATGTATGTATGTATGTATGTATGTATGTATGTATGTATGTATGTATGTATGTATGTATGTTTGTATGTATGTATGTATGTATGTATGTATGTATGTATGTATGTATGTATGTATGTGTGTATGACCACTGGTGACGTCCAAGTGTTGCTATGGTAACAGATCCTGACTGGAGTTGTAGCCTCTTATTCCAGTACAAATAATATTGTTTTAACAGAAAAGTTAAAATGAATCTGCCAAGTGTATGTAAAAATGATGCACTTCTGAGATTAGCAAAGATGATCAGAAGCACATATAGACCTAAACATCGAATCGTCGATTGTGACCTAAATTCTGGTGACCTACACCCAAGCACTTGTGTTTTATGACCGACCACGTTAACTATATATGACTCTAAATCGGTCTTGTAACTATGGAATCTAGAGTGTAGATGCTCTGTTGTGTTAGCAGATAGTTCGTGTATATGGCCTATATAGAGAGCTCTGGCCTCTTTGGAGCCTTTTGTTATACAAGATGTTATTTATAACAGTGTATACGTTATTGAGCAGATGCCCAGCAGGGTAATAGGCTCTATACTGTTGCCAGCGGAAAATCCTACTACTTCAAATGCATTAATGGCTTACTGCTACAAATGCCAACGGTTGCAACTATTGCCGACGAACAAGCGATACAGATGTCTGTAAAGAAGCGGTAGTACATAAATGCATTAATGCATTATAGTGCATGCAGCATGTACCGATGGGAAAGTACCAGTGGGAAAGCACTAGAGATGGTCGACTGGTAGCACTGCAGATCTATCTTAGAATTATTAAAAGGTCTTCACATGTAGGATGCTAAACAGGAGTCATACGTGTGTCTGTATATAATGCGTGCGTGTGTATCAGCGTCTGTTTAGTTTACTCAAGTGCAACGTACGCAGTATATAAAATCCTGCTATTGGACGCAGATCTATGCGAGAAGGCCAGGGCGGGGACTGTGAGGGTATCCCTACATCTCACCGTCTCCAAGCCAGATCGCCTTTAACGAAGCCCGTGCGCACCACAGCCTTCAGGAATTGTGCTACCAATATGGTGCACTCAACGTACTTGCTATGTTGGCGCCAAACGCCTTGCACGGGAATCCGTCTGCTCCGTCCGGGCGTTGACTCGCAATTGCTCGTTTGAGGTTCAAGAACCCGTCGGCAGGTGCGCCATCAACGAGTCGTCGTCGGACTGTTCGCTCACTTGGTTAACTCTCAGACTGACCTTTCTTACTCACCACTGACATAATTGCGACAAAGACCGCTCCCTGCTGTTTTTCACCTCTGTTGGCGAATCACCAGAGAAAAAGAATCACTGGATTTGATCGGACGATGTTCGGATCATCGAGTTCGTTAGTTTGGTTGCCGTGGAAACCAGAAACTGGTTCCGTTTGAAGAATCTGCAGCTGTGACCAGGACTTGCGTCGGCGTAATCAAAGCCAGAGTTTCAGATGCAGCATTGTTGTGTTGTGGCTAACCATGCATTGTCATGTAAAGGGGTGGCTATAGCCACTTGCACGATGAAAGCCACCATGAGCCATAGGTAAGTCTTTACACCTCTCTAATTTTAAAACTTCTATGGCGCTGTTGTATTACTGGAAAAGGGACACACTGGTTTAACGAGGGTCACTCTTAGAACTGGGCCTGATTACGCTTGGTTTTGGTGCGCCACGGGTTGGTCGTTTGCTGTTCATAAGCAGTGATTAGCGGTTGAACAAGGTATCGAATAGAATGGGGATTATATATAGAAGGACAGGCAGAATAGATAACGGACACGGACTGCCAAACAATTCAAGTTGAGGACAGAGATGAAAACGTTTAGCTAGATATTACATAACTCCTTTTGTAGCTCCTTTTCGATCAACGGGACGCTAATACATGTACAAAACGTCAGACAGACAGACAGATAAGTACCATGATAAATATACATACATGCTTAAACAGAAGCAGACACAAATTATCTGGTGATAAAAAGCCATGGCGTATTCACGTTTCAAACTACCATGGCTCAGGGAGGGACGGAAGACTTTGGCTTGATCGCCCTCATAATGTCACAGTGTCAGGCCTATGGATTGGTGTCAGTTAATTGATACAGTAACATTACAATTTTTTATCTTTAGCGAAATACGATCATGGACATTCCTTAAACCAGTATGCCTAAAAATTAAGCTTCCCAGGGCTAATTACTAAATTAGTATGGTTCCGCCGTAATTTGAATTGAACGTAGACCAAAGGCTATTGCTGTTTTGGATGGCCCTAGATCGTTATATTTATCTATGAAAATATCAGTATTAGCTCATACTGTGGCAAGCTTAGCGCTTAGTTTAGTTTTGGAGCCCAGGCCTCGTGAAGTTTATGTGAACTAATGCTACTGTGGCTCTTGTGCATGCTTTCGTCACCAGTAGACTTGATCACTGCAGTGCGGTACTTAGAGGCCTGCCTCTTAAGCAAATTGGGCGCCTTGATAGGGTTCTCCGCTCAGCGGCTCGCCTGATTGGCCACCTTCCTAAACATGCTTCTGTCTCTGCTTATATGCGTGATGTTCTTCACTGGCTCCCTGTTTCTCAGCGCATCTCCTATCGAGTTGCTGCACTTGTTTGGCGGTGCCTTCTTGGCTGCGCTCCATCCTACCTGTCTGATCTTTGTCGACTTGTCTCTGACCTTGCAGCTCGTCGAACTCTCCGCCCTTCGGCAAGGGGGAGCTTTTGGTCCCCCGCGCTCGCACTGCTATTAGACAGCATCGGGCATTTTCGGTTGTGGGGCCCTCCATCTGGAATGGCCTTCCTCTAGATCTGCGCTTGCTGCCACGGTTAAACTCACCTGCTTTTTGTAAGTTCCTCAAATCTCATTTCTTTAGCTGTGGCTGAGCTGGGAGCGCCCCTGAGTAGGTACATGCATCTTGAAGAGGCGCTATATCAAATTTTCAGAATGAATGAATGAATGAATGAAAACGCCAGTTTCATTCCGAAAGTCCACGATAGAAGCAAACATACCACATCCTTAAAATCCAGTATGTATGTAAAATCCGCTGTATGATATTAAGGATTCGATATACAGAACAGTTAATGTGGCCTGCATGCATCAGCAGCTATTTTGTATGTATACAAGCATGCATGCATGTATGTATGTATATATGTATGTATGTATGTATGTATGTATGTATGTATGTATGTATGTATGTATGTATGTATGTATGTATGTATGTATGTATGTATGTATGTATGTATGTATGTATGTATGTATGTATGTATGTATGTATGTATGTATGTATGTATGTGTTATGTATGTATGTATGTATAATGTATGTATGTATGTATGTATGTATGTATGTATGTATGTATGTATGTATGTATGTATGTATGTATGTATGTATAATGTATGTATGTATGTATGTATGTATGTATGTATGTATGTATGTATGTATGTATGTATGTATGTATGTATGTATGTATGTATGTATGTATGTATGTATGTATGTATGTAGGCCTATGTATGTATGTATGTCTGTATGTGTGTATGTATGTATGTATGTATAATGTATGTATGTATGTATGTATGTATGTGTGTATGTATGTATGTATGTATGTATGTATGTATGTATGTATGTATAATGTATGTATGTATGTATGTATAATGTATGTATGTATGTATGTATGTATGTATGTATGTATGTATGTATGTATGTATGTATGTATGTATGTATGTATGTATGTATGTATGTATGTATGTATGTATGTATGTATGTATGTATGTATGTATGTATGTATGTACGTATGTATGTATGTATGTATGTATCTATGTATGTACTGTATGTATGTAGAGTCTAGTACAGCGCATTTTAATACCTCAAAAAGCGCTGCCTGAGCCAACCGGAATGATGTTTAAGTCATTAAGAAAAAATCAGCAAGCGAATAGTGCTCAGATTACCAGAAGAGTCTCCGCTCGTGAGCTCCCGCAGACAAGAAGAGCCAAATGGACGGATATCCTTTAAGGGCTGAGAGTAGACATATTATGTTCTGCGTTTCTGGACTACGTAGCATCGAAGAAGAGAAGCGACGACAGGTGACGATGCTCACAACACACGAACGCAACACCAACCGGTCCCTCGTAGATGGTAGAAGACGCTGCGTCCGAACATCCCTCAGTCATCAGGGCTGTGGAGGAAGACACTCTTCAGCAGCCAGTCAGTTGATCGTAGACAGCCACAGCAGTAGAACGGTGAGCGCCAATCCATGAACTCTTGACCCTTCCAACTGAAGTTTGACACTCCCGCCATGTATTTAACCTGAAACTCTTCACATCGCAAGAGTCCACTTATACGCCACACGGAACTTCGATAACATTGTCCAAAATACTGGAAAAAGTCGGCAATAGCGGTAAAAGACTTCAAGAACGCATATTAGGTCTCATTTGAAGCATGAAAGAATGAAAATTATTGAACAACATCTGCATGCGACTACAGGGGCGTAACTTTGGTCTAAACAGTGGGGGTGGTACCAATTTCTTACATACACGAAGGAAGGCTGAGACTGTGATCTCTGGAAAGGTGCAATAATAAAATATTCATTGGCATTGTTCAAAAAGTGGGGGGAATGGTACCCCCCAGTCCAAAAAGTGGGGGTACTGGTACCCCTCGTATCCCCCACAAATTACGCCTGTGTGCGACTAGCTAGCTGATTTAAAACGATACATTTCCGAAACATGCGGCCATCTTGTGGTCATTGTGGTATCTGGCTTTGGATGTAGATATTCCTGGAAGAAGTTCGTTGTAACATCCAGTCAGACAATATACGTGTGGGTCGCTTCCTACTATCAATAATGGATCAAACCTGTCATCCGAAGAAATAGAATTGCCAGGCAAAACAGATCGTATGCTTAGCAGTCTGTTAAGTCCTACAGTACGCCAGCAACGCACACTCCAGACGGCGAGCTTAGGAAGACTTACCGATGGACATAAATTCTTAAACAATAACGGACAGTTGCAGTGGCCTTCAGCCAGGCAGTAGTTTCGTATTGCATATCAAACAGAAGTGTCTGACTGGGTTCTGTATGCAAGCAGAATCGACCATGGCCGCCAGATGTGTGTTTATGAGTGTTTTGCCTGGACGACTACGCTTCTTTCACAGCTATTCCGTGTCAGATCCTTTATGAAAATAACTGTTAGAAATGTTCATACAGCTATTGAGTGTATATATATACACACACTCAAAGTGAGTGTGTATATATATATGTATAGATATATATGTATATATATGTATATATATATTATATATATATATCAGTGCGCAGAAAAATGTCCATCTGGTTCGAGTAATTTTATTAGAGCCCAGCCACTCATATAAATGGAATCTATTAAAAGATTTTTCACTTAAGTACATAACAAACACATAAAACTGTCCTTTTTTGATCGATGATACTGATCTAGTTATCGATTCGGGCATTTGTCTCCATTACGATTGGCGCCATAAACTGCTATGCTGTCGTCTGCTGTGAGCGCTGAGAACAAGGCTTGAGCTTTCGCAGAGGTCACTTAAGCAATTGCTTAGATCAGCATCTGCGATGGCGATAGGAAATCGTGATTATTGGACCGGAAGTAACGGAACGTGTCGGGATTTCTGCACCGTAAAAATTGCACGCAAGCAAAGCGACGCAGCCATGACCGGAAGTTTAAAACACACCGGATGCAGAACAGGAAATCGACAGCAGAGAACGGAAAGAATATCTGGTCGTTAAGAGCAGCAATCATAACTGGCGGTCTATAAATTAATGTCTGCAATAAAGTGTGTGCGTGGTAAGCACTGGCGCTTAATTCCGGTGAAACCAATCTGCTGTAAATTTTATCAATTGTGCGTATTGCTCGAATGAGTAAAGTGAATATACTACAGAATCCAGATACGTATCTGACGTCATATTCCAGAGGTTATTGAATGACATACAGAAATATAGTTGATGTAGAACACTACTTTTCAATTTTAAATAGCATGTACTGGTTGACATTTTAAGTAAGGTGATTTTAAATAAGATATAACTGGTAGCTTATTAATGACTTTAGTGACAATGTTGGTCTATTCGTGCTTCTGGCGTGCGGACGTCCGCAAGAGGTAGGGGGAGGGTAAGGTCAAATGCGGACAAATTTAGACAAGGGGAGGGGTCCAGAGTAGGTCATATATTTTGCGGACGTCCTTTATGGATGATCCCTTGTGATTTGTAGCTGATCTGATCTGCCCGACATGATTAATACTGTATGGTCAGTGGTCGATTCTCTATCACCTGCAAGATCTCGTCTGCATGATCTTATAAATGATCTTACATGCACGATTCAATTAATTTGCTTCATCTGATGGCTAGATCTAGTCTACGTAATTCCGTGACATGATTTACGTGATAAGAATCCTAAGCCACACCAATTTCTTGTAAATGCGCGATGCTGTAAGACATTGGTTGGCCACGAAGGAAGCGATATCTCCTTACAGACCACTATGGTTTGAAAATCACGGCCAGACATAACACTCTCATGGAATCAGATCCATTGAAATCAACACTTCCGTTTATCACCCGAATGGGACAGACTGTTTATACGACACTTCACAGCGCTTGTTTATATCGGTTTATATCAGACCAGATCAAAACACGTCCTTTGCCTCCCATTTCTTTTTATGTTAGGTTGTATTAAAAGTGGAGACCCCTGAACACATGTGGAATTCCAGTCATTTTATTATTCTACTTTGTAGCAGGGCAGAATTTAATTTGCCTCCAACTGTTAAAAATGTTAAGTATCTCTGTTTCTGTAACTTTTAATGTTATATTGCATTAAAAAGAGGAACCCATGCAGTAATAGTTTCCATTGCGCAGTATTGAGAGTCGGACATTACTTATACATATACATACAGTGCTTTTTTCTGCCGGAACCCTCCGGAACGGCGTTCCGGCACCTTTTCAGCTATAAACAAATAATTTAGTTTTTTTAATGAAAGAATAATTTAGTTATTTTAATTTAATGTGATATTAAACATTTTTTGGATGAGGTCTCAATGAGACCCCTCCCTACCCCACCCGCCATTTTTTCTTCTTGGCTTCGCCCTCGATTTAGCCCTTCCATAATTGTTCAGTACCGGAACCTTTTTTCTAGAAAAACACTGTATATATATATATATCGAATTAGACAATATTTTCTCCATAGACAGTTTGAGACTATCATGCATTAGCGTCGGCACAAGAAGGCTTAAGGTTCCCTTATAATAGGCCTACGATGCAAGCCAACGCTTCTTTTTAGCATTTAAAGCGAATGACTAATGAATGAATAATATGAGATTTACGTGCCAGACGTCAAATACTTGAATCAGAGGCACTTTAAAGTTCAAGCAAACGATCGGTTTTCAACGATTCCTGATATATATCGCGCGCCTCGAGTAGGGATAAAGAAAGCACGTCTGCTACGGGCATAATCAGTTGTTTTTTATGTGGAGGAAGTGCCACCCGACGGCTTTCTGTGTATATCGCCCACTATATTATTCCTCTGTTTAGATTTATCGCGCCTCTAATAGGTGTCTTTGTAGCTGAGTGAGAATGCAAGAGATCTTCTGACCTCCGATCATTTGTTCTTGCATATATCAGACAAAACGAAATTAGTTTAATTAACCCTTGGGCCCAGTTTGCAACGTTACCCATTATGATAACGTTTTGTTCAAAAGCACATGTGGCGCTCAGATCATCTGTGCATATATATATATATCAAATTTTCCAATTTTCACGTATCTACTGTCTGATCTATCTGTTTATCCATCTATTATCTAACTATTATCTCCTGAGTAAATAACCTTGAAGGGGCGCTATATATAACCTCTGTAACAATAATAACAAATTGTCGTAGCTATTTGCTCACATTTCCTGAATGGTCGATATATATATATATATATATATACATATATATATATATATATATATATATATATATATATATATATATATATATATATATATATATATATATGAACGCCGGAAAGCCACATCAACCTCTGGCAACTGAAACATTTCAGCTGACATATACAGGAACATCATCGTTCAAATTTGAGGGCCATTCGCTCCTCAATGATTTTCACCCGTTCCACCCCCACTCCCGTCTGTCCTCTAATATGCACCCCAGCGAATACTGCGGAGTCCCCGTGGTTCACAGCGAACGAAAACGGATTCGTTCAAATCGAATCAGGTGCACTGCAGACTCATATTTTCATCGCTGGGCGGCGCTGTCAATCATTCTTAATCCGAATGGGATGCATTCGCCTGCTGGCTGCAGCATCGTTTAGCTGAGTTAGGCGACTGCAATGTATGTGGCTGCAGCGCTGAGTGAATTAGCTGGAACGCTTAGAGCGCAGCAATTAGGAACTAATATCGTCGCTGCACCGAATGACTCCGCGGACAGAGAGAAACCCATATTATGCTGGTTATTAACTCCATCGCATAATGCTCACGCGCTGGCTTCTGTAGCGCCAGTATAGGTAGAAAAGATGCGGCCGTCAGAGGCAGAGTTAGTCAATTATGGTACAAAGACAGTATGAATGTAAGCTATATGTATGTATAGCTGCAGGAAAACGCAATGCACTGAGACATAGAGAGAAAGACACAGAGATACAATAGGATGGACACAGCACAAACAGGCAATGAAACAGTGATATATACATATATATATAGCGATCTTGTTGTCCTCGAGACCATGGTCTTGGTCTCGAGTGCACCCGAGTTCGTTTTAAAAAGTCTTGGTCTTGGTCTTGGTCTTGAGACCAAAGGTCTTGGTCTTGGTCTTGAGGTTCAAAGTCTTGGTCTTGGTCTTGGTCTTGGTCTTGAGGTTCAAAGTCTTGGTCTTGGTCTCGCAAGACCAAGACCAAGACCGGCTGTCAATATGAACAGTCATTTAACAAAACTCAAGAATTACAAATTTTATCAAGCCTGTTTGCATCATGGCGTAGTACGACCAATACCTACGGACGGAGGCAAGTCTTGTTGGTCAGGAAAACCCATCGGCAGCAGCAACTAAGTTATGCTGTATCTGGAAACCCTGCCGAGACTTTTCTGAAGCCAGACGGTCTGATACACCATTGGAGAATTTCAAAAAGGCTCACGATTTGTACATTTACATCCATTGCTTTAAAGGCTACTGTGTGTGCCAGCGACTTCAGCACCTGTAGAACGTATCTTTTCACATGGCAGAATTTTTATGAGGCCCACAGGTCACGTCTTGATCAGAAAATTCTGAGTGAATTGATTTTTATAAATACAAAAGGCATTTGGAATAACATTTTGCATGAAGGACTTTTGAAAATACGAATTCGTAATTCTCTGCAGTCTGCATTTAGAGTTGTTTTGATTGAATAAAATAAAAATACTCATGTTTCCATTAAAATAGCGAGTAGTCCGTCTTGACAATTTTTTTAAGGAAAAGAAGTCTTGGGCTGAATGTGATTTTTGGGTCTTGGTCTCGGTCTTGGTCTTGAGGTTCAAGGTCTTGGTCTTGGTCTTGGTCTTGAGGTTCAAAGTCTTGGTCTTGGTCTTGGTCTCGAGGTTCAAAGTCTTGGTCTTGGTCTTGGTCTTGAGGTTCAAGGTCTTGGTCTTGGTCTTGAGGTTTAAGGTCTTGACAACAAGACTGATATATAGTATCATAGAGTGACATTTAGACAGACAAAGAGACAGACAGTTGACCATGGGCGGCGATCCCGGAGGTCGAGGGGGACAAGACCCCACCTTTTACAGTGGGGGGACACACCTCTTTTTTTTACCAGATCAGTTCAAAAGTGTCCATCTCCCACCTGTCAAACAAGATCGCCGCCATTGCAGTTGACTAGAGTGACTATGCCATCATGAAAATTAATGCAACGAAAAATGATTGGACCGGCCCACCACTCTAGGAGAGTTAGTAAGCAAATTCAAAGATAAGTCTGAGCGTGACATCGAGTCTATGGCAAGGAACTTTTTGTCTGATTGCTGTTGCTTAGGCCTATAGTGTCTCCTTGGCCGGCACTGAGCCTGGTCAGACCAATGGCAGATCATACGGCCTCCTTGACTGGTTGGTTAGTTAGTTACAGCATATCTCTTCCTACATCCCTTTCAATGCTCAAAACCTTTTCTTCTCTCGGAGCTTTCGCACTGGAAGCGCTGCTGAATGGCCTCAGCTGTGAGCTGCGCTATACAAATCTCCAAATACGATACGATACAGCAAAAGTTACAACGCATTCATAGCAGATATGATTAGCGTCGCCCTCCTCCTTTATTCCTGCTTGGGACTGGCACCGTCCGAAAACGGAAGTGGCAGAGTTCTGCGACTGGATATATGCGGAAAGGCAGTCCTCCTGGGAATCATGACCTTTGACTGGTGATTGCTTCGACAGCCAGGATCACTGACTGCCTGACGTGTGATAAGCAGCCATCGACGAATCAAGCCATATATACATTGACTCCACACATGACATGTCAGTCCGTCATTCGTCCGTCCGTCCGTCCGTCCGTTCATCCGTCCGTCTGTCCGTCTGTCTGTCCGTCTGTCTGTCCGTCTATCTGTCTGCCGGTATCGATTTTCGTCCGATAAATATCTCTATATCCATGACATATTTATAGGCATGTACAGTAGCGACACCTATCTATGTTTTCTGTCTCGGTTCTCGATGTGAATACATATTTTAAAAATAAAATTAGCATTATATATATTAGGCTCAATTACTTTATATACAATAAGTTCTATGTAGTAATAAATAACTACACACGATATACGTTGTGTATATGATTTATATCTATATATACGTACATAAATTAGGCCTATATAATTATGTATATATATACGCATGTATTGCAATTTCGTTCCATTCTCCGAAAATGAATGGCACCCTTCAGAGGACACATGCGCCACTCGACTGCATCGGCGTCGCCCGTCCAAAGACTTAGACATGCGCGCCACTCTGTTGTGTCGCCGTCGCCGTGTTTTTCCGACAGTTGGCACCAGTCGCGTCCGATAACCACGAGAAAATGGAGATGCAATTTACTGCCATTGCAGTAGCAGCTCCACTTTGGTGAGTGGTCAGGACA
The DNA here is from genome assembly GCA_963556255.1 of Allolobophora icterica. Taxonomy (NCBI): domain Eukaryota; kingdom Metazoa; phylum Annelida; class Clitellata; order Crassiclitellata; family Lumbricidae; genus Allolobophora; species Allolobophora icterica. Next base: position 42,431,081 of record OY744608.1, on the reverse strand, counting down.
CGATGGTCCTTCGGCTTAAGTAGACTACAAGAGCCGAGTAAAAAGTGACAAATAGACGCAGACAGACAGACAGACAGACAGACAGACAGACAGACAGACAGACAGACAGACAGTCAGACAAAGAAACTGATGGCCGCACGTATTAAAAGACCGACCGTCAGACGACAGGATGACGGAGGTATATGCTCTTCTGACTGACTGACTGACTGACTGAATGAATGACTGTTTGACTGACTGAATGAACGACTGAATGAATGAACGACTGAATTGCTGAATGACACTAATGGCGGACTGGTTAAATGACTGACCGACCGACTAACTGAATGAATGACTAAATGACTGAATGACCGAATGACTGGCTGACTGACTGAATGACTGAAAGTCGCAAATTGTGAGTGGATGAGGATTCTTTTGCTTTTATACTGTCCTATACCGAGACTCACAGAGGCTGACAAATTATTAACACGACCGGGTCCACAGAGCGACCGGTAAACAGACAGACAGACAGACAGACAGACAGACAGACAGACAGACAGACAGACAGACAGACAGACAGACAGACAGACAGACAGACAGACAGACAGACAGACAGACAGACAGACAGACAGACAGACAGACAGACAGACAGACAGACAGACAGACAGACAGACAGACAGACAGACAGACAGACAGACAGACAGACAGACAGACTCGTTAAGAGAACGTCTATTTATTTTACGGAAATTCTTCATGGAACACCGGATGCTTCTGCATAACGCCCGTGCCACAGTGTAAGACCTCGTCACTATGGTCTTCATATTTCATCTGCATTGCTAATCCGGCATATGTAATGGCCACAATAATGCGGTGGAATACAGAGACTTGGCCAAGATTTGCCGACCGTACAACAGCTTTGAGCACATTCGTCCACCATCGTATCACAACATCACAGATTGCTTGTACGTGTTCTCCCTTCCTTCAGGTTCACGTCGCCTCCAAAAACATATATATACCGCCGAGACATATCTGTGAATCGCAGATAATATTTATTATGCTATATATACATATATATATTTATATAATATATATATATATATATTGCTGGTATTTATTGCCTATGTATTGCAGATATGCGACGTGTGTGTTTGTATGTTCGTGTGTGTTTAAAAGCTAGTTTTAATTTAAAAAACTTTACATCATGCAGAGGTTCTGTATTTCCATGATCATGTATAAGCTTACATACATAGAAAATTGACGAAATATGTCATATAATGTCATTGTCATTCATTCTTCTGCACAAGACGAAGGTTAAATAGTCTGTTATAGATGCGAGAAATCGCATGTGAGCCCATAGAAATTTCTTACTTTTATAGCCTAAGAATGTTTAAGAAATGTGTATGGATACTCATGCATCTGCATATAGGCCTGCTTACAGTCTATTAATCATTGTTTACTGCGGCCCATTTACTTATCAACTTCTCATCCTTGCTGACATGGACCAATTCAGTGCCGACCAGCAAAAACGTTCTTCGATAGCTTCGTTTTAATCTGCAACTGTCAATTTTAATATGTATGTATTTATTTATTTAATTTTATGCATCGATTCTAAACGGGAGAAGATCAGCATGCAATGCAGTCGAATACAAAAGATATTTCATCTCTCCGTGTCTGCTTCCTGAAATTGTTTGGAAACGCGAAAGAAGTATTTTTCAGCGAAGAACCATCAATACCGTAGAACCGGTTCCCTTTGAAATCGACAATTACGCACAGCGTATACTGGCTTTTGACGCAATCTGTATGCATACATATATCAAAGGCGTTTATGAGACCTAAGCACAATATGTTAATACAAGGTTATCTGCAGAGCCCGCAGGAAACTGCCTTTCGATCGTGGCTATAATTGAGTGCTTCTGAGCAGTTATCTCCTAAAGGCGCCATATAAATATACTGAATGAATGAATGAATGAATGAATAAATGAATGTAATTAATTTCTGAACTTTCTTGTACCAGCTTGATCTGTACGGTCGTGCCTGGAAAATAACTGAAGCTGTGGTGAAGAATATCGCCCAATAGAACGTCGTCGAAAGATCAAGAAGGTCTAGCCTTTTAAGTTAAAGAATATAAAAGTAAACATTTGCACAACATAGAAGCTTAACAAAAAAGGCCGCTTTGAACTGTGCGTCTCCTTTTTCATCGACCATCTTCTTGGTTTAGCGTCTCTGGAACTACTCTGCTCTGGTTCCGGTTCTACTTGTCTTCCCGCTTCCTTCCTCTGTCAAAGCTTCCAGCCTTTGCTCGCAACCCTTTCAACTCTCTGGTGTTGTCCTTCATGCTTGGTCACTTCTATTTATCCTCTATACCACATCACTAAGCCATATTCCTCTGTTGACCACCATCTTTATGCGAATGACATTCAACTCTGTATAGGCATATCCTTCTCCTCTGTTCCTTTTCCATTGCACAATTACTCAATGTGGTTAACCTTAATCTCACAATGGATGTCATCCCACCTCCACTGTTTTAACCATCCCAAAACAGAAATCATCATCCTATAGGCTTCCGGATAAAACCAAGAAGATCCATGACCTTTCCATACACCTATTGCTTCCATCTGTCCCAAAGCTCCGTAACAAATCATCTTATTGCGCACCAACCTGACATTCTGGCGCTTAATGAAATGTGGCCATATAGTTCCTGATAACTCACTGTCCTTCAGTGGCGGCCATGGCAGTCATACAAGTAACCAGTGCAAAGGGCGATTTATGGAGAGCGCGGTAGGGTTAGCTTAAATGGTGACCATTATAAGATCGGGCTACCGTGCTCGCCTTTAAATCTCCCCCCCCCCGCACTACATTTGTAAAGCAAATTTTAACATTTCAGTGAATTTAGTGAATTTATATCTCAGGATATAACAAATATGCCCGAACAAATTCTGAACAGGGCAAAAATTCTGGCAGGGCATCGACCAGGGCCAAGGCTTTATTTGCCCTGGCGCGCTCTGGTGTAGCGCCGCCCCTGCTGTCCTTCCTTCCTGATAAAACTTCTCCTTCGTTGTCAATATTAATGATTGACCGGAAACATCAGGGTTAGCCACTCTGCGATTCCTACTTGTATCTGTCTCGATCTGTAGCGTATACTCTCGATACCACAGTATATGAGGGTTGATCAATAAGAAACGAGAAACACAGTAAAGAATGCGTTCTTTCATATAACTATTTTTATGCTGATTAGTCAACTTCCTTAGAACGGCGTTTGAAAAATACACTGATATGTGACGTCATACAGGGTGCTAGGCAACGCGTTGTTTGTCGTCTGATAAGTGAAAATATGAATAATGGATAAAAACGAAAAACGTGTTCTGATTGAGTGTTTGCATATAAAAGGATTGACACCGAATGAAATTCCAAATGATAGCGGGGAGTTTTAGGCGATGAAGTCCTTTCACAGGCTACAATCTACGGACGGACTGTTGAATTCCAGCAGAGCTGACAGTCAACTGAAGATGAGCATCGTTCTTGACCCTCTGTTGACACAATCATGTCAACATGATACGGAAAGATCGGCGATTAAGTATAAGATATGTAGCCGAGTGTCTCAAGTTATCTTAATATGGCACCACTCACCACATTATTACTGAAGTTTTGGACTACAACGAGGTTTGTGCTCCTTGTGTGCCAAGAATGTTAACTGCCGAAAGCAAGCAAGACCGACTGTAAACTTCCCGCGATGATCTCGAGGTCTACAGGGCAGATCGATCCAGTGAAGTTTCTCCGCAGATACATGACTATGGATGATACTTGGGCTCACCACTTTGACCGTGAGACCAAGCTACAGAGTATGCAGTGGAAGAATGCTGCCTCACCGACGCCGGTCAAGTTTCGCAAATTTGTTTCAGCCGGCAAGGTTATGGCGTCGGTCTTTTGGGACAGTGAGCTAGGTGTTCTGATGAATGATGATTGACAAATTGGAATGAGGAAAGACAGTCAGAGGTGCTTACTAGCACACACGACCACTGCTGTAAAGGCGCTATCCACTATCGTCTGATTTTCATCTGTTCAGAATTTTGAAAGATTCACTCCGTGGACATGCTTTTCAAAGCGATGAAGATGTCATTCAGGCCACAAATGAGTTGATTAAACAGCTTGATGAAAAGTTCTTTGTGGACGGTGTAAAGGCACTTGAACATCGCTGGGAACAATTTTTTGCACTTGTTGAAAAACTGTAAACTTTGTAAAGTGATTTTGATTAAAGTCGTTTGCTTGCATGTTTTCTCACTGCTTATTGATCAATCCTCGTACGTCTTTTGAAGTTACAACTACCGTGCACGCTATAAGCTCAGGCAAAATATATATCGGTATCCGTCTTCTTACCTCGTGAATTTACTGATTTTCAGGCTTCTTTGCAAGCCCTTGTCTTTTCTCTAACTGACCTAGTCATAATGAGCAATTTTCATGTTGACAACAGTGATCACAATTCTATATAATATATACTATATATAAACCCGGGATTACGTATGCTAGTGCATTGTCGTGGCAACAGTGGCGGCGATCTTGTCTGAGAGGTGGGGGGGGGACAAACTCGGCCACGATCTCGTCGACGACCGTTTTTGGAAAATCTTGCCCCCAAAAAATTTCTCTGCCACTTCATCTCCGAAAAATGTCGCTTTCATCTCCGAAAAAAGTTTTTTTTTAGTCATTCACCACCCCCCAAAAAAATTTCTCTGCCACTTCATCTCCGAAAAATGTCGATTTCATCTCCGAAAAAACTTGATGACTTTTTTAGTCATTCACCACGTTTTTCCCGTCTCCCAACAATAACCTCATAACCCTTTTCTTTTTATGATTTTATGATTTCCTCTAAAAACTTTTATTTCTTTTCACTTTTTACGAATTCCTTCTTCTTTCTCATAATTTTGGGGGACACTTCTGCTCAAAATTTCTATTTTTACCTCATCTGGTCAGAAACGCTGCGAAAACTCTCACGCGCAATTACATTTCTCCGCCTTCTTTTGGTGTTTTTTTCAAAATGTGGGGGGACAAATGTATGGAGTGTCCCCCCACTCTAAAAGGTGGGGGACATGTCCCCCGGCCCCCCCCCAATATCGCCGCCCATGCGTGGCAAAGCAGTACTCCTTGATGCAACTTTTCTTGACGTTTTTCCTCGATAGCTGTACACGGTTTCCGGATTTATTCAGCATAGTAAGCACCTCTGACTGTCTTTCCTCACTCCAATCCTCCCAGCCTTCCTATCTCCGACAGATGTTCACGGTCCAACCACTCCGCTCAACCCGCTCCTCTTCTGCCCTAACACTGCTCCGCCCTTCCGTCATCACTAACATTTGCCAATCGCTCCATAGCCATAGCTGTCCCACCCCTCTGGAACAAACTTCCACCAGTACTGTGAGAAATTTCAGGTCCATCCTACGAACTCACCAATACCTCACCACTTGCTATATCTCCAGAGGTCTTTCACTCAAAACTGAAAAACACTGCTCTTTCACAAATTCTATCCTGATTTCTACCTCCCTCGCCGTTTAAACCCTAACCACCGCCCACCTTAGCCGTCTTACTGTCTCTACCTGATTGACTCCTTTGGAGCTTGACCGATTCGACCCCCATGCCTATCGATTTTGATTTGACTAAGCGCCTGTGAATAAGCTGGTTCCCGCGACTTAGCTTTTTTGGGCGCTGTAGAAGTCTCGAGATCACGATTACGATTACGATATTACCTTGCCAATACATGCTAAAGTATGACCAATGACCTTATACTGACTATTCAGAAACGCTGCAAACCTTCTATAATCTTTGTGTGTCTATTAGGATTAGATTCATGAAATTTTACTTGGAGGGAGTAGAAATATTTAAGGATAAAAATCGCAATAGGTTGAAGGGCGCGAAGCATCCAACTTTTCCGACTATAGGTATGATGAGCGCCGTGAGCTTCTCAGATTCCCTAAGGGCCTAAACGGACCCCCAGAGTCACTGTGGGGTTAAAGGCAACAATTATGACCTAAACTTTTCGATCAAGGGTTTCACTTTCAACCTGGACGGTGTTTAAAAATTATAAATATTCCCGGAAAACCGACACTATGTTTTCTGTAGACATTGCAATTGAGAGTTTTAGACCTATACCAGATTATACATTGATTGCAGCATCTCTGCGAGCTTACGACCAGCTAAAACACCTGTAGGCCTAAGCTTCTAAAGTAGTTTAATCAGCGGCATTTGCGACCTGACATCAAAGCTGTGCATTACTTACTCGATTCTTTAGCATGGAAATCGAGATAATTAGGCCTATAATGGGACTGAACTTGGCCGGGGTCTTGGAAGGGTTGATATCCAGTGTTTAATCTAGTCCCCCTCTTCTAAGGGGGGGGGACAAGGTTTGTCGGGGAGGGGACCAACAAGGGCGACCTTTTCTCGGAAACTAAAACTTTGACGACCTTTATTTTCCCCCCCCCAAAGTGTTTGCATGAAAATATTGCTGGCCTCTGGGGGGAACATAAATCCTGGGGGGAAAATTCTCCCCCAAAAGGTGTCTAGATTAAACACTGGTTGATACCGACTCCATGGCCACATTTTTAAATCAGCGCTGGTAGTTGACTTCTATCACAGGGATCAAACCTAACCTTGATACTTAAACTTTCATATGTTTCGTGGGCTGTCAGCCTACAGGATATTCGTGAGCTGTTCTATTTTGCAGTTAGCCCAGGGCATATTTTAACTGTATAACTAGTGGGACAAATGTCCCAGTAGGCCTAGTCTTAGGATTTGTCCCAGTAGTCAGGCTGATTTGTCCCAGGCAATGTATGTATAAAGTATAACTAGTGGGACAAATGTTGGAAGAATTTTAAGATTTGTCCCAGTAGTATTGTCGAATGACCCCTTATTATTGGTTGGGAGACCCGAGAAAGTTGTAAAAAAAGGCGATGACTTAAAAAAAAAAAAAAAAGTCATCAACTTTTTTGGGAGATGAATTCCTAAAAAAAGTCTTAAAGTTTCCGGAGATGAATTCCTACAAAAAGTTCTTCGACTGATTTTGTCCCAGTAGTCAAAATTCCTTAAAATATGCACTGAGTTAGCCTATCCTATAGTGTCTTCGTGTACCCTTATAAATGTTCACGGTTTTATACAGCGACCGTACTGCTTCGATTCTGCGCAGTTTTCAATGGACTGATCGGGTGAGAACCTTCACCAAAACTGCCCGTTTGAATTGGTTGAATTGGTGTCACGCCTTTAAAGCAGTGTTTAATCTAGACGTCTTTGGGGGGATAAATGTCCCCCCCCCCAGGATTGATGTTTCCCCCCCCCAGAGGCCGGCAATATTATAATGTAGAGAAGTTTTGGGGAAGCAATTTCCCCCCCCCAGGATACATGGTGATACATGGTTTCCCCCCCCCCCCAGAGAGACGGATCCCTAAAAAAAGGTCATCAACTTTTTTTGAGAGAGTAATGACTAAAAATGAAAGTTGTAAAAAGTCTGGATGAAAGTTGGAA
>OY744608.1:42293605-42418605 GCA_963556255.1 Allolobophora icterica | reverse complement strand
ATTCAAACCACCAACCTTTCGGTTAACAGCCGAGCGTGCTAACCGGTTGTGTCACGCGGGCCTGTACTTAAGCTTGTTGTTGGTGAAATACTGATCGTGTTTCTGTGATGAGTGTATATGTTACAGGCAATTCGTAAAACCAGGGATTTTGTAAAATCCCTGAAATTTTTAGGTACTTTGTAAAATCCCTGATTCACTCAGGCACTTTACAAAATCCCTGAAAAAACTAGGGATTTTGTAAAATCCCTGAAATCAGAAGACGAAAATTTGACAGATTGCCTGAAATGAAAATGACGAACATAATCGAAGTTTATTACGCAAACAAACCCTATTTTCAAGGGATCGACAGTTTAAGATGGTATTTTATTTTAAGTTTAGTTCTCATGTTGTACAACCAGGAATTTTGTAAAATGTCTGACAGTTTATTACGCAAAGAAGTCTTATTTTCAAACGATTACCATTTTTAGATGGTATTTTATTTTAAGTTAAGTTCTACATCAGTTTTTGTTATCACACGACATACTCGAATGGTTTCGACACTTGACTTTCCCTTTGAAAAATTTTAACTTTGAAGTTGCAAATTAATTGAAGTTGTTGATACATCACAAATTAATAAACAACCTAGCGTCTCGACAACTTTACTTTCCCTTTGAAAAATTTGCAGCTATATATGTCTTGCAGCACTCAGTAGACTTTGAAGTTGCAGGGTAATTGAAGTTGTTGATACTTCACAAATTAGTAAACAATACGGCTCGACAACTGTACTTTCCGTTTGAAAATTTTGTCCCTATTTATTTCGCAGAACTCAGAGAACTTTGATTGTCTATTTACTTATAATTCTTTGATGTGCCGTCGCAACAATTAGAAGTTGACCGAAATATTTTCCGATTGGCTGAGATTTACTGTGGTCAGACGAGTACCATTGCTATAAATTAAAACCCAGCAAGAACTATTTCATTTCTGGTTATCCTTTGGTTAGGTCAGTTCTAAACAAAATGGATAGTGAGCACAATATGACAGAGGTAAAATTTATGGAACAGTTGCTTGTTGTGATAAGAAAACAGCGCTGATGAAGAAGGAAACGTACTTCGATTTGATTGATGAGCTGAAAGAAGCGATGAAGGATACAACAACAAAGACCAACAGACAGTACTAGGCCTACATCCTAAAACGGTTAGTGACATCAGATAACTGTATTGCGATCATTCCTACTGGTGGGAAGAACACATATAATAAGAACAATAGAACATGCATAATAAACTTTCAGACATTTTACAAAATTCCTGGTTGTACAACATGAGAACTAAACTTAAAATAAAATACCATCTTAAACTGTCGATCCCTTGAAAATAGGGTTTGTTTGCGTAATAAACTTCGATTATGTTCGTCATTTTCATTTCAGGCAATCTGTCAAATTTTCGTCTTCTGATTTCAGGGATTTTACAAAATCCCTGGTTTTTTCAGGGATTTTGTAAAGTGCCTGAGTGAATCAGGGATTTTACAAAGTACCTAAAAATTTCAGGGATTTTACAAAATCCCTGGTTTTACGAATTGCCTGTAACATATATAGGATGAGTCGCCTTCGTCCGCGAAACCTATTTTAACGAATGCCTTCAACCAATGTCTGTGTTGCTTGACGCTAATTGCCTCGAACTAGAAGAAATGAATTACCGCCAGAGGACAGATAATTCTTTAGTGGATAGATATGTTACAATTTATTATGCCTATATGTATGCATGGATGCGCGATTGCCTAGTGATTAGCATGCTGAACTATCAATTGTAAGGTCGGGTGTTCATATTCTCGCCAAGTAAAGCAGAAGTTAGTTTCGAGATTAAGTCGTCACTTGTGCCCCGTAGCCAACACAGCTTTAATGAATGAGCCTACACTGACCGTGTGCTGTAAATGGGAAGTTCAGACTACGAGGAAGAGGATTGCGACCCACTCTCATGTGCCAAAGCTCAGAAAAATAAAGTCACTAACTCATATGCCAAAGCTAAGAAGAAGTCACGAACTCTTTAAAAATGGTTGCCTCGAAGGGCTAGTTTAAGGGACTGCTCTTCCACTCCTCCTTCTCCTGATCCTTCTCCTCATTCTCCTCCTCCTCAAGCTCCTCTTCCTCCTCAAGCTCCTCTTCCTCTTCATTCTCATTCTCATTGTTCTTCGAATTCTTGAAACCAAAGCCCTATCTGCATAAGTATAGGTGGCGGGAAAGGTTGCCACCCTCTCATCATCTTGTCGCATTGGAGTAGGAAAGCTCTCTCAGACCGGTTTTACTTCGCTGTGCGAAGAAGGATGGCTACTGCAGTAGACGCCGGCCGGAGACGTTGATTGAAAGCAATAAAACGTTAAAAGAACAGCGTAATAAATCTGAAAATGAACATAAAATTGATCAGAAAAAACTTTGGTAACTTGCAAACGGTCAGCTTATAGGCCTAGTGTATAGTCTCGACGACCACTAAAAGGTAATCAAACCCTTTTGAAATTTAGAAATTTGAAATTTTGCAGGTTCTTCGTTTACCCCATGTCCTATAATAATCTGGATTTTTCCGTCTATGCCCTCACTCCTATTTTTAACACGTCGAAGTTCTTTTTTGCTCGATTTTATGCAGCTTATCAAATGTGACTGTATAGTACTTCCCGTAGAATGCTGAAGGGATACGAGGTGACGTTTTAATCAAAAGGCCTACAATGCAAAACCGTTACCTAATTTATCGAAAGCAATGACGGCGGATTAGGCTACTAGCAAGCGAAAGAGGTTGACACATGAGTGACGGGCAAATGGGATAGACGTCTCTCGAATAGAGAGTGGAGAGACTAATGCCTCTGATAGCATTTGCCTCAATATTCTCACCGCATCTGTAGTATTAACCTAGAAAATTGCTATACGAACACAACTTTCCTATTAAGCGCATGCTGCAGGCCCATCTATAAATGTCTTGAAAAGCTATTGTACGCATGTATGTGTATGCATGTATATTATATATATACATATATATGGCTTATATTCAAGAAAGGACAGTAGCATCGTTTTGTATTTTGCATTGATGGAGAAAATTTTCCCCCTTTTCACCTACCCTGCTTTGGAACGATGGAGTAAGCCGACTTCGATGTCCTCGACCGTTGACATTGATCAGCCTAACTATCAACCGATGAATCAATCATAGCATAGATATTAATTAATAATTTAATTAATTCATCCTGATGTATGTATGCTGATGCTTGTTCACCGAAGTGAACTGTTTTTTAGCAGCTGTTTATATTAAAGAATATATATACTTACTTACATACCTTACTTTAGTGATAATGACGATTATGATGATGATGATTTAGTGATGATGACGATTATGATGATGATGATGACGATAATAATGTTGTTGATGATGATGACAACGATGATGATGATGATGATGATGGCGATGATGATGATGATGATGATTATTATAATTATTATTATTATTATTATTATTATTATTATTATTATTATTATTATTATTATTATTATTATTATTATTATTATTATTATTATTATTATTATTATTATTATTATTATTATTATTATTATTGTTGTTGTTGTTGTTGTTGTTGTTGTTATGATAATGCTTAGAAGTCAGGCTACTGGATCTGAGTCACTCCAGATGACTAGACTTAGTTAACCAATGCAGTGTGTCTGTCAACTTGCTCGAAGGAATGAATTATAGAATTTTGAACCTTACATGACCCATGTACACTCCAGAAGCAAACAACGAGAAAAACCATTGGCACTTCCTTAATTAAACTTTGTGCAACGTGTCCATATCAATTTACAGCTTTGAATCCATCTTTTCATCCTTCGATCAACCGTGACATGTGATTCCCTGATATGCATGGTTAATTATCTAGATACAAACGTCTTCAAATCTCTTCAAATATTACGCACACATAGGCCTACATCTTACAATAAGAGCTGTAACAAATATTCGTATTGGATTCATTTTAGATCGAATAGTGCTCCGAATGGTTTTTTCGTATTCAGCCGAATAGTGTTTTTAAAAACCGATTACGAATATAAAAGGCCTTTACATGAGATTTTGGAATGCTTAGTCATTCTGAAAGGAAACTTGCATAACTTTCAGTAAGAAGGACAATGATTTTCTTGTGTCATGCCACGTAAAGAAATTCAGAATTGAAGGCAATATGAAACTCAACTATACCGTACGAAAAAAGAGTTATATTGCTACATTTTAAAATACATATACTTGTGTCTCGTTTTTACTTATACCGCTCTTTGCCGTCATCTGCTATTCGTTTTCATATTCGGTAGAATAGTGAAAAATGCTATTTGGTACAGCTCTAGTTGCAACTAAGTTTGCAAAACAAGACGAGAATCGTACATACGTGTACACGTCAGCATGGCAAATCGGATGTTAATAGACAAAGAAACTTAAAGGACAATAAATTATATACAAAAATTCAAGCAAATATACAGACATGGCGATAGATTGAAAGAAAGAAGGATGTTGGGAGATAAATTACACAGGATTAGACCATACAGCGATTGTATGAACGAAAGGAAGAATGAGTGAATGAAGGAAGAAACAGAGAAGGGAGGGAAGACTAAGCATGGATGGGTGGATCAAAGGAAGAATGGCAATTAAGACTACCAAGGGAAAATAAAAGAGAAATAAGAAAGAAAAAGAACTAAAAAACGGAAGAGAAACAGAGTTTGAGGAATAAAATACGGGTGGATGTATGTAAAGACTAAGGACGCGGACTGAAGGACGAAAAACGGACGAAGAATAGAAGGCAGGAAGGAGAAGACAGACTAGAATTCGTATACGAGGGAATAAGTAAGAAGAGTGTCACACAAAGAGACACAGAGTTCATACTGTCTATAGCCAGAACATGTTCTGAGTTGCATTATACGCTATTACTATAACTCTCGTATTTCTCTGCCTTTATCCGATTAGAGCCTCAATCGGCTGCCTTCGTCCGTCTAAGCGTATTTCGTTCACCCGCAAATGGCCTCCGCTGCGCAGCTGACGCCCCGAGGCGGCATTCTGTAACAGTGTCGTCCTCCTCTTCCTGCAGATGCTGTTGGCAAAGCCTTCTTTTTTAAAGCCTGCTTCATTCCGGTAATATAAATTGGTTCGTAATCATAAACTGGGTTATATATGGATGTATCTTATTCTTGCAGGTCAGCGAGTTAGAGGAATAATCATTGTTGTGGTGCTGATCACGTACACGATGACTGTGCAATGTGCATGTATATCATTTGCGCATCTCAGCGCGTTTATTTCGTTGGCAAAGATGGTCTCATTTGTTTTAGAATTACATCAGATGAGACGGGCAAACAGAGAGGCATCTATAGACAGCCAACAGAAGAAACAAGGCAGCTATATATATATATATATATATATATATATATATATATATATATATATATATATATATATATATATATATATATATATATATATTAGGGTGACACTGAACAATACACACAAATTATTTTTCGATTTTTTAAAGTCTCACCCCTCAAAAGTGTTCTCTATAATATCAGTACTACCTATAAAAAGTTTTAGTGAAATCCGAAAATATTTAGAGGTCACTCCAGGGCATTGAAATTTCGATATATAGAAAACAATGTTAAAAAATAATACGCTAAATATTTTTGTTGTCTGCACTGCCAATTAAATTTTTTAATTCTTATTTTAATTTCCCCTATTATCACTCATGACATGTGCATTGTGCAGTTATTATTTATTTGACTAAAAACCAATAAAATAATAAAAAGCGGTGAAGACCTAATGTAATTGCGAGTCCAATGGTCCAAGTGTCGCTTTAGCATTCGACAGTAGGGCCTACTAAAATCAGTCACAGAAATGTTGCACATATCCTAGCAGCCAATACACAATCACTGGGCCATGATCCTGCTGAAATTGTTATCAATCGGGAATCCATTAGACGTGCTCGGTGCCAACATCGTCAGATCATTGCCAAAGAAATCTATGCATCATTCGCTCCCGAGGTTCCACTTACAGTTCACTGAGATGGCAAGTTATTGCCAGCTTTGATATCATAGGAACATGTTAACCGGCTGGCTGGCTATGCTGGTATAAGGTGAAGGAACAATGAAACTCCAACGAGTTCCTTTACTGCCTAATGGAACAGGCTTTAGCCGTTTTCAGTTTGCTTGAAGAGTAGAATACAGCTGGCTCCATACGATCTATGTCTCTTGACACAACTTCTAGCAATACCATCCTTCATGCAGGAGTATGTGTTCTGCTGGAGCGCGCTTAAGACAGATCTTCTAAGCTTGGCCTGCAGACATCGTGGGGAGAGTCTTTGATACTCTGATGGTAAAATCTAGCAGACCTACAATAAAACTGTTTGAAAGATTTGCGAAATCTTGGGGCTCAATTGATTAAGATGGCTATAAAAGTGTCATGTATGATGGGCTGATTGTTGCACAGCTGAGGTCAGTCAGAGATGACTTGGTCAGTTCTGTGCCAGATCACTGAATAATTTTCATGCACGAGATGACTACAAAAAGCTTCTGGGACTAGCTTTAATATCTTTAGGCATCCCTCCTGTTGATGAACAGCCCATCATAGCTCCTGGTGCTTTCCACAGAGCGCGGTGGATGGGGAAGTTGATACACTGTTTGAAAATCTACCTCTTCAGTTCTCATGTTGATCTGACTGAGTTTGAACTACGAAGCCTTCTTGAATTCAACTGCTTACAAGGCAGCAAATGAGACCGCTGCTACAGCAACAATACACAGCTTTTCAAACCATTTGTGGTACCTGAGCGAGACGCTGGTTGACCTGGGGTTGCTGATTAGGCTGTTTCTCATGATAGCAAAATTGCAATGGTTGCAGCCCTCGAACGTCCGGGATGCGATGACCCTTCTTGGCGTATCAAAGTTAATGTGCAGCAAGTACCGCTATGAGAGCTATCTAATTTTACAACTACAAACACTAAGAAACTCTTCACTGCACTAGATGTTCATGCAGGCATCTTACAACTACATCCAACATATGGGCGACTAACGACAACTTTCTCTTGGCTCGTCGCTGAGTTAAGAGCTCAAAGGTCGTGAATGATGCGGCCAGACGCGGCGTTGCACTGATACAGTCATTCAATGGTGTGCTAACAAATCAGGAAGAACAGAAGCAATACCTACTGCAGGTGGTTGAGAAACATAGGAAGGAAGGTCCAGACTCAAAAAAGCAAACAATCATAAAGGGACTTGTTAAATAGTAGTGGTATCAAATACGATGAACTGCATTCACATTGCGTTAAACATTGATCATACTGTAAAACTTTAGGCGCGTGGAGTGACCATTAAACATTGACCAATTAATTTCAAAAAAATTCTGAGTAGTTACTTAATGGTATATAACCATCTGAATGGGTGAGACTTGAAAAATTTAAAACTTTCATTTTAAGTGTCACCCTAATATATATATATATATATATATATATATATATATATATATATATATATATATATATATATATATATATATATATACACACAGAATATATATATATATACACACAGAATATATATATATATATACAGAAAGATGGAAAGGCACACATGCAACAGGATATATATATATATATATATATATATATATATATATATCCTGTTGCATGTGTGCCTTTCCATCTTTCTGTATATGCATATATATATATATATAGATATATATAATCCGTCTGTCCATACAGTCTGTGTATATATATATATATATATATATATATATATATATATATATATATATATATATATATATATATATATATATATATATATATATATAGACAACGATAACTATACAGACAATAAAACGAGCAGGACAGAAAGATACCAAGATATACATGCAGTAGGACGTAATGCATATAGGTCTACACACACATGCGGACAGACCAACAGACAGACAAACAGACATCAACATATTACGACAGGAAGCCAGCGCAACAGGGACACAGACTTTATGGACAGACATCGGATGGAGAGACGAACGGACGGACGTGTATCTTTCGCGTTCACTTGCCTGTCCACTGCCTGCTTGTCTGTCTGTTTGTCTGTCTGGCTGCCTGTCTGTTTCTGCGATAGGACCTTTGGTTCAAGATCTTCTGTTGAGGACCTGTGAGCCTCTGGTCCTCGGGTTCAACAGTCCATCATCTCTCTGTCACCGATGAACGACAAAAACTTGAAAAGACGGAAAAGAAAACAGAGCATTGGATACGTTATGCAGGCAGAGGTCACAGAGAGACAGACATGCAGATAATCAGACAGACAAGCAGAGAGATACAGAGAGGCAGGCAGAGAGTCAGAGAGAGAGAGAGAGAGAGAGAGAGAGAGAGAGAGAGAGAGAGAGAGAGAGAGAGAGAGAGAGAGAGAGAGAGAGAGAGAGAGGGAGGGAGGGAGGGAGGGAGGGAGGGAGGGAGGGAGGGAGGGAGGGAGGGAGGGAGGGAGGGAGGGAGGGAGGGAGGGAGGGAGGGAGGGAGAGAGGGAGGGAGGGAGGGAGGGAGGGAGAGAGGAAGAGAGGAGAGAGTATATATAGTATAGAAATTGAGCTATTGGAGAACGTAGAGGAATAGAGTACATCAAAGAGGAGACGCAGAAGCAGCCAAACGAAAGGCGTGAAGTTGCCGAGACCGTTCTTGGAAGAATGCCGGTTGAGACAAATGAATCAATTATAAATGGTCGAAGTGCAGCAAGTGACGCGAACAAAGGAACCGAAGGAAGAGAAAAGACGCAAGAGAGACACAGACACGAAGACGTGCATCGAGCCATACAGAGACGCAGAGACAAGCGTTGGACCCTGAAGAGCAGCAGTTTATCTTAGCCTCTTGAAAAGGCGTCCATTCATTCGGGTGTGGTGTTCGTCTTATAGCGCCTTTTCCCTCAACGATCTTCGTCGTCGTCGTCTCCTGATACTCCCCATGCATCTTAATAGATTATCAACACGTCTCTGGTTCCCTGCGCCAACATCCGCCGCCGCCGCCATAAAACTCAGTGCCCTAATTGGCGGCGCGTGCCAGCGGCGCATTCCCTCAGTTCATCTCCTAATTCGAAATGCTTTGAACAGAGCCACCGTCGATTACGCGGGTAGTAAAGTGCTGCTCCATGGCGTGACGCTTCATACAGGCAAGGCTTGAGTTAATAGCGGTCGGTGCCATTTGAGAAATTTACTCCTCATCAGGGAGTGCTCGTAGATCGGTTTGGGAACATCAGTTGACAATCGATGGCAGTTGCAATCGACGGTCGACGAGTGCAGAGGATTGGTTTTAAATAGAATTTTATGGATAAGTGACCTGCTGACCTAATCAACCGTTTGGGTAAGCTGAACTGCTGACCTAATCAAAATCAACCGATGTAAGCTAATCAAATCTGATCTCAAACGACTCGTCGTCTGTGACCAATAGATCTTGAGCGATACTGAGTAGGGAGCATGATACACCTTTGAACCCTTTGCACTGGCTTTCTAAACTTGGAGGCAAGAAAGCATGCCTTGCTTGGCCTTGGACTTGTCCATTGATCGGCTTGAGCGTGACCGTCACATCTCATGCCATGGGCATCTGCCACTTTCAAAGAGTAGTGTGACGTCATTGGGGGAGTTTCCTGCCAGATTTGAATACAACAGCTGGTTACTTGGACGCCAGGAAGCCTTCCATGAGTTGTGAGGTCGGTTGATACAGTGCTTCTACAACCGCAAGCATTCTTCATGATTGATTTATATGGAGGCATCCGAAGACGTCTTGCTTTACATGACATCTCATACACATTGTATTATATTAATTATAGCTCAACGCAACTCAGAAGCAATTTGTCTCGGACACTTTCAACGCAATTATTCCGCCACGATTAAGGAATGGTATAGTCACAGTTATTATATATAGAAGATTTATCCTCCGAAAATGCACCATGATGTCTTTTTATAAAACTGATTTGTACAATGCACACTTAAGTACTAACAATGAACGCTTTATTATTAATGAACTTTAACATAATTTTTGTTTATGTAGGCCTAAATGTTGTGAACTCTAGAATCATACAGACTAATGAGGAAAGCAGCCTTCTTAAAAAGCGGCGCTAGATAAATTTATAGTTACACGAGGACCTATTACACCAGTACCTTATGTGCTCATATTTGACCTTACCTAATGTCATATCTTCTGGAAAATCTACGCAAACCTAGGCTCTCAGCGACCTTGGAATATTTATTTTACTTGAAAATGACATTCGAAATAAAGTCGCTGGAAACAGTCAGTCAGTGATTGCCAGAGTATAGGCCCTAGAAGGCCTAGATTGTCTATCTTCCCATCGCCTAACACTTTCCTCTTGCTAAGTTGAACTTGTAAGTTATTCGCATTTTAACGCCCAGAGAGTTCATTATTTTTGTTTGACGCGATAGAACTCGTTATAGATTTCAACTACTATGTTACATTGCGTTCGATCTTGAGAGGCAGATTGTTTGGGCCGCACTGCGGGTACCTTTCGACAAGCGCTTACATACATGCAAACAACGCATCAATTATAAACACGCCTTCTCTCAAACACCAAAAAAGTAAATGCTAGAAAATCAGACATTTATGTAGATTCCTCTCTTTCAAGGCCTCTCGACAGCGCTGAGTATTTTTGTAAGCATCTGTCAACAGTCTAGGGGCGTTAAATAAACACAGAATTCCGTTAGATTTGCACTCAGTAGTTGAGAATGCGGAGCCTTTACTCTTGGACGAGCTCAACTTTAAAAGGCAAGAGAAGCGAAGTTGTTGCGCTACAGAGGATGATGTCTCGCTCCTCTTCCGTCAGAGGATAAACAGTTTATTCGGATGCCAACAGCTCTACGAGTTGTTGATGCGCATCTGCAGGTGAGAAGACGTACCAAGACCGTCTCGGCCTGTCAGCAGAAGCAGCAGCCAACGCCGCAGCAGCATCTCTAAGATGACAACGGCAAATACAGATGCAGACTGATGATGATGATGATCAATACAGGACACCCGTCCATCTGTCCGTTCGTCCATCCGTCCTATGAAGAACGTTCGGCTCTAGTGCTCCTGATCGCCGCTAGAGGCCCAACATATTTCTTAGTGCAGAGCAAATTTTATAGCGCATTCGGAATTAGTGAACATGCAATAAATTCAGGCTGTCAATTCGTGAAAAGATAAGGCCAATTAGGAGATGGTGGTAAAGATAAGATCAGATAGGATAGATAGATAGATGGATGGATGAATGGATGGATAGAAAGATAGATCTGTAGATAAATAGACGGATGGATGGATGGATGGATGGATAGACAGATAGATAGATATGAAGATTGACAGATATATAGAAGACATGAAATGTGATTTTGATCATTTTGTACACAACGTCAAGGGCGTTTATGTATCACAGGTGTGACTGGTATACGTGTGTGCCGTACATACTTTCAGGTTGTCCTCATTAATTCATTCCACCTAATATAATGTATACGTACGTACATGTAAACATTTTGAGTGCATAATTGCATGTACACAGGAAGAGTAACTTACATAGGGTTACGTATGATGTGATATGTGTATAATTGTGCATTATGTTATAATTAGTTTTAAATGTAACTGTAAATGTACGCGATTTTTTCTATAGCGACCGTATGGCCCCGATCATGCTCATTTTTCAATGACTTGATCGGGTGAATTCCTTCACCACCGCTGCCCATTTGAATAGGCGCCAGGCCGTTTAAGGTGCCCGTGTACGGACCGTGCTAGCCCGAGATTTAAAGCTCTGAAATAAGCCACCTTCGGGAAGCGAACCTCTGAACCTCTATTACTACCTCTGAATAATTTGCCTGCGTTTAATAAATCACTTAAGTCTTTCTTTTTAGCCGTGGCTGGACAGGGAGCACTTCTGAGTAGGTATCTTGAAGGGGCGCTATATAAATTTTCAGAATGAAATGAATGAATGAATGAACCGCGATCCGCATGCTCTCTTACACAGAGGAGTATCGGACGCAGCCTACGCTCTCACCGATGTAGCTAACTGGGCTAGTTTCATGCATATGTTCGTATTCGGAAGAACCTTGTAAGTAGCCTATATTCACGGGTACGTGTATCGAATTAGATCTAAGTTCTGTATTCAATTGGACATCGTAGATTCCATTACAGATAGAGACCTTCTGCGCCTTACTTATTACTTTAGGCTGTCTTCATCAGAAGTGCAACCAGCTTAGCGAAACTTCTGCTGCCCGCTAGGCCAACCGTTATCGAATGTGTCACGGGATTGGATCGATCTACCGAATCCAATTAGTCTTGTTTCAACAAGTTTTAGGAAACCTTGCCACGTCGGAAACCAGTTTCAGCGAACACGATAACTGCATAGACCTTACTCTTAAAGGAGAGAAAACACGTGGAAAAGAAGCCAATCCCATAAAATAACGTAAACTGGTTGAACTGAAACTGCTTTGCATATGGACCATGTAAAGTATAAGTGATTCTCAGCGTCTAACTCGAGTAAAGGTCTAACATTTCGCCAAACTGTATGACTGAAATGCCCCATACGGTCCCGCGGTGCGCCCAATCAAGGGTCGCCAATCATGACCTCATCACTCTTTCGATGACATCGCTAATTATCTAAGTTGATTAGTTTCGTAGTGAATTACTAAAGCAAAGCAAGAACGAGAATTGCGTTTCCCAGAAAGCTATAATACAACCCCATCATCATTTTGATTGATCGGGCTCAAGGTCTGCTTCCGGTTCTCCTATAGATCGCACTCTGCTCAACTTTGACTGGAAAATCTGCGGGGTTTTGACTGCATCCAATCGGCCTTTCATAGCAGCTCCAATTGATTGATTGATTGATCGTTTTTAATACGGTAGTTTATTTAGCGCGCTACGCCAGTAATCACATGCGATATTTGTGCTTGCCTAAGCGATATTAAGTGCATTTAAGAACATAAATATATCATCAGTAAGCAACTCTGTACATGGAAACCGAAGAGTCACCAGTGGCTGCACTAAGCATGCACATGAAGCTCAACAACGGATTTTTGTCCAGAGTTGACAGCATCATGCATGTTCAGAGTCTCTGGACGAAGTTGTGCCTATTGTGTGGAGCGATGACAGGCGGGAACGTCTGCGACCCACGATAACGACACTGCCGAGCAATCCCTCATTGGTAGAAGACGACACACGTCCAGCTATCTGTCAAGCCACCGGGTGCACGTTGAGCAGACATTATATATATATATATATATGTCCAGGGCGGGAATTGTCGGGGGGTTGGGGGTTCAACCCCCTAGTCTTTCTTCGGACTCCAGTTAAATCTTTATTGCACACCCCGTGGGGTCATTTCCACCCTCCTCAGTTGTGCTAGTGGGGATACGGAAATTTCGCCCCCGGAAGAATCGCCCCCGGGAAGATTCGCCCCCGACATTTCGCCCCCGGGAAGATTCGCCCCCCGGAAGTTTCGCCTCCGGGATCTATGATGAAAATGTAACTAAGACTAGAAACTGGATCGACGGGGGCGAAACTTCCGGGGGGTGAAATGTCGGGGCGAATCTTCCGCGGGCGAAAAGTCCTAGAACCGTGCTAGTGTGATTTAGCATCATTTGACTCTGAGTCTCTGAATCCATTTTTGAATTTTCTCAACAAAGGAATAGATTTTGATTCAAGTAGGGCCTATGACTTGCAAAACTGATTGCGTTGAAATCAGCTGCTTGCAAGTTTCGTTGACATCAGTTCGCAAAATACAGATAAAATGTTCAACCCCTCCCCAATCTCTGTTCTAAAATTCCCACACTGTACATATCTAGAGCCAATGTAGCCGGAATAGTTTTAGACTTGTAGGCAGTGTTGGGTAAACTCAGACAAGAAATGAATTAAATCAAAACTCAACTCATGCACCTCAAAATGAGTTAAAACTCAAACTCAACTCATCCTAAGTGAAATGGGTTAACTCAAACTGAGTTGTTAAATGAGTTTAATCATCAACTCACACGTCTCATACTAGCACGTTCTAATCGAACGTTGTACAAATACACAGTTGCCAGAAAATGGTATCATCAGTTTATTATAACTAGTAAAACTGTTATTGACTTACCCTTAGATGCCTGACGAAGTTACTGGTAGCCACAGTTGTTCCGCTAAGAGATTTATTAATGCAATTATTGCATTTAGCAACAATTTTTCCATCACGCCTACTTGTAACAGAAAAATATTCTTCATCAAGAATACACGGTACTTCAGCCATGTTGTTCTTAACTGTTCACAATATACAAAATATGCAGTGCTTAAACACTGTCCGCCCGCATCTGCTGGCCGTGTTTACGACCCTTCCCCCGTCACCACTCACCAGTATGGAAAGCCGACGATATAAAAAACGGCTTGTTTCAACATAATATGTGCCGAGTGCCGAATAGTGAGTTGATTTTAAAATAATTGACAGCTACAACTCAAACTCACAGAAACTATGAATTAAATCAAACTCATAACTCACACTCTTTAAGGTGAGTTAACTCAAACTCGTAAATCACAGCAATTGAGTTAATTCTTGAGTTTCAACTCATCTGAGTTAACTCATACCCAACACTGCTTGTAGGCTACAAAATAGTCTATCCGGTAGACTATCTTACTGGACGAGTCAAGACTGGACTACAACTATATTAGACTACACTATGTTTAGATTAGACTAAACTAAAGGCTAGGTGTCTCCAAATAGATAAGATTATATGTATAGGCCTATTAATATTATACTAGATAAAATTAGTATAGGTCTACACCGACTGCTATCAGATTGTTTCGAATTGAGATTTTCTATACAATCGCCTTTGTAAAATTTGAAGTCGATCTTTTCACGAGTTTCTCATTTACTTTTCATAAGTTCGGTTTATTAGCAAAGCCAGGTCATGAATACCCAGTGTGCAAAATATATCTAACAGCCTTTGTACCTCTATTGTCGACTACTGAAAGCCAGGCTATATAATTATATTCTGCTTCTGCCCTCCACTTTTCGTTGATTATTTATGTGACATTCAGTAGCTCGCTGTGTCAAAATTTGAAACTTGGTACACGGATGAGAGTTTACGGTTCCTATGGATATATATATGTGTATATATATAATTATAGCCTATATATGTATATATGTATATATATATATTCCCGTAACTGTGCTTAAGTTTCTGAGATATGGGTGCTTAAAGGGCATATCTGCAATTTTCGAAATCGATTTTCTCATAAACCCGGTTTTTAGATGTTTATCTTGCGATATATAGTTTGACGGTTTTTTTGTGGACATATTGAGAAAAAAGTTGGCATATATGTCTAATGACATCAACAAACCTCGGGACATTTAGTCCAGACACCTCAGATTTAGTACCTTTACTCCCAATAGGTCACCTGTGTATACACATTGTACACGTTATGTGCGTAACAGTGCGTTGATGCCTGTATAATGACTTATATTCTGACCAGATTGTCGTTTTCTGTATGCAGCATATAGCTTTAGCAATCCATATGCTAATAAGCAGTAGATCTATTATTTTATGGATCATACGGATAATAAGGACCGTTTCAATGGTACGAAGTAAATCCTCCAATTTCCACGCACACATTGTGGCACAAAATTGCACAGACGCAGCGGTTCTGAGTTCTGACAACTCGTAACTTTTCCTGTAGTATTCAAACACGGGAATTTCAATAGTTACGTGTAATAATGGCCTCTGTATGCAGTCACTGCAGATGACTCTGTTATGAACCGTTTCCTATTTAAGACTACACTGTCGATGTCTATAACTCTACATATGACAAAATAATCCATGCATGGACTATTTGTAACCTTATCAAGCTCGTCTGCCCTCCGTCTCAATGTGAGCCGAGTATACACTATGGGCTTCTAGACTGTGATTACTTATAAGGTGAGACCGATATATTAAGTAAAACTAAATGCGGTGAGCGATAATACAAGAATGAGCGTATTTTCAAGACGAATGATGACCCGCAACCCATCAGGTAAACTGATGTGATGCATACGTGATAAATGCTAAAATTCACAGTCCAGATATACTCTGCAATTCAAACCAAATGCCATGAATCATACACTTTTCATAACTTTAATGGTGACTCCTTAGTATACATAATTTTATAGATGTGTTTCTATAAATATATTGCTACTTGCAATATTCTGTGTGTATGTAGGTCTATTATAGCAGTGTAGAAAATGTAGTACGGTAAGCTTTACAGTCATATCTGTTTTATAATCTATTGTGACTTGTAAAATCATACGCAGAATTGTCCTCGTAAAACATATTTATGTGTGTATGATATCCTTTAAAGCGAATGACTTCTGAACTCCTGCGTTCCCGGGGTTGGAATTGGGTCACTTTCTCCTCTTTAGATGTCCCATGGATGCCAGACGGAAAAGGGGGGCGGAGACAGGAAAGGCATTCGGTCATAAATCTGCTGCAGAAACCCAGGGATTTCCTTCGGAGGGCAGCAATGCCACGTCAGGGTTCTTCGCATGAAAATGCCATAAAATGCCTTCTGGAATGCCATTGCAATAATTTAGGTTATATATAACATATATATAATTCATTACGTTAAAACATATATATATATATATATTTTTTTTTTTTATATGGACCTACTTATGCATCACTGCGGATTTAGTCCTACAGACATAAAACTGACATATATTGCCAAAGAATACACAACATTAAAAAACAAATTTTTCGTAAGTTTTGCTCTCCGACAAATTTTTTGTGATTAGACAGTTTTAAGCTGAACAAAATATAATTTCAGATTGATAGCATCGCGTAGGAATTTTAAGAAATGTGAAATTAACTTTTATGGAATTTAGTTGTGTTTAATGGCACCAATGATGCTGACATGTTGCATTAGCTCAACTGAGCTAACATTATTTTGATGCTGATTTTTATTTCTACTCACCATCTGATTCTTCATGTTTTAGTGTCCGACGATAGTTGGCCAGTGTTTAATCTTGCCCCCGCTTCTGAGGGGGGAAACTAGGTTTGTCGGGGTGGACCAACAAGGGCGACCTTTTTGGGAAATTTCATCCGTCTTTCAACGTCCAAACTTTTTGGGGAATTTCATCTTTAAAAAGTTGATGACCTTTTTTTTAGTAATTAACACATTCACGACCTTTTTTAGGAATTCATCTCTCAAAAACTTTCCTATATCTTATTCTGCTAATTTATTCCTATATTACTCGTTTACTCATCTTTGGGGGAGCACAACATCTATCCTGGCGGGGGATTTTCCCCCCAAAACAGGTGTCTACATTAAAATATTGGTGGCCTCTAGGGGGAAACGTAAATCCTGGGGGGAGAGAATTTCCCCCCAAAGGTGTCTAGATTAAACACTGATAGTTGGCCAACATTGTTGGGTTCCATAAATTGCCTAATAGGCCTACAGCCTTTCCATCGTCGCAATGTTCTGGTGAAACCTTTCGCCAGCTAGTTTCGCTACTGACTGCATCAAGAATTGCAGGGAAATTGCATGCAAATAAATCTTTAGGGACTTTTGCACTTGATGGTTTTAATGCGTGTCGCGATCGAAGGTCGCCTGTCGTGTGTTTGCCGTGTGTTGATGTCGACCCTCGACTCGCTTATTCTTTTACTTGCACTATTAATTAATGTGCCTAACTTTTCTTTAGAAGAATCACGACGAGCTTTGTTTAATTAATAAAAGTATTTAATTAAAGAAACAAATATATACACTAACTCTACGGGAACTTCCACGTAGTATTAAAGCGTTTAGTTATTAAATCGGACTATCTCAAATGTTGCTTCGTACAGCCTAACTACAGATCGTTCTTCGCGTCAGTCTCTGAATCTGACGGACTATACTCTGCCGCCGCCGCTGGTCGCTCCTCTCGATGTTGATCGCTCGACCGTTGTTCTCACGTCGCGCTCGTCAGTAGTACAAGTCCCGTATTCTCCTTTCCCTTCGGTTATGTAGGAACTCCAGCGTCCGTCGGTTCGCCCCCTCCCCACGTCATGCTATCGCCAATTAGTGTCAGGTTGCTCTTCGCGACGCGGATCGTCGCTCGCCTGCAGCGCGGGCGGTGTCAGGTTACACCCTAGCCGCGAGGTGTCCTATTACGCCTTGGCTGTGTGGTGTCCGATTACACCTCGGCCTCGCTGTCTTCATTGTTGACCCAGTGGGGACTGGCTTTCGTCCGTCATCATTCCATCTCGACCGCCAACGACGACTCTATCATGATGATGATGACATCTCGTCGTTGTCGTCGATCTCCTCACGCGACACCTCCCTTCCCGGGGGAGGACAAAGCCAGTCATTGGTTCGCCTCCCGGCTGAGAATGATGTCGTTCCCTCCGCCGATTTCCTCCAGACCATGTCCTCGTGGTTCCCATAAAAATTACAAAATAACAGCACAGTTAGTAATTATTATTTACAGTTGTCGCGGTGCCTTACATGGTAGTCCGCCTTCTCCTCAATCATAGTCTGGACAAAAGATCAGCGGGAATATTCAGCGCCCCAGGTCGATATTTAAAAGCGATATCAAAGTCCTGGAGTGCCAGAGCCCATCTCGCAAGTTTAGCACTTGTAGGCGTAGAAGCAGTTAGGAAAGTCAAGGGGTTGTGATCAGAATAGAGGGTGGTCCTTGACATAAAAATCCAATTCCTAAACTTCTTCAACGCAAAGATTACAGCATACGCTTCGCGTTCCACAGTGGACCAACGCGCTTGCGTAGCATCTAATTTAGAACTGGCGAAACATATTGGCCGTTCTGTTCCATCGTCTTGAATTTGGAATAAGCAGCAACCGACTGCTTTGTCTGAAGCGTCAGTCGATAGACCAAACTCTCTGCCGTAGTCAATTGTCTGCAAACATACAGCGTTATTCAAATCGTGCGTAAGTTTATCTGGCGCATTTTGGTGTTCAACTCGCCAGGGTATCTTAGCAGGCACCGATTTCTGGGTCAAGTCAGTGAGAATTCTGGCTGTCTCCGCCAAGTTAGGGATAAAATTCCTAAAATAACTGAAAAATCCAATCAATCTCCGTATGTCTTTCTTGGACTCGGGTTGAGGGATTTTCCCTAGCCCTGCGATTTTAATAGGATCCGGTTCAATGCTCCCTGATCCGATCAGGTGACCTACAAACGTTGTTTGTCGCCTAGCAAACGAACTCTTCTTAATGTTAAGGGTCAGACCCGACTGTTGAATTGTCGTTAAATATTTCTCTAAGTGTTTCATGTGATCAGGCCACGTCATCGAGTGCACTGCCATGTCATCCACAAACGTCTCAGTGAAGTCACGAATCGGGTGGAGGACCTTTGACATGCAGCGGATAAAAGAATTTGAGGCTGATTTTAAACCAAAGGGTAATCGCACAAATTCGAATAGGCCAGCGTCACATACGAAGGCTGATAACCAACGAGAGTCCTTGTGGAGTCCAATCTGGTAGTATCCTTGACGTGCGTCAAAGCAGGATATGAAGTTTGCACTTCCTACCTTCTGTAACACTTCCTGGATGTCGGGGGTGGGGTATGCGTCACCCGCCGAGAACTTGTTTACATACCGGTAGTCAATGGCCAGTCTTAGACCGCCTTGACCCCCCTTTTTCACAACGCACACAACGGGACTAGCCATTTCACTATGTGAGGGAGTGATGATGCCTAGGGCCAAAAGTTCGCGGATCTGCTTCTCCATCTCCGGTTTGAGCAGTTCCGGCACCTTATAGGCTCGCAAACTCTTCGGCCTGAACTCCGCGCTAACAGTGATCGTGTGTTCTAGGACGGGACAGAAACCTGGTTTGTCCGAAAACACATCTGGAAACCTGTCTAACAGATTAAACAGCTGTTTCCTCTCGGGTACCGTTAAGTGTGCAACGGCAATAGGGTCTACTTGTGCACTGGGCCGTGTCTGGCTCGTGACGAAGCTACCCACCGCTTCCACGTGACCGAAGTCTTCGTCTTTCTCGAATAGAATGGAGCAATTGTTAATTAATGCTTGCTGTATTCGTTCGTTATATTTGCGAATACGATTTACATGCAATAGGCGGCTCTTGCCCCCTATTTCCACGATGTATGTGTAGGGCGATTTCACCTGAGCGATGATGGCCGGGCCTTGCCATTGGCCCTCCTTCTTTGCTCCTCGCGCTTCCGGTGATTGTATGATGACTTTGTCCCCTACTTCATAACGCCCGTCCATGCTCCTTAAATTGTAATGAGTAGCATAGCGCTGCTGTTCAATGTCTGAATAATATTCAGCATATAATTTAGACATTTCAAGGTTATCCCTTAATTGATCCAAATAAGCTGCGGCGCCTGCGCCCAGACTTAATGGAGAATCCCGCTCTCCCGCCCATTCCTCAGAAAGGACAGATAGAGGTCCTTTAGGCAGGGTACCGTACACCAGGGTGTAGGGACTCACGTGGGTGGTTGCAGAGGGACGTTCCCTTAGGCTCCAAAGCACGTAAGGCAACAGTCTGTGCCATCCCCTCGGGTTTTCTTCTGCCAATTTATGAATCATGGTCTTCAGTGTGGCATTGCAGCGCTCCACTAGACCTTGTGATTCAGGATGTGCGACTGGCCCAAAGCGTGGTGAGCACCCCATACGATGCAGAAACTCTTGGGTTAATTTGCTGTTGAAATTCGACCCGTTATCGGACCTAATCGTTTTTGGAAAACCGAAAGTCGTGAAGATCTGCATGTATGCATCACATGTCGCTTTTGCCGTTAATGATTTCAGAGGATAGGCCATCGGCCATCTTGAAAATTGGTCAACTACCACTAAGGCGTAGTTGTACTCGGGTTTTGGGCTTGTGGGGTCTATGTTGGTTACTATAGGCCCAATACAATCTGCCACTAGACAACCGAATCTGGTCTCGTCGTTGCGAGGGATGGGAGTTATGGGGGCACGCTGCGCCACTCGCAGCGGCGCATGCCTTTGGCATATGTCGCATGATGCACAATATTCCTTCACTATATCCTCCATGTTGGGAAACCAGAAGTTCAGCTTAATTCTGTCCTTAGTCGTTTTCAACGCCATATGACCTGCGAACGCAGCGTCATGTGCTAAGTTTAAGACCTTGTCTATTCTTTCTTTAGGTAAGCACAGTTGTTTTACAGAATGCCCAGCTATTTTGTCTTTATGGAAGAGCAAATTGTCTTCAATGAAGAAGTTCTTCGCCCCGATTTTCCCGTGGGCCAAGAATGGTGCTAGTGTCGAACATTGTGCTTGTTCGGCAGCCATCTTGTTTCTGCCTATTACTGTGTCTTCCTTGGGTGGGGGTGGTATCTCAGGATCGAAGAATTGCTCTTCAGTATCCGTTTCTTCGGGACTGATTTCTCCTACACTCCCACTGTCTGCTTGAGCGACCGTGAAGTAATCTTCGCCTATCAGCGACCTAAGTCCCTCTACCTCCTCCCCTCTATCCTCTTCCTCCTCCGTCTCTGTCCTGGCGGCCGCCTGCGCCTCTGAAATTTGGACTATTTCAGGGGCGCTGGCCGCGTGACTTGAATACAGCGCTGTCTCGCGCAGCAAGTCGGCTGTAGTGGGCGTGATAATCAGCGGTTCATTAAGGTCTTTAATGAGTGCCGCCCATATCCGAACATCAGGGGCGTAATTTACCTCCCCCTCCCTGTCCTCGCCGGCCTGAGACCCATTTAGTCTCAGCCGCACCACGTCCACAATCATTGATTGCCCGTTCAGCCCCTTCACCTCTATCTGCTTGACCACAGGTAGGTTGAGCGGCCTGATTAGATCAGCTCGCGCACAATTGTATTCGGCCCCGCTATCTATTAGAGACGATGTCACAGGGAGCCCTGTAATGTATACTTTCATGTATTCTCTTACATATGTCTCCTCCACGTCAATGCAATCCGGGTTTGTCGGCAATGCATGCTGGTCTATCTCTTGGATCAATGGCGGTCCGTCTTGTCGCGTCTCGCTTTGTCTGTCTGCCTGTCTGTCTTGAGCTATGGTCACGGTTGGCTGGACCGCACACGCGCTCACCTGCTTGCTTTTAGCTTGTTTGTTCTTCGAGCACAGGTTAGCCCTGTGGTCTGGAGAAAAGCATATGAAACAAAGGCCGCGCTTTCTAACCTCGTCGGGGTTGGACGTCCGTCAGTCCTGTTACTTGTCTGTGTCCCTCCCGGTCGGTCAGTCCACGTGTCCGTCTGTTTAGCTGTCGTCTGAGGAGGTGCTGGCGCTTTCGCGTAGCGTGCCTCCGTCTTACCCGTGCCTAGACTATGCTTCGTGTAGTCATTTTCCCAAGGGTGTGTGGCAGCGTAAGTGTCAGCCGCTGCAGCTAACTCTTTTTGTCCTAACCAACTCTGTTGCTCTTGACTGAGGATGAAATTCAAACATCCTCTGGGCAACATTTCTTTCATCTTATCAGCAATCAAAAGGCTCGTAACCTCATCAAAAGTCATTGCCTTTCGATCTTGCAGATAGTAAGAAAGTAAATTATGCAGTCTCGAAGCTAATGTTGTGTATGATTCATCTACCGCTTTTTTTGCGTTCATGAATCGCTCTCGTAAAGAGACTGCGCTCACTTTGAACTCTTTCAACAAGAAGGTTTTTAGCTTCCCGTAATTATCAAGCTCCTCTTGTGTGAGTCTGGCCGTCAATGCTCTGGCCTGATTATCTAGACATGTCAAGAGTAATCTGCTTCGAAGGTCGTTCGGGACAACGCACGAGTCGAATAACCTTTCACAATGCACCAAGAAACCAGGGATTTGCGCATGGTCGCTTGGGAATCTAGGTAATAGTCCTCGCAAGCTTTCACTATACGTTTTCATTCGTCCTACGACCGAATGCCTTAAGTTATAGTCCCTTTCGTCTCTGAGTCTCCTCTCTGCGTCCCTTTCCTCTCGGACTTCCTTCTCTCTCTTCTCTGCCTCCTCCTTTTCTTCTCTCCTTCGCTTCTCCTCCAGAAGCCTTAACCTCTCTGTTTCCTCTCTCGCTTCTCTTCTCATCCTCTCGGCTTCCTCTCTCTCTTCCCTTCTCTGCTTCTCTGCTTCCTCTTTCTCTTCCCTTCTCTGCTTCTCCTCCCGAAGCCTCAGCTTCTCAGCCTCCTCTCTCTCTTCCCTTCGCTGCTTCTCCTCCTGAAGCCTCAGCTTCTCAGCCTCCTCCTTTTGTTCTTTCCTCAATCTTTCCTCCTTCTCTTCTTTTCTCCTCTCTTTCTCTTCCTCTCTTCTCTGCTTCTCTTCCTCTCTTCTCTCCCTTCTCTCCGCTTCCTCTCTCGCTTCTCTTCTTAGCCTCTCGGCTTCCTCTCTCTCGTATTTTAAGCGTTTTAATTCGACTAACAGCCGTTGCGCTGCCGAATCGATACTACTTTCTATGCTACCCGTGCTTACCTCCTCACTTACTTCTGGCGGGGTTTCCCGTCCAGAAACAATTATTTCAGCACTAGCCTCTTGGAGCTGGTCCATACTCATGGAACCCAATTCCTCCTCTCCTAGTCCCATCTTTATCAGATATGCGACTAGTCTGTGATGGGGCATGTTCTGCACCCTCACTCTTTTCCCTACCGACAACTTATCCATCTCCCAACAGTCCGCTCACTAATAGAAAAAGATAAGTAAGTTAGAGGAGAGTCACCGCTGGTCAGAAATCAAAGAAAACAATGTCCTAAAATTCTACCAAAATACAACAAGAACAGAACTGAGTAAAAAGGAGCTACGCAAAAGCCTCGGCTATTCGCACACCAATCCTCATCCAGACCTCAACCGCAACCTCACAGATTACCACGACTACCAGTAAGGACTTACCCTCTGAATACGTCTCGCGTGCTCCGTCTTTTGGTATCTTGGCTGATCCGCTGTCCTTCGTTGCCACTCCCGTCCGTCGTTGCTAGCGATGGTCGGTCGTCCGTTGGCGCTCTTGTTCCTCGTCCTTGCCTGTTGCTGTCGGTTCCTTCGAGTCCTTCGTCCTCAGGAGTCCGGCACTCGACTTCTCCAGTTGCGAAGGGTTGTGTTCGCCGCTGGTCCCGATCTGTTGAGATTCCTCTTTCCGTTTCCGGTTCCGCTCTTCGTCGTGACGTCTTCAGTTGGAAATCCTGTCGACTGCGCCAATGTCGCGATCGAAGGTCGCCTGTCGTGTGTTTGCCGTGTGTTGATGTCGACCCTCGACTCGCTTGTTCTTTTACTTGCACTATTAATTAATGTGCCTAACTTTTCTTTAGAAGAATCACGACGAGCTTTGTTTAATTAATAAAAGTATTTAATTAAAGAAACAAATATATACACTAACTCTACGGGAACTTCCACGTAGTATTAAAGCGTTTAGTTATTAAATCGGACTATCTCAAATGTTGCTTCGTACAGCCTAACTACAGATCGTTCTTCGCGTCAGTCTCTGAATCTGACGGACTATACTCTGCCGCCGCCGCTGGTCGCTCCTCTCGATGTTGATCGCTCGACCGTTGTTCTCACGTCGCGCTCGTCAGTAGTACAAGTCCCGTATTCTCCTTTCCCTTCGGTTATGTAGGAACTCCAGCGTCCGTCGGTTCGCCCCCTCCCCACGTCATGCTATCGCCAATTAGTGTCAGGTTGCTCTTCGCGACGCGGATCGTCGCTCGCCTGCAGCGCGGGCGGTGTCAGGTTACACCCTAGCCGCGAGGTGTCCTATTACGCCTTGGCTGTGTGGTGTCCGATTACACCTCGGCCTCGCTGTCTTCATTGTTGACCCAGTGGGGACTGGCTTTCGTCCGTCATCATTCCATCTCGACCGCCAACGACGACTCTATCATGATGATGATGACATCTCGTCGTTGTCGTCGATCTCCTCACGCGACAATGCGTTAAGCATGTTTTAAACCAGCTGAACGTAGTTCGGTGCACTGTATCAGTTGCCAAGAACATTTTCAACAACATCCTTGAATGCATTGCATGCGATTTTCTCTGGCTCCACTAGATCTTCGAACCGAATTTATTTACATGGACTTTCTCTTCATCGCATGCTCACGAATCCTACATTGGCACTTCTTTCAGGCAGCCTACACCCCCCCCCCAACAAATTTTCAACTCATACTTATGTATGTATGCATTTATATGTGTTTGTATTGGATATGAGCCTATGTGTGTAACGGGCATAATTATGTATGTATTATCTCTATACATATTCGTAATTTTGTATGTATCATATGTAATAAATAAATTCTAGAGATTAGAGTGCCGTATATTCGTAGACAGTCGATCAGATCGAAGCAACGATTCAAAAGCACTTGGGTCGCTACGCAGTGGCTTGAGGTGGATTCGAACCTGCAACCCTCCGGTTACAAGGCACCGACCTACACCACTACACCACCGCGTCCCCCTGTATGTATGTATACGCATAGTGTGTGTATGCGTATGTATTTTGATGCATGCATGCACGTTTGTGTGTATGTATGCATGTATGAATACGTGTATGTATGCTTATATGAAAGTATTTGTGCATGCATAGTTGCATAAAATGTACATTTGTATAGCTGTATGTATGTATTTATCTATGTATGTGTGCATACATAGAAGCGAACATTCTGACCCAATATTCAAGAACTTAAATATATTAAAAATTGATCAAATTAGAAGAATGCAAATAATAGAATTCTTATATCAGTATGAAAGGAACTTACTCCCAAACTCATTCAGAGGATATTTTACCATGGGATCACAAATCCATGCACATAACACTAGAAGTGCAGCTACCTATCGCCCAATACGCGCTCGCACAAATATAAGAGAGTTTAGTTTGAAAGCGTCAGGGCCACAACTATGGAATGAAACTCCACTTGAAATTCGTCACTCTAGAAATCGCTTCGAATTCAAAACTCGACTAAGAGAACATCTAATTAATGTATAATTATTCCCCCCCCCCCTCCCCAGTGTGATATGATAAGGCCTTAATTGACTGAAGAGACATCCTCAGTTGCTGGACGTGTACGTGCACCGGGGCCCGGGCGTTGAGCCATTTAGTTAAGAATTTAGTTAAGAGAATCTGAACCTAATTAAGAAAAACCAGCCATGGACTTAGAAATTGCAATACGATGTATGGGTGACCTCGCTCAGCGGGATTACATCCCTTTGGGGCCACCCTTTGCAACCTGTAACCAGTATTAACATGCTGCATTTATAATCAAGAAGATGTATTTTTTCATATGGCTTTTGTGTGCTAAATTGGAAACTTTGTTACTTTTATGGTTTTTCTGGTTGCAATAAAGACTTTTTGATTTGATTTGATTTGATACATACGTTTGTATATATCATGTATATATTTATGCATGCATGTATTTATTTATTTATGTGCGAATGTGTGTATGATGTATGCGTGTGAGTAATGTATTAAATCTGCAGTGGTACTTGAGATATTGTAAACACTGACGAGAGAGTAGCGTTCGTCGGCGTTTCTGCGCTGCCTTTAAAATGGCGGTCGTCAATCAATACGGACGAATCTAAGACCCATCGACCTACAGCGAGGAAAGACAGACCGCACCAGAAAAGAGGAGACAGAGACAGAGACACAGAGACAGACACAGAGACAGAGGAGGGGTTAGAGAGGGCGTGGGGGAAAATCAGGCAGGCTGGATATGATGGCAATAGGTAGTCAGAGAGGGTTTGGGAGAAGAGGGTCGGAGGGGTGTGGCCGCCTTAATCGGGTGCATGGTGGTGGAGGTGTTTCACGCTATTTTTCAACGTCGAAGCTGATACGGAATTCATTGGCGTCTGCGTCGGCAGATTTGACAGCCGCCCTGAGCCCAACCTGATCGCCGCCGGACAGCGACGGGTCGGGGCTTAGGGGACCTCGGAGGGAAGGAACCCGCAGGGCCCGATGAAAGAACGCCATCTACCGGATCCCATTAAGTGCAAATTCTGTACAGAGCGCATGCGCAGCATGAAAACTAAGTTTCCTCGTTGTAGAATACATGTGCGAGGATGTGAATCGATTGGCAGTGGTAGAAACTGGGATGGACGGGGGGGGGGGTCATGCCGGGATCGGATGCATGCTACGTCCAAGGTTATATCCCGTTAATATGGTAATCGTCATCTAATTCGTCATTGTCTACGTTGCCGTTGTTTTGCCCCCAGTGCTGTAGAGGTTATAATTAAGAGTAGGATGTTAGCATTTGAATTTGCATAGAAAGATAACAGTAATGCATTGAAATGCAGTAATATGCAATTCAAAATATACTGCCATTTATATCATAACAAATGACGGCGATGGCGATGATGATGGTGATAATGACGACAATTGCATTAGTAGTTGTAGTAATAATGTCGCAGTAATAATAGCCATAGTAACAGTAAAAATACCTACATGTTGTAACAGTATAGCAGTATAATGTATAATAGTAATTGTCACAAATGTCAGTGCGTATAGTCATTCAGAGCTGCCCAGTCTTAAGGGCCGCATGCAGAGGCTGCACACGTAATAAATTATACACTGCAAAAGAAATTAGGTTGGGTTAGCTAAGCCAAAGGATATCAAATGCGTTGATGATGGAGAGGTGACAGAACCTGGTTAGACCTATCCATGTAAAAACCAAGGTGCACGTAAAATGGCTTAACAAACGTAAGTTTAAGCAGTTACAAAAAAAGTAGATCATGTAGGCTACTGTGCTGCATTTAGACAATCTGACATCTTCTATATAACACAGCTGCAATGTGACCAGAGAAGTTATGGAAATGCCAACAGAAATTTCGAAAAATGGATCAAATATGGGCGGCGACATTACAGAGCAACTTTTCTGCATGTGTATGATGAGTGTTTTTTTATCGTTTGCTAAATCACAGGTGATCGCTGGAGCTTATTCCTAAACTGTGAAGTTTCTTCACTTTTCTAGAAATACTGTAAACAGCGTTACTTGCCGTGTACAGATTTGGGTTCTTAATTAATTGGAAACGAATCAACCTGCAGATCTTTCACCTTCAGCAATACTATTTAATGGATAATTATCATTCTAATCCAAATTACAATTTTTTTTTAGAAATATCGCAAGTCACGATGTTTGAGGATATATGTTTGAAGTTTTCCTGGTGAATGACTTACGACGCGTCGCACATTTAAGAAACCGCCCGGAAGTGCGTAAACAACTGTCGTCTATAGCAGAACCGGAAGTGCTTAATTAACTGCGCATTATCGGCGATAAACTCCGGAAACAATCGTCGTCACATCCGACTTGTGTCGCCGATGGAAAATGTGGACCAACAACAACTCAACAGACGCCGCCGATCGTCTGCTATTTGTTTCGGCGGGAACCGGAAACGACCGGGTTTCAGAAGCATGGAACTCAACCCCGGGAGTCGGTCCGGCATGCCTTGCGGCGGAAGCAGACGACTGCGTCTTGTTGATCGCTGTCCTGAAGGCGATTGTCGTGCTGGCCATAATCGGTTCGGCTGTGTTCGGAAACCTCTTGGTCATCGTTAGCGTTTTCCGCTTCGAGAAGCTTCGTCTGATCTCGAACTCTTTCATCGTTTCGCTGGCCTTTGCCGACCTTCTCGTCGCCTGCCTCGTCATGCCGTTCAACGCGTCACAGGAAGTGCTCGGTCGGTGGGTGTTCGGCGGAACGGTATGCGACATCTTCAACGCCAACGATGTCCTCTTCTCGACCGCATCACTTCTGCATCTCTGCTGCATCAGCGTCGACCGGTACATCGCCATCACTGATCCGTTCCACTACGAGAAGAAGATGACGAAACGCCGAGTTGCCGTCATGCTCTGCTGCATCTGGTCCGCTTCGATTGTCTTGTCGCACCTACCTATCCATCTCCAGTGGCACACGACCACTCCCTACGACCAGTATTCACCAGACGAAGACACATGCTCAGCCGCTGAACAGTGTTTCTTCCAAGTCAACAAACCATATGGTGAGTTCATGTAAAAGAAGGCAGGCACGTGGAATTTATGGGTTAAAAATAAATAAAATAATATAAAAAATATATACTGAAATAAATTAAATTTATCGCCAGGCACTTTGAACTAATGTATGAGTGGTTTTAATACAATTAAAATTTCTGTGACTTTTTTATTTTTTCAAATATTTAGACTAGCTTTCAATCTTGTATGTTTCACGTGTTTTATTCAATAAGCATATCATGGCTTGTAAGCATAAGAATTTATCATTTTAGCTAAATCAGACAGAGGGTAATGTGAACAGCGAAGAGGTAACTTGAAATCGCGTTCAGGCTACCCCCGGGGGTAATGTGAAATCGATTTCATATTACCGGGGGTAACTTGAAATGGGGGGGGGGTAGTCTGAAGTCTTTACACCGGTACAACGACTGAAAAATGTCCGTGCGAAGACAAAATGTAATTGCAATTGTAATTGTAATTGTAATCGAACAATTAAAAAAGCGCCACTGAACGGTTCATATGCGCTCTTCAATAGGCATATCTTCAACAAGAAACAAATTTACATGTAAACAAAACGCACCCATTTCATACGTATTAGGTAACACCGGAAGCGCACATGATGTCGCCCCCGAAATTAAATTATGTACAAATGAAATAATGCATTTATTAACTACAAACCCCTTGGTTGGTTGACTCGGTTGCATGTCGGCTTGCTTAAGGACAAGAAAACACCCCCCGAAACAGAAAACACCCCCCGAAACAAAATCCTGGCTACGGCCCTGTCCAGACCCCCATGCACCCAGTAGTTTGGACAAGTTTATACGCCACAGCAATCAGGTCACCATATGCAGCAGATCGAAGAAAATGGTCGGCTATTAGATTAGACTGCGACACAACTCCCTGAGATAAGAGGGAACACAGTCCGCAAGACAATTACGCACAGGCCTTAAATTTAATACGTTTATGCATCATCACCAGGTGCAATTGTTTCGCATGAAAATGGATATGTGCCCAAAACATAGGCAAACTGTCAGTCTGTCAGGCATATGCTATGTATGCTGATGAAGTGAGAGTGCTTTTTAAAGGAAATTAAAGCTCTAAATAGACGCTTTGCAATGCCTGACCAGGCCGAGCTATTGGTCCCCCGCACGCGGACAGCCATTATGCAGCGACGTTCTTTTTCGGTCGCTGGACCTGCAACCTGGAATGGCCTTCCTGTTGCACTTCGCCTGTTCCCTATGACTCACTCTACCTTGTTTCTTGCACACTTAAAAACTACTCTCTTTAGCCGTGGTTGGACTAGGAGCGCTCCTGAGTAGATAACCTTGAAGGGGCGCTATATAAAAGCTCATTAATAATAATAATTATTAGCGAATGGTTGTTGTCTGTGATGATTTAGGAATCATATCGAGTACGATTTCCTTCTGGACGCCAACGATCGTCATGGTCTTCACCTACGTTAAGATATATCGCGCTGCACGGAGACAGGAGCGCCACATTCGGATGACGACATCGATCTCGATCGTCCCTTCGTCCTCGGCCTCGTCCTCCTCCCACCAACGAGGGCCAGGTGGCATCGGAAACGGCAGGGCCCAGGTGGACTCCATCTCCCCGACGGACTATGACCCGGAGCGCAGTCGCCAGCACCGACGCCAGATGAAGCGCGAGCACAAAGCGGCCAAGACCCTCGGCGTCATCATGGGAGCGTTCCTCTTCTGCTGGCTGCCCTTCTTCACCTGGTATCTGACGGTGACGATGTGCGGCCGTCACTGCCCGCCGTCGCCGCCCATCGTCATAGCGACCCTCTTCTGGATCGGGTACGTAAACTCGGCCCTGAACCCCGTCATCTACGCTCTGTTCAATCGCGACTTCCGCAACGCCTTCCGGCGGCTGCTCGGATGCCGGAAGTGGTTCAGCGTGGACGATCTGCACGGCGCCGTCACGCGATACCTCCATCCCAGTTCCACCGAAGAGACGACGCTTCGAGGATAGACGAGGAAGATCTACGACGAATCTCGCGGCCAATTCATTTGGGCCTAATGACTTCATCAATCCATTTGGAACATTCAATCGAAACGGATCATAGCCTCTGAGTGGTTCCCTTGAAGAGGCGCTATATAAATCGTCGAATGAATGACGACGACACCCTTGTGAATACATTGATACATTTATACCAGATCTCAGTGAATTGATGAAGGCTTTGGACGGACGGAAAGACGAACGGTCTGGCGGAAGGGCGGATGGGCGGAAGGGCGGATGGGCGGAAGGGCGGATGGGGGGGGGGGACAGAACGGTGAATCGATGGAGAGACGAATGTATACAGCATAGAAACATAGAGACATGTAATGGAGGACATATGATGGTCGAATGGTAATGGATGGTGATAACTTCTTAGTGATTCGTTATGGATCGAACATCTTAGTTTGGCAGGGTAGCTGTGTACAATGTGTATATGGTGCTAACTGTATAGATCTTACAGCTTATTGTAGATTAATTGACGTCAAATGACAATTATAAGCTGTTAACAGTTATATGTATCGGCCTAGTTCTAAAAAACGTTTTAATCAAACGACTTCTGTGGCGCCAGCATTGAATGCACAGGGCAGCAGTCAATTAAACTTAGTAATCGACCAGTAAATTAAATGCAAATAAAATCGTATTACTTTCTGGCTTACTAAAATGGAGCGACTTTAAACAAAAACAGAATCGATAGGCTGCCGATTGCATAGGCGTAGACTTTGGGGGGAGCTGGGGCACGTGCCCCTAATAATTGAGATGGACTGTACACCCAATGCAACAAGTGTAGAATGAATAAACAAATCCCCCAATATTTTGGACAAGTTTACGCCAGTGGTCGATTGTGTCTGTATACTAGAGAAGCAGATGTTACTGACCATTGATGGTTATTAATTAAATTTTTTTATCGCGCTGGTGTCTAGTACGCTAGTCATCAACTGATGGCGCACCTAAACCAAGCCGCAAGTCAGGTTAAATCCAGAAGATTAGTCCACGAATGGAGAGGGAGTCAAATCAGTCAATGGTGGACTAGCAATTTCAGAAAGGTAAGTCTTGACGTTAAAAACGAAACGACACAAGCGACTGAGCAGAACGAACAGAAAGTCAGGTCCAAGATCTCGGTCAAGTAACCCAAAAAGCTCGTTCACCGAGAACTGTATTAGTGCTATTATTTTGCCAAAATGCGTGTGAATCAGCAGATCGCGTAGTACGAACGTGAGGCCGCGGCCAAAGTGTCCTGAAACCCATCTCTGTTGCCTAAGTGGGACCTATATTTGCTTGTAATATATATAAGCTGCTCAATTTGACTAATTCAACAGCTCAAATAGGCAAGCTCGAGGGCTGCCCGTTTAGGGCA
Source organism: Allolobophora icterica (assembly GCA_963556255.1). Lineage (NCBI taxonomy): Eukaryota > Metazoa > Annelida > Clitellata > Crassiclitellata > Lumbricidae > Allolobophora > Allolobophora icterica. The sequence goes on along the minus strand of OY744608.1, from coordinate 42,386,439 downwards.
GTGATGCCCACGTCTAGCCCTTCGGCCATAATGTCGTGGAGCTACCTCGACTGCTTCCCTATCAGCATGCCCATATTGAGCCGATATAGAACCCATGTTCATATATGGGACCCATATAGATAGAGCCCGTATTGCCCCCATCTTATGCCATGAAAATGCTGGCAGGGTACAACCTAATCAGAGGCGCTTCCAGTGCGAGGAGCCACATGAGAAAAGACGGGCGTTTACTTGCGATCCACCTGGGCATGCTGGCTGAATTCTTACAGATATCTCAAAGGCCGACTTTAAGTTTCAAGGGGCTCAAAATATAATGGTCTACCCGGCTACCTATAAATAATTTTCCAAAATAAAAACTCACATTACTGATTGTAATATCGCTGCATTGGCTCCCCATACCTGCCAGCATGCCCATATAGAGCCCAACTAAAAATTAGGTAGGCTCATGGGCTTGGGCTAGCCCATATATCAGCCCCATCTGGGAGCGAGGTGAGGAGCCAGTTATCCGAATACAATTTTGTGGGCGACAAGTGGGCTCGTGGGTTTGGGCTGCCCACATGGAACCCATCTAGGCTGGAGGTCCGAGGCCCATTAACCGACATTTGCAATTATATCCGACTTTTGGGTGGACGATCAGTGGGCTCTTGCTGCCCACATCGAGCCCACTTGGGCCTGATGTCAGAAGCCCATTAACCTACAATTGTGACATCCGACTTTTGGATCGGTGACAAGTAGGCTCATTGGCTTGGACTGCCCACGTCGAACCCACTTGGCGCCCAAGACCGGGATGGAAAATTAAAAAACAAGATTTGTGAAAATATTTCTACCATCGATAACCTTACGGTGAGTTTTGTTTATAGTATGAATATGACATCTGTTTAAGCCTGTTTGTCGTTCGTAGGTTAGACTGTCCTCCAGCAGATTCTGCAATTAAATTACCATTTCTGACTTTATGGATAGATAGATATACTGATGTATGGATGCACGTATGGGTGGGTGGATGGATGGATGGATGGATGGATTGAATGACTGATAGATAGATCTCTTTGCGTTTCTTGATATCTTTTCGTCCTTCTCCTACTCCGCCTACCTGAAGTGTATTCCGTAGCGTTTGGACTTTGGACGGCATTAGACTGGCTAAGCAAAAGATTTTGGCCGCACTGCGGTTAGAAGTCACTATGCACAGATCATAAACCTGAGCCCTACCATTTCTCATACGAATTGAATGCCCCACAGTTGTAAGCATTATTATACACATATAGCTTTTCGGCATCCGGGTATGTGTGTATGTATACGTGTGTTTATGAATGTATGTGCGTATGCATGTGTGTGTGTGTGTGTGTGTGTGTGTGTGTGTGTGTGTGTGTGTGTGTGTGTGTGTACGTATGTATTTCAGCATTACTGCTAATTGTGTTTATCGTCATCTGCTACCCCGTCTCCCCTTCACTTTGCTACGCCACTGCGCATAAAGCTATGAAAATTCCAATCTTGGAGTAAAATAAAAAAGAAATAACCTAGGCAGCACACATATCTGAGGACAATGTTGCACAACGTTGGGACAATGGGACCATAACAACTGCGAATGTAGGGCGGAAGCGGAAATTCTGAAAAAGATAGGGGTCCAGATCGAAACAATTTGATTCCAGCTCGACAACCACTGATATGGAAATATCTCCCGAGGTTTTGGTGCATCCATTATAGTAGGAATTTCTGCGTCTAAATTCTTTCTATATGGAACCCTATTCTGAACTTGCTCGTGAATTAGCTCGTGCACTGCCCTTACCTTTTTTAGTGGCGCGTTAGAAATGTAGAGTTAAAGGTTACGATTACGAACACTTACTTTAGTTATAAGCATCTGCCCATAGACAGTAGGAGGATTCCAGGCCCAGTTCTGCTGATTCAGAAGAGATTTGAATCCCAGTCTTCCAATACCAGTACCACTGACTTTGATCGCTTTACAGTACCGTCTTTGAAAGATGATTGTGGTTGAAGGGTACCGCGAAAAGCGCCTGTTAAGCAGCCACCATATGCATGGGATATCCAAGGCGAAGCCTTATAAACTCGATTTGGACCTTTTATAAATGCAGTCGAGAGTTGGCTACAGTACAGCGTCTTAAAGAAGACTTAATGCAAGAGTTCATAATTAGGCCTAAAGACTCAACTGATCTGGTCTGGCACCCGCTAGCAGCTGCTCAAGCCTGATTATGCTACTCTAACCGAGCGTTTTCCTCTGTTCTCTTTCTCGATAAGTGTTCGTTATTTGGGTGTCATTCTAGACAGTACTCTCTTGTTTGGTTACCACATCTCTAGCCTCTCTCGGTCTCGTTTCCATTATCTGAGACTTCTTCGTCCTGTCAGGCATTCTGTTCCTTCCTCCATTCTTCCTCCATGGTGCATTCCCTTATTTGCTCTCGTATTGATTACTGTAATTCATTACTTATTGGTCTGCCGAAATTTCCTGTCTTCACTTCAATGGGTGTTAAACGAAGCTGCTTGTCTGACTGACCGCCTTCCACGCTACGCCAATATCTCGAATTTTCTATCTGAGCGCTTAAATTGGCTTCCGCTCACTGCACGTATCAAGTTTAAAATCCTTTTCCACACTTCTCGATCGCTCCAGGGTCAAGCTCCTCGTTATCTCGGTGATCTTATTTGTCGACCTCCTTCGGCTGCCCCCGCCCGTTCTCTCTGTTCTCTAGACCGACGTGACCTCTTGCTCCGTGTCTACGCCTACGCATCTGTTGGCCCGTCCCTTTGGAATGATCTTCCTCCCGTGACTCGTTCTAAGATCTTTACTGGGGGCATTGCTGCTACTTCTCGTTGTCTAAGACCTTTCTTTTCTCACGTGGCTTTTCGCACTGGAAGCGCCTCTGATTAGGTTGTACTAAAACAGGCGCTTTATAAATCTGTAAATACAATACTCTTTGGACAAACGCTCGATGAATGGCGTGTTGCCCTACCGGACAAAATATGATTGCTAGAATTAAGGGGAAACAACGGATCATCCGAGGATGGCTTGAACACTTCGGTGACAAAAATACAGGTCGATCCCGCAACCCTAACAGAGAAGTGCGCCTACTGAATAAAAAGATATTAAAATTCAGTCCATGGTGTAATGATGACCTTTCGATTGCGCGAAAAATGTATGTCTGAGATAACGGCGTATACAAGTCGTTACACCAGATTAAATTAGAAAAGATTCCATCACTTGCTGGATGGAGGTCACCCACAAAGAAGTTCCATAAGGAATGATCCACTTAGGCTACTTTAGAACCTTCTTCCCTTTGTGCGTTTTTGACATTATCCCTTAACCCTCTTTCTGCACTCTAGCGGGCTACAGAGGCTTGACGTTGACCAATCACAGCACACGAGCATTCTCAAGCCGTTGCAAATCTTAGGCATCCCGATTGTACTTGTTTGCCGTAAAGCAGCCACATCAACGTCAATGGTCAAGTAAGGCCTACAGAAGAAATAGCTAGCAAGTCAGCCTAGACAATGATGAAATATGACAAGACGAGAATCAAACATATGTTTATAACATTAAAACTTCCGTAAAGTCAGCAGATGGCGCTACAGACTTGCAAATTAAATGTAATCTGTTTTCTTTGTTCTACGAAATTAACTCAATCCCTACACTTAAACTATGTCAAGAAATATATCTGTCTGTGGAGCTTCACAGTAGCGATGAAAACATAATGATAATGTTCTGAGGGTAGTATAATAATAATGTTGCATAAAATCCTTCTCAATTTCAAACATGTTGTCACACATTGCACATCCATATAGTCTAAAAAATAAATGAGTAATAACATCAGACATTACTCAATAATAGCTCCAGAAAATCGTTTTCAGCTGGAGTTAGGGACTTTTCGTCCTCTGCTTAGGGAGAGCTTGCAAGATTTCTGTAGTAACAACTGTTTTCCATCAACCCAGTTCTCATAGACAGTATACTATGTACTGAATTGCTTATATAAAGTGCTTGCATGGCATATTTGTGCCATCTTAAGCACAACGAATTCATACAATTCACTCACATAATTTTATCAGTATTGGATCTTGCATGGTAGCCGAGACACTTACTCCATGCAATGAGTATGGGTCTTGCATGGTAGCTAAGACACTCCGTGCAATGCCTCGTCACATAATGTACACTTCTGTGGCTTTTACCAAGTGTGTCTACTTGACTGCATTTTGAAAGCGTCACTCCGCGTAAATGCTTTGTTACATAAAGTGCATTTGTATAGTTTTTTTACGAAATGTCTGTGTAAATGATTTTTGACATCCATTGCAAGTACATATTTTTTATCAAGTGTAGTTTCCTGCATGGCATTTGAGAGTACCACGGTGTGCAAATCGTTTGTGACATAAACAGCACTTGTGTGGCTTTCTCTGGTGTGGGTTGTGATATGGGTGATCTATAGGACACTCTTCTGTCCAAATGCTTTGTGACGTAAATTGCACTCGTATCGTTTAAAACAGAGTTTTCTCTGCAAATACTTTGACTATAAATAACAGTTTTATGGTTTTCTCCAGTGTGGGTTCTTTGATGGCATTCCATAGAGTTTTCTCTGCAAATGCTTTGTGACAAAAATTCATTTTTATGGTTTTTCTCCAGTGTGGGTTCTTTTATGGCATTCCAGAGAAGTCTTCTGTGCAAATGCTCTACCACATAAATTGCACATGTATGGCTTTTCTCCAGTGTGGGTTCTTTTGTGGCATACCAGATTAGTATTCTGTGCAAATGCTCTGTGACATAAATTGCACACATATGGTTTTTCTCCAGTGTGGGTTCTTTTATGGTATTCCAGTTCATTCTTCCCTACAAATGTTCTGTCACATAAACTGCACATAAATGGCTTTTCTCCAGCGTGAGTTCTTTTGTGGCGTCCCAGATGAGTCTTCTGTGCAAATGCTTTGTGACATAAAATGCATATAAATGGTTTTTCTCCAGTGTGGGTTCTTCTGTGGCATTCCAGATTAGTATTCCATGCAAATGCTTTGTGACATAAATTGCACATGTATGGCTTTTCTCCAGTGTGGGTTCTTTTATGGTATTCCAGATAACTCTTCTGTGCCAATTCTTTGTGACATAAATTGCACTTGAATGGTTTTTCTCCAGTGTGGGCTTTTGTATGGTGGTCTAGAACACTCTTCTGTGAAAATGATCTGTGACATAAATTGCACTTGTATGGTTTTTCTCCAGTGTGCGTTCTTCTATGGCATTCCAGAGTAGTATTCCATGCAAATGCTTTGTGACATAAATTGCAGATATACGGTTTTTCTCCAGTGTGGGTTTTTGTATGGTGGTCTAGGACACTCTTCTGTGAAAATGATTTGTGACATAAATTGCACTTGTATGGTTTTTCTCCAGTGTGCGTTCTTCTATGGCATTCCAGAGTAGTATTCCATGCAAATGCTTTGTGACATAAATTGCAGAAATACGGTTTTTCTCCAGTGTGGATTTTTGTATGGTGTTCTAGGACACTCTTCTGTGAAAATGATTTGTGACATAAATTGCACTTGTATGGTTTTTCTCCAGTGTGGGTTCTTTTGTGGATTTTCAGACTGGATTTCCATGTAAACGTTTTGTTACAAATATCACATATGTATGTGTTTGGTTTGTTGTGGCTACTTGCTTGCATCTTGAGACCTTGAACTCAGCCCAAATATTGCATTATTCATAGTTTGAATTTATTACTGCTTTCCATGTTATTGCAAACCTATAATGAATTAGAAAATGCAGCTGTTAAAATAAAATTATTGAAGGAAGGTGGGATGCAATAGGAAACGGAGGACAAAGAATAATGAAACCCTAATTGTGAGTCCAGAGTCATGAACTACAAGTATTGAGCAATGTCACAAGGATGATGTTAGAGGTGCATGGTAGTGCAACCAAGGTGTTACTGGAAAGTAGGGTGACCACACGTCCCGGACAGTCCCGGAATTTGAAAAAATGTCCCGCGTCCCGGACACGTCCTTTCCGGGACAATGGAACGTCCCGGAATTAATTTTTCTATCATCAAAACGTATGATTTGCTATTTTAATTTTCCAATAATAATAATACAAAGTGCAAAAGACTAGTAAAAACTAGAAAATATCAAAAAGAAATAACAATGTCAACAAATATGCAGGATAGGACAACATTTTTTAATCAATGGCATAAAGTAATCTTAAGAATGTGGCTAACTAAGGGTCTACATTCTGCACTAGAGGCTGATATATCTATGACATCTGATCGTAATCTCCAAACTTCCAAAGCACCGCTGGAAGGCCTAGAGCAGGGCACCAGCCTATTCACGAGCGCTGCGTCAAATCAGAGGGGGTTTTCAAGAGAGTAGTCCGAAGGAGGTCCGAGTCCGGTTTCCAGAGGGCCAGATCAAGAGAGGAGACTGAGAGGGCTGTCAAGGCGGGCCTCGTTTAGGGCGAGCAGAATTGGAAGGCGGAGGATAAGATGGGTCAGAGAAGGCGTTCCGGAAAGACGAGACTTCAGTTTTGAATGAAATCCCAGGGGTGACAGATAGAGGAACATGAGGAGGAGGATGGAGGATGGGTTGCAATGATGATGAAGGAACCGAGAATTTGCCGAATTCAGAAGGGAGATCGTTCCAGAGGCGTACTGGTGCTGTGTTGGATCTGGGCGGGTGGAGAGCTTAGATGAGTAGTGCCAGGGGATCGATAAGGACTGAGATAGGAGGATGATCGGGTGGAAAGGGTTGCCTGGATGGTGAAGAGATCACGGAGGTACTTGGGCTGGGAATATTGTAGGGAGCAGAGACGTAACGGGACATAAATTCAAGAGGAGACAACTCCGGGAGACATCCATGTATTATAGTAGGAGTGCGGAGGTTTAACCCACGGGAAATTTTTGAAATCTAAAAAAGCAAGGGGAGGCAACTGCCTCCTCTTGCCTTATTGTGGCTATGCCTATGGTAGGGAGTTGTTAGTGATAGGATAGAATAAGTTGATTCGCTCTGGGATTTTCGTCAATGGAATGATTTTAGGATGGGATTGATATGGTGATGTTTGGGCGTTAGGGCATATAGTGAGTTTTGGATAAGCTGCAGACGCTTGATTTAGGTGGATTCAAGGTTGAGGAAGAGGGAATTGCAGTAATCGAGCTTGGAATGAACAATGGAGGTAGCAATGGTGGAGGGAGTGTTAAGGTCGAGCAAGGGCCGGATGCGTGGGAGGTCGCGAACGTGCATGAAGCTGGAGCGCGAGAGGTTGGTATGTGGTCAGAGAAAGAGAGATGTGGATCAAAGTAATACCAGGATTGCGGACGGGGAATCAGAGTTGAAGATATAAGCGACGATCGGTGCATGGAAGGGTCAGGGATTTTTTTTATTTGTTCAGGAAGGCCTAGGATGATGAATTCTGTTTTGGAAGGGTTAAGGCAGAGGAGATTGGAGACATCCAATATACACGTGAGATCAGGTTAACCATGTTGATTGAGTGATGGAGATGGCGAACGATATGTGTAGGTCCTAGAGTTGGGTGTCGTTTGTGTAGAGATGGTGGTCAACAAAGGATGACTTAAAGGTGTGGTATACAGGATAAAGAGGAGTGGATCAGGACGCAGCCTTGAGGGACACCACAGAAGAGAGGGAGGGAGCAGTGGCTGGAGGCTTTAACAGAGAAATAGGCGTGGTGGCTCAGTGGTAAGTTCGGCGCCTTGTGACCGGAGGGTTGCAGGTTCGAATCCCACTCTATAGCCGCTGCGTACGGACCTTGGGCAAGTCCTTCACTCGCAATTGCTCGTGGTGCTTCGGCGTGAAAATTCCGACACAGTATCAAATGCTGTAGTCGGGAGCGCCTCTGAGCAGTAGTTGCATGACTTCAAGAGGCGCTATAGAAATATCCGGAATAAATAAATAAATAAATGTTGTACATCATCGGCTAGAACATGGCCACGTAGATAGCCTACTTTATCAAGTCTTTACTATCTAGGCTTGAATCTTGATTAATTTTAAGCAATTTTGAGTTTGACCAGTACATTTACCAATTTGTATTGTTTTGGCTTGTTCTTTACCTTTAATTACAAACAAAATGCTTAACTTTTGTTTAAAATCTTACAAATATATTTCAGTCAAGGTATTGCGCATAGGGCCTACATGTATGGCGCTATTTCTAATGAGCCCAGCCATAGGCGTAATTTGTGGAGGGTACGAGGGGTACCCGTACCCCCCACTTTTTGAACTGGGGGGTACTGTACCCCCCACTTTTTAAGCAATGCCAATCAATATTTTATTGTTGTGCCTTCCCAGAGAAAGCAATCTCCGCCAAAAGTACGAAAGTACTTAGATACACAGGTAAATCGAGAGCCAAAATTAATGAGAATACTGGCAGGGAATACGTTCAAAATGGTCATCATGCGAAAAACGAAAGTGGAGAAGAAATTGGTACCTCCCCACTTTTTAGACCAAGGTATTGGTACCCCCACTTTCTAGGCTAAAGTTACGCCCCTGAGCCCAGCTTCTAATTGAATTTGACTTAGATTGGAAATAGGCCTACTGTGGTGTCCCGGAATGGCAGAAAAGAAATGTGGTCACCCTACTGGAGAGATGACTTAAACACTGGAAACACTTTTCTGTTACCATCTGTAATCTGAGATCAATGAACTCATATTTGAAAGTTTTCTTACCCTTTGTAAATGTGTCATTATACTTCCAAGATATGGTGATAGAAAGTTATGAATAGGCAGTCTAGGAACACAAATTCATGATTAATTAAGGTTGCTTTCTTGTGCTTATTTAAAATATGGCAAAGAAAGGCCTGGAAGCTATAGTAGCCACCTCATGATCTGGATAATAGAATTATATTGAAAAAATTTAATAACCATGACTGTAGCCATAAAACAGCATAAAACATATGCTGCATAAGGCGAATAGATCTCTAACTGCTTATATACAGGAGAGACATAGGAAATGGATTGGTCACATATTATGGGATAATGCCTACTGACACTATCATAGAGAAAAGAATGGGAAAAGAGAAGAGTAAGACCTAGATGGATGCCACTGGACTGGATGATGGTGGATGGATACAGTAAACTGAAGAAGGAAGCTCGGCATCAAGAGGGGATATAAACCATTGGACGTTTGAACAAATTGTTTCACATATTGAGGGGGTATATTGGTCACATATCGTGGGGGTATTCCCTACTAAAAAAAGAGATAGAGCCTAAGGTTTATTTTTTCCACAGAAGCTATTTCTATACTTTCTGACAGAACTGTAATTTGTCAATATATAGGCCTAATTTCGCACAGACTGCAGAGCAATTACGGAAAACATGAAGTTCTTGAAATCAGCACATGACTGCAGCGTGGTTAAGTTTCGCTGAATTTAAAAACAATCCGAATAAGTTGGCCTAAATTGCATTCGTCAGTATGCGTATCAGTGGCGGCGATCTTGTTTGACAGGTGGGGGGGACATTTTGGAACTGATCTAGTGAAAAAGAGTTTTGAACTGATCTGGTGGAAAAAGAGGTCAAAAAATGTTATGATCTGGTGAAAAAAGAGGTCCAAAATTTTTTTCGCGCTCACGCGCGAAAATTTTGATGACCTTTTTTTGGGGTTTCCTCAAAATTTGGGGGTCCGATGTATGGCGTGTCCCCCCACTCTTAAAGGTGGGGGGGTCTTGTCCCCGCGACCCCCCCGGGATCGCCGCCCATGATGCGTATAATTATGGGCCTCTTGTGAGATTACAAATCGAACGCAATGGTCGTTGAAAATATTGATATCATTATAAATAATTATATATAAATATATATATATACATAATTATATCATAGTTAGTACTTACTTAGCTTAGATAGAGAACGATTCACCAGACAATTAATGCAGAAGGCGAAATTAACGTATCAAAAAGTAGTAAAATAACGAGAAGAGTAGTATATACTAATCGTTTTCATTATGAAGCCAACAACACAGGTTTCAAGACTTCCAACAGTTTCACAAAATGACGAACTAAAATGCAAAAATGTCGACATCGTAATCGTAAATTCAAACTTATACAGCGCCACTCGAAAGTCAAGCACAGGGCACCAGCTTATTCACCAGCGCTGTATCAAGTCAGAGAGGTTTCCAGAGGGTAGTCAAAGTAGGTCTAGTCCGGTTACCGTTGGAGGGGGGGTCAGATCAAGAGAGTAGGATCAGATGAGTAAGAGTAATAATAATAATAATCTTTTCTTTATTTAAGCACCTGCTAACCGCACTACGCTGTACAGTGAACATACATATAGACTAGTGGGAACGGCAGCCACGCAGGGCGCCTTACATACATGTATACAGTAGAAGCACATGATAACAGTTTTACAGAAGTCGAACACAACTGTTTAAACGACAGCCACAAGGTACCAATAACGGCCTACTATAATACTCTTCATTTAACCACCGCCGTCCCTAGCGAGTGGAAGGCTGAATACCTTACGGGGTGTACTGGGTTCGATCTCGGTAGGCCTACCTACTGCTCTTCACGCCAATGTGTTATCCATTACTCTACGGGCCCCCTAGGAATTCTTGAAAAGGTGAGACTATAGTTTTGAGTGGAAAGTCTGGTGTGATAGATAGACGTACTATAAGCTATATAGAATCGTGATTGGGTTTCAAACTGTGCGAATCGTAGGCGTAGGGCCTATATAGGCCTAATTAAGAATACATTTATGATTTAAGCCAACCTTCCTCAATCTGAGCTGCCTCCCAAGCTACTAGCTAGGCTTCTTTCTACTCGACCAGATAGCCTATGTTCTGACTGTCTTAAAAGTGTAACTATCCGTGAAGCATCGACATCTGTCAGCAGACGTTCCTTTTCTGTCATCTGGACCTCGATCCGTGAGCTGTTTCCGTGTCATCTCAAATTTTCTTCTTGGCTTAGCCTAAATTTGGACCGGACTTATAAATCTGGAATTGCAAAACGATTGTTAGTAGAAACATGGGCGCCCGCAGGAATTTTTGCAGGGGGGCACAACCATGTAGTAAAATTTTTTTTGAAGGGAGCAAAAAGCTTGTTGGCATGCCCATATTTCCATGTGGGACCCACGAGGCCATATGGAACTATGGACGAACGTTAATGGGCATACTTTGTAAGAAGTCTTAATGGTAAACTCAATATTTCTAGAGAGCTTAAATTGTAAAGCTAAAAGAAAAGAACCAGCTTATTCATGAGTGCTGAGAGAACGGATTTAAAGATATATTTGTGTAATAGTTGAAAATCAACATTGCAACATAATCATAGTAGACAGTAGGCTAATTCACAAAAATGTACACTCTAATCACGTGCATTATGCATATGTTTAAGAATAAAAAAACATAAGTGATGAACTGTTATGGAGACTCTGAATGCCGACTCTGCACAACGACACATTTGCACATATAAAGGAAACTGAAGCCAACGACTGTCAAATTCGTCCACCATATTCTTCATAAAATAATTGTTTTCTATATTGGCTCATTTTACTTTTTATATCCCGTATAGACCCCTCTTCCTTTCTATACCATATTTCATAAGCGGTTGAAGACCAATCTATTCAATTGTGGTCTTGTTTAGTCAGTTTGGGAGCACTTGTAATGAGTTTTCTTGAATAAAATAATAATAATAATAATAATAATCTTCGTTTAATATTTCAAACTGACAATTATGCAGTATGATTACAAATCAGTATGAACGGATGATCACAAGTTATTACAGGAATTGAATTTAACTGTATACGGCAGCCATGCAAGGCGCCCATCACGTCCTACATCTCATTTTAACAACCCGCCATCTCGCGAATGATAGGCTGAGTGGACCTTTGCGAGGGTTGCGGGAGGCGATCCCGCTACCTATATAGGCCTACTGCTCTTCACGCCAGTGATGTTACCACTACTCTATGGACCCCCCCCCGATTGTATAGATGAGCACTTACAATGACAATTACATGTACTTGTCACACACAACCTAGGTCCCACATAGTCCGTACTTGGTTCTATATATATAACTGCAACCATGAAGAGGTTAGAACTGTAAACGTGAGTGTAGGCTCGTTTCAAAAATCAATTCATTTAGATAGGCTCCTGTCTTACTCAACATTTGCGCAGACAGTAGATTTATCCATTTCCAATTAGGCTGTATTTTGATCTCGGCCATTGCAATTAAGTTCTTGACATTCTACCGATATTAATTTAAGCAATTGTCGGGAAATTTGAATTCTTTCTTTGATTTTCTGACACAAATTCGTCAAACAAACAAAGAGCTATGAAACCATAAGAATAAATCTGTAAAAATTTTACTAGAGTTTTTTAAAACTAAATTTAAGTGGTGAATAGAGGATGTGCATTATTCAAAATTGTAACTCACCATTAAAAACGTTGCTGTTGCCGGTAGCCTAAATGTGCTGGTAGTATCACAAAGCATGGTGCCCACAAATTATGTCTATGAACCCTCCGGTGTTCGGGTGTTGAGACTTTCAGCAAAGATTAATGACTTTCGCTGTTACAGAATACTTTTACAGTAAATGTAATAAGTCAACAGTATGGTGAATATAGTGTATCGCCTACATTCAACTGTCCTTCCAATAGCACGTCACTACAGGCACGCTAAGTGCCATGGTTCTGTGTTCACGTTGTAATTGGCCCAGTGTAGTCACTTGGAAGGAACGGAGAACAAAGAAAGGAGCCACCACACTGTCTTCCTCCCCACTTGTCCTATCTTATCAGCATATTAATGCCAAGTCTGTTGAAGTGTCAAAATATCCAACTGGATTTCAACCCCAAATGTGTATGTCATTGATGTACCATATATACATGTATACACATGTGCAAATATTCTCCTTCCCAACAACTTACACGCATACCCTTATGCTCTCAGTCACTCCCCGTAACCTATGGACCCCTGATATTAGGACCAGATGTCGAGTTGGCTTTCCCCGCTATATGGTCAGCCTTTATGCCCCGGCTTCTCGGGTCAGCAGTGTCAAACCACGGCCTTCTAAATAGAGCCATCTTTTAGAAGGCCGTGGTAAACCGGCCGTCACTACACGCTGTAATTAATCAATGTCATGTTGTTTAACTTATGATCCGATGTCTTTACTTCAATGTACAAGAGCACCTTTGTATAAGTCACCAAGCAAGCCACACAAAATGTCAGAATAACTATATTTATTTATTTAAAATTAATAATATTCTTAATTTTACATATTTTGATTCAAAATCCAGGGGGGGCAAGTGCCCCCCCTTGCCCCAACGTGCGGGCGCCCATGAGTAGAAACCGTCGATTAAATAATGCCTTGCAATTGTTCATTACTATTAGGCTATAGTGGCGCACTATAGGAGCGTTCATTGTTATTATTTAGTTACCGCGCTTGGGGATGGCGTGGGACGAGGCCGAGTGACTGGCGATGCACATAGGCACTTCATTCGCCAATTAGCCTAGCCTATTCACCATCCAACTGCCCAGGTCTACTCGCTCATCAATGACATCATTATCTTTCTCTATCTCGGCCTCCAGTCTCCTCCTCTCTGAAATTCTGCATCTGCTCCTTGGTCTATGCTGCACCGACATAGTAAGGTCACAGCTGTAGCCTGCATGTATGATAGTAAGATCAGTGTTTTTCAGCCGGAACGCGCCGGAACGCGCCGGAACGCGCCGGAACGCGCCGGAACGCGCCGGAACGGCGTTCTGGCACCTTTTTCCAGCTCCTAAAATATAATTTATTTATTTTAATAATAGAAACAATAATTTAGTTATTTCTATTTAATTTAAGTGGTTTGAACTTTTTAAAGTGTTTATTGAGACCCCTCCCAACCCCCAATCCCGTTTTCTTCGGGATTTTAATTGTTCTGTTCCGGAGCCTATTGTTCCGATCCGGAACCTTTTTTTCTAGAAAAAAAAACACTGAGTAAGATCAAGGTAAAAATTTAAGTAAGATTAAATCGATCGTCTCTAGGTCAAGATGAAGGACTTAGCATTATTATACGGTCTAACATTATGTTCTTCTGGTAAGATCTACTAACAGGTCAGATCGACAAACATACACCCGGACAGATTGCAGTGAATGGAGAACCAGCGCGTCGGCCTCAGAAAAAGCAGGATACCAGACTACGCATTGGCGAAAATGGCGTCCTGAGGGCGGAGATAAATAACAGTGTACTTTATCATTATTGTACACGGGGTGACGGTTGAGCAAATTTGTGATTGTTACGGTTGAGTGCTCAGCAGCCTACAGCGTTGATGTCATCGCGTGACAAGGTATTAGCAAAGGCTGAGTACTGCTGTACCCTGCAGTGGAATTTTCTTTGTAATCTGTTTTCGCAATGTAGGCCTAGATTGTTTGGGTTAATTATATTCTAGTGCGTTAAGGTAGTCATATCTGTCGTAATTTCGTTGATGTAGCGATTTATTTTATATTTTGATGCCGTTAACTTGCCTGCAATAATCGTGGCTGCTGGTAACTGTATAGTCATCTTATATAGATATTTATTTAATATATATTTCGGAGAACGATGTTTGTAATAGTTCTTAATTGTTAACTATTTTCTGTACACGCTTTTCACAGTATACCTAAAAGCACGTCGTGGACAGGTAAGTTTCTGTAATATGGATGTCTGTGAAGTTAGAATACATATTCGTTTTCAAGCGTAGAACACACATTCGCGGTTCAACTAATGCAGTGAAGGACCATTTATTACCAGAAAGTTAATTAGAAACAATGACGTACTCGAGGTACGTTAAAACTAAATTGCTTCCAAATAACCTTAAACTTCACCCTGCATTGTACACAAAATAAACCATACAATCATAACTTTTACCCCAACACTACATGAACATCTTCAATGTCCTGTGCTACATTTCAACATTTCTTGCAAGTTCGTCAGCAAAATGACACACTATTCCCCTCATAAACCAAAGAACCTTAAGCACCTTATACTACTACACGTCCAGTGTCCGTACCGGAAAGCCATATCTTGACGGCTTCCTCTGAAAGTTCCCATTGCCTTCCAGATATGGGCTTCAGGTTTGAATTTTGGATGGGTGTATTAAGTAGTCCTATGAGTGTGGTGTATGTTGTTTAAGTTTCTTGTGGGGTAGACGTATGGGTGAGGTGTATGGTGGTGTGAGTGTATTTTATTTATGCCAATGTAATAAATTGTTAAATGTGAATATGAGGATGAATATGTATTTTATCTTACATCATGCAGCTGCAGGTCTGTAGCAGGCCATCAGTCACGCATGTAGCACTTTGTTTAATTTGGATTTATTGGTGAATTTAGCATTATATCGAATTTGCATATTTCAATTTTACAGCACTGGTGTGACACAGTCCCATTTAATATATTAATTTCTCGCTAAGTATTGTTTGCTGTTCTTTTCTATTTAAAAATTTTGGTAATCATGATGTGTACACACTTTCCATACCTCTCTTTTTGTCTCATTTGGTCTACAAACTTTCATAGACCAGTAACTTAAGAACACAATGCATGTGCAGTTTTGTAGAGTCCGTGTCAATTATGCAGCTAGCTCATATCCAAGACTTGAATAGTGATTTAGCCTAGTAACTAATCGACTAAACGTTGAACACTACTAGAGGCGTTACTAAAGAAGTCATGAAATAGTAGATAATGCAGATGCTGTGGGATTTAAGATATGAAGATGATAACAACGCATAGCTGATGCTGCTTTTTCGGATATACACAGACAGTTGTACAACAGAATGATGATAGTCCTTTCCAGCAATTTTCTACAGAAGTGTAATCCTACTGACATAATATTCTGTTTAAGCATTTCCACCTGAAATAGTTAGTTCATTACTTAGTTTTTAGGATATTTATGTAATACCTTGCAACACAGTGGTCTATCGGTAATACGCTTGCTCACAGATCAAGTGTTTGTGGGTTCATCTCCCTGTAATGACCCTGGGCAAGTTGTTTGTGCATGCGTGCCTCTGTCAATAAGCAGTATAATTTGGTACCAGCTTAAGCTGGGATGTAAATGGCAAATCCTGCGATGTCACTGGCCAAGTGTCCAGGACCTTGGGATTTGTCCATTGCTCACTCAAGGGTCTACGACAAGGAAATGAGTACCTCCCCTATGTTCCACATGGAATATGGGAGCTTTACTTTACTAACTTTACTTGTAAGAGCCTTTCAATAGGACTGTTTGCTACCCTAAATGATGTCATCATTTGATATGATATTACCTATCGGTAAGAATTAAAATTCCATTTGATTGCCGGTAATATTGCAGGGAAATTGAATTTGTTGTTTTCTCTGTAATGAAATGTAATACATTTGAACATTCATTGGGCAAAGAAACTGTTCATTGTCATTCTTTGGTCACGAATTCATGCTAAATTTCGCGTCTGCTGATTTTTTTTACAGAATTGCCTCTGACTAAGTTATATGATAGCCACTGGGTTGTTCTTGAGTTTGTTTAGTTATATTGTTAGTTTTGTTATTTTTCTGCAAAATACATGTTTAGTTGGAGAGAAGTGAGTATATATATGAGTGCCTCTGATTAGGTTGTACTACGAGAGGCGCTTTATTAATTCATAAATACAATACAATAAAAAAATAATCTAAATCAATTAAATTTTTTACTGTGCCAGTGTGATGATGATTGGCAAGACATCAGTTGATGGCCACTGTTTGAAAATGATTGGTCACTGTTTGAATGAAATTGATTGGTCACTGTTTGATTGAAAATGATTGGTCACTGTTTGAATGAAAATGATTGGTCACTGTTTGAATGAAAATGATTGGTCACTGTTTGAATGAAAATGATTGGTCACTGTTTGAATGAAAATGATTGGTTACTGTTTGAATGAAAATGATTGGTTACTGTTTGAATGAAAATGATTGGTCACTGTTTGAATGAAAATGATTGGTTACTGTTTGAATGAAAATGATTGGTTACTGTTTGAATGAAAATGATTGGTTACTGTTTGAATGAAAATGATTGGTTACTGTTTGAATGAAAATGATTGGTTACTGTTTGAATGAAAATGATTGGTTTCTGTTTGAATGAAAATGATTGGTTACTGTTTGAATGAAAATGATTGGTCACTGTTTGAATGAAAATGATTGGTTACTGTTTGAATGAAAATGATTGGTTACTGTTTGATTGAAAATGATTGGTTACTGTTTGATTGAAAATGATTGGTCACTGTTTGAATGAAAATGATTGGTCACTGTTTGAATGAAAATGATTGGTTACTGTTTGAATGAAAATGACTGGTTACTGTTTGAATGAAAATGATTAGCTTGGCAAAATGTAGAGTCTTTAAAAAAAAAAAAGAACTGCAGCATCTTGAATATGCGTGTTTCACCTATGAATGCTTTGACTTATTTGATTTACATTGGATGCAGTCTTTTTCTATGTAGAATGAGTAATGCTTTTGTATATAATTATTATGCCATCTCTTACTTGTCATAATTAGTAATTCAATCTCCAGGTTGCGCACTTTTTCGTGTAACTCTCTTATTCAGACCATATGTTACTGCTCCGGTTTTTCAACTTGTTTTTTGTACAAGAGCAGGTCTCTGTTTCACGTGATTTTTCACATGAGTTTATATGTGAATAAAGCTCCAAACAGGCAATGTCAGTCGGCCAGCTTACTATCATTATTTTTTGTACCTTGTTGCTCAGTGAAAGGCAGCCTGTCTTCCTTTTTGATTGGCTTGTTTTAGAAATTTTATTCTTTGTTCACTGTATGGAATTCACTGCATCCTCCTGTTCTTGATCCAACTGCTAGGCCTGTATGTAATTGAAAATTGAGAACTTTACCTATCCCACTTTACCTATGATTAATAAGTGCTTCTGAATTGTTGCATCGATTTCTCTTCGACTGTCTATTAATAGCGTGTTTTTATTATTATTATTATTATTATTATTATTCTTATTATTATTATTATTATTATTATTATTATTATTATTATTATTATTATCATTATCATTATTATTATTATTAATGTATCCTGTTGCCTGGCCTCAAACTGAGCCTCTTCCACCTCTGAGCTACTGTAAATGGGAATTATCAAGTTTCAGGTGTACTCTGATTTGTTGTATTTCGCTATATAATGTCATGCTCGAACAGGGAAATAGGCCACATGCGGAGCGAAAGCTGGAGAAAGTTTAAACTGACTGACATTGCCTTGTTAGCAGAGCAAAAGCCATTTCACACATAGACTTTGCCTTGTCATTGCCTCGCTTGATCCAACATTTCCTGGTTGCAGATAGCACTCATCTGGGAGTTTGGCACTTTCCATTTGCGATATGGTGTACTTGTTACAAGCAGACAAATTCAAAATAGAAGTTGGGTTTCTGTGATAATTGTTTAAAAATCCATCCAAAACAAATCCAAAGCAGAAATAACTCCTGAATGCAGACATGGCTGTGTTAGAAGTCTGAGTATATGAGAATTATTGATCAAATTCAGCACATGGCAATCTATCAAAATGAACAAGAGAAGTCAACAATAGCCACATTGGCTTCTGCAACAACTAATGAGTGTACATGTGACAGTGATCAAGATGGATGTTGAGTGTAGTGAAAAGACTTAAGGATGGCCAGAATGCGTAACATAAGATGGGGTTGTGTGCTTGCAATTGGAAATGTTTGTGATACTTTAAACCAGAGTTTGAGCTTCGTGCAGTTTCATCAAGCGAAAATAGAAATGGTATATAATGATTTAAGGAAATGGTTCTGATTTCCTAAATTGGCCTCTGTTAAAACATGACATAACATTTGGTACCACTGGCTGTTCATATGTAAAATTAATGCCTTTAAACAGCTAGGTGCATTCATGACCTGGGTGCAACCCTTCCTGTAGGTACCCAAGCCTCTGTGTGCCTGTTGACAGCCCTAGTCATTATGTATTTTTAAGGTGCACTTGACTATGAAACAGGAGTGCATTGTAACAGATGCTGTTGTAGGCGTGCTACTGTTACACCAGTCTGACTGCATACTTTGGGTCTAGTGATACAACTGAAGTGAAACTGCATGCACTGCTGGCTGCTAGATTTTTTGCTTTTAGCAATATGAAAATGAATCTGCTGGGTTAGGCTACCAAGTCTTGACCCTGAGTATAGTTAAATGTACCTTGATGTTGAACTTTGACTTAGACCATGAAAATTGCAAACATCTTTATCATGGCTGGCAGTGATTAGCAATTTGCCAAGTCATTGGGTTGCAGTAAATCTTGCAGTCATTTGCTTTCAGAAGTTCTTTCATTGTGTTCTGGCTGTTTTCAAATGAGTTTCTCACAAGTTTCTTCCTAGGCTTTCATGTTTCGGTGCCTGGGACCTGTCACCTTTAGGAAACAGGATCACATTGTAGCAGATGAGGTTTTTAGGTGTGTCTACTTTCACAGCAATCTGACTGCACACAAAATAGTAGAGAGAAGCTTTGGCTCTGACCTGTGGTGCCCTACTGAATATGTTATATGCTTCTCAAACATGTCATGTAGTCATTGTGCATATGCCTGAGTGTCTGCTCGTGTGCCTTTTGTGGATCTGTGGCTGTTTCTAACTATGATCCTATTGGAATAGGGTTTACCTGCTACTTATTGTAATGAGCATTTATATCTGTAGGAAATTTCATAGTACAATGGTCTTTGTGTGGACTAGAAAACTGATGTACCACATATTTTGCTGTATAGGGAACACATACACAGGTCATATACAGCACAAGGTACCGAGCCCAATGAAATGAGAGGGATGGTAGAAGGGCCACGTGATCTGGGCTTTATCTCTGTCAGGTCTCAGATTTTATAAATTTTTATTTGTATGTCTCCTAAAGGTACTTGACTTAATTGGATATTAAATGCCTTGAATACTCAGACATGGCCATGGCTGCTTTATAGAGTTATACTTGCTTCCTATATAAGACATTGTTACTTAGGTAGCTGTTTTTGTCACAGGATACGTTTTTAATCTGTTGGTCTGATCTTCATCTGAACAGTCCGTTTCTTTTATTTGCAACCAGATAAAGTAAAAATTTAGTTTCTGCCTAATTTACTCACTTTTATTGTTTAGTTCGTCTACATTGGGAGTAGTTTTTGTTTTTGGCATTTGAATAATTTCTAAATATCAATATAACAATGGCCTGTGGTGTTCAAAATTTACCTAAACATGTGTATGCATTCCTTGCTTGCAGCATAATACACATACTACTTTGCACAGTTGCTCCAGAAGTAGATAAGTAGGAATTCACTGTGAGACGTATTCCAGGTGCCTGTATTTCTGCATATATCCAGTCGTTAAACTCGAAACAGCTTTTTAGATATGCTCAGGTAATCAGAAGTTTCTGTATGTGGGCCACAAGTGTTCTATTACACTTATATCAATTCGTTGGGTGTATATAGAGATGTGTGTAGTTTCTGACAGCTTGTGTAATTGTATTGTGTGTGTTCATACATGTATCTGGATTCTGTACATTTTAAAGTGCCTGGCCGTGCTACTCTCAAGATTGCTGCTGATAAAGACACTTTACATGTATAATTGTATATGTATGCATATATATATGTATATATATATTCATATATATAACAATGGTATATTTTATATGTACACTTGTATAATAATGTATGGATATCAATATATGGTAATGCAGGTGTTTATTTAAACGATATTCCATATATATGTCGTAGATGTGGAGTTCTTATCAGAAGTTGTTGATATGTATTTCATTCTCTGGTTTTCTGGTGTTTGCCTTTTGGGTTAGTCTTGTGTGCATACTTTCCTCTCAGATGCCAGATTATGGTAGTAAGTTAAGATCTCATTGCTTTTCTACTCTACGAACTGATGCTTATAAGTATTTGGGTCTACAACTGTTCAATTGATTGCTTTCAGTGGCTTTTGTAGAATTTTTTACTATTCATCATTATTGTTACTTGTATTGTGTTATTTTCTCCTATGAACTGAACTTTTTCACAGGGTATTTTGTTTCGTATGTCGAAAACTAGGTATTGTGAAATACAGTGTAGACCTGTTAACACGTGGTCATTCATTTGGATCCAAAACCACTGTGTGTTAATGGGCTGCCTGTTAATGGCCGGCTTCCTAAGGGAACCATGCTGAAATACAATAGTGTTTGATTTATATGGGGTTTTAGTCTAGGTAGAAAGACTTCTGATGTGAAGGCACTTGCACTGTAGCCTCCCAGCATGCAGCTGTTGTTGACCATCCCCATACAGCAGTTGAGCATAACAGCATGCAGCTATTTCATAGTTTATGTTAAGGTACATATTTTGACACTGTTCTAATAAACACTGAAGATAGGGTTAAAGTGTAAACATGAAACTTTTGTAGAAATGAAATTTGAAAGAGCCTACATATGTCATTTGATCGTTTGAGCTTTTACTTGTATAGCCTAAATGTTATCTTAAACTGTTTATTTTTTTTGTAGTCCTTGGTGTAAGTGAAGTATATTTTTATTTCCAGGGTAAAATCAGTGGTGCTTCTGACTAGTGCTTTGTACATTTATGACATCCCTTTATCTGTATTTGTGTAAATTGTTGGTTTGTGTCTGCTGTCATGGCTTCTGTGTATCGACCATGGAAGGCTGTTCTAAAGTGCACAACTGTCTCTGTCATAAGCAGTATAACTTGAGTTGCCAAGTGAACTCCTGATGTCAAGGGCAGATCTAGGAGAACCATGCCTTCAGCTGAATGTAGGAGGAATGGTTGAAGTGCTTTCTCCAATTTTTGCCACTTTGCATCTGCTCTTTGTTCTATTTAATTTAGGAAATTTGGGCTGTCTAATCTGGGAGAGAGACATGGCTCCTGCATGCCCCCAGATCCTTGCTTGTCTGATTTCAAGGCTTCCAGGGTGGAGGGTTCATACACCAAAGTCTTAAAAATAAGTGTTTTTATAGTGCAAGGGTTGAAGGGTGTCTCAGGTCTCAAGACTTGGGTTTTGACAAAACAGTGTAATCTTAATTGTGTGCCCATTTTGCATGACATATTGGGCATCTTAAACTGTTTTTTTATTACTGTTTGCTTATGTTAAGCTGTAGGCTTGTAGGTCTGTTGAGTGCAATGGTCCAGCGCCCATGGCTTGACTACAGTTAAACTTATGGACTTTTCTTCCTCTGCTTTATTCAGGGTAATGTTCAGCATTTTTGAGAGGTATTTAAAGATGCTATATTAAGTGTCTTCATACTTAGTAGCCTACGTACAAACATACATATATTCATGCTTATTAGACCTTTTCCCACCCAAATAGTGACGTAGCTAAAGTTCTGTGAATTAAGCCTTCATGCACACAGTGACTCACTCACTTGCTGCCCTCAAATGATTGATTTATTATCCAATGACAGAGCAATGGCTAGTCAGATAACCTCTCAGAAAAGACTCGGTTATCAGGTTGTATTTTACCACAGTTGTGACACCTCTAATACATACATGCATGCTCCACACATACGTACATACATACGTTTATATGATGTCTCTACTGCTCCTTAGAAGTCCTTGTGACTACCTATGGTGAAGTATGACATTGAATAAGTTCAAGATGAATTTTGGACCACATCAGGTAGGGATAATTCTCCTGTTCTTTTTCTTTATAGATGGTGAACATTGTGAAGCTGGATATGATTTCTTCAAGGTAATCCTAGTGCGAGTTTATCTCGTATCTAGTTGAAAAGAACAATGATGGCCACATCATCATCCTCTGCTACAGCAGCCGAAAGGTTAGAGTTGCAGTCGACTGCAGATATTGTGGATACTTCGAAGGACACATCAGATGCTGTGCTGCCTGAATTGACGAAAACTACTGGGGTCAGAGGTGAACAGAGAATTCAAACTTTGGCTGATGCAGCTCATGACTTGACTTCAACTACAATCAAGTATGACAGAGTTACTGAAGCTCTTTCATCGATTTTGTTACTGGACAAAATTGTCGAAACATCAACAGTGTCAGACCCTACAGTTGCTACAGTCGTAGTGTCGACGGTAGCTACGACACTAACGTCAAAAGATACTTTAACTACAGAATCAAATGTCCCTACAGTCCATAAGCAAAATGTCTCTATAGCTGGAATCTCATCAACTTTTGGATCAGACATGATTACAACACCAACTCCTATATCAGATGTTGAAGCTGAAAAGAGCTATGATGATATTCATTCAAACTTTGAATCTGCAACACTACCAGATTCAGTAATATTACCTCATAATGCTACAACAGAGTCTGAAGTTACAGACATTTTTACGGCACTACAATCAGAAGGTGATAACGCGCCTACCACAGAAGTTTCTTCAGCATTAACATTGAATGCCAACGTGTCGTTGAAATCAAGCATCGATATCGCACTACCCTCCAACTATACTGCAGCACTTACAACAAAAGCTCCTACCACATTAACATCAGGTGCCAAGTCATCACTGAAGTCGGAATTTCAAACAGGTCCAGCATCAAACTTTATGACAGAATTGACATCAGATACTGAAACTTTAACATCAGAAGTTGATACAACTGCAGCATTACAATCAACTACAATGCTAACATCAGAAGTTGATAGCACTTCAGTACTTGATGTTGCTGTTTCTTTACAGTCACAGAATGAAAGTAGCATAGAAAATGATGCCAGTACTTATGATACGATGACACAGGAGATGTCAAGTACTGTCCCAGTGACAACATCTGCTGTTGTGGATCCAACATCAGTAGGAACTGAATTAGGTACTACCACGCTAGTCAGTCCCTCCTCAACTAGAATACCTCATGCTATTGAAACGAGCAGAACAACAAAACCTGTGAAACTATCGAGCAGACTATCCACTAGCAGCACAAAATCTGTTAATTTGTCAACCAGACTATCAGCAAAGGATACGAGTGCAACCGTCATTCCAACCAAAAGTCGAAGTAGTGCTTTTATTACAACGTCCACCTTAGGGAGTTCACCAACTTCATTAGCCTTCCAGAAAGCAACAACGTCTCACGCTTCATCTTCGTTGTCATATACTTTTTCAACAAGGATTAGTGATCAACATGACATGACTTCGCTAGCAACAACTGATGGGATGAAAAGTAGGAATACTGCTTACACTTTTATTGCATTTATATAACTAATTATAGTAATTCTTGTATGTACAATTGAAGAAAGAATATTAACAGCTGGGCAATACAATCATTATCATGAGTTCATTTTATATAGCATCTGTTGGAAAACTCCTCACAAGTAATAATCCCAAGATTAAGTCACAAGACCATTATTAAATTGGATGGTCTTCAACTGCTGGCAGAATAAAGGTAAAAGAAGAGATATAGCTCATGTCTCAGGTTTCATGACTGCCTGTTCCAGAATGAGTTGCCAAATACTGCAAAGCTACCATGTTGCAATGTTGAGTATTTTGGGTGAGAACACTGATCTGTGAATTGTTAGCAAGGGCAAATTCACCTGTACAATTTGGAGATACATTTATGTGGTAAGATTTGATTGAAAAAAATGTTGCTCGCTGCATTTAGGTGATCAATTCGCATCACTGAAATGTTGCTCACAAGTGCAATAAAGTTGAGAATAGGACATAACCGAAATCTGGATTGGTAAACCGATTTTTCGGACTATCCGAAATTCTCCGGATCGAAATGTCTAACCTGCCGACTAATAAGAGTTTTTTCGATGGTTTCGGTATGGACTAATAAATATTTATAGGTCATTCACATATAATTATAATTTTGATTGGTACTACTTACTAGGGCTGTGAATGGCCCCAGAATAATTTATAATTTATAGACCACTTGCCTATAATTATTATTTTGCCATAGGTTGCACCCGGGCCTTAAATCAATTCCCAAAACCTACCCTATGTCTGCTACAGACCACCGAGGCCGGCGACCGTAAGGCCTGTCAATCAGTGAAGAAATATATCGTGGTATAGGGAAGGAGGTGACTGACTAGCTGATGTTCCATCTTACCACCTGTACCTGATGCCAAGCCATTAGCCTATGATGACTAACTTGGAATTAGGCCTTAGTGCGTAGTTTTATTACTAATCAGAATCGGCAAATAATGGCCTATAATATCCGTTATCAGGAATCAGCAAAAAACCAAAATCGGTTATGTCCTAGTTTAGAAACATGAATATGATTAGTAATTGGATGGGTCCAATGGTGTCCACGGAATATCACACCACCTGGTGACCACTCAGACCTCTGTTACTGAGTACAGGTGTACACGTTAGTGATATGTGACCCGAGTGCCCATGTCTGTTTTGAGCAAGTACTCTGCCCATTAATCCATTGTTGGATAAGTATTAAGTAATGTCTGATGTAAGTATTTCTGGTGAGAACATTACTCTGTATATTTGTTAGCAAAGGCAAAATCATATATGTAAAATTTTGAGATACCTAAGTTATGACATTTTGTGTGTGGTAAAATTTGGTTGAAATAAAAAAGTTGCAGTTTCTAAAGATCTGCAACACTTGTTTTGTTCCTTGTTTGATATTTTTATTGGTGTCATTGTACTACATTACTGTTGTCTTGGTTATTACCGGTATTTACTGCATTACATTGCTCTGATTATTACAACATTACTTTCATTATTGTACTTTACAGATTACCAAACTAGTGTGTTTGAATTCAATAGTACTTTGAATGGGACGGCGATTGTGGATTCATACCCGGGTACAAATGTTGCGCTTGCTGTTAGTCTGTCTCTGGTATTTGGACTTACGTTCATACTGGTTGTGTCGGCTGTCATCTATTGTCTCCTCCGCAACTACTGCCATCAATTTCATCATTGCTGCGGGTGAGACTAGGCTTCTTGTCTTCTAGTTAGGCATTTAAGGTCTCCGTATTTCGTAAGATCTCAAAATCATCTGCACTAGAAAAGCACGGGTCCCATTTTTACTACGTTAAATACTGTCTTTGTTGGTATGTTGGGTGAGAGTCAAGTTGGCATTGATGAGTGCTGAAATATAATCACAGAACAATTTGTGTGAACAGAGTGATTTGTGATAATATGACATTTCTCTGTGGACTACCGGGGTATTTGGTACAAAACAGTTTGCCACAAATGGGATTAGTTGTTTTGAGATTTGTATAACAAGAACAGAAAGTATTTAGCTTGCAAGGTAGCAATTCTATATCACTGTGTTAGGAGTGTTCATGCTGAATTGGCTCTATACTGAGTGAGTTGTACAAATAATTGTCCTGCTCTGCTGTGAATTTTGTGGACACCTTCTGTTTCACTTGCTTCAATGACCAGCTCTTCTAACTCACTGTTGTTGTTGTTGTTTTGCAATTATTGTACGTGAACTTTGCAAGGTATTCACAAGGTGCTATATATCAAGTGTCAAGATGACTAGCAAACGAACACTAAAGCGCAAATAACAGGTCATGTGTGACAATTGTGTTTGAAAACAAAAGCACTAATATTGCTTCATTTTCTACTGACATTGTGGTACTTTTCACTATTGTGTGCATTGTCGTTTTGAAGTGCAGGCATTTTTCTCGCACTAGTAATACTTACTTATTAAGCAGCCTCTTTCTAAAATTCCTAACTCTCCCAACTCTTGAGGTATGACCGGGCCTGGGTGGGGAACGCCACTGAGTAGATTTTTGAAGGTGCGCTATGTAAGTATATTATAGATAGAGATTGACAGGTGATCATTAATATAATTTCAGACTTGTGTGAAAACTGACTTGCATATGATCAGGAGGGCTGCATCACAGTGTCATTAGGCCCACCAGCAATCTTCCAAGAAATGCAATGTACAACAACTTCCATGTTTAACTAATTGAACCGTAGACTTGTGTGATGTTTCTTCTTTGTTTTTTTTTATATTACTTGTTCTGTGTTTGTAGTAAACATACAGGTCGTTGCAAGCTTTGTTCTTATACCTGTGTTGAAAACCGCCATTACCATGGACTGCAACAGCGCCTCACAGGTATATCTTTCATTTGTTTATTTCAACAAGTAATTTTTAAACTGATAAAAATAATATCAATGCAAAAGTCTTAATTTAAGTGACAGGCCTTTTTTTTATTTCAGTTATGATTATAATTAATATTTTGCAAGAAATAATTGTTATGGTTTTACTTTTTACTCCACCTGGCCTTGGTTCAGTCAGAAGTTTGTGTATTTAGGTTATTTACTACAATTTGGTTTCACTGCTTGGCTTGATATCCTGTTCTGTTTGTCTTAACTACTTGACTGGTGCACCTAAAATACTGATAAGGTAAAGTATCTAAAATACCGATAAGGTAAAGTATTAGCAGCTTTACTATCGGTAGTTGTATTTTCTCCTAGTGGTCCTAAAATCCAGATTTGTTTGATAATTTTTTATTGGACAGAGGATGTCTACGACTTCATTAGTAGCAGATTTTGATTACTTCCTCATTGTCTGGCAATTATGCTAAATTGGTAACTTTTGATATGCTTGTTTGATTCTTGATTTGTAGAAACGCCTGACTTGATATCAGAATCGGTACATGCTCAGATGACTCGAATTGCTCGTGGCTCAAGCCATCCGGACGAGATTGCTTTGCTTGAAAGAAGTCTCGATGACCAACATTCCTCCCTTAACGAACTTGATCAGTTGGTCTTTGAGGATCCTGACCTCATGTCTCCAACTTCAGAACTATTTGTCGACTGTCGACTAGCAAGTGTGTCTTCACCCTACAACTGCTGTTCACCTGAAAATGAGAACTTCCACCACCATTCATATGATGATCAGAGTGACCAGAATTCCGCCACAGCTGGCAGAGCACGAAACAATTTAGCGGGAGCTTGCTTTAGCTTTCCAGACTCTGGCATGTATGCACGCGCAAGAGAACCTCGAGCTGAAGCATCAAACTGTGGTAGATGGCATGCAGCAAGCGCTGAAAACCCTTACCTAAAACCCTCTTGCCACGCACACGTAGAGCCTGGACCAAACTGGAGGCCATTTCATCCTTATGATCCAGTGTATGTGCCCCACCATGACCCAATAGGAATGCAGAGACGATTAGAAGGGACCTATGTAACAAGTCCAAGACTTCGGATGAAGCAGCGCAACTTGTACGAAGAAGTGCGGGTGAATGCTGACACTCAGCGCCTAATGCCAGTCTCACCACCAATGGTGCCAAGCAGAGGAACTGGTACAGACAGTATTAATGCACCAGTGGCACCAGTTAGGATTTCTTCACGGCCATCGCCAGTGGTGCCTAACAGGGGTGTCGGTCATGGAAGTGGTACGCCTGTGGCACCAGTCCGAGTGTCATCAAGGTCATCGCCGATAGTACATAATCGTGGTACCATTATTGATAAAAATGCTTCCACGGGCACACCAAAGCCACCAGCAAGGTCTTCGTCAAGGTCATCGCCCGTGCCACATCACAGAGGAGCAGCAATGGACCATACTGGACCCAGCTCTCCAGTGACGTCACTTAAAAAACGTTCACGCTCACCTCCAACCACATCAAACAGAACCCTCTTGCTCAGCAGTATTAATGCCCCGACTAAGGGATCTTCACGGGCAACAGGCGAAAGCTCCCTGCTGGACAGGAGTCTGCCCAAGCTACCTGTTAGCGAGAACAGCCCAGAGCAATCTTTGACCTGCTTTTCTGGTGGTCAGCGTGACAGTACAAGCAGCAGTGCTACCATCCCTGGGCACGAGTATTCGCGAGTGGACTTTGGTTTTGCTCAGCAAGGCCCAGCACCAATTGTCACCACAGCGGAAGTGGAGCCATATGAGACGGACAGCGACTCGTGTCGCGATGGCGCTTACGAGTCTATCGATTTTCCCAAAAATCCCCCACAATCCTGAAAGGTGTAAGACGTTTTTGTTGATTTGTTCTGAGTTTAGAACTACACTACTGCAAGTCTTAGCATTGGGTCATCTCACCAGAGAACTACAAAGCAATTTTCAATAAGAAAAACTCCAGCCCGGTTTATGAAAATGAGAGGCGTTTCGTTGATGTCTTTGATTAAAAATACTTACATTTTTGTTTTATTTAAGATATTATTGCCAATTTCTTCAGCATTTGGCTTAGACCAGACTGTTGCGAATTCAATCTTAGCAGTAACACTGCTTAGTGTTTCTTTAATATATAACATCTCAGATGTGCTGATGAGTTGCAACTTTGCTAAGGTGGCATGTCAGGCAGATTTGGTTTTAATATCTGAGCTGAACTTTTATCTGAGCTTTTGTGTAGTGCCTTCAAGGCCTCTCAAAACCGATGGTATAGACGAGGTTTAACTCAGCATTATATGAACGGAAGGTTTTCATCCATTGTAGTGTTATAAGAGATTATGTAGATCCATATCCTTTGGAGATCTTTCATTCCTGTCTGCTTGGCCCTTTTTATTTCGATTTCATAAAAACATCAGTGTCAGAGTTTGATTATCAATTCCGTCATCCACTCATAGATTTACGTTGCGTACAATTTTTATCGTGTGCTCTTGTTATAAGTTGTTTTAAATCACTTACTTGAACTGTATTATTCATTAGTCCTCGTGTTTTTCTGTAATATGTTATGTGACAATGTAGTGGTGTACATATTTGTATATCATTGTTGAAGCAAATTGTTTGATAAATTCATTATGACTTCTTTTTGTTTCTGAAGTGTTACTGACAAAGTTTCTTGGTTAGTTATTTGACCAGTTTTATGTCTAGCAAACTGTTGAAACTCTTCTCTCATTTTGCCTGGGTGTCATACTCAAAGAGGATTCTCAAATTCAGATGTAGGCCTAGAAACATATATACCTGACCCTCTGGGTTGACTTGGTTTTGGTACGCCATCAGTTGATGCCTTGTGCGCTAGACACAGGTGCTATAAAACTTCCTAATTGATAATCTGTACCTTTAAGTAAAACCTGGTGTAAACCTCATGAAACTTTTGATAGAAATAATGTATTTAATTTTTACTGACTTGCATTACAAGTTCATAGTACTTGGACATGACAAACCTAACCGACTTTTAATATGACCACACTCCTGTTTAGTAATTAACTTAACGATCTGCATTTTAGAAGCTGATATGCAAAACCAGATGCATCCATTTCTTGACTTATGGAATTAAGGGTACCTGCAAACTCAGGAAGGGAGCTGTAATGCATCTTTGAAAATGTATCGGTTACGCCAGACTCAGCGGCCAGAGGTTCTTAGCAGGTGTGTGTTGCGAATAGACCGGCAGTGTGTCGTGTAAACATGGTGTGTCCTCTCAGCCTGCTTACGTATTGCACTTGAAAAACTTGATCCTCGTTTTAAAATAATCCAGAGAAAAATCCAGGAGCAAAAATCCCATTAACTGTTATTAAGTTAACTAAAAAAAACAAGGGTTGAAAGGACTCAATATGAACATTTTCATTCTATAAAAATGTCAACAATTTCAAATTTTAAATAAATAACTACCAGGGTAGTTTAATTTTAACATTTTAACAATATTCACATAATTATGACTATTGCATGGTGTGTCGCCAAATTTGGTTGCAAGTTAAGGTGTGTCGTGTGCCAGAAAAGGTTAAGAACCTCTGGGTTACACAAAAATTATGTAATTCTCTGCATAATCCTGTGCAAAAATTTGATTGATATTGAAAACCAGATAATTACAAGTGTATGTTGTGTGCATAACAGACAATTGCGGTGACCCATAGCAACCAGTGATGGCACTTAATAACTCGCGTAGTAGCATACGGATGCAATGGTTGAAGCCAAAGAGTTACGAAGAAATACTGATTGGAAGTGGGAGGTTAGCAAGCGCTACATACCGTGCAGAACATTCATCCAGGACTTGAAATGTATAGTTTAAAGATTCTGTGTGTGCTCTGGGTTGGGTCTCTCATCATGACGACAGTTGTGGTCAACTACTGAAGCAGCACAGGTATTTCTGTATGTTTTCAGAATAGAGAAAGTGCAGCTGAATATTTTGACGTTCAACATTACTTGACGTTATGTATGTTGTGCCACAAGTCTTTATTGTGCGGACACCAAGAATTACGACATCAATGCACCAGTCGCTATATAGAAACTTGTACATTTACATTTTACATTTACCAGCTATATAGCTGAAGATATTGACTTTAAAACTTAATGTTTTTTAAAATGCACGTAGGAATAGAGTCAATGCTTTAGGTTACAACTATTGAATTTAAATATTTCTTAAATAAAGTAGCCTTTGGAACAGTAGTAGAGTATTGCTAGAAGAATGTACCTGTATTAGGAAGAGCAGTAAACAATTAAGTTTTGGGCATTGTTAAAACAAAACCAGAAATTGTGCAGACACCAAAGTCTCTCGTTTCAATGTGCAAACCATGTAACTTAGATGCTTGACGTGTAAGAAACCAGATGACAAGATTTTCAAAGATTGGTGAAGTTAGAATTCCTGTAAATGTTTAGAGGATTTGGTAAATTGTTTAATATTTATCACATGTTTACAAACTCAGTTTTTGCAGAATGACTGGAAATTGATTTTCTCGTTTTGTATTTAAACTCCACATATGTAACCCTATGTAACCGTCAGATTCAGTCTTGTTGTCAAGACCTTAAACCTCAAGCTAAGACTTTGAACCTCAAGACCAAGACCTTGAACCTCAAGACCTAGACTTTGAACCTCAAGACCAAGACTTTGAACCTCGAGACCAAGACCGAGACCAAGACCCAAAAAATCACATTCAGGCCAAGACTTTTTGCTTACAAAAAAATTGTCAAGTCGGACTACTCGCTATTTTAATGAAAACGTGAGTCTTTTTTTATTCAAGCAAATTAACTTTAAATGCAGATGCAGAGAATTCCGAATTCGTATTTACAAAAGTCCTTCATGCAAAATGTTATTCCAAATGCCTTTTGTATTTTATAAAAACAAATTCGCTCAGAATTTTCTGACCAAGACGTGCCTTGTGGGGCCTCAAAAATTTCGCCATGTGAAAAAATACTTTCCATAGATGCTGAAGTCGCTGGCACACACAGTAACTTTTCGAGCACTGGATTTAAATGTACAAATATTGAGCCTTTTTTAAATCCTCCCATGGTTTATCAGATCATCTGGCTCAGAAAAAAGTCTCGGCAGGGCTTCCATATACAGCATAACTTAGTTGCTGCTGCCAATGGGTTTTCCTGACCAACAAGACTTGTATCCGTCCATAGGTATTTGTCGTAGGCTATGATGCAAACAGGCTTGATAACTTGGTTAATTCTTGAGTTTTGTTAAATGACTTCATATTGACAGCCGGTCTTGGTCTTGCGAGACCAAGACCAAGACTTTGAATACCAAGACCAAGACTTTGAACTTCAAGACCAAGACTTTTGGTCTCAAGACCAAGACTTTTAAAAACGAACTCGAGTGCACTCGAGAGCAAGACCTTGGTCTCGAGGACAAGTCTGCTCAGATTTTTTTTACCAATGCAAGTTGTATGGCAATCAAAAGACTAAAAGTGCAAATCCATTTTGACTAGTATATTATAGGTATGTCGATATCTTTGCCACAAAACATTCCTAAATATTGTGCTTGCAAAGGAAGTGCTGGAAACTGACTTATACTTCAACAATCCATGATCATATATCAACTTTTAAATTAACTTATGAATAAAAGGAATGATTAATTATTTTGTTTTATTAATTTAAAGGAATTGGTTACTGTAAAATGATTTTTCTCGAGTGTACTGGAATTTATGAACACATTTATGGATGTCATCAGCCAGATGTTATGGTTACAATAATATTCAGAGAGAATTTTGTTTTGGCATGCAATAATTAGTTTTCTAAATGCTATCTGTAAGTAAGAGTGAACACCCGGTGACTTTATATATGTAAATTGATAGAGATTGGTCTTGGTCTTGGACGTTATATACATATAATATAAGTTGCTATTATCTCAGCATCAGCAGGAGCCAGCGATGCACTGTGTTCAAGTACTCTCTTTTCATCATCTTTTTCTAACTTTCAGCAGAATCTTTGGCATGATCACTTTATCTCTCATTGGACCAGTCTTCTATTTTGGTGAGCTCATTCCATATTGTTTTTGACTTTCTGACATGTAGCATAATATTCAGTGGCATGAAATTCAATGGCATCATGCACCTGTTGTTCTTACATTTCAGGCTTAACTGCATTGCTACCCACAGTGCAAGGTAGTGCCAGTCTCAAGCCTGGAAAAAGGAGGAGGGCAACATCAATGGTAGCCATAAGGTGCCGTTAAACACTGGAATTAAATCCCTGCCTTGTGCTGCCTGCAGCCTTATTAGCTTCATCCAACACACGTTGTATCTTAACCGCCTTCTATGAACATGTCAAAACTCCTTCTCTTCAGCCTTTATGTATACAAGTACATCTTTGTGTCTCAGACTAATATCTAGAGTCTGAGACACAAAGATGTACTTGTACAGAATGCTTCATATGTTTACCGAGTTCATAGGCCTGCTATATAGGCCTCCGTAACCAGCTGAAGCAAAATTCCAAATCCCAATATATATTTGAAAGGCATCAGGGCTGTGTCCCCAAAATTTGGTTGAAATTGACCACAGGATCTAATATGGTTCCTGTCTTTTCAATTTTGAGAAATTCCAGATCTCTATTTCCTTCAACCTTGACTCTGCTTCCACCAACACAATCACTGCCAATTCTGTCTGCAACCTTGGTGTGATCGTTGACCAAAACCTTGTAGCTTCTCTGAACATATCACTGATCTTTCCCGCTCCTGCCTCATGCATATCCGTAACCTTCACAGAATCCACCCTCGCTCTTTCTGGACACAGACATCACCCAAATAAATTGCCTCCAAGCTTTTCAGAATGCCCTGCCCATGTTGTGACTAAAACCCCAAACACCACCACATCACTCCTGTCCTCAAATCA
Organism: Allolobophora icterica; assembly: GCA_963556255.1. Lineage (NCBI taxonomy): Eukaryota > Metazoa > Annelida > Clitellata > Crassiclitellata > Lumbricidae > Allolobophora > Allolobophora icterica. Next base: position 42,352,693 of record OY744608.1, on the reverse strand, counting down.
CTCCACTAGCTTAAAGTAACCGAATAAATAGAATATAAATGTCTATCACTCGCCTACAATATGCTTCAATCCTTCCAGCCATGGCCGATGGGCGTCCACATGAATTTTTCTAGAGGGGGAGGGATTTCTAGCAGGGGCAAAATTTTCTAGGGGGTGTAAAATTTTTGTAGGGGGAATGACATTTTTTGCATAGAATAGCTGACTTACCTAAATAATTAAGTGTTTATAGCATTGCAAATCGCGTTGGGACTGTTGGAATAATCATAATAATCGAAAGATTTTTTTTATATTTTCGAAATCCAGGGGGCAAATGCCCCTACCCCTCTGGACGCCCATGCTCCCAGCCTTCCTATCTCTGTTAGTTGTTCAATCCAACCACTCCACTCAACCCGCTCCATTTCTGCCCTAACACTTCCTCGCCCTTCCGTCACTTGATCACTAAAATTTGCGAATCGCTCCTCCATTGCCATAGCTGTTCCACCTCACTGGAACAAACTCCCCCCCCCCCCAGTAGTACGACAAGTATCCGACCCATCCTTAATTGACGTTTAACATCATACTAGATACGCGCAGAGGGCCTCCCCCACAGGAGCCAGGCGCCTAACCTCTGGCTGCTATCACTCAAAACTGAAAACACTGCTCTTTCACAAATCTTGATTCCTCCTCTTCCCGTTTCCTCCCTCACCGTTTCAACTCTAAACACCACATCACCCTCCTTAGCCGTCTGACTGTCTGCCTCCTTGGTCCTTTGGAAATTGACCTGGAACCGATTTCACACAAATTATCGATTATGGTTTGACTTAGCGCCTGTGAATATAACCTGTGAATATAAGCCGGTTCCCGCGACTTCGCTTTTTGGGGTAGTTGTCGAATTTCGAGATTACGATTGCGATTCTGTTATTTTGTTATGTAAAAGAGGTAATATTATACTTCCTTACCGTCATGGCGCTGTGGTACATAGGCGCTCAAACGCGTCACATGACGGTTACTTGCGACTTTCCAGTCTTGCTGAATGTTGGTCCTGGGTCAAGGCGTTGGGTCAAGGTTTGTGATCAAAACATTGAGGTATATAAAATTATATAATGCCTCATTGGGTCAAAACATAGATGGGGTCAAAGTACCAGTTTTGCCGAAGGCGTATTGAAGTGAACGAGGTTGCAATTGCGGTTGCTCATAGCGTTTTCTGAGTAAGATAATGTTCACTTGTAGTTGTACCATCTAACATAGCAATAGTTTTTCATCAAATGTTGTCATTAGCCAAATCGAAAGGTTTAGAAAGAGGCGCGCTTCTTAATAATTTGCTCGCGGTGGTTACTGTTGTTACCACTGCACGCAAAATAATAAGAAGCATTTTCATTAATATTGCAGTTTCCTCTGATTTTCATGTTGGGATGATTGCCCAAACTAAGCGGGGCATGCGGCGCAACCCAATACTGATTAATAATAATAATGTTTCATAAAAATAATAATAATTATATTCTTTATTATTTCAATAATAATTATATTCTTTATTATTTCAAACCGACAGACGCAGTAAGATTACATTGAAACATCAAAGTACAATCAAATCTTAACTAAACACACGGTTTGGCAGCCATGCAAGGCGCCGCCCTAGAGGGGGGTTACGGCAGTCGATCCGCGTACCTTATGCTCTCCTGGCCATGAGTGTTACCACTACTCTATCCCCTCTTCCCATTCCACATTCCTGATTTCTACTTTTGTCACTGCGTCTCCCGCTGTAAATGTAAATGTATTAGCTGCTGTGGGCTGAAATCTCCAGTTGCCTGCTTGCTAGGGTTGCCAGACGTCCGGCAAAAGGAGCAGTGCCGGCCTTAGGATATTTCGGGCCCCGTGCAGAGTATACTGTACGGGCCACGGGCGGCGATCCCGGGGGGATCGAGGGGGACAATATAGAGAAAGCTGACTTATTTTATTGAATAAAGAGAAGATTTAATCGAAATCATAATTATTAGGGTGTCTTGTTCATGCAAATTTTCTGTGACATTTTCGGGCCCCCTAAGTTGCGGGCCCCGTGCGACCGCACGGTTCGCACGCCCCTAAGGCCGGCACTGAAAGGAGGACATGTCCTCCTTTTTGACCCCATGTTCTCTGTCCGGCAGGCAAAGTAAAAAACCTGGAAAATGTCTGGCTTGTTGTATGTTTGTTATATTGGGCTAGGCCTACTGGCTATTATTTTGTGGCCGTTTTTAACGACTTTATACACAACTGTTGTCCCAAAGTTCCCCTAACTAATATTTTTTTTATTACAGCTCTATTTTCCAGACGTTTCTATTCCAATGTATCTATGGTCAAAGTGTTAATTCTATTTCCGGTTTCTTGTTTACTTAGGAGACCCTACGACTCTGGAGTGAAACATTCAATGCATCCTCCTTTGTCCTCCTTTCCGGCTTTCTGTGTCCTCCTTTGGCTATCCGTGTATCTGGCAACCCTATGCTTGTCTAACCCTTAGTTATTTACATGAAACCGAATCTTACATAACCTGCCTATTGATTTTGTTTTGACTGAGCACCATTGCCTAAGCTGATTCCTGTGACATCGCTTTCTTTGGGTGATGTAGAAATCTCTAGATTATGATCATGACTGGCACTATATTTTTACTCAAGTACTTAAATGTTAGGTTTCTTTTTATCAGTGATTTGAACAATGGCCACAGCATTTTTCTTATAGAACTTTGGAATTTGAGGTTTTGAGGTGGCACACTTAAGCGTACTAAAATTTACTAATGTCAGATGGTATTATCCATAATCTGAGTAGAACTTGTTGCTGTCCTTTGCGGTTACATATATGTGCCTGTTAGTAATATCTTATCTTATCTTATCTTATATGATTATTTATAAAGCGCCTCTCACAGCATAGACTATTCAGAGGCGCTCCCAGCGTGTCAGCCCCGAGGGAAAAGAAAGGTCTTTAGGCAGCGGAGAGAAGAGGGCGAGATCCCAAGTAGTATCTTGCTACGGAGAGAGGGGGCAGGTCATTCCATAGGGAAGGGCCAAGGATGGCAAAAGCACGATGCTGAGCCATCGAAGTCCTTGCGCGAGGGACAAGTAGATCAAAGCGGTCAGCAGACCGAAGAGGGCGGGAAGAGAGAGCAGATAGAGGTTTGCGCATTAGGTCACAGAGGTATTTAGGAGCTTTTCCCAGTTGAGTCCTAGAGACCAGGAGAAGAACCTTGTATTGGATGCGGGAAGCAACAGGAAGCCAGTGAAGTACATCAGTCATAAAGGTAGTTATGTGAGAGAAGCGAGGAAAATGGGCAATGAGCCTGGGATCCGCGTTCAGAACAGACTGCAGAGATCTGCTGAGAGGGAGATCTGCTGAGAGGATGAGCCTTGGACAAAGATCTGAACGTCATCTGCATAGAGGTGACCAGAGGTAAGGTGTTTAATAAATATAGAAGGAATGTCAGCTGTGTAGAGTAATTACAGAATGGGGCCAAGGACAGAACCCTGTGGGACACCATACTCAACCCTAACCCAGGCAGTTCTGGAGTCACCAAGGACAATCCTCTGAGTACGGTCAGAGAGGTAAGATTTGAACCAAAGAAGAGGGAGACCACTGAGGCCACAATATACAAGTGAACACCATATTAAAGTGCTACTTCAATGTGCCACCCTAAAGGCCTGAGGCCAAAGATCTAGGCCACTTCATGTAAATGTAATGTAAATGTGAATATCAGAAATTTCTCAGTTGCTGCGTCATTGAGACATATTTGGCATACATACCTGACTTAACAGCACTTTAGAATTTGGAAACTTAACATATAAATATTTATTTGCCCACAACTTTTGACATTCTGGTATCATCTGAATTTGTGGATTCTGTACTGCTAGATTGCTGAGGCTCATGTTAATTTTTTGGCAAAACTTTATAAATTGCCATATTAAATATCTTTATTGCTCAAAAGTTCAACATTCAAGAGCAGTAGTACAGACCACGTTAATTACATGTAAGAATTTTCATTGATGCGGGTCTCTTTGCTAAAGTATGTTTGTGTTTTCCCTTATGTGCGAGTTTGTTTTCACTTCTTTGACATTTTACTTTTCAGAGCTAAATAACTGAAAGCTCTCTGCTTTACAGCACTTTCTGCCACCGTTAGTAAGCTACACCAAAGAATGGCCAGTAAAGGATTGAGTTTGGCTGGGAAGGTCTGCCTTGTAACAGGTGCAACTCGTGGCATTGGCAAAGGCATTGCTCTGCAGCTGGGCGAGGCAGGAGCCACTGTCTATATCACAGGTAACTTTGTGCAAGACTAGATGTAGATTTATTGAACATTTAGATAGGCTTTCATTTTATGGTTATTTATTTCAACCATTACTGATTTACTGTGCAAACTGGATCAAGTTAATATATGCCAAATCCTAAGTGATATGGTCAAAGGTCAAAATGATGCAGTACACATCAACTAAAAGTATGGGCTCCCACCATATGACCATGTCCTGATTCCTATATAAAATTTAAGTTGGTGTGGAGGACTGTTGGAGTTACGCAATGTTTGAGGGTATGATGAAATTGGTATTCAGTGCTTCAAAACAGGGTGCAACTTTGAGCCCATTCAAAAAGCAGCCACTGAAATTGGCAGAGGTGCCTTAATGCATTGATGGATGGATAAAACAAGTAAATGTGAATAGGCATGTTATGAAACCTGTGAGGCTTTGTCAAACTTCTGTCTAGAACTGACAGTTTTAAAAGACTGAAGGTTTAAAGTAATTGTCAATACATGAGGCTTCAGTTTATTATTTTTTTCCATAAGTTTTGAGAGTTTTTGATGAATTGCATTCAACTTTATCTGTTCTCGTAAAAGAACATTTGTAATGCCTGTTAATGACTGCTAAGAGGTTTGTTAGAGGTTCTGTGCAAGACTAAACTAACTTTAACACATGCTTCTCGTTACTTGTAGGAACTTTGACCTAACAATTTCCAGAGTTCTTTTATTTTGGTGCTCCATTGATTTTTGAAGATAACAGTGTCATAGAACTTGCATACATTTATTTTGTTATTGTTGAACCTTCAATATTACTGTACCAAGTAATTGATATTGCTGTTTGATTAATGTTTCCTGTAATAAAAATACAACAATTGCTGGCTTATCCGCTATGGACCATCTCTCTCTCTGTCTCAGTAGACTGACCTGTCTTTTGACCTAACTGTGACTTTCAGTTAGTGCATCGGATGCATTAGACACCGGCACTACAGAGATGCTAGTTAATTATAATTAGCACTTGTAGAATTATATAATGCTGGTGTAGAATTATGTAATGCTGGTGACAGGATTGTCATTCTGTTAAGAAGCAGGGCATGTATATTACATTTCTTCCTACTTTCTGTTTTATGCTATGGTGCTCTGGCAAATATGAGCAAAATAAATCGTACAAATAAATAAAGCAGTTAAATAAAGTAAATAAAAATGAAAAGTAAATAAAGAAAGAAAATGAATGATAATCTAAGTTTTTTATGCTGGCATTAATGTTTAAACTGTCAACTGTCTTAAGATGTAACTGAAGCAGTTTGAGTGGAAGCCTGCCGAAAAGTTTTTCCATTAGGAGGCCAAGCATAAATACCTGACCCATAATTGCTTGACTTATATATATGACCCTTTAAATTTTTTTATACAGGCGCTGTGTGATGGTTGTGCTTTTTTCTCGCTTCATTCATTGTGTTGAGCTGTTCAGTTCTGTTTCTTAATAGGCAGGACACTGAAGAAAGGTCCACAAGATAAAGGCTCACTGGAGGATACAGCAGCAGAGGTACCTTTTGTTTTTGCCTAAACTGGTTACATTGTTATCAGCTTCTTGATTAGTTTAGTCATTAGAAAGTTTCAGCTTCATTGTAAACGAATGAAAGATGTGTATTCAGCTTCGGAGCAGTTGAGAATTTGGCTTTCAGTGGAAAGAAAAGTAACGAAAAATTAACTTATGTCTCAAGGAATATGAAGACTTTGGGAGAATTCACTCTCAGAGTGGTACATATTATGGTAACAATTGGTAGCATGTGCACTTGTACTTAATGCACACACAACCAGTTTCATAAGCTGTGGTATATTGCCATCATGAGAGGCAAGGACTTACAGTTCAGAGGTAGAGAGGATGAACAACAGGGGACCTGAGATGGAACCTTGTGGACACCATAGAGCAGAACAATGATGGCTGACATGAGAAAGCCGATACAAATGTGCCGAGAGATTGTAGAGAGATATGTGAACCAGTTGAGGATTGTGCCAGAGATAAGATGCCAAAGGATTGTTGCAAGACACTGTATAGAACACGGTGATCTATGCTGTCAAAAGCAGCAGGAAAGTTGAGGAGTGTTAAGGCAGTTATTTATACCTTGTTAACAAAGCAGGTTGTTTACACAGAGGTAACTGTAGAGATGAATGCGAACTACTTTCTCTATAATCTTGGATAAGAAACAAATATTAGAGATAGGCTTTTAGCTAGGCAAGAGAGTGGGATCGGTATCACTTTTCTTAAGATGAAGACATGTTACTGCCTTCTTCTGAGAAAGAAAGATTACCAGAACTTTATAAGGAAAGCTAGGATAATGGTAAAGATCTGAGGTGGAGACTTTGATGCAGTCATTTAGGCACAGAGTCAAGCTCAGTGTTGGGATGAAGATTTCATTTGTGGGTCTGCTACCTAGTCAGGAGTGACAAGTGACAGGTCAGGGGTTGTTAGTGAGGTTTTGATGAGGATAGGTATCTCAGGAAAAGGAGGCGAGTTACAATAACTTGATATATATTGGTTCCTAAATTAGTTCAACTGTAGAAAATGATCTTATTATAAGACAACTTTTGTAATAAGACGGTTCTGGCTGTCAAAAGGCAGCAATATATTAATGGGTTTACAGTATATGCAGAAACTATAATGGAAACATATTTTCCATTTGAGTAATAGTTAATTGCAGATTGCTTTTGGTAAACTAACCATGCCTGTGAGAATTCAAACTCCAGTGTTTCTGGTTCTAGTCTTATTGAACGATGTTTACAGATTGAGCAGCGAGGTGGGAAATGCATTCCTGTTGTCTGTGACCATACAAAGGATGAAGACATCCAGCGACTGTTTGATCGGGTGAAGACGGAACAGAGTGGCCAGTTGGATGTTCTAGTCAACAACGCCTATTCTGCTGTGACGGTCAGTGAAGAAACCAACTTTGCTTCCTGAGGAGAGAACATTAATCCTCTAAAATTTGTAAAACATGCATAAAGGATACACTTTTAGTGAATATAAGCATAGGATTTTATGTAAGTTTTTGTCATGTGTAGTTTGATGGTATGTTTGAAATCATAGTAAATCTCTTTGGAATATGATGTTGGGTTGATAACACTGTTGGCACGACAGTTTCTAATAACATGCCAGATGCCGAACCGGCATGTTGAGATTCCTGTCAACCAGTAGCCAGTGATATCATTTCAGTCTATTTCTACTTATCGCCACCCCATAATTGGTGTGATGAAAGAAGAGCAGTCCCGCTAGCCATGGGTATGAAATGTTAGCGACTTCATTTTCTTAGCCTCAGCTTATGAGGGCAGGTGGCCAGTCATCTCCCTTGCCATTTGATCTTCCCACTGGCAGTGTATAGGCAATGAACTCATTATAGCTGAGTTGGCTAGGGAGCACAGGTGGAGCAGAAATCTCGACCCAAATTTTTGCCCTAGTGGGGATTTGAACCTCTGACTTCTCTTTTGACAGTCCAGCATGCTAATTACTAGACTTGCACACCTCTGGAATGAACGAAACAAGCGTATCGAAAGTAACTAAAGCAAAATGGTTATGTTAATAAGATTTCAGGGATTTGTAGTGTTCAGTTCTTCCATTGGAGTGAAGTTTGATTCTTTATTGCCAGAAATTAGATGTACTTCGCAGAGTTTTGACAGCTCTGCATTAAACAAGAGTGTTGCCTTTATCCTAATTTATCTCGTTCATTTGCTAAATCTATGCTAATGCCAGTATGAAGTTTAAAAATTAAATATTAATCAAGATAATCTAAGTTATAGTAAGGAAAGGTAGGTCTAAGGTTGGACATGGTGTCATCCTTAGAGGTATTGTACTAGACTTGTAGAATACTTTAGAAGGAATGTGTGACAAAAACAATGCAAATCTAGAAATTTTTCCATTTGGATTGCTTAGTGTAACACTGGATTATCAACTTCACACTTGGAGTCGATCAGCAGGTGATAGTCTTATGTTATTAATTGCAGGCTATTGGGAAATACATGAGCGTTCCATTCTGGGAGCAGCCACTCTCAATGTGGGATGAAGTGAACTGCGTTGGGCTGAGGTATGTTACAAAGTTCATTGTGAAATCTCAAGTTCTTCAGTTGCAAGATGATGCTGCAGACCAATCATTAACGTGAAGGGAGGATTTTATGAGAGCAATCTGAAATCAGCAGTCTTATTTTATGAATTTTTATGCTTAGCCAAAACATGGAGTTTGCTTAAGAGTTTCTTTTTCAGATGTTTATATTAGATTGTCAGTTGGTGCTATATAAATATACTGATTTCAAGATATATGCATCTGAAAAACTTAATCCTTGTGTGGAACAATGTTTTCTCTATGTTTCAATTGTTTTAGGAACCATTATCTGTGCACAGTGCATGCATCTCGACTCATGGTTCCACGAAAGCAAGGCTTGATTGTAAATGTTTCGTCTGCTGGTGGCTTGCGATATCTCTTCAATGTTCCTTATGGAGTTGGGAAAGAAGCGGTACGTTTTTTAACTTGTACTTTTGTCCATTTTTTTATTAAGCTTGCACATAGTAACTTCTGCAATAAGACACATTTATAAGTTTATTTTGGACATTAAATTCATTTGTGCCGAATTTTATTTTAGCTTAAACTTATGGCATGCAGCCTGTGGTGTAATTTTTTGGCCAAGGGCACTTGGTAAATCATTATAAATTATTTATCAGTAGTAGTGAAAATTAATTTTTAGTGAAATTAGTATGTTTACAACAAATTTGAGCAAGAACTCATTGTTTCAGCATTTAAGTGCTAAATAAGTTTAGTATAGGCTATTAGGCCTATGGTTAGCTATTTTCATGAAGCAATGTATGTTAAGGGAAAGTGAAATTTTATGCCTTGAAATTAGAAGAAGGTTTAATTTATCATCCAGTGCAGTTTTTAACACAGTTTAAGAATTACCTGCAAACATGTGGAGAAATATGCTAAAATTAGCTAAAGATTTTGGGTATTTCAATTGCACAAATGTGTTTTGAAGTTTTGCCTCTACCTGTGCCCCCCAAGCAAACCAGCTAAATGACTACTTACCTGTCAGCTAACTCCTTTCCAATTGGCTTATTATAGATCTATACCAGTTCAGATCTATACCAGTACCAGAATTTTTTTTTAGCTTAAACTTATGGCATGCAGCCTGTGGTGTAATTTTTTGGCCAAGGGCACTTGGTAAATCATTATAAATTATTTATCAGTAGTAGTGAAAATTAATTTTTAGTGAAATTAGTATGTTTACAACAAATTTGAGCAAGAACTCATTGTTTCAGCATTTAAGTGCTAAATAAGTTTAGTATAGGCTATTAGGCCTATGGTTAGCTATTTTCATGAAGCAATGTATGTTAAGGGAAAGTGAAATTTTATGCCTTGAAATTAGAAGAAGGTTTAATTTATCATCCAGTGCAGTTTTTAACACAGTTTAAGAATTACCTGCAAAGATTTTGGGTATTTCAATTGCACAAATGTGTTTTGAAGTTTTGCCTCTACCTGTCCCCCCCCCCCAAGCAAACCAGCTAAATGACTACTTACCTGTCAGCTAACTCCTTTCCAATTGGCTTATTATAGATCTATACCAGTTCACTGAATATGCAATGGATGCTGTTAATGATCATTTAACCTGTTCTATGGAACATAAAGGGACAGTTGCTGCTTTCATTCGTGAGCTGTCAGCTGCCCTTTATATTGTTACTGATGACTTACTTCTTCACTGTCATTACACACTCATTTGGGCCTTTGGGTGCTGCTCTCTGCTGTTCACGTCCTCTCTGTGTCCGTGCACTTGATCTATTGTATTTAAAAGGATGGCACCAGTTGCTTTGGGCTGTGGCATGCCACTGTGCTGTAAACTTGGTCCTGTCTTTTAACCCCTTACGCCTCACAACTTGGTGCATGATTTGCTGGCCTATCACTAAACTGCTATTCTACAGACACTTGAACTTATGATTTCTTATATCTACTTCTCTCCAACTACTCCCATCTGTTTGGGGGACATTTAGGCTTAAATGGCATTCAGTAAGCTGTCTTTTGAACCCATGCAAACATGAATTCCTTCTTTTAGACTTCGACCTGCTGCACTTCCCTAAGTTCAGCTGACTTGCATTCATCCACACAGGCGAATCAGTTGTCGCTAATACTGGGTCATCACATGACATGGGCATCATCATTCAAGCCTGTCTTTCTCTGAGCGTATTCGGGCCTTTGAAAGTTGTTTAACTTTCAAATGTGAGATATTCACAGAATTAGACCTCATCAGCCACAGAATGGCTTGGTTTATTAGTTATTGCCCTAGTTTCTAGTCGTCTTGATTACTCTAAGTCGCTTCTAACTAGTGAACTTATCTTTGACCTGACTCACCCTCTCAGACTCCAAAGTAGTGCTCTCACTTATCAGAAGCTTTTACTGATACACTGAACTGAAACAGCACGGCTTTATGGGCCTTTTCAGTTGCTGGCCCAAGAGACTTGTGACCAGTGCCCTTGTGAGTTTCTAGAAGTAAGTCATTTTTATATTGACAGAGCATCAACACCATAATATCACAATAACAGCAGTGAGTACAAACTCAAAATCTTTCAGTAAATGATGCAAGAGTCAAAAAGTCAATCCAAAAGGGTCGTATTGACCCTCTGAGGCTGGATTGCTCTTTTCTGGATAACATTTGGCAGTGGTAACAGTGCAGAAATGAAATGTACTGAAAGATTGCATAGTACAAAACTGTAACAGATTCTAAACAGATTTATGCTAAAAGTCAAATATAAACATGTATGATACACACTTATTATATTTGCTCTACAAGTTCTGTTGTTTCTTTCTGGTCAGAGCTGAAGTCTCGTCTTGTTTGGACTGCTTTTCCTCCGTAGCCTGTCTGCCTTTCTGTGGAGCCTTTGAATCTATTGTTCCTGTCCTGTGATTTTGTGATTGCAGAATAGAGATTCACTTTGAAGCAAACGTTGATGATGTCTAGTGCATTATGATAACGACGCCATACGCCATAGCACATTGGATAACATCTGGCGTAGAGTGCGAGAGGTACAGAGATCGAGTCCCATAGGCGGACATGCTTTGTAGGCTGCAATTTGCGCCATGTATTGCAGGCTGTCTGTTCTGTTAGTAGTTAAGGTTTATCGCATAACATGTACATGTACAGCGCAGTGCGTTTGCAGGCGCTTAATTAAAGAATAAATATTATATTATTATTATTATTACTAATTAGCAGATTTGATTAGTGTCCGACGCATCTGATGAGTATGTGTGTTTTTTCTAGTGTGACAGGATGGCTGCAGACTGTGCAATTGAACTAAGGAAACACAATGTTGCTGTCGTCAGCCTATGGCCTAATCTAGTTCGTACTGAGCTGGTAACTGAAATGTTCGAAAAGACTGCTCCTTCAGCTTCAGGGCGAAAAACTGATTTTAATGTGAGTTTCTTTAGCGCTTGGTCATCTTGTTTGCCGTTAATTGAAATCGATCTCCAATCGCCTGTAATATTGTACTAAATAAACTTGCTCATGCATAAATTTGAATGAAGGGCTTCTGGGACATTTAATTATGCATGTACCACAGTAGACATTTATATACTGCCTTTTCAGATAACTCAGAGATGCTCTTGACCTGACAATGTAAGACCACACCATCCAAAAGATTGTGAAATGGAGACACAGAAAGGAGATTGCATGACAATCCATTCCGGATTGGGGGCCAATTAATGTGATACTGTCATGTTACATTGTGGAAGTACAGGATGGGGGCATCAATCGGAGTACCCTATGTTGCAGAACGAACAGGTGACACTGAAAAACAGTTCCCTAAGAGATAAAATGGAGTACACCCTGCCAGACAGCTACACATCAGCATTCTTCTTCAGTGTTCGAAGAATGGCACCATTTCATTCATTTCAGTGAAATGGTGCCATTCTTCTCTTTTTTGTGTTTTTTCCATAACTTCTTTATTTCCTCGTCTGTTTCCTTTACCCATCCTCCAATCCAACATTATATTGTTTTGGTCTTTTTGGTGGTTTCTTCTCTTCAGTTCTTCCTTCCAGCACTATCCTCAGGAACAAATATCCACTTAGTATGTGGCCAGTCCAATTCATTTGTCTCCTCTTTATTGTGTTGACCATATGCCTCTCCTTCTGCACCAGTTGCCACACCTCCTCGTTTGTTCTATAGTCCCTCCAGCTGATCTTGGCGAGTCTTCTCCATAACCACATTTCAAATGCCTCGATCTTTTCAAATAGTCCGTGTCTCTGATCCATATAGTGTCATGCTCCATATGAGATACCATTAGTTTCTTTAGATCGAGATTCAGCAGCCTTCCTCGCAAAAGCTCTCCTATCTTCCAGAATGCTTCCTTAAACTGAACTGAAAACTCCATGTGGAGTTAGTCTTAAACTGACTGCATCCAGTGGCGGATCTACTTTGAAACTAATGAAGCTGAAGCTTCATAGCCCCAGCCCCCAGAAGCGACTCAGATTGTAGACTGTAGTGCACAGTTTGTGTGTTTGTGAAGGGACCCCCATAACAGTATAACAGTTCAAGCTTCAGGGCCAAAAAATATGTCCGCCTCTGTGCTCCTCTGAGAATGTGCGAATACATACTGTATTCGTACATGCTCGGAGGAGCTCAGTTCCTGGTATAGTGCATCCAGGTGATGCATAGAAGTAGAGAAAGAGATATTTGTAAATTGAAGCCACAAGTTATTTAATGTCCTGCCGAAGGTATGTGTATGCGTCTGATGTTCTGATTTTACGAAAATGTGCCATTATTGCATCACTATATCTTCTTGAAAGGTACTTGTAGTTAAGAAAATATAATAGAAGTTAGTCTAAGAGTTCTATATTTCTTGGTGTCACCTATTAGTATACTGACTTCTGCAATCTGGAAGTAAACCAATGCCATGTACTTGTGACTGGGAAATCTCAGATTAAGTTCTGGGATTTTGGAACCAACATTGACTGTCAGCAGAGGGGCCTGTGTTGGTTGGCAGGCTCCGCCTAGTCATGATCGTATTTGGATTTTATGATCAGCGTAGTTCCAAGGCACATGATCGACTTTGGAATTTGGTTTTTATCTTTCAATCTGGAAGAAAACAATGTTTCACAGGCAGCTCCTTACCCAGCCACCCAGCCACCCGTCCAAAGACGGGTGAAAATTATTTTGGACGGGCATAAAGTGTGCATGACTCTCCTCCAGCACCATCCAGTTTCTTCTCTAGAGTCACTGTGAGCATTCAGATGACAGTTCTGTAAGGAGCAGGAGTTGATATTAGGCTCTGTAAACAGAATGGGGCACTGCAGTCGGACTCGTGCGGCAGCGGGACTTCGGGCAGTCGCGACTTCATACGTTCACGGCGTTGAGCGGTCACCACTTTGAATGCTTTTGGATGGGCAACTCTGTATTTGTGGCTAAGAGCCTGTTCACAGGTTTTTCACTATGCTCTGTTTTTGAAACAATTATGAACCTAGAACTGGAAATGTGGTGTTAAACATTAATTGTGCATGGATGGATTTTTATTGGGGATAGTGTCTGTATGCATGCCTAGCATGTGCTGGTCTATTTGCATCTCTGAGCTAACCATCTGAGTCATGCTGTACATAGGTGCATTATTTCAGCTTTGTTGAGTTGTGCTTCATCACACAACCTTGCCTTGCATCTGTAGATAGGCTGTTTTCATGAATAAACTTCATTTAGCTGTTTGTAATTTATCTTACATTGTCTGTGGAATTTTTTAGTTGGTAGCTTATTTTCAGTGAAGCTGATAATATTGTATCATCATGCTTGTAGACAATTGTTGCTAAAAGCTTTAACAAGGGAGCTGAGAGCCTTGAGTATGCCGGAAAGGCGGTTGTGCACTTGGCTTCAGGTAAGGGTATCACACTTTGCAGTATAAATGTCACAGACAGCGACTGGTATTTATAGCAGTAAATAAAAACCTCAGTGAAGGTAAGGGAAAGGTACACGTTGGTTTATGTGCCTATATAGAAACACCTCCGGATGTAATTGTAATTGTGATCGAACATTTATAAAAGTGCCACTCAGCGATTCAGGTATGCTCTCGACCCAAGTCAGCGCTATCGCTAACGAATAAAACGGACTTCAGACATTTCCGGAACAGGGGAAGAGAAAAGCTGAGTAGTTCAAGCCACAATTCCTGTGGAAGACGGTTCCAACTAGAGGGGCCAACATAAGCAAACTTCTAGATTGAGCAGTAGCCCTGCACATGTGGGGAACAACCAGAAGGCCTCTGGTTGCCGAGCAGAAAGTGGAGCATCCAGGGAGTGAAGAGACCGTGGTACAGAAGGTCTTGAGATATGAAGGAGTTCTCCCAACCAAACAGTTGTGCATAACTGTCTTTCCTGGACGAGGTCTCGCATTCCTGTTAATAGTTCAGCTTAACAGTTGCTATCTGATGTCATTGGTCACATAAAGCAACGGCAATATTTTTCGGACACATCTTCATCCAGACACTCTGTAGCATCAGGCCAACCTTTTCCAGTGCAAGAACATAAACAGAATGACATGAAAATACTTCAGAGAGGTGCAAACCATAGGCGAGGATGATGATGACGATGATGATTTGGACGCATTGTTAAACTTATGGACAAAGTCACACTGGGACTTGATTGCCACCTATTACTAGAAAACTAAGGATTTGGTGAGGCAAAGGAATCTGGTGGTGGGATAGGTATTTTGAAGCAGTTGTCTCCCTTTACCATCAGCCAAGGGTGTGTCATTTCTTAAGTGTATCCCTGATTTTTGAAGGCTTTAGTTGGCTGTTGTCGTTCGTCAGCTTAGCAAGGAACAGGAACTCTGAAGCTGTCAACAGTCAGTTGTGAATTAGACTCCACTGGTTTGGTTCTACGTTTGCAACAGACTTTTCATGCATTTTGAGCTTCATGCATTGGACTTATTCAGTCTTATCGAACTGTTACATACTTTACGCTGGGTAGGAGCATTTTTCTTAGATGGCATTGTGTAAATGTCCAGATAACAGTGCAGTAGTAGAAAAGAGCTATTGTGACATTAGCATATCATGTATGTCTTTTGTATTGTGTATTCATATATTTATTTAATTATGCATTTATATATTGTAGATTCAAGGGTTATGTCAAAGAGTGGTCACGTTCTTATTACAGAGGATCTTGGATCAGAATATGGCTTTGTTGATGTTGATGGTTAGTATGTAAAAATATTAACTTGTGCTTTATAAATCTTAACATAATAATAATTATAATGCTCACATGCATCCAAACACAGAATTCTGTACAATAAAGTTTCCTATACTTGGATCATAGTGCACACTATTTCTGAATTTGAACTTTGAGGTTTGTGTTTTCAGGCACAACACCGGACAACATGAGATCCATTTCATATCTGTTGGCAATGAAGAACTTCTGGCTTGCTTCATATATTCCTAGTTGGGTGAAGATGCCACGCTGGATGCTGCATATGGCGGGAAATAAGCTCTGAAAGTTTTCATTGTCTTAGTCTAAAACCGAAGTCTATTGCAGAGAGGAAGAACTGATGATAGTAGTTTCCTATGATTATAGTCAAACTGTTAAACTTTATTTATCCCGAGTAACATCTGATTAAAGATAATTATTCAAATGTAGGCTAATACTTACTGTGCACCTTCGCTCAAGTTGCATGATAAGACTTTTGCCGAGGCCTTGATGAAAATGAGGCCCTGATTGGCTATAGTAGACATGTATTGGCCAATGAAAGCATTTCTATGACAAGTCTTTCATGCCAAATTTAGAGGCTTTTATTTAGTTTTATTGCAGTTATAATTGTTTGGTATAGTAGACTCGCTTTATTTTTCATTCAGATTCATTCATTCAGAGAATTTGTATAGCTCCCTTCATTCTGTGAGACTCTGTTTGGGTAATAATATTAGGCTTTTATTTTGCAACAAGCTTCAATGTTTTTTGACGATAGAAATGGGATTTTGAGGAGGTAGACTGAAAGATTTCAGTTTAAGGTTAGTACCGTTGAAAGTAACCATATGAATATTTACTGTTTGTAGCAATGATTCGATATTTCTATTTACCGTATATATCTTGTGCTTTCTATTGTAATTGTTTAATTCTTACAAGTGGCAATGTGCAGCTAATCTGTGCTTTGCGTAGAGAAGGCTATGCAGCAGTTGGATTTACTGCAATTTTTGCACTGCTATCAAGATATATTTGACTCCAGAATCACTCCTATAAAGATTGTTCTGAGAGATGAATGCTTTACAATATCTTATTATAAATCTTTCAAGTTGATCAGTTAAGCAACGTAATGCTGAATGCTGCTATATTCTGTTAGTGGCTGTGTTTATCAAGCCAGTTAAGATGTCTAACATTTAATGCTGTTATGGGTAAATGTATATTCTGGTAGTAGATATGAGTGTATATTATTACCATTGTGTTTTCACGAATGCCTTTGTGTTTAAAAAATTTTAAATTTAATTAATATTTTCAAGAAGTGAGAATTCAAGTACTTTTATCGTGGATGGAAAAACATAGGCATAAATTATTTTGTTAAAATACAACTTTGGTTGCTTAGAGCTGAATGCTTGTCTGTTGGAACATGCTACAGTTAGAATCAGTTGTAGGCCAATTGTTCTTAAACTTTGTGATGCTGTTGACCGGTGATTGTGTTACCAGCCTTACCAGGGACTGGTGCTTTTCAAAATCCTGCAGTTAACATACATATGACATGTCATAGGAAAATTTAGATTTCATAATAAATAGTCACTGCTTATTAAACCTATACTTTGGTTACGGTTGCTTGTTTAATACTGTGTTTAACTTTGGTTACTGTTGCTTGTTTAATACTGTGTTTAACAATGTGCATGTCGTGTTCTCTTTTTTTATTTTACATTGTATACAACATAATGTTTTATTTGAGTATGGTAAAAATTATGATTTCGCTTATCATTCCGTGGCCTGTTAACCAATCACTCGCAGACCGGTACCGAGCTGCAGATCACAGTTTGAGTAGCACTGTTGTAGGCAACAATAACTGCTGCTTTGGTACTAGACATTTGCTAACAATTAGCCTTTTGGCCACAGCGATGTCTTTTGATCAGAAGCTACAAACGAAATATCAGATTTTTACATGTGTGGTGGACTTGTTCTAGACAAAACTTTGTGGGACAGAGCAGGGGCGTAACTTTAGCGTGAAAAGTGGGGGGTACCAATACCTTGGTCTAAAAAGTGGGGGGTACCAATTTCTTTTCCACTTTTGTTTTTCGCATGATAACCAGTTTGAACATATTCCCTGCAGTATTCTCATTAATTTTGGCTCTGGATTTACCTGTGTATCTAAGCACTTTCATACTTTTGGCGGAGATTGCGTTCTCTGGGAAGGCACAATAATAAAATATTGATTGGCATTGTTTAAAAAGTGGGGGGTACAGTACCCCCCAGTCCAAAAAGTGGGGGGTACGGGTACCCCTCGTACCCCCCACAAATTACGCCTATGGGACAGGGTGTTCCAAGTTCCAACTAAGGGTGTAACTTTGCCCCTAATAAAGCAGTGGTGACCAATCCCTTCACCCTTCCCTCTCCCCCTCCCCCCTCCCTCCCCTCCCTCTCTGAACAAATTCAGTATGCAGTTCAGTCAGTTTTCTGAGCTGTTTTCTGTGACAAGCATATAATATATGGAGTCCGTATATCGACTAGGCCTACTTGTGATCCCTGGGTAATACGAACAGACGTCGACTTATCGATTATTTCTTGGTCCAGTTTAATCCTTTTTATCTGAGCTCTTGTTGCCTTCACCTTGTTACAGTGACCCGCTGTATCTTACCTTTATACCATTCCACCATCTGAATTTTTGCAAGGAACAATGGTGGCGTATCCTTTCCCGCTGCAAACATGACCATAAACATTTGATGGGACCAATATGTGCCCTATGAAAGGTACTATATGAGAATATGAGCATGATAGTAAGTAGGGCAATCGTAATCCAGAGTCAGTCTGTCTTGTGACCTATAGCAACACGGTGGGCCCATAACCTGAAATCGGATCCATTGAGCTTGTTTCCATTGCAGCCTGTGAACGTTACAGCCCCAGAACCAGTCTGTGATTTTGGGGGCTGTAAATTGGGAGTGCAGTGATTAGACTCCGGGTACCCTCTCGACCTACAATTAATATGGATTTCGTAATTCACCCAGCACAAGAATATATATACATGTATAGTGGCATATCATGTCCTAAGGGATAAGGTATTCGCTAGGTGGTGACGTGTCCTGTCACATTCCGTACGATACCGAGTAGGTCCGAAGTGGACCGAAAGTTGGAAAAACTTCTAGAACCGTCTGGACAGCTTCTTCGGGTGACCACTCCTTCATGGAGGGATAGTAGGCCCTATATAAGAAGAGTAAAAGGGGCGGATAACGTTGTTGTCTGGGAAGAGTTGCTGAAGTTAGTTGTTTTACAAAGAGTTGTGAACATAGGCCTATTTTGTAAGAATTTGAAAGAGACAGTTATATCGTTTTAACAATTAAACGAAGTGTTGCGTGTGGTGAACAGTGATGGGCAATAGTTAACTAAAAAGTTGCTAACTTTTAGTTTAACTAAAATTTCTTAGTTAAGGAAGAAGTTTAACTAAGAAAAAATAGTTTAGTTAAAACCATAGTTTAACTAAAAAATTTTAGTTGCTAACTAAAAAGTTTAACTAAAAAAATCAGCAATATGCAACTATTTTTCCACAGCGAACATTGAACATTGTCAGCAAAAAAACATTTTAATACTGCATGGTTTTAGCATTAACAGCCTGCATTTTCAAATTCATACACTACTTACAGTACACATGTAACTGTATGCCAGAACAGTACACATTGCATAGTTTGAAGGCGAAATTGTCATTGACGCTTTGCATTATTACAGTTCACTTAACCTCTGTTATTGTGAAAATGTTTGTCATAAAAAGTTGGAAAAAAGTTGGAAAAAGTTTAACTACTTTTTTTTAGTTTAGTTAACTAATTTCCAAAATCAGTTGCCAACTTTAGTTTAACTATTTATTTTTAGTTGGAAAATAGTTTTAGTTTAACTAAAAAAAAATAGTTTAGTGCCCATCACTGGTGGTGAACCTGGGTCCGAGACATTTTACGAGTCCGCGTAGCTAACATGCAACAGATGGAGACTCGCCGGCAGTGGCGGCGATCTTGTTTGACAAGTGAGGGGTCCATTTTTGAATTGATATGGTCAAAAAAAGTTTTGAACTGATCTGGTCAAAAAAGAGGTAAACAAATTTATCGCCGTGAACTGATCTGGTCAAAAAAGAGGTAAACAAATTTATCGCCGTGAATTGATCTGGTCAAAAAAAGGTAAACATTTTATGACCTTTTTGGGGGTTTCGGTACTTGTCGGTTTCACGACCCCCAAATTTTAATCGTTCATCCCGCTTTTAGTTTAACATTTTAATCATTCATCACGTTCCTAGTTTCATTAACATTTTAATCATTCATCCCGCTTGCAGTTTAATTTACATTTTAATCGTTCGTTCCGCTTCCATTTTAATTTACATTTTAATCGTCATCCCGTATCTAGTTTAATTTACATTTTAATCGTTCATCCCGCTTCCAGTTTAATTAACATTTTAATCGTTCATCCCGCTTCTGGTTTAATTAGGCCTAACATTTTAATCGTTCATCCCGCTGCTAGTTTAATAACGTGAAATATAAAGTTAATTTCATGTTGTGGTGTTTTCTTTCGGTGTGTTTGGGGGTCGTGAAACCGACAAGTACCGGGGTTTCTTCAAAAAGTGGGGGTCCGATGCATGGCGTGTTCCCCCACTGTTAAAGGTGGGGGGCTTGTCCCCCTCGACCCCCCATGATCGCCGCCCATGCTCGCCGGTCTCTGTCAGAGAACGCCGAGAATGACGTTCATCCAGTTCGTCAGAGGACGCTGTCCGAGAGGTCCTAGTCCCAGTTTTGGAGAGAAGAAGTCGAAGGAACAAGTGATTCGCAGATGACGACAAATCTGCAAGTGTCGAGTTCGCTCCGGAATTGGCGAAGCGGGGAGGTCGAGGAAGACTTAGACGGTCGTCTGGTTCCTGCTGAGGCTACTTCGTTGTCGCTCGTAGGCCACCTGGTCTGCATGCAGCTGTCAACTTGCCGTCGTCTTCTACGTCCGTTATGCCTGTGTAGTCACATCAATTGCATAGGACGTGGTCGGGCTGCATGTCGATACCAGTATGCGAGGATTCGAGGTGTGGCGGATGGTTCGTTTCGTCGTCCGAACACGGAGTCACTCGTGCTGACCGCGGCTCCAGGTTTTCCGGCGCCTTTCTCTGCGTGTCCGACAAGTGAGGCGTTTCGGAGGTGGTTTTGTGGTCGACCTGGAAGAGGAATTCCTCCTTGCAACGACGTCGGACGCTCTTCGCGGCGAGAACGGGTTGGTGCAAAGGAGGAGGTCGAGGAAAACGTTGCGAGTCGTCGACAACGGCAGTGGGGGATGAGCATGAGAAATGTACTTGTTACAGTTGTTTTGCCCTTTTTTTTTATTCGCGTTGCAAATGCTGCACTGAGCGTATACTATAGGGGTGCAATTAGGGTGTGGTTTATTTATGGGATTATTGTGAATGTCAGGAATTTGGATTAGTAAAAGAACTGTTGAACTAAAGAAGTTCTGTGAACTTGCTGTTATTCTTTAAATTGATGACAGGTTACATTCTTAGTTTTGGTCACGCTATTTGGAGTATGATCTCCGTTGCCGTTATTGTAAAGTAGGCAGTCTTGTTGTCAAGACCTTAAACCTCAAGACCAAGACCAAGACTTTGAACCTCAAGACCAAGACCAAGACTTTGAACCTGAGCAAGACCAAGACCAAGACTTTGATACTCAAGACCGAGACCGAGACCAAGACCCAAAAAATCACAATCATATCCAGACTTCTATTCCTTGCTAAAAAAATGTCAAGTCGGACTACTCGTTATTTTAATGAAAACACGAGTCTTATGTTATTCAAGGAAAACAACTCTAAATACAGACTGCAGAGAAATCCGAAATCGTATTTACAAAAGTCCTTCATGCGAAATATTATTCCAAATGCCTGTTGCATTTTATAAAAACTAATTCCAAATGCCTGTTGCATTTTATAAAAACCAATTTGCTCAGAATTTTCTGACCAAAAATTTTTACCTTGTGGGGCCTCATAAAAATTCTGCCATGTGAAAAAATGCGGTCTACAGGTGCTGAAATCGGTGGCACTCACAGCAGCTTTTCAAGCACCGGATGTAAATGTGGAAATCGTGAGTCTGTTTTGAAATCGTTCCATGGTAAATAATCGGAAGTCAAAATAATTGTCCAAAGCAACAGTAAATACTAAAGAAATAATTGTATTAGTAATTATTGGATAAATTTCTAAAATTTTTGCATTTTGTTAAATGACTGTTCATAGGGCCTACTGACAAAAGTCTTGGTCTTGATCTTGCAAAACCAAGACCAAGACTTTGAACCTCAAGACCAAGACCAAAACCAAGACCAAGACTTTGAACTTCAAGACCAGGACCAAGACTTTTGGTCTCAAGACCAAGACCAAGACTTTTAAAAACGAACTCGAGTGCACTCGAGACCAGGACCTTGGTTTCGAGGACAACAAGATTGAAAGTAGGTGCCAGTAGGCCTATGGTTGCATTTATGTATAGCTGCTTGTTTTAAATAGGATTGGTAGGTGTAAGTTTCATGGGCGGCGATCCGGGGGGTCGAGGGGCATGACCCCCACCTTTTTAGAGTGGGGGGACACACCATACATTTGCCCCCTCCCTTCAAATTTTGAAGAAACACCAAAAAGGGTCATCAAATTTTATCGCGCGTGAGCGCGAAACAAATTTTGTAGAATGAACTTTGACCTCTTTTTGACCAGTTCAGGTCAAAACTCTTTTTGACCAGATCATTTCTAAAGTGTCCCCCCACTTGTCAAACAAGATCGCCGCCACTGGTAAGTTTATAGGCCTACGATTAGTTAGGTGTACTGTAAATTGTGCTTACGGTGTGATTAGGTGTGACTAGGCTACCACTAGAAGAATATAGTGTAGGCCTATGTAAGTTAGGCCTAATGATTGGATGTAAAAGGAGCGAGGATGCTCTGTATATGCTAGAATTAGATCGTTTCTGTGTTAGGCCTAGTGTCCAGTCTCGTCAGTTATTTCGCATCTCCTATAGGCCTATATTATGGATGTCATTTCTAATGTTTTTTAAACCAGACGCATTAAATCTTTTTTAAGACTTGCCGGTTTTCTTGTTCTTCCTGTTTGACGTGTGTGCGCTGTATCGAGCATTTGAAAAGTAAAATTCGCATGTAGGCCTATATTGCATATTATAGCTGAATAAATGTTGTTTTCTATATATTAAACCTGGGCCAAGAGTCTTAGCGGTTTTTCTCTAGGCGTACGTCCCACATCTCTCCAGACTCCAAAGTATATAGACGAACATGCAACATATACGTCCAACATACGGTGTTTAAGGATGGGAGTCTAGGAGGAATAGGATTTCATAAGTAATTATAATTGTCGTCATATCCATGGAAGCTCTAGTCTACACTATTGTTGTTTAAGGGTGATTTTATAGGTGATTTAGTTGTTAAGGATTGTTTTATAAATGATTTAGTTGTTAAGAGTGGTTTTATAGGTGATTTAGTTGTTGAGGGTTGCTTTATAGGTGATTTAGTTCTGAAGGAAGGTTTATAGGTGATTTAGTTTAAGGGTGGTTTAAAGGTGATTTAGTTTGATGGGTTGACTGGCGTCGTGCTTCTTTAACAATGGAGCGCCGACGAGCTATTTTTATTATGAAGGTAAATGACAATCCTTGCTGTACGTTGGGTGATTTAAGTATGGACAGTCGAGTCATGGTCTGATGTATGGAATTAGTGCTATGGACTAATGTATATACATATATATATATATATATATATATATATATATATATATATATATTTATATATAGAGAGAGAGAGAGAGAGAGAGAGAGAGAGAGAGAGAGAGAGAGAGAGAGAGAGAGAGAGAGAGAGAGAGAGAGAGAGAGAGAGAGAGAGAGAGAGAGAGAGAGAGACACACACACACACACACACACACACAGATAGACAGACATACATACATACAAACATACATAAACAGAGAGGCTGCCAGACACCAGCCTATTCACCAGCGCTTAGTCATGTCAGAGAAGTTTCCTCAGTGCTACCACGTGAAAAAAATCGGCTTGCCAGAAGCCCAGAGACAGACAGACAGACAGACAGACAGACAGACAGACAGACAGAGACAGAGGATAACTTAATGTATTGAACTAAATAAAACTCTGAGTTAAGGATGGTTGGTATTAGGTTTGAGATGGTTGCGTGGCTTTCAATTTGAGAGCGTGGTTACGACGCTTATGAGTAATTATTGGCTGAGAAAGACAGACAGACAGACAAACAGACAGACAGACACAGACACAGACAGACAGAGACAGAGAGAAGAGACAGAGACAGACAGACAGACAGACAGAGACAGACAGACAGAGACAGACAGGGACAGACACAGAGACAGAGACACAGACAGACAGACAGATACAGAGTTTGGCGTTGCCGTTAATGTTCGTGTCGTTTTGATTCTTTATGTGCCAGTTAATAATAGAAAGTCCTGTAATTTTCTTGTGGAGTGTCTGCCATTCTTTTGGCTTAAAAGTAATCAGTCATGAAGCAAGAACGGGAAAGACTGGTGACATGGTCGCAGGAGAAGGCGAGGCTCTGGTTGAAATTCACACACAAGTTGCAGACAGTGGAATTAATAGCGAAGGTGTGTAATGCGTAGGTTATGGATGCAGAGTCCAGGTTGAGGGAAAGAAAGGGATCAGGAACTAGAAGATCGGGGATTCTATAGGCTAAGTATGAATTCGGTTTTCAAGTATACAGAAGATTAGATGTCATCCAGGAGGAGAGTTGGGTAGATGCACCAAGAGCATGATCATTAGAGTCGGTGAAAGAGTTAAGAGAAATTTCCCACAGGTACAGGGACCAACCAATGGACTTCCGTCCAGAGTAATAGCCCACACTGTGTTCATATTTCTTAGACAGTTTAGCATCTAGGACGAGGAACGACAACCTAAGATGTAGTATGCCGCCAAGGACGCACGGTCGTCTCACCGTCCGTTTGTTCCCCGCAGATGGAAGAAGACCTGTGTCGGATATCTCTCGAAGCAAGAGACCTATATGCAGGGCAGCCATCTATTGACGGTAGGACAGTTGAACGTAGAATCTCAACGGGATCGACGGACACTTCTGACACTTCTCTCACTGATTCAGAGATTTTCCGTTGAAGACGACGTATACCGTACGCTCAAAGGTCCAAAACTAGATTCGGTCCCGGTAGAAGTCTATGCATACAAGAATTAGGCACTATAGGGCCTATATATCGAGTAAATTCTGTTGGAGATAAACTATTGCGGACAAATTAATTCGATAGACAACTTGGTCGCGGAAGTGTGCAGTATATAATAATAGTAGTTAGTAACTATACTAACTAGTAGTAGTAGTACTACTATTACTACTACTACTACTACTACTACTACTACTACTACTACTACTACTACTACTACTACTACTACTACTACTACTACTACTAGTAGTAGTAGTAGTAGTAGTAGTAGTAGTAGTAGTAGTAGTAGTAGTAGTAGTAGTAGTAGTAGTAGTAGTAGTAGTAGTAGTAGTAGTAGTAGTAGTAGTAGTAGTAGTAGTAGTAGTAGTAGTAGTAGTAGTAGTAGTAGTAGTAGTAGTAGTAGTAGTAGTAGTAGTAGTAGTAGTAGTAGGCCAAATAACTATGCATTTTCGATTTTGTGTAGGCCTTTAGACTTGTACCCAAGTTATGGATTAGCTACAATTTGTGAGCTCATTCTCAATGTTTTCAGAGGCCCAGAAATTACGCTGTGGCAGCCATGCACAACCCTTGCCAATATGCTATACAGATCGTATAGGCCTATATTATGCAAATTTATATGAGCCACTGTATAAGCTAGCTGAATAGGCCTGCAACAAATGCCCATCCACGTGACAATTTCGCCACCGAGTTTGATATCAACTGTAGGCCTATAAACTTGGCAGGCTGTAGAAAGGCGACAATGCATCAGGTGAGAAGAATTTACTAAGGGTCTACATATTGTAATCGTAACGTAAGCCTAATCTCGAGGTTTCTACAGCGTCCAAAAAAATGAAGTAGCAGGAACCAGCTTATTCAAAGGGGCTTAGTCAACATACGATCTTCGGCCCGCGGCCTTATAGCTGTTCCTCGTGTGTGCTCTTCCACGACACAATCCAGGAGCTTCGCCTGCTTGGAACTGTCTCCCCTTATTACTGTTATGCACATAACAGTCTCCCCTTATATCTCCGCCAAGAGTTTCTTACCCTCTCTCCTCTCCAGTTCCGTAGACGCCTGAAAACCTTCCTTTCTGCCGGTGCTGGCATTGATGCGGGTTGAGAGCGCTGCTGATCTGAATGGCGCTATATGAGTGTTCGGTTACAATTACAATTATACCTAAATTTGCGTCGTTTTATTGCATAGTTATTGGATATTCGGTTGTTAATCGCTTCCCTCCGTCGGAACCGATAACTGAACTATTCAAAGGGGTCGACGCCGCTTAAGTGCACAGCCTCGGCATTGTCTTGAACCTACTGTATGCACGCACTTAACCAAGTTATGGACATAAGAGAAGTTCACATGTAGGCCTACGATTAAACTTGGCTAAATGTAGGGGCCTTCTGGTATTTTTAATAACAGAGATGGAGCCTACTTACTAACCGACTTCCTCCTTCTGTCCGCACCACCATTCTCTCTGGTAGCGTTGCTTCTTCTTTTTCTCACCTTAAATCCTGCTTTTTCTCTCGGGGTCTCGCGCACTGGGAGCGCCTCTGAATGGTCTATACCGCAAGAGGCGCTTTATAAATGCCCATATACAATACAATACAATACAATACAATACAATACAATACAATACAATACAATACAATACAATACAATACTGCGTTCAGTAACCATTCAGTGAAAACTGACTCTTTACACTGAATTCCAATGCAACTGACGATTGACTATTCTCATTTTCCTCTGCATTTAAGCACCTCTGTTCGCTCCGTTAACGTCAGTCTTACATACACGCCCAGCCATTCAACGTTTCAACGACGTAAGTGGCTGGCAAGCAAGCTACAGTAACATTGTGCGCACTCCAAGATGTCGACCGGGAACAATGTTACCAGCCGGAGTTGTTTGCTGTCCACGGGCGAACTGCCATATTTTTCTAAGCTGCCTATGCAATTAGGCGGCGTTGATATAGTATTACGCAGAGCAATTCATAACGGGCCTTTAGTCGGTTATGCACATAACCGAATTATGCACAAACGCGATATGCACATACCCGGATTTCCCTTCCATTGAAGAACCCTATATTGAAACGGGACGGGCCACTTCTGAGCACATAAGCAAATTATGCACTTATCAGTTATGCACTTAAGTGGCGTCGACTGTATAGGCTACCTATTTAAATCGATTCAGGTTGTTTTCAAACGAGGGCCTATTTGTATAATGGCGAATGTACTGTATATATATACAGTATATATATATACAGTATATATACAGTATATATATACAGTATATATATAAACAGTATATATACAGTATATATATACAGTCTATATACAGTATATATATACACGGTTTACTGGAATTTTACGAACTGAACTTCCTTCATATATATATATATATATATACTTCCTTCATATATATATATATATATATATATATAATTTATATCTGTCTTTTATGGACACGGCTTACTGGAATTTTACGAACTGAACTTCTTTACGAACTGAACTTCCTATGTATGTATATATATATATATGTATGTATATATATATGTATGTATATATATATGTATGTGTATATATATATATATACATAGGAAGTTCAGTTCGTAAAGAAGTTCAGTTCGTAAAATTCCAGTAAGCCGTGTCCATAAAAGACAGATATAAATTACAAATGCCATGAAGCGGGGCTAGATCCAGCGCCGTTCACGGTGTGTATATTTTAAATAGCTATAGCCATAGTGTTGATTTTATCTATGACGCTAGAGATTCGATATCTGCCTGCAAGCATAACATCTTGTATCGCACTGTATCGAGATATATATTATGCCATCGAAAGGTGAGAACTGTTCGAAATAATTTCTGCCGACGTCAACGGCTATTGTCCCTTAAGATGTCGTTAAAACAACTCTGGATTTACCCATCTGAATCGCACAGTAAGTAGCAAAGACAGAATTCATGCAGTAGTCACCTACGTCACTGACATTTGCTCACGTGTAGGATTTTTAATTTCTGTTCGCAAAGGCTAGGAAGCAAAAACTAGGAAGTAGTTGCTTAGATATAGTAAAAGGCCTTATGTCATGAACTAGCAAGCGATTTTAACATTCGGAGTTGCATACAGTCTACGATTGCAGCTTTTACCCTGCAGTTCCAAGTCAAGTAGCCTATGTATGGGCTTGTAGGAATGGAACATGGGTACGTCTGCTGGACGGTGATCGTTTATATATTGTGTCGGCAACACAAACCAGGATCAGCGAATTCCTGGTAGCAAAGTTGGACTCGAACCATCGAGGTAAATGTCCATTTCGTGATCAAGTGACGCTGCAGAAGCTCGCAAATAAGAAATTTGACTCCAAAAGCAGAGGCATAATTTGCGGAGGGTACGAGGGGTACCCGTATCCTCCCCACTGTTTGAACCGAGCGGTACCGTAGCCCCACTTTTTGAACAGTGCCAATCAATATTTTATTAGTGTGCCTTCCCACAGATCGCAGTCTCCGCCTTGCTTCGTGTATGTAAGAAATTGGTACGCCCCCCCCCCACCACTTTATAGACCAAGGTTACGCTCCTGTCCAAAGATAATCATTCATCATGACTTTGTAGCTGAAGTCTTCTGGTGCAAGACTGCTGGCGTCGATCATAGGAGGCAGTCTGGCTACGGGAAGGCAATAGTTTAGCAAAGAGGCCAAGCCATTGGTAGGTATAGTTCGCCGGTGTCACATGACAGACTATCCGTCCTAAAACTATCCGGGGGATGAATAAATTTATCCCCCCGAATGGAATCTACCTGTATAGAGTATTCGGGGGGGATAAACCATTTCTTTCCCCCATCGTGTAAAATAATCCCCCGGGGGATAAAAATTCAAAGGCATAAGGTATCATTGAAAATGCGTATAAATGACAAATCTATTGTTATTATTATTATTATTATTATTATTATTATTATTATTATTATTATTATTATTATTATTATTATTATTATTGTTATTATTATTATTATTATCATCATCATCATCATCATCATCATCATCATCATCATCATCATCATCATCATCATCATCATCATCATCATTATCATTATCATTATCATTATTATTATTATTATTATTATTATTATTATTATTATTATTATTATTATTATTATTATTATTTAAAATGATCCCTCAGACACTTTGAAACTGTCTTAGAAGAGTTAAGTTCCAGAGTTTAGCGGTCATCGTCCACGATTAACTGTGCAAATGTGCCTCGAAAAGCGACGGCGTTAAATCGTTGAGTGCATATAGAGAGGCGCTGGAACAAGTGAATTGTCTCGAGTGGGTCACCCAACATTGTTGTCAGTCGCCGGCCTAACTCTGTAATGAATTCACAGCCAGAACTGTTGATGGGGCCCAGAGTTTCGAGTGCAATGGGGACAAAGTCATATGTAGCAGGAAGGGCTGCATACTTTAAGTTTTTTCGCGTCGCGGCCAGTTCCGCCGCTGCCCCAGGCGTTGTCGACGTCAAGTGGATGTATGAAGCAGCGCATGTATGGACGCTGGTGGCATCCCAGGCGATGTATTTGCCTCGCGACCATGGAACGAGCGTCGCGCCGTCAGGTCGCTTGCCGTCGCTACGGAAAAGCCCTGGAGGTTCTTTGGTGCTAGGGGTGTCCGCTCGCTGAAGGGCTCTCCAAATGATGTCATTCATTGCGAAGTGTCTGCTGGCTCGTCCTCCAGATTGTTTGCAGACCAGACCATGGTGTCCTCCTTGATCAGTTGTCTCGCAACATTGGCACTGATGAGGTGCACTGAGGTGTAGTCCCAGGCGTAAGCCTATCGCCACTCTGACGGCCTCGTTGCTCAGATTTAACCCACATGCTGTTATCATTATTATTATTATTATTATTATTATTATTATTATTATTATTTTTATTATTATTATTATTATTAGCGAGCTTTTAAATAGCGTCCCCTTCATGGTGATCTACTCAGGAGCGCTCCCAGTCCAACCACAGCCGAAGAGAGTAGCCTTTAAGGTGGTAAAGAACAAGGTAAAGTGAGTCATAGAGACCAGACGGAGTGCAACAGAGAGACAAATCTATGCTGTAGTCAAAATCCAAAACGAGAAATAGGTAAAGCAAGTGACTCTAAGTGCTCTAAGCAGGCACGTAACTAGGATTTTTCGTTTGGGGGGGCTTAAACCTTGAACATGGCAACATTTATACAGTGTTCATACGAATTTTAGCCGTAAGCATACAACGGCTTGACTTGTTTGGGGGGGCTTCAACTTCGTTTGGAGCCCCCCCAAGCCCAACGCTAGTTACGTCCCTGGCTCTAAGTCTTCTAAGCAATGTTTAGAGCAAATTAAACCGAAGTTACAGCAGGCAGAATAACCACACGCGGAAGTTGCTTTCTTTCCCTTCTCTTAAGAGGGATTTTGGGGAAGACAGCATTACCTTGTCGTTGAAACATTTCTCAAGATATTTTCGCATTTCTAAAGGCTCACCGAAGTCAACATCGAGCGTGGCAGAACCGGAAGCAATCTCAAAGGGATAGGCAGTTGCGTACAGCCCACACGAAGAGAAGTCCATTTGCTGCTGACAGGGGAGGTCTTTAACATGTTGGTTTCCCGATGTGGTTAGTGGCCTTGTGTAGAGCTAACGCAATTGTCGGCCGAGATTCGCCGATATATACGAATCGACCGATATCAAGCGCGAGCTATACAAATTCACCTAATTAGCATCTTAGTCCCTTTTCACGACACTGTCGTTTGTGATTGCTGATATTTGTCATCCTTGTTTTAGACACATCCATCGCAACAAGCCCTTCACGCAACTAATAATGCGAATATACATTGTTTAATTTGCGTGAGATTACAACACCACAAAGAACACAAGAGTCATTGAAGTTGGTTCATTGCCTCAAATGGCTTCACTGGCTTTGCTGGTGTACCTATTGATACGAATCGACCGATATCAAAAGCCAGCTACCAATTCACCTAATTAGTGCCTTAGACCCTTTTCATGACACTGTCGTTTGTGTCAGCTGATATTTTGTCTTCCTCGTTTTACTGGTGTACCGATTGATACGAATCGACCGATATCAATGTCACATTTGCCTAAGAGTAAATAGAGTATAGAGTAGAGAAACAGAGTAATGAGAGTATCATTGACTTCACTAGATTCTTTTCCCACGCATGCCAACAATAAGTAGCATATGGCTTTGCCTATGACCACGACTGATGTAATTCTAAACTGATTTAAATCGCACGATTTGTAATTATGTTGCAGGGGGATACTTTTTGACGGGGGGAGGAGGAGGATAATTTTGAACGACTCATGGGGGTTACTTTTGCACGACGGGAGATAGTCCGTTCACATTCATCCGGCCGGATACTCCAGTCTGCTAAGGGGATATACTTGTATAGGGGTTACTCGATTTAGTGACACCGGCAATATTTGATCTGCAGAATCAGTAAAAGCAGCTGTTGTGCACGCTTACAGTCTTACACTACGTAACATATTATTGTTATAATGATTTAGACTATGCAGGCATATGGCTGTGTGTTTGCATGCATTAGGCCTACTGTATAATAAAGTATGACTTATCCTTGTCGACAAAGTTTTTAAGACCGCGTATCTTAAGTGTTATTTTTACAGCTGTTTTCGCTCTATTAGACTTATAAGAAAATATGACTTTTCAGTCTTAAGGAAAAACTTCTAAACAAAAACAACAGATAAAAACAATTAAAATAAACACAGGCCTAATGTGGAAGAAAGTTTAAACTTTAACGGGATATTTCAGAGGTGTGGCGTGGAGCTTCTAGACGGCAATAAAGAGCAAAGGGCGATTCTAGGGGCTGAGATTTGAAGATGACCTTGACCCATGAAAATCAAGGTATAAAATTTGTGCAATAACGCTTATAAACACTGGTGAATTTATGCAAAAAGAATTGACTTTATCTATGTAGATGTTTTCAGCTTCAGAGAGCTTAACCCTCTGACCACCAGACCAGGTCTTTGCCTCTAGGATCCAATGGAAGCTTCGCCCCAGCCTCCCATTATAGTCTGGAACGGACAACCCTTGGAACTCCGTTTGTGCCCTGGGGGTCCCCCGGCCTATTTCTTACTAATTTAAAAACTGTACTATTTGACGTGCTGGAGTCGGGAGCGCCTCTGAGTAGTTCCCTTGAAGGGGCGTCATACAAATCCTCGAATGAATGAATAGACGCAATAGACGCTTACCGGGTCCCCAATTTTCACAACGGGTCAAGGCCTCTGACCATAGGCGTAGGAGGCGGGAGGTCAAGGGGGGCAAACGCCCCCCAAATTTCGGGCATTCCTGTTTTTCGGGCAAGTTGGCACCGGGAAATATGCTGAACAATTTGCCCGAATCGGAATAGTATTAGACTTTTAGTAGCTACTAGCTCGCAAACCACTATAGCAGTTGTCACGGCTTCGTTTCCCGACTTGGCCTATGACAGAAACGGCCAGCACAGCGTGGTGATGGAAGAACAGCAGATGCCTCAAACTATATCACATCTCACAGGAGGCCACATCAACCGAAGAGTACCCTCCATCCACCCCTTCGCCGTAATCACCCCAGAGGCGAGGCCGACTGGTGTGTAAGCTGGACACCTGCCTGCCTGTCTGCCTACCTGCCTGCCTGCGTTTCACCCTACCCAAGATCTTTCCACTCACATTAGTGGAGAAACATAGCTTGACCCTACCGGACTTTAGTCGGCTTAGCAAGACTGATAGGATCGTGGAGGAGGGGAGGGGAACACAGAGGTTGTGGGACAGGGAACACGGGTCAGACTGACTTGGAAGAGTAACTGGGATAGACAGAAACGATAGAGATTGGTACGTATATGTAATCTGTATATGCAGGTTGTTACATTAAAACTCTAACAACCTCATTTGGTCAGAGCTTGAATACGTGGCGCTCTCTATAGGCCACGACAGGGTTTGGAGAGACGCGACAGCACTTACAGCTTTATTCAATGATTTACTAAATAATTAGTTACTATAGTTACTTACCTACTTATGGCATCCAACATGTGGGCTGGATACCGACTTCAGAAAATAAATAAATTCAAGGTCTGTTGTACAGTCAACTTGTAGGCCTACTCCACTTTTCGGCGTGTAGGTCGGGAAGTCAGCGTTGTGTGCAGACATTTCTCTCGTGTTTGATATTTACTTAGTTGTGAATTTATGACTTAAAACTAAGTGTTAATTGTTAGCATCAGTTATCAAGTTAGAATTTTAACTTTGCAATGGCCGAACCTTCGCGAAAAATAAGGTATCGACAGCGTGTTACGTGTAGTGAATGTGGTAAGGATTCAGACTACGCAGATCAGCGTGGTAAAAATCACCAGAAGAAAAATTTTAAGTTCATCGCTGTGCGTGAAAAGTCCCAAAAGCAGAGGACTTTTTTCGTGCAACCAAAGCAAACCGCAGTCTCACAATCTGCCTCAGATAGACCTATGCTCAGTCTGCTGTCTGCACCGGACACATCTGGTGTAAGCTTATCGACATACGACAGTTGAGTCAAACGAGCTGTTTGGTGAAAACGACCCTAGTGACAGTTCAAGTTTGATGAAGATGATGCTGATCAACCTGACTCTGAGAATGAGAACTTCAACACTCCCTCTAGCGATGATGTATTGAAGGATGGCCAGCCTTGCCCAAACCAACCAACGCTCAAAGAGTATATTGTCCAAAAAGAATCGGACGTGAAGGAACTCGAAGGGATTTTAATCCTGAATGGTTCAAGAGCAGGTCCGCCGAAAGGGGGTCAGAGGAGGCTCATTCTCAGGGGCCCTGGGACTTTTGGGGCTGTTCAAGAGAGACGTCACGTGACGTCTACAGTGACTATAAATGCACGACGCCATGGCAATTACTCGGTTTTTTTTCGGGCAGAAATAAAATCTTGACCCCCCGCCGCTGAAATTTCCCCTACGCCTATGCCTCTGACCCAAGACAACAAAACCTATAGAACATCTCGTACTTAATTCTTCCGGTTGACTTCAAGTCTTCATATCATTAACAGAAGCAGAAAACCTAATATACGTAGCGTTATCGTTTTTCTTGCAGATCTCTCTGAGGAATGAACCCGGAGATAGTTATCAGCTGTATGGTTAAGGTCTTTAAAAGATGTCCACAGGGACATCTGAGTCCGATTGGCAATCATTTACGACTGACAGTCAGCTACGTCATTGGTCACGCTCCTTCGATCATTGTTTACGACCGACATCATCAAGAGCTGCTGAGGATGGTGGTAAAGACGGATGTTACGCGATACACCATCCTCAACCCATTCAGACACGAAATCAGTCGATACAACGACTCGACCATCATTCTCGACTTCTACCAGGATGACGAAGACGACGTCAGAACCTTCACGAACGTCATGGAGGATGTCTCTAGGAAGCTGGACAGGTTCAGCAGCCAAGGAGAGGTCAGGGACTCAAGTTCTTCCGGGTCAGATGATGAAGGTGAACACAGTGGCGCAGCTGCTGCGCCATCGGCGGCAACGGTGAGGACCGTACAGCCACATTCGACTAATACATACTGGGACTGTGCCAGATGTCATTTCGCATCATCGGATGAACACAGCTTGAGATGCGATGAGTGCAGTTTGCCTAGAGTGGTCAACTGGGACTTGGAGTGGCAGTGCGATTGTCCTAGAATCCATAGCATCATGGTCGCAGAATGCAGCCACTGCGGAATGTGGAGGTGCTACAATTGTACATTCCAGAACAAATCAACGTCTCCGCATCAGTGCTTCTTGTGTCGGACTCATAGACGACGATAAGCCACAGAATTCAACTAAGCGATTCAGATGTTCTGTCTACATAAGAGAATAGAATACACAAATTCTTGTAACCAGAACTGCCGCTTAAAACTTGGTAAGTTCAACATATGCAGCATAATACAAAAAAAATCAAACTAAATTTTGCTTAAAATGTTATAGGACTACTTGTAAGTGTGAATCTTTCGAAATAACTTAAGTTAAAACTTGAGAACTTTAACACCCCCATTGGCCCATTACTCTCTATTACGTAAAACACCGTTCATCTAAAACCCAGAGAGCACCAACAAAGTGGCGCCCCAAGTACCAACGTGTTTCTTACATAGGCCTACATGCAGCCTACAGATGTTACACAAGAATACTCCTTGTGTATTTTAGGAGTACGGGTACATGAACCCCACTTTTTACATTGGGGTACCATACTTTGGGCTTTTTATACCGTCAATAAACAACGCCCATTAAGTTTAGTATGAGCTTGGCATTCTCTAGTAACATTTTACACTATTAGTCAACAATTAATTCATGCAAATGCTGTATTACATCACAGTTATTTTGGAAACAGTGGAAACATAAAACGTGAACTGTTATTCAGATTTCTGTGGGCAGTGCAAATTTTCTGTGCGTAGAGAGCAACCGGACAGAAACAAGTTTTCTGACAAGTAGGCCTAACCAAACAAGTCGTTCTTCGCTGGCATTACACTAATTTTTCACATGTAGCCTAACATTGCTTACATGTATATATTTCATAAAACTTTTGAAAACAAAATTTGTGTCTATTTGGCGACCTTTAATTTTGTGTTTTGCTGCGTGGGGCTATAAACCTGGATTTTCATATTGATAGGCCCTACAAGTACAGGGATTAGGCTTCACTATTGACACCGTTTATGGGCATTCAGGCTTCTCTGGTCACGATATGCACAGAAAGGTTTCATCAGCAGAGTATCTTAGGCAATGCATTAGGGCAATGGTTCTGTTCACTGTTGAAAGGCTTCGTGGTGTTGTGCAAACTGTAGAAATTGGTAACATATAAATGTACAGATAAATTGTTAAATTCAAGAGCATTTGACGTAAAACCCATTATTTTGTAGTCCACGTTTGTGATTTAAGGCTCTGTCTGAACAATTGCAGTTTTGAGAGATTATTTTCTCTTATTTATAAACATGTTCACTAGCAATCGTCTATATTATTACAGCTTACTGCCTTATTTTGGCTATTCTTAGTATTCAGACATGTTTATATTAATCAAGAGAAACTGCAAGCGCATTTATATTGAAATGTCTGGACATTTCTTGTATAGGATATTATCAATGTATACGTTATTTAATTTCATACAGGCCTACTTCAGCTTTTCTCATGAACGCGTTTTTACTTATTACGAGTATTTCACGTGCTTTTAACTATTTTCTCTCACGTTTAGAGAGTGTTGCGTCGATATTCTTTTGACAGTCACATGTTATTAGTAACTTCTCTCGCTCCGGTGTAAGGACGCACATTAACAGTTAACAGTTAACAGTTAACAGCTCTGAGACCATGGGCGGCGATCTAGGGGGACGGGGGGACATTTCCCCCCACCTTTAAGAGCGGGGGACGCGCCATGCATTTGTCCCCCGCACATTTTGAAGAAATACCAAAAAAGGCCAAAAAATGATGTTTTGGATGTTTTTGCGTGAGGGTTTCCACAATCTTTTTGACCAGATGAGGTAAAAAAAAAGATTTTTTGAGGAGAAGTGTCCCCCCTGGAAAATCCTGAGAGAGGAAGAATAAATTTGTAAAAAGAAGTGATGAAATTTTGGGGGGAATTTTAAATTTTCTAGACGAATCGCTAAAAAGGTAATAAGATTATTGGTGGGAGATGGAGACGCGAAAAGGATGTAAAAAGAGGGAATGACTAAAAAAAGGTCATCAACGTTTTTGGGAGATGAAATCCTAAGAAGGCATGAATTCCTAAAAAAAGGTCATCGAGCAGATCATGGCCGACTTTGTCCCCCCCCCACTTCTCAGACAAGATCGCCGCCACTGTCTGAGACAGTGTACTTGGGTAGCAGAAGCCACGGCGAAGCTTCTATGCGGCCATATGTTGGTTTGTCTAATGCTAACAGAGTATTATAGTGCATGTTTTGGCAGCATCAACCCTGTGATTGATTATTATCTAATATCTAGCGGTAGTGACAAACAAAAATCAAACGCAGAAACCCACTTGAGTTATTGCTATTAATGATTAATATGTATGCATCATCTCGTCCGGGTGAATAAGTTGGATACATTAGCCTATAGGCCTATGCTGTACTTTTCCTATACGTATTCAGTGACGTAGCCAGACTTAAATTCAAGAGGAGGCAACATCCAGGTGTAGTGGGGTTTTGAAAGGGGGTACGTGAAGGTGCGGGGGTATAACC
The DNA here is from genome assembly GCA_963556255.1 of Allolobophora icterica. Taxonomy (NCBI): domain Eukaryota; kingdom Metazoa; phylum Annelida; class Clitellata; order Crassiclitellata; family Lumbricidae; genus Allolobophora; species Allolobophora icterica. Next base: position 42,315,947 of record OY744608.1, on the reverse strand, counting down.
ACGGAAAATTTTGTAAATATAAAAAAGCAATGTAGCTATACGCCTACACGCCTGGGCTAAAACTGCCTTGGCCCAGCACCGGGCGTTTGCTGTAGTGGGTCCCACGATCTGGAATGACCTTCCCCCTGTGCTCAGGGCCAAACTAATGACTGGCTTTTCCTCATCGGTGTCGCGTTCCCTAAAGGCATTTCTGTTTCCCCGGGGCTTCTGTGCTGAGAGCGCCTCTGAATAGTTATTCTGCGAGAGGCGCTTTATAAATTTCTATAGAGATACAATACAATATGTAGGTATACACGTAGGCCATTAGTGCTGATTTGTTTATGTAAGTTGAAAGTAATAAACTGAAGGGGCTCAAATTCAAAGTGTAGCCCTACTGTCAAACAGTAGGGCTACTATAAATGGATTCTAAATCCAGTAAGCTATTTAAAAGGCGACGGTTCTGCGTAATAGCTCTAAAAGACGTAGGCTACAGTCTCTAAAAGGTAGACTATCAAACCTGTAGGCTAAAATCATAAGCCTATGCGTCAATAATGTGTTTTATATAAGGTCTATCTATGTCATGTGAATAATATATATATTATATATATATATATATATATATATATATATATATATATATAAGATCCAGGCTTCCTTCGGCGTTCGGCTTCCTCTTCTGCGTTCGGACTTTAAAAGTTGTACATATAGTTGTGTTGTACAGTTGAATATATTTAATATTCAATGATATATGGCGAGGTCATTCGTGTGAAACGTTAATGTGCACGAATGGTTGAAGCACTTCAGCAGATCCTTCGTAATAATTAAATATATATTGTACACATCGCATTAATCACACACACATATGTATATATATAATTACATATACATTATAGGTGTAATATAAAGCATGATATATGTTATATATGTATGATAGGTCTTTCAGTTGAATAGGCGAAAGGCATTGGCTTTGAAGGTGTAACAATGTGAACAAATGAAGTCAGCCATATAGGCCTAATAGACGACCCTCACTGCCAATGTCATATGGTTTTCAGAGGTTATACCCTGCGGAATGCGGTAGTAAGTTAGGTCGTATACACCCTGTTCTTTGGAAACTTTGTACGCTTAAGCGTAAACCATCAGTGGTTATAGCATTTGTATAGCGCCGTGGCCTCCAACTTCTTTGGTTCCGGTCAGTGGCTTCTATCCCCCCTAAAACAACCGGGCTCAATCCCTTTCCTTCCCCCTGTTTCACAGAACCCCCTGTAAGCTGGAAGCAATTCCCCTTACTGTAAAGCCCTTCAATACCTCGCTCTCCCTTCCTCCCCTACCCCTCCCCACCCCATCCCTCAACCCTTATCCCCTCCCATCTCCCTTTACTACTCCTGTACCATTCCCCTTGAAGCGGAGGGGTCCGGGTCCTCCCTGAAATTTTTTGGGATTTCTACATTGCCGTAGGTGAGTTTTAGCGCATTTTTGGAGAAAGAAAACTGGTTTTGGAAAATTATACACTTTAGTTCAACTGAACTGTTGAATTAATTTCTGTAGGGCTCCCAGTGTACTGTAAAAATGTTATGGGGCAGGCTGTAATATATCTGGGACAAAATTTCCAAAATATGGGGCACATGTTAAAATACTGGGCAATATGGGACACTGCTTAGCAAATATATGGGGATTTTAAAGACTGCATTATGAATGCCTATTTCTGGTGTAATGCAGTGGCAACAGGCTCCATTCCTGCCTATTGCAGTACGTGTAACCCAGCCGACAATTATTTTTGCAGGAATATTTCAAGACCTGATAATCCCATTTTCTCTGCACTACACGACAATAATTGTAGCATTGACCAACTAGTTTTTCTTAATCAACAGGATTATGAACTTTTTTTCAATTACAAATTTTTCTTGCATCCTACATCAACAGAAAAATAGCAGAACATAATGGTCAATAGCTAAAGAAAAACAAGTAATAATGATACACTATAACACTGCTTAGACACTGTAAACTAAGCATAGGCGTAATTTGTGGGAGGTACCATACCTGTACCCCCACTTTTTGGACTGGGGGACCGTACCCCACTATTTAAATAATGCCAATCAATATTTTATTATTACTGCAATTAAGAGATGGCTTGTTTTTACTGACATAAAAATTAATGAAAATACTGGCAGGGTAATATGTTCGAAATGGTCTCCACGCTAAAAGTGAAAGTGGAGAAGAAATCGGTACCCCCACTTTTTTGACCAAAGTTACGCCTCTGAACCTAAGCAAATATTGCATGGCTCATAATACTGATACAAATGATAATGACAATCTATAACACTGCTTAGACACTGTAACCTAAGCAAATTTGCAAGGCCCATAATAGTAATAAGCCGACATCAAAATACTGAGTTGAAAAATGCCGTTCGAAGGCCTTTGCAACATAGCCAATAATGGCCAATAGCAATGCTAAATCTAAAATGTTAAGTCCGTGGATGTTGCAGGACAAAGCATTTTGCTGGCCTGAGTCAGTACTGTCAGTGGAACAGAAACATCCATTTAACTAGTGGTGGGGGGGGGGGTAACTTTCCCTCTGGCACAAATTGGAAGCAGTCTGCTTCCTCCCCCCCCTTACGTAGTAGGCCCTGCACAGAACTGTGAGAAAACACTGTAAAACTTGTAGGGAGTGTGATAACAATTGAAAAGAAATACTTCCCCCCTGTTTTTCACTGGGCTCAACTTGCGCCCACCCTGAATAGGGATAGAAGCCCCTGGTTCCGGTCTTACCTCGCTGATCGTACGCAAATGCATGGTTATCTGCGGAGACTCCAGAACCCATTGGGTCAGAGCTAAATTTGGGGTGCCACAGGGCTCTGTCTTAGCCCTCTCCTCTACCTCCTATATATACACCGCTGACATTTCCGCTATATTTGCTAAGCACTTATCAACCGGTCATCTTTATGCAGACGACGCTCAAGCGCTCGTTCATGGCACTCCCTCTGCACAGCTTGCATTAACTGGACGCATTTCTCACGTGATTTACACCTTTGGCTGTCTTCTAATCGTATCTCTCTGAATCCAGCTAAGACGCAGCTCATATAGTTTGGTACTCGTCAACAGCTCCTCAAACTAGACTTCCCATTTCTTGCTGAGAAATTCCCGTCATTCACTTTTCTCTCTAGTGTCCGTGACCTTGGTGTTGTCCTTGACAGTAGGCTCACCTTTTCTGAACACATTGCTAATCTTACCCGTTCTTCTTACTTTCACCTGAGACGGCTTAGAGCAATCCGACGCTCTGTCTCCTCCTCCGTTTTTACCACTGTCATCCACGCCTTCATCTGGTCCAGAATTGACTACTGTAATTCTCTTTGATTGGTGTGCCAAAAGTCCGCCTTTCTCCCTCCAGGCTGTTTTAAATGCTGCGGCCAGACTAATAGCCCCACTTGCTCGCTTGTCTCATATTTCCTCTTTCATGTTCGATCATCTTCATTGACTTTCCCTTACAGCTCGAATTCAGCTTAAGGTTCTCACTCTAGTACTTCGGTCCTATACAGGCTTAGCACCCAAGTACCTCTGTGACCTTGTTCGTCTCCCAGTTTCAGCTACTTCCCTCCGTCCATTTCGATCGCTAAATCGCCATGATCTTTTTGTGCCACGAGCCAGGAGCACTATGGCCAAAAACTCGAGCCTTTTCTTGCATTGGTCCTGCTCTATGGAGTCAACTCCACTATTGACACGTGCCTCTCACTGGTGGCCCAAGTGCCTCGTTCCGCTGTCTTAAAAAAACTTTATATTCACTGGGTCTTTCGCACTGGGAGCACCTCTGATTAGCGAACACTGTGAGAGGCGCTTTATAAATGTTTAGATACAATACAATACAATGCACACACACTGATCCTAAAACACAGATTTCCGACTCTATTTGACAGATGATATCCATCTCTTATTTCCTGCACACATAGAGTCGAGAATGAGGAACGACAATACATAGACGATGTGATCCGCTGCCAATGGCTCATCGTCCATGCAGCGATCCGTCCTTCATAGGCGGTTAAAGACACGGCACCCAGAAGTCTCGCAAACAACCATGATATGCGCAGAACAGGCATCCGTCGCCCATCTAACGGTTGACAGTGGAGTCATTCCGTGATTGAGACTCATGAGACTCACTCAGTCTTTGCTCCGCCGAGTCGAGGGTTGACGCCATAAGCAGGTCTGAAGATCTGAAGCTTGACTGCCAGCTTGAAACCTGTCCCCCTCGAACTGTAATCGTAATCGTAATCGTAAACTCCTCATTTATAAAGTGCCACTTAGTATGAGCCTTCATTCCAAAAGGACTTCCTGGTACATATTACATATCTACGGAAGTGCAGGCCTACACTACATAAATTAAGACAAGGTAAGGTTAGGCCAGGCAAAATAAGGTCAAGTTACACAGTGGCGTCACTATAGGGTTGGTGTAACCCAGTGCGGTAAGTCATGGTGTCACCCCCATGGACTTACGAAAAATGCTTTTGTTGTTATCTGTTATTGTTAATTTAAAACTAATAACTTTCTGCGGAAACTCTGCACAAAAAGCTGTTTAGACAGTCAGTTTGGTGTAACCCCGTCTGAAGGTGTCACTCGGTGCGGCCCGTGCCCCCGCACTCCATAGTGACACCACTGAAATTACGTTATGTTTTGTTATACACATATCTACAAAGTGTGTGCTGTATAAATTAGGCAAAGGTAAGATTAGTCAAGGCATGGTCAAATTACGTTAGGTTATGTTAGCAGGATGTCGAATTTAATTTCATGAACCCGGAACCAGCGAGAGAATTTTGACAGGTTGGCTCCATTTTGGATGATCACGGCTGACTGATCACGGCTGAATAATGGCACTATAGTGGCACATCGCACACCTATCACATGTATAGCCCAGACTGGTGCAGGTTCCGCACCTAAGGTAAGCCCACAGTTCCGCTTGACCGCATTTTCGCTTTGTTTAATGTTCGTGGTTTTCTGACTTTGTGGCTTTGATCAGTGTGCCTTTGACCTCTGTATTATTTAATGTAGCGCATGCAGTCAGTCATGCAGTCAGTTGCTATAATATAAGACGAAATTAGAAATAGACATAATAATAATTTGTCAGTGAGTGTATGTAGCCTATGTATGTATGGATGTATGTATGTATGTGTAACATAGATGCCGTCACCGCGTAGTTGATTCTTCCGAATGGTAAGAGAGTCGACCAAGAGTAGAAGGAGTCTCGATAGTTTCACTATGTTTATTCTTCACAAACATCAGCACAGTACGACACAGCGCCTATACCTCTCACGCCCCACTGAACATAACGCAGCCGCTTTATATAATCTTGCAGGCACTTCAGAGGGGTTGTCCTTAGACTTAAGCTGCTTTTTACCTATCTGTTCAAGGTAACGTTCTTCGTAAAGTGTCCTCCCGTTACTGGCGCTGCATAAATCACCAATAATAGGCGTCCGAACGCCATCCAAAAACTCAGAACACTGGCATAATAGTGAAATTATTGAAATAACGCATTCCAGGTCACCTCAGAAGTCCGAGCGAACAAAATTTATCGAGGAAATCCGCAAGCGACAAGTTATAATTGATAGAAGCTAACAAGCTAGAGAAACACATGGGCATCTTGGTCACCCCACGTACCCATTCGTCTTGATTTCTGTAGCTCAAGTTTAAACGGTGTCACAGATTTAAAACTGTTTGGTCAAGGTTGTATTGAAAACTAAACTGCCAAATTCCAACATGTCACCAAAATACTGCAATAATTGCAACGACTTCCTATGAAACAAAGAATGAAACGCGAAGAATTTGCAATAATTTTGTAAAGTGACACACATCGGCTAGTCAACTATCTTTCGTCTCGGCTCACCCTTCAGTTTCACAAATACTGTAGGCCTACTCTCCAACTGAATGATTTGACTCTCATTGTGCCCCAATCCAAAAACAATATTGGTTCCCGCGGTGTTTCTTTATCGTTACCCAATGCTCTGGAGTCGCCGCCTGTTATGATTACGGCGCTACAAAAATCTTAGATGAGATTCCGCTCTTTCGTATTCAAATAGTGAGTCAGTATATGCCCTGCTTGAATAATGGCCACACGTCCACACTCTTCGCATGATATATCTGTCAACTGCTGACCACATACAGTACAAGATCATAATACTTGCATACAAGTTTCAATGACTGGTGCTGCATTGCATTAGGCCTGCATTCTTGAACTGTATCTTCCTGTTTTTAGCCAGCCCAGGGCAGCGAGGCGTGGCGGCCTCACTGCGTCATGCATTTAAATACATGTGCGTCCAGGGCTTTTATTGCATCTAACCTTCCTTGTTGCATCTAACCTTCCTTCTTCAGTAGTCCTCTCACTCATATTCAGCCGGTACCCATTAATAAGCAGAGCAGTATACATTCTGTTCAGCTGTAAAGACACCTTTCACATCTGACTGATAGCCGTGTATGGAAAGCTTCTGAGAGATTAATAGAGGCGCCATAACAATGTTCTATCACAATTACAACATGATGCGACCTGGCTTTATGTGAAGATGGGTAATTTACCTGTGGCGACGCCATAGTGGTTTCTCTGTGCATGACTGTACAGTGGATACTGCAAACTGTTATAACCTCTTTTATCATATTATTCTTGCATGCATGATATGCGTAAAGACCCAATGCGAACACGTGTTCCATAAAATATTCTATATGCACATTTTATTTTAAGCATACCAGTAATAATTGATTTTAAAGCGCAGTGGTATATATGTGTATAACTTCCAACATACAGGCCTAGGCCTACATGTGCTATTAATATCTAGTTTTGGAGGATTGGTGTTATAGTGATGCAGCGATCACTAAGTTGTCGCTTTTTAGGCTTATGGTCACGAAGCTTCATTCGCGTACAGTATCATGCAGGTAGGCCAAATGAGAAGGAGGGATGGGAAGGGTCTATTGACAATCCTAGATGGGCCATGTGCTTATACGGAAAGGCGTTCTGGCTTACAGGTTTTGTTGTTTCAAGTTTTCAACTAAGAATAAGACTCACTACATGTTAGCAACGTGCAGTTTGTTACTTCAGAGTGCTCTTTTTAGTCGAGAAGCCATTATCCTTTGCCTTTTAGAGCCAGGTTCAAGGTTTAAAGTCGCCCAAACTGCTTATGACTTTAGCCATTCGTCTCTTTCGATCGGCCTTCAGTGTTTCCCTGCTTTATCCCCTTTTCTCTCCTCATGCATATTTTACTACCGGTCGTGTTTCCTTTAAATAATTTCTATACACTATTGGTGGGCAACCCTCGATGAAACGGATTTGGGTTAGGGCAACTCTGTAGCGTAATCCCAAAAGTAAATTGAGGCATTACCGGAAAGCCACCTCCCCGCTTCGATACGCCCCGATTACAAACAGTCTTACCACATTATGAAAGAAGTGTGCATTATCCTAAAGTTTATATGAACCTTCGCAATTTACAGGTTCTACATCCAGCCCAGGCTAACTCTTAATCTTTCTTAAATGAAATTTGTACCTAAACCTTTTTATGCAGACCACATGTGATACTTGGTAATAAAGAACTGATTAAAGAACTGATTAGAAGTCAAAACGAGTCGAAAAAATTATAAAATATCAGAGTAGTTATTAATTTATCTGTAATATGTAGCCAGCCATTTTTCTATTCTACAGTTGTATCCCAACCAAACTTTATTCTTTTCTGTACATACAAAACTAGTTTGTCAGTGTGCAGAAGGCAAGTTTTCCACAATAATAGTCTCTTTTCTATATTTCATTCGTATTTAAGACAGAAGAGTTGACGTAACCAGGAAGCAGAAGTTTTATTAACATGGCTTCGAAGTTTAACCTGACGTCAAGAGGTCTATTTCGTCATCCAGACTTATATTAAACGGGATAGCTGAGTCACGGTTGACATGTTAACTGAGTCACAAGCGGACAAGTTATCCTATTTTTTTTAGCAGCGTCAGCGTCTAGCGCATATGTTTCAAGTGCTGACGCACAAAAGTCGATCCTTAACTGCAGGGACGGCTGCCTGAATGAGGCTTCTGCAGATCAGGTCGTTCAAGACCGCGTATCGGGCATGTCGGCCCGGACCGATACGGCATGACATGCCATGCGAGCCCTCGGCGGTCACCAGAGTGCCGTGTGGGCAGTCGTGTGGATGGCATATGATCGTACCCATGCAGGAGAAGGCCAACAGCTATCCGAACTGCCTCGTCATCTAACCTAAGGCGGCACGTGCTGGTGGCAGAGCAAACACCGGCGTATGGTGTAGAGATTGCTTTCATACGTGTTTGGTGGTAGGCGCTAGCGTGAAAGTGTGGAAGCTCGGACACTGTCCTTTGAATAACAGGTCCGTCCCAAACTGACTGCTTGTGAGCCAGCTCTTCGACCGGATATGATGCAGAGTAAATGGAGCACCATTCCTCAACCGAGGTGACCAAGTGTCTATGTCAGTGATTGTATTACTAAGCATGGAGGATTTGAGGGCGAGGGTACTTGCAGGCGGAAACCAAAAAGGCGGGGAGCGCAAGCGAAGTAACCCTACGGATACCCAAAACGCCAGCTTTGACAGAAGAGAGACCTGCAACCACTGATCATTCGACACAGGAAGATTCAGAATTGAGCAGAGACCATCTCTCAAAGAGGGTCATATTGTTCAAGAAGAGGATGGCCTGAGCAGGGGCCATATCGAAGCGTATGCATCAATTTAGGAGAACTAAGCGAGCACCTGAGTAGGATAAGGGCATCGTGTTTAGTAATGCTTGCCAGTCTGGACAGGGCCAAGGATAATTCGGGGCAGCGGGATTCAAGACATGCCGAGATGGCCTACGAGGTGGAGAATAGAGCGCCCAGAAGGGTGGCCCTTTCTGTCATAGCGATTGAAAAGCGACGGAGCGGTTCAAGGGAGGCTGGGTCATCAGAATGCGATATTACCTCGCATTTTGCACGATTCAGCGATAACCCTAGTTCTCGGAGGCCCTCTCTCGGCCTGTTTTGAATCACGCGGCTCCGCATCATCCTTGGCCCTGTCCACACTTCCTGAATCTGCATAACTCAGTAGAAATCCATCTTTAGCAATTCATTTGTAAACGGAACAGTTACCCGTGAAGTCGTCAGTCCTGTTGTCAAGACCTTAAACCTCAAGACTAAGACCAAGACCAAGACTTTGAACCTCAAGACCAAGACCAAGACTTTGAACCTCAAGACCAAGACCAAGACCAAGACTTTTAACCTCGAGACCAAGACCAAGACTTTGAACCTCAAGACCAAGACCAAGACCAAGACTTGAACCTCAAGAACAAGACCAAAACTTTGAACCTCGAGACCAAGACCAAGACCAAGACCAAGACTTTTAACCTCGAGGCCAAGACCAAGACCAAGACTTTTAACCTCGAGACCAAGACCAAGACCAAGACTTTGAATCTCGAGACCAAGACCAAGACTTTGAACCTCAAGACCAAGACCGAGACCAAGACCCAAAAAATTACATTCAGCTCAAGACTTCTTTTTCTTACAAAAAGTCGGACTACTCGCTATTTTAATGAAAACGTGAGTCTTCTATTTTATTCAGGCAAATTAACTTTAAACGCAGACTGCAGAGAATTCCGAATTCGTATTACAAAAGTTCTTCATGCAAAATGTTATTCCAAATCCCTTTTGTATTTTATAAAAACCAGTTCGCTCAGAATTTTTTGACCAAGACGTGTCTTGTGGGGCCTCATAAAAATTACGCCATGTGAAAAAATACGTTCTACAGGTGCTGAAGTCGCTGGCACACAGTGCTTTTCAAGCACTGGATGTAAAATATACAAATCGTGAGCTTTTTTAAATCCTCTCGTGGTCTGGCTTCAAAAAAGTCTCGGCAGGGCTTCCAGACACAGCTGCTGCTGCCGATGGGTTTCCTGACCAAGAAGACTTGTATCCATCCGTAGGTATTTGTCGTAGGCTATGATGCAAACAGGCTTGATAAGTTTTAAATTCTTGAGTCTTGTTAAATGACTGTTCATATTGATAGCCGGTCTTGGTCTTGGTCTTGCGAGACCAAGACCAAGACTTTGAACCTCAAGACCAAGACCAAGACTTTGAACCTCAGGACCAAGACCAAGACCAAGACTTTTGGTCTCAAGACCAAGACCAAGACCAAGACTTTTAAAAACAAACTCGAGTTCACTCGAGACCAAGACCTTGGTCTCGAGGACAACAAGTCTGCGCTTGTCCGAGGAAACTTTTCGTAGCAGTTGCTCTTACTTAAAGTTAACTGGAACTACTAAGTACCAACTGAATGTTAATACCTTAGGCCTACAGTAGAAAATTGCAAGCTTTCTAAACAATTATCTGTAATTGACTTTCTAAACAATTTATCTGTTACTGAAACTAATAATAAACAAATAGTTTTTAAATATTCATGTGGTATTTGCAAATACTAAATAGCTGTCTTCTTCCATATAGCCGGTCTTGGTCTTGGTCCAAGAGAGATATATATATATATTATATATATATATATATATATATATATATATATATATATATATATATATATATATATGTGAATTTCATGAAAAACAAAATGAGTAGCCTATGCTCATCGATCTCAGTATTTTTGGAATCGATTCTCGCTAACTAATAAAAGCCGTTATCAATCATCCTAAGCAACGCCTCCTGGCGAGTAGCCTAGCAGCTAATCCATGCACAAGTCCCTAGATGGCGCCTTTCTACAGCGACTTAGAAGAGGAAGAAGAGCAGTCCCTTAAGCCACAGTTCTGAAGTAGCCATAGGTATGGAGTGCTAGCAACTTCATTTTCTTGGCCTCTGCATATGAAGGCGGATAGCCAGTCCTTTCCCTCACCGTCTCATCTTCCCACCGTTAGCGACGGTCAGTGTAACAGTCTAACACGCTAACCACTACACTATTGAGCACCACAGCGACAAAACGAAATGTAAAACTGCTGTATGGTAGACACATGCAGGCATCATACACATACAGAGTGATGTCATGGCCTTCGTTGATCGCATGCGGCCAGCGATCTGCCCAAAGTGCTCAGTGCAGTTTTTCTAAATGTTACAGAATGAAACTGTACACGTTTTTCTATAGCGACCGTCTGACCTAGACGTTTCTCATTTTTCAATGAATTCATCGGGGAGATCACTGACGACCGCAGCCCATTTGATTGAATGCCACGCTATTTAAGGTTGTCGTGTGTGGACCGTGTAAGCCCGAGCAATAGGCCCTACGTGAAATAAAAACGACAAAGACATTATGAATAGTCACCGTCTTATATAACAGCTATTTTGTAGATTGAACAGATATTTTTAAAGTAATTTCTTTGTAATTATACGTTGTAGCAGTCACACTTTGCTGTTTACATGGATTGTAACGTAAGACTTTTTCTGACCTGTTCTCTGATCTCAGCTTAAACGCTCTGTCTACATTTCATCTCTGGCAACAAATAGTTGTCGGACCATGCGTGGTCTCACAGTACACGTGCTTACAAACTACGATTCGTATACCTTCATTTCTGGTCGCGATTACAAATCTAATACAGCATATACTCGCCGATCCCATGCAGCATATACTCGCCTATCCCATACAAAGCATCTGCGTAATTGTTTCGCACAATCAATGCTTTAGTCTGGGGGTGGGGGAATCGACCCCTGAGCTCCTCTTCTAACCCACTCAGCTAAGTAACTGAAAAGATGTTGGGGTTGGGAAACTGAAACACCTCATGAGTCGTCATTTGTACGTGTGCAACATATCAACAACATTAGATATCGAAATGTGTTCGTGTAATTTGGTAATCCTTAAAATTTTTGACCCCATCCCGGCATTTTTGGCCTTAAAACACTGGACAAAATGTCTGTATTAAAAAATCCTCTGCTTCTCCTCGTTAGTTATACTCTGCGTCCCTCGCATCCTCGCTCCGCCCCTAATTGCAACTGCAATTTTTTAACTGTGACTGGAAATCTGGTATAGCGTCACTTAAAAAGCAAACTAATCTGGTGAACTCTCTGCGTGACACCATGCGATGTTAAAGGTCATTACGAGCTGGAATTTCATCAGCAAGTAAAACAAAGCACAGAATCCACGCACATAGTAGAGCCGAACCAGCTGATTCCAGTCCACAGGTGGCATCATATTGAGAGTATCTGGACCAAGTTGCGTCGATGGTGTATAGCGACGACAGGTGGTAGCACTCGCAGCACACGAAAACGCTCCCGCCGAATCAACCCCCTCCCCCATTGATAGAGGATGACGCATGTCTGGCTACTCGTCGAGGCGTCAGGTGCACGTAGAACTGGCGTTCGACGCGTATCGGTCGGTAGATTGCAGCGTCACCGGTGACTAAGGTTCGAGATCGCTCCAAAGACCCACATCGCTCCTCCTCCACGGAGACGAAAATTGCCCGGCTGTAGACGACGTACAAGGTCCATAGATCCCGGTTCACTATAAATCTCTGACTTTATCTCTGCCTGCCTCCTTACTTGCCCTTTTGTCTGCCTGCTTCCCCCTCTCTCTCTCCTTCTTTCCTCCTCTATCTATCTCTCATTGCCTCTCTGCCTTACCTCCCATCATTGCCTGTATATCCCCTGCCTATCGATTTTGATTTGACTAAGCGCCTGTGAATAAGCTGGTTCCCGCGACCTAGCTTTTTTTGGGCGCTGTAGAAGTCTCGAGATTACGATTACGAATGTCACCATCCCTCACCGCCCTACAATCCTCTATTCCTCCCTTCCTCCACCCTTCTTACTCCCTTCCTCCCCACCTTCCGTCCTTCCTTCCTGACACTCTCCACGTCCCTACCTTCCTCCCTACCTCTAATTCACTCCCCTTCTTTCTTTAGTATTTCCTTATTTCCTCCCTCCTTTTGTATTCCTCCCTCCCATCATACCTCTTTAGCTTTTCGTAACTCCCCTTTTTCATTCTAATACTTTCATTCCCTCTGCATGCCTGCCTTCCTCCATACATCTTTCCCTGCCTTCCTACCTCCATCTCTCTCTCTCTCTCTCTCTCTCTCTCTCTCTCTCTCTCTCTCTCTCTCTCTCTCTCTCTCTCTCTCTCTCTCTCTCTCTCTCTCTCTCTCTCTCACTCTCTCTCTCCTTTTCAGCCTCCCTCCTGTTTTGCAACCTATTTGCCCTCATATTATTCGCCAGATAGCCTTGGAATAGCCCACATACGTCTTTGTGTGTATATGACATTATTCATTCTCACATTATTCTCAAGATGGTTTTCTATGTCAACCACATCGCTGCACAGTGGACTAAGTGGACCGGAACGCAGAAAGGGCGTTAAACGTTGCATTGTATTATCACGTCTCTTATTATGCTGCGTTCGGTGAACCCTGACTATAATATTATATTATGGGCTAGGGCTGAAGTCCAACTGTATTTAGCCTAATTCAAACGATTTGCAATAAGATGAATAATTCATTGGACGAAATTCGTTTGCTTTGGCACACGTCTTACCAACGCCAACTCACATTGGATAGCAACCTTGATATAGAATTAGATCAATAAGTTTAAAACGCGCGTTTGTATTGAAAACTTGTTCTATGACGTCAAACCGATGAATCACCTGGTTGTGTAGGCTACTTCTTTTGCTCGTGCTGACCAACGCCATCAGATACTCTTTGCGCCTAGCTGTCCCGCAGTGATCACGTGCCTAGGCTTACTGGATGCGATTCGAATGCCTGCAGGAAGGTATGACGTTGGCTGGCGTGCAATCTATCGTGCGGAAAACGAAGTGCTATGTTGTGATCAGTCAGCAGGTTTTGGAAAACCCACGCCTACACATAGCGAAAAGTTTGGGAAAATCCGCATTTTTACAATGGCGATGAGATGTAGACCGGTTTGGTCTGCTGTCTTAGCTGGGAAGAGCCTATCAGACAGTCTCAAATGTACGGTAGAGACGAAGAGAGACAGACAGACAGACAGGCAGGCAGACAAACAGACAGACAGAAAAGATGTTGTGGACAGTTTCATTTACAAATACCACTGATAGACTTCGTGTGTGACGAAAAATTTATGTCGAACTCTGAAGTACTGTTTGTTAACTAACTGCACGTGAGGTACTTCAAGATGTGTCTTACCTCGCGTTTTCGCTAAGCTACATATCGAGCTAGTCGACGATTCGAAGCTCGATTGACTGACACTTTGGATGCCAGTGACAACTGTATAAAATGATCTTTAAACGAAGTAAACTCCAATCAAAATGTTGTTCGCTTCGGTGCGCACGACTAAAGTCGTAAAAGATATAATTAATAAATTTGGAAAAGTTCCCCACTAACGATGTCCTAACTCTTGTTTAGTAGCTTTACGATCTTCATCACTTAAAGTAGTTTTACTAGCAAGTATAATCATCAGTTCTGACGCCTGCAGCTATTTTGGTGCGATGGGTGCGAATATGTACAGTGCAATGCATAGCCACTGTGCCTCTGGTATATAATTCTCAAGAGATCGTACATTTGCAGTGGTGTGCAGACATTGCGGTCACAAGCACCTGCAAATTCCGGCCACAAAATTCTTCCTGCAAGAGTGGTGTATTCGCAGAGTGGATGGAAGGTTTACACGTAAGAATGTGGATTAGAGATAATGAATTAAGGATCATGGATGCTCGTCGCCAGAGCTGTTGTCGATCAACAGATTAAGATCAGACTTCCTTCTGTGCAGTTTTGATGGACGACTCTGCGAACAAAACAGACAAGAAAACGTGGATTTTAAATCCATTCCTTAAATCAATGTATATTACTCACTTAAACGTAAATGTGTTAGGTCACAATACTAGTGTTAATGCTGCTGCCATAATGTAATTATATCTGATTTTGATTTAGTGATCGAATGATTCATTGAATAATTATATATAATTGACTGACTGACTTGGCTATACTGGTTGCTTAACTTACTAATGGGTCTCGATTGCTTAGTAAGCGTTCTGGACCCAAAGGTCGGGTTCAAATCCTCGCCAGGAAAGTAAAATATTTCAATACTTCTGCTCATCAAGCCACGTAGTGTACACATTTATAAAAATAATGAATCCATTAACTGTTCACAGTCGATCATACGACGAGGAGGAAGACTAGCCACTCGCCCTTTTACGTCAAGGCTAAGAATGTGAAGCGCTCTTACCGTACACGTGACTGCTATAATACTTAGCTCAAAGGATTGCCAATTTCTTCTTCTGAGTTATTGATTATTTCTTTGTTTAATGATTATTACTGTAGATGCAAAATACCATTGTTGCTAGGCGTCGAATGTTGTTCGGACAGTTCCTTAGGAAGTAGGCGGCGAGAACGAGAATCATGGCTCCGAACATTCCACACAGAACAGGAACAAGAATATTCAGCTCCTCCTGCTAATCAAAACAGTCAATTTCACACTGTATGATATATCAAGCAATCAATCAACCAATCAATCAATCGATCGATCGATCAATCAAATCTTTTATTGTTCCCATGAAGTAGTTAACAGTGGTGATAGAGAACAAATCGGAAAATAGTTAAATAATGTTAATACAAGACAGGTCACATAGTAAGCATTTAAACAGTTACTGGAAACAAACAGATGCCCAGAAGGAACGAAAGTCCCGCTACATTATAGGAGACCCGTATACCATATGAAGCAGTGCCATGGGATGACGGTTGAGTTTGAATGTAAAACTATGTCCGGAGAGAGTCAATCATGATAATTTAGATACTGGCGGAGAGTTGGTAAAAGGAAGCAACCGAAGAAAAGAGAAAAAAAGAATATATATATATATATATATATATATATATATATATATATATATATATATATCCACTTATTATAATTTCGTGAAATTGCGTCGTTCATTGTCACATTTTAGCCTTCACTCAACATCTGGGGCGGTTAATTAAGATACACAATCTCCATCGACTTTTCAACGACTGCACGCCGCCACTGACAATTATTGCTCGGTTGCTACCTATTCACCAGTAGACACTTGGAGCATGCAGACAAAAATTGTTTCCTCAACTATCATCAACTATAATAATTCCCGCCTCACCGGGAAGACGTGCACCATATGAAAGGATTTTCTTAACAGTCATACAAGTTAAGAAACACTCCCTACGATGTAAAGCGTTCGCAGCATTGGACTATTGTTAAACGCACGTCATACAAAAATTTGCTTTTTGAGGTTGCACGTTAAGGCTTTGAATATGAGCTTCGCATTCATAAAAATTAACGATACGATTGAGACTTCACTGAGTTATATATTCGTTGCGATTGAAGTTGGATTTGTACTTGTATATAGGCTAAAACTCAACCTCAATCCGTTATTATTACAAATTCTTTAGTGGCCGTTTTTAGCCCCTTCTCCGAGAGACACTGAAGTATAGATAATTAATTAGCCAAGATGGAAGCAGCTCGCTTCTCAATTTTTGGTTGTGATTAGAACATTTATATGTGTGTGTGTGTGTGTGTGTGTGTGTGTATATATATATATATATCTATATATATATATATATAAATAAAGTGAGAATTCTGTCTGTCTGTCTGTCTGTCTGTTTGACCGGGATTAACTTCTACAATTTTGCACCTTTTCACTCCAAACCTCACTACTGTGTCGGCCTCGGCATCGGACACCCAGTAGAGGGGTTCGCGTACCCCCTTTTCACCGCTAACATGGTGAAAATCTCCAAAAACTCTATCCAACCGACCGTCCATGACGCCCCAGCTAGCGGTTCTATTTATGGCGCCGGTATTCCCCAACGTCATTAATAATGCGCATAACGACACCGTCCCTCACGCCCCAGCTCGCCTCTTCCACTGCCAAGCGGTTCTATTTATGGCGCGGGTATTCCCCATCGTCATTAATAATGCGCATAACGACGTTGTTTACTTTCGCACAAAATTTAATTACGATCGATTCGAACTATATTCATCGTCTTACAGCAAAATTGTATGTTCAAAGACTTTGCACAACTAAGGGCAGTCAGGGCTAGATTTCTGGCGTTTTCTTTAAGCCGACAACGCCGGGTTCACCCTCTTCGACTGCGAAGCAGTCAGTCCACGCTTACACTGCGAAGCAGTCTCAGTCTCCCCCACAGGTCGCCCAAATTTCTTCCTTATTCGCTACACGGATTGAAACTTATACCTAAATTTGTTGCTTATTTGCTACAGGGATTGAAACTTATAACCCCGTTGCTAGCATATATATATATATATATATATATATATATATATATATATATATATATATATATATATATATATATATATATATATATATATATATATATATATATATATATATATATATATATATATATATATGCTAGCAACGGGGTTATAAGTTTCAATCCCTGTAGCAAATAAGCAACAAATTTAGGTATAAAAACTTATACCTAAATTTGTTGCTTATTTGCTACAGGGATTGAAACTTATAACCCCGTTGCTAGCATATATATATATATATATATATATATATATATATATATATATATATATATATATATATATATATATATATGCTAGCAACGGGGTTATAAGTTTCAATCCCTGTAGCAAATAAGCAACAAATTTAGGTATAAGTTTAAATCCGTATATATATATATATATATATATATATATATATATATATATATATATATATATATATATATATATATATATATATATATATATATATATATATATATATATATATATATATATATATATGCTAGCAACGGGGTTATAAGTTTCAATCCCTGTAGCAAATAAGCAACAAATTTAGGTCTAAGTTTCAATCCGTGTAGCGAATAAGGAAGAAATTTGGGCGACCTGTGGGGGAGACTGAGACTGCTTCGCAGTGTAAGCGTGGACTGACTGCTTCGCAGTCGAAGAGGGTGAACCCGGCGTTGTCGGCTTAAAGAAAACGCCAGAAATCTAGCCCTGACTGCCCTTAGTTGTGCAAAGTCTTTGAACATACAATTTTGCTGTAAGACGATGAATATAGTTCGAATCGATCGTAATTAAATTTTGTGCGAAAGTAAACAACGTCGTTATGCGCATTATTAATGACGATGGGGAATACCCGCGCCATAAATAGAACCGCTTGGCATATATATATATATATATATATATATAAAGTCTAGTGAACTAGATCATTAAGTGCTTAAAGCTCTTTCTGGTGCGGTGATTGTCGAAATCTTATCATTATCGCAAATGTTCTGCTTTGGACATTGATGTCTGGACGGTATTTGGATATGCATATCAATGATTCGCAACCGCCATGTTGAATCGGTCAACCCATGACAGAGTTAAGCCCCAGACTTTCATGTGCCATATGTGAAAGGAAAGGGAAATCTCGGATTGGCGATGCCACAGTAGAGTCTTTGCAATAGTGTGCGCCCTCATGCAGCGCGGAGAGATCATGGCTCCATCCGGCTGACTGTACTGGTACAGTATTCCTCTCTCTACGCAGTCCTTGTGGATATCCGGGCGCTGCTGGTGTTGTCAATCACCTGTACAACGAAGAAAGTGCCAGTTATTGAGAGTAACCCCGTCGTATACGAACTCTTAATTAAGTTTTTCGTAATTTCATCCTCGAATCGACCTCGATGCAGAACGGATCAGGAATCTAAACATGGTGCCAACTGTCACTCTTGGACGAGACTTGGCTTGGATGGATTCCACGCATGCGCGACAGCCGACTACTAATGACTCAGTTATTTGATCATTATTTACCTAGAGATCAACTTATTGTCCTTACTTAAATCAACACTAGGGCTTTGCAGAGGTAGACCTACTCAGAAGACGACGTTATAAAATGCGCAGTTACGTTACATGACAGTTTTGCGATCTTTCTTGCACAATTGCATCATAAATTCGTGATCGGTATGTGATACATGACATAGCTTATAAGTGGTTGTCTTGTATTTCCCACTGCAAGCGTCTGACTCTCTCCTAGTCACCCTTCTTCGATCGCATGTATTAATTACTACTGTGTTTCCAGCAGTTCCCCCTCATTGACCTAGGAGCTACTGGCCAAAAATATTAGGCAAGGCAAAGTTACCCATATTCCGTTTAGGGACTTTGGGAGGCGCCGAAGAATCCATCACTTTGGATCTGGGCAAGACTATAGGCCTACTGAAGCATAGCAATTGCCTCTCATGCCTATACGAATCACACTTCTCAATGTCAAAGGCTCACAGTTTGACCAGCCACACTTTAAGTTATTTATTTGCTAAATTATTAACGCACTGCCGGATCCAGGGAGCATATATTTGGCCACGGCTACATCGTGAAACTTATTTATGGGATTGGTATCTAAAGTCAAACTTCACACCACGCTTCCTATTAGCCACTTTCGTACGCTTCCGATTGTTCTATCGTTGTTAGATCAATCGAAGTATAGACTATACCAGCTTAATTGTTAGGCTTAAACATATTAATGTGTAAATAAATTTACGAATAAAAACGAGTTAGTATCAAAGCGATCGAGGAAATGCGCTGATCTTTGTTACATCGCTAAGAGCCAACATTGTAAAATGCATTGAACATCTGCATTAGCTTAACAAGAAACAGACGAAATTGACTGATGAACATGAAGTAAGTGTACATATACTCACCCGCCATGGAAGACCGTGGAATGACAGACTGAAGTGTTCTGAAATAGACAGAGACGAACTTCAATAAACAATGATGAACGATTAGTTATGTTACGGTGTAGACAGACGCCACGCGAAACATGTGACCAGATAAAAGGTAGAAAGATAGAATCAAGTTAGATAAAACTAGAAAAAAGTAAAGGTAGATCGCGCACACAGGAACACACGTATCGACAAAATGTGCGTATGAAAAACGTCATCAGATTCTGTCGATCGTTGAAAGACAAAACACGTCAATCCGAAACAGAACACTAAAGGTTTTTGATGGAGATGACACTGATGATAACAACGACGACGAAAAGAGTGGCTGTGAAAGAGGGAGAGACGCATCAAATATGGCGACTGTCCCAGAGGAATTGATGTTAGTCGGAGGCAAGTAGGAGTACTGATACGATGACGGTGACGGTGTCTGCGGACATACAACTTCGTATAAATTGTAATTGTAATAACGACGATTTATATAGCATCGTTGGTAGCAAGCTACTTCTAGGATGCTTCACACAAGTACGCGCACAATGTCTATGTCATACATGTATTCGTGGCGTTGGTCTGGTGTATTCGGAGGTAGGCCTATTCCGTTATCGTTTGACTGTTGTAACATCGCCTTCAGAATCTTTGGCGCCGAAGTCCCGTCAATAATGCACTGGCAAAACACGATAACAATTCACGGACAAAAGGCTTCAATAGAATGAAGCACATTCTAGCAGGCCAATTACCCTAGTGAATAAGCCTCTTTGCAGTGACACACTGGCACTTAGTGACATCAAAACACAGTAGACCTCAACCCGACCATTGGAACTTCTGTACACTCAATTGCATTTGCACACACATGCATAGCCTACATACGTACATATACGTGGTAATACATACGTGCATATGCGTGCATGCACAGTATTACGTACGTGTAGGTATAGTATAACATACGTGCAAGCATGAATGCATATAATATTATCACAATGGGTTTACTGTGCCTATCTATATGGAGGCAGCTAACCATTGGACTACTTCGGATTACGAGCTGATAGATTCTTCTGTAGAAATGCTTTTTTGCATTCTCTACGCTTGTCTTACGAATACACAGTTTCATTGCACACGATTGTTCAGTTACCCCGACGAGGATGAGATATCTACGATGATGCTACAACTACAAGAACTCCCATTCTAAACTTCTCAAGATGAACGCCTATAGTGTCTGCTTAACACTAGACATGCCAGTCTAATGCAAAATGCCTAGTCCAACGTGGATGTTCAGTCGCTTCTGGAATGTAGGCCTATAGCATCTGTGGTTCATCCATTATCTTCCGTTGAGTGATCTGAACTTCTCCATGTGTACTTGTGTTTGAAAACCTGGAGCTGTCTAGAAGTTGGACAGGTGGATACAGTAATAATTCTTGATCTAGGTACAAGGAGAATGTCAGTACATCTCATCCTATTTCTATCTCCTATAGCTTCTTAGGCGCCTCACTGTCTATTCACTTACCTGGGTTATATAATTACCTGACATAGTTAAAATGATATATACAATTATACATAGTATTACATACTTTTAGGCATAGTATTACATGCGTGTAGGATAGTATTACATACATGTAGGTATAGTATCACATACGTGTAGGCATAGTATTACATACGTTCATGCATGTATGCATACATACATACATACATACATACATACATGCATAACATACATTATGTGTCTGTGTCTAAATGGGTATTTATATAGCGCTGTCTTAAAACATCTGAAGGGCGCCGAGACGTGTTTATCTTACAGCAGCGATTCAACATAAACTGAAAATGGTTCTTGAGTTGTGTACAGTGGTATGGTTAGTTTTTTCAGAGGAAGACGGTTTCAAGAAGACCGATCGACGTGGGTGATATTCTAGACTAACGCAGACATCCTGCCATGCAGGTTCATCTGTACGTAAATGTTTATCTAGATTATCTCCAGTCTCAATGCAATCATAAGGGAAAACTTGGGAGCTATTGGGTGGCACCACACCGAAATCCAAGACTCTGCAGTTCTCTTTTTTTATCGACGAATCGACAATTGTTGGCTTTTACAGGTATACAAAATCTGATAGATAATAGATCAAATAACACACACACACACACATGCACACATACATGCAAAACATACATACATGCATACATCATACATAGATACAGACATACATAGATACAGACATATATACATACATGTATACATTAAGGAAGCCATGTAAATAGGTCGGCTAAACAGTATCCGCTTAAAGGAAACACGTCGGTACTTGACACTCTGTGCCCATTAAAACCAACATTTGCCATTGCAACGACGAAGCCAACATTTCCCATTTTCAAAAGGCATAAACTAAAGAGCTGGCACTGCTCGAAATCGTTTTACAGTTAATAGAGATGTAGTCGTAATTCGTAAACCTTTGTCACGATCGCCTTCGAACTATCGCTGGCTTCATGCTACTGTCGACTCTCGTTCGTTTCTCGAATGTGCACCGGTAAACGGCATTGCGCTGTATGCAATCAAATGTTTTACTTAAGTGCGGACCAATCAGACATAGTTGATATGACTGCTGAACATTATTGTTACTATAAGGATTACTAGTTTGCAATATGCAGGTTTTCGTTCATTGTTAAAAATTCCGATAACATCAGGTCAGTGTGTGCCCGAAAAATCTGATTTGGTAAGATCCGATTTGGCCAGAAAACGTCAGATTTGATCTCTCTCTCTCTCTCTCTCTCTCTCTCTCTCTCTCTCTCTCTCTCT
>OY744608.1:42086105-42288605 GCA_963556255.1 Allolobophora icterica | reverse complement strand
ATCTATCTTCCCGATGGGGTTTTTGTTGGTATTCCGGGCATGAGCTCCAGACCTTATTACTCCAGGCGCCGCCAGTGATGATAGGCGTATCCAACGTCGCTGTGCTTCAGCAACTGGATATGTAACAAAGGGCCATAATCTGTGTGCATGCAGCCTGTATCGTTGTAACATCAGACGCGTGTATAAATCCATACAGTTCATCGATACCGCACGAGTAGCGTGCTTTTAATACAAGTCTTCCGAATCACGTATTCCTCTTCGCCGAGTCCCAGCTCTCGTTGAACATGCATAAGCCTACATACACATAATTATATGCAGTGTGGAATTGTAGAAAAAAGACAGGGGGGGTTGAACATTTTATCCGTATTTTGCAAACTGATGTCAACGAAATTTGAAAGCAGCTGATTTCAATGCTGACAGTTTTGCAAGTCAGACTCGAATCAAAAACAATTCCTTTGTTGAGAAAATTCAACAATGCATAGATGATACACCATGGAAATGCATTCTCTTTTTCAGAGACTCAGGGTCAGTTAATGCTAAATCACATTAGCACAACTGAGGGGGGGTGGAAACGACCCCCTGGGGAGGGTGTGCAATGAAGACTTAACTGTACAGTTCGACGAAAGCTTTGACTGGACGAAGAGGAATTCGTGAATCGGGAGACTTCGTATTAAAAGCACGCCATTTTTTTCAACCAGTGCTTATGAACGATTTTATTACTTACTATAGTTACTATGTAACTATCATCGATTGTTTGATTTGTTTCATTTTTTCCAACCTGACATGTTTAATATGGACCGATAAAAAATGATGTTATGTTATGTTAACTGTACAGTCCTAAGAAAGACTGAGGGGTTGAACCACAACCCCTCGACAATTAGCACCAGGCCCGCATTAAGGGGGTGCTAAGGTTGCTGCAGCACCCGGGTCCGCAGTTTTGAGGGCCCGCATTTTCGGAAGTACATTACAGAATTTTATTGTACTTGTAATTGGGCCCCGCGCTGGTGGTTATATAGGTGCTTCACAGCACCCGGGCCCGCACTAGCCTTAATGCGGCCCTGATTCCCACCGTGATTATATATGTAGAACGGTAGTTACACTTGGTTAGAAATGAGTCTCTGGTAAACGTCTTAATGTAATTCAGATGATCGCTCGCTTTTAATCTATACAATGATTTGTCATGTCAGTGCGCGAGGCTTTCGATCGGAACTCCGCTAACGATCGCAGCTGTTTTAGTATTCGCACAGGGACAACCGTTGCGTTGATGTATGTCGACGCCGTTTAGGCTTTAAACTGGAAACGGAAATGCTGGTCAGTCGAGTAGATTGACCGATAGGGAACGCAGTTAACCTTACGGCCCCCACCCCACCGACGACTGCCCATGGGAACAACCGATTGGCGTCTCCGAGTTTATATAGCGCCGTGTATCTGGAATCGCAACCGGATGCTGCGGCATACAGCAGGAGCATCGAGACGTAAGTGAAATGGTGCAGTCGATTATTTAGCGCAATTTAAGCGGAAGACCTTTCGCGGGAGTGGCGTATCAGCGCTTCATAGACTGTCCAGACATGCGTACAAGACACACGTGACTGGACCAGACGCCAGCGCAATTGCTCAGCCGCATAGCAAATTTTGATAGCTCAGCCGTGTGTAAATGTATATATAAATATATACAGGGTGGGCCAGCATAAATGAACCGACTTTGCATGAATGTAACTCGGAACAGCCCTAGCTACCATATTTTGTTGTCATTAGTGATTCAATATGGCGCCGTGTACAGGCGATGATCGAGTTTTGATCCGAATTTTGCGAACTGATAAGGAATTTAATACGTTTCAAATGATTAAAGAGTTTCCTAACAGAGGATGGAATAAAAAGTACGTTGAATCGTCTGATACGGAAAATTGATGAAACAGGAACTTCGCGTCGTAAACCACGCAAATCAGTACGCACTGCGCGCACACCCGCTAACATTGCTCGTGTGTCCGAGTTAATTTGCAGTCGAAACGATGACCCGGGTACAATCAACAGACCATCTCCTAAATGATAATTAATTCTGTTGTGCAGTACAAATGTCTGGCTATATGGTTTCATTTTTTTGCAATTACTGTTAAAATTGTCATGATTTTTTTATTAGCTAGTTAGTGCAAAAACGATGATTGTTGTTACCTGATGTAGGCAAAAGCTACAATAAAAAATGTGCCTGAATCTTAATACTAGAGTGAAATATCTTTAATTTGACGCATCAAGTATAAATAACTTACAAAAATTGGCGGAGATATAATAATAATAATAATCTTCGTTTAATATTTTCAAACTGACAACTATACGCAGTATGATTACAAATCAGTATGAACGGATGATCACAAGTTATTACAGGAGTCGAATTTTAACTGTATACGGCAGCCAAGCAAGGCCCATCACGTCCTACATCTCATTTTAACAACGCGCCATCTCGCGAATGATAGGCTGAGTGGACCTTTGGGAGGGTTGCGGGAAGCGATCCCGCTACCTACTGCTCTTCACGCCAGTGATGTTACCACTACTCTATGGACCCCCCCCCCATATGCATGTATGCATCAAAGTCGGTTCATTTATGCTGGCCCACCCTGTATATACATCGTATGCACACACGCAGATATTTGTATGCATATAATAAATGAAGAACTGTGAAGTCCATCTTTCGCAGAAATACATCGTTATATACATGGGAGTTTACATTAACCAGCAGCTATTCTGGAAAGATCACAGAAGAAACATTTCAAATAAAATAGCAAGGAATCTTGGTGTATTCTCAAGAACTGCCTGGTTATTGCCACCCCCAGGCCCGTTTCGTCTGTTAGACAAACTAGGCAGCCGCCTAGGGCCGCCGATTTTTAGGGGCCGCCAATTTTCCATTTCTCCAAAATAAACATCAAGAAAATAATTTCTGGAAATTCATAAATGAAAAAACGTTGGATTATTAATTATTATTCGCTAGATGGAAGTATTATTGTGTTGGTGTAAGAAATAATGTTTTATTAAGGTAGGGTTCACCGTTAAGTTTTAATCATAAGTTTTTCCGAAAGTATCGAATCAGCAGTTCAGTTTACTCTAGTCAAGACGGTTAGACCATTTTCATTATTTAAAATTTTTTTATTTTAATGAATGTTTGAAAATAAATAACGTAAATTTCAGTAAATCATGACAGCTATAAAAGGAACTTAAAGCGATTATGGCGCTGAGATACGGAAACGGGAAAAAACACAAGATAAACTGTTGGAATCACAAAAAGGGTGTTGGGGAGTGTCAACAAACACCGAAAACAGGTCACAACACTGAAATTAAATTAAAGTGACCAAATTATTGTTTTTATTATTAAAATAAATAAATTATTTTTAGTAGCTGAAAAAAGCACGGATTCCTGCGAAAGATGGACATGAGAGTTCTTCAGGAAAGCTTCAAAGCCATAAACATAGAGCTACCAATATTCGAGTTAGGTCTATTGTCAGTAGTTCTACTGTTTATTTGTTTCGACTGCACTCTACATAGCCTAAAACTGCATAATTATTTCCAACGAAGAGTTCACTAGAAGTGTGCATGCATTTAAATTCACAGCGAAACATAAATTACTAGTTATGAAAGACCGTCAAAGACGTATAGAAGTACTAGGTAAATAAGACGAAGAGGAAGATGTCACGTAGAGAAGGATTGTACGACCGACGTGTTCAAGTCATCTGTCCACTCTCTGATATTATACGTGTCTGATCTGCGCCTATGTCCCGTCATTGTTTGCACGTCTATGTGTATATTGCAGCTCACGGGCGTGTGTGTATTCGAGCGCGTGATATCTCATTTGAACACGAGAGTCACGATAATCAAACACTTGTCAGACGCCTGAGACGAGATCGTCGCAAATCGAGTATTTATATATTTTTCAGCTGTAATTTCTCCTCTCCGCGAAGGAGACGCTCGCCAGATGAAATAAGAGGATGAATCGAGCGATGGCCATAAAGTAGGCTTTAGGGCGATAGCGAAGAACGCAGTCAAACATCTCTCGCCTCTCAAGAAATAACGGCGGCAGCAGATGCATATGAAGAAATTTGCAACGTCTGGT
Source organism: Allolobophora icterica (assembly GCA_963556255.1). Taxonomy (NCBI): domain Eukaryota; kingdom Metazoa; phylum Annelida; class Clitellata; order Crassiclitellata; family Lumbricidae; genus Allolobophora; species Allolobophora icterica. The sequence continues at coordinate 42,284,509 of OY744608.1, read as the reverse complement.
AAACCATTGTCATCATTATCATAAGATGAAATGGTGTGCTCTCCAGTGTGGGAATTGTAGAAAAAAGACTGGGTTTGATCCATGTGGATCTGAATTATTATTTTATCCGTATTTTGAAAACTGAGAAAATTCACATATTCAACAGAAAGCTGAAACTCCTTACAGTTATGACATCGCCAAATGTATTAGCATACAATTCACATGGTCACAAATCTCACAGTAAAGTGAATTGTGAAAAGAAAATGCTAAAATATATGCACAATATGATAACACTGGCGGAGCTGAGGGGGTTGGAAACGACCACTGGGGTGTGCAATGAAGTCTTAACTGGGAGTTCTAAGAAAGACTAGGGGGTTGAACCCCAACCCCCGACAATTCTCACCCTGGTGCTATCAGTGGCATGCCCCTAACCAGAACGTTGCCTTTTCCCAAACTCTGTCAATCGTCCCGATCTAGGGCTCATCTCCAGGCTGATGTGCACGTGTAACCCTAACCTTAGTGGCTGAAGATCCATCTCGACGGACCAGGTTCATGTGTGCTTTTGGTCGTCCAAGTGGTCTCTTTATGCTCCTTGGGGACCGGAATCAGGAAGCTCAATTGTGGCCCTGCCTGCCATCGGACCGCCCGAAGTTCCCAAGCACATCAGAGCGTGAACGGCATCTCGTAAGGCAATCAAAACAATCGATATCTGCTTGACTTAATAAGTCCTCGCGAAGCTTTGGCTTGGATGTCAACACGAAAAATGTGGCTACTGCCGGTGCAATGTTTAAGATTCAGGTTTCTTATGAAAGTTATCTGTAGTTCTAGTAATTTAAGGTCATAGAGTTCGCAATTAGATAGTGGCTGCTGAATACAGATCAAGAAATATACATTATACAGACAAACTAGTCTAAGGCTATCTCTCGAGCTAGAGAGAGAGAGAGAGAGAGAGAGAGAGAGAGAGAGAGAGAGAGAGAGAGAGAGAGAGAGAGAGAGAGAGAGAGAGAGAGAGAGAGAGAGAGAGAGAGAGAGAGAGAGAGAGAGAGAGAGAGAGAGAGAGAGAGAGGAGAGACAGAGAGAGAGAGACAGAGAGAGAGAGAGAGAGACAGAGAGAGACAGAGAGAGACAGAGAGAGACAGAGAGAGGGAGAGAGACAGAGAGACAGAGAGACAGAGAGAGACAGAGACCGAGACAGAGACAGATACAGAGACAGAGACAGAGACAGAGAGGGAGACAGACAGACAGACAGACAGACAGACAAACAGACAGACAGATGCAATTACAAACTTTTAAACATAGAGACATAACTGACCGTTTCTGTTGCGTGCTCTTCGTAGTTCAGCTGGAATTGTAAATCTGCCATCCTCCTCTCTTTTCCCGTCCATTCTCTTTCCGGTTCCTCCTGGTTCTGCTGCTCCTCCTGTTATTCTTTTCCTGGTAGTTCCTCCTCTTCCTACTCCTCCTCCGTCTGCTTCCATCTTTCCCTCGTCGTCCTCCGCAGTGTCCGCGTCATCCCAGAGACTCTTGTAGGCAAACTCCGACTTCGTCACTTCCGACCGCGTCACGTTTACGTCACGCTTCCGGTTACGTACGTCATCTGTCTGCGCCACCTGATCGTCTGCTGCTGTTCCGGAAGTCTGATCCAGTTTCGTTTCCGTTTTGAAATCTGGAGTTGCTGGATCGACTGCTGGAGCGACTGTGGATAACACGAAGTGCTGTTTAGTTCCCGTCTCCTTCACCAGCTTTCCAGCTGGACTAGTCACTGTCATTCCAGCTGCCTCTCTGCTTGAGTGCGTGTCCTCATTTTCAAGGACTTTTTCGTCGAAAAAACCAGTGGAACCTCTGGCTGATGCTGTCCTGTCAGTAGAGATTTTCATAAACGACGCAGAAGAACTTTCTAACGTGACGGATGAATAACTCGTATGTAGTTCTCGAGGTTTGCCTGTCAGGTGTTGGTCAGCCGCACTCGTTGATTCGTCATGACTTGTCTCACGATCTTGCTGCGTTAGGAGTGCCGATGTTATCAAGAACGCTGTAGTCACGCCATCGTTTCTCGTAGAACCATGTCTATTGTCAGTGTCTCTTGCGTTGCTATTTTTCGTGTTACTCCTCTTCGTCGAGTCTTTGTCTTCAACTCGTTTATCGGAATCGTCTTTGACATTCGGATCAGTTCTTCCTTCTTCTCCAGTGCCTGGAATTCCTCCATTTTCCAGACCAATTCCAGTCTCGTTGAAACTGGAAACGAACGTTGCAGACGTGTCTGCGTTGCTCTGATTCAAAACAGATGTGTTTGTTGGTTCTCCAGTGGAGTTGTCAGTGTTTCCATCAATCCGCGTCGCAAAAGGTCCATTTGGCGGGAAAATGACAAGAACGAATAAGAGACTTCCGCTCAAGACCCGCACGATCATGTTCGCCGAAATAAGGAGGAAGGCAATAATTCGGAATTCTAGAAAATAATTCTAACAACGACCACAATAAACGGCTACTGATCAGTACAATAACTCCACGAATCTCTAGTAACGACTGATTTCATACAAAAGCAGAAAAACTTAATCACCCAACCGGTCATTCGCTGAGCGGCTACAACGTGACCTAACCGGAAGCAAGACTATGCGAACTGCGCGGAGGTGCGGTGGGCTGCGTATCTCCTTGTTAACTGAAGTCTAGCAGGTTCTGCGAAGTCAGCGCCGGCCAGAGATGCATGAAACCGTGGGCAGGCTGTCGAATGGAACTGTTGCAGAGATTGACAGCTAACAGTCGATCGACGCCCGTTAGATGGCCGGCCGCGCTTGAAAAGCGCCATTTACATCCGTCGAATGAACCAGTCGGTAGTGATGAGCGGAAGAAAAGAGGAAAACTGGAACTAAAGCACTCAGGGAGGCCTCGAGTGAACAAGGAGAAAATGGGTCAAAGGTGGAGACAGTGAGTCAAGAGAAGGGTAAGGACGGAAGGACTGAGGGGGCGAGGTACACATGCATGGTGAAGGAAGATTAAACAAAGCACCAACGCCAGTTTGTTTGAGGTTAGCGAGTGAGGGTCGGGATGGGTTCAAAAGAGGATAGGACGGACAGATATAAAGAAGGAGAGAGACAGACATACAAGGAGACAGACTACCCGTTTATCTCCTCCTCTACCTATCTCCCTCCTTTCTATGTCTGTCCGTCCAATGTGTGCTCAGGTACACAGCATAAGAGGGTCAGTCATAAGGGCTTGATGAACGGAGCACAATAGCTGGAAGGATCCATGGAGGAAAAGAACTCGGAAGGAAGTAAAGGAAACGGAAGAGCAAGGGCGTTAGAAATGCAGGCGGAAGAAATGCACAAGGTCGGGGTTCAGAGGAGTAAGTAAGTAAGGATTACAGGTTAGGGATAGTAAGGGTAATCACACATGAAGAGAGCCAACGAAGGAGGCTTTGTTTAACCCCCCTCTCCTTTGCACCCTCAGTCCTTCCCTCTCTACCGCCCCTTTGACTCTACCTCCATCTTTCACTCATTGCCTCCCTGAGTTCTTTCATCTCTCGTTCCATCCGTTCATCAGTCGATGGAGTGAGGAAGTGACGTGGTTAAGGAGCTGTGACAGTGAGGGAGAGAGAGGGACGTAAGACGGACGGACGGACGGAGGTTTCACGGGGTCGCAATTAGCGACCGGCGTTCGCATATACGGGTGTATTGACTTAGTGACCGTCGATATCGTTTGCCATCGATTCGGACGAGGCCAATATGCCTTCCCTTCTCCATCCCCGCTTCCTCCTCCTCCGCATCATCATCGCCATCCTCTTCCTGTCACCCGTCTACAGTTCTTTGTCATCTTCTTCGTCTGCTTCCTCCTCTTTCAGTCGTGCACATGACCTTCCTCTTTCGCTGTCCCTTCTCGCAGGTCTCCTACGGGTCTCTGCCGTCCTCCTCCTATCTTTCTCTCACACACTCCAGCTCTCGGCGGTCGGCCGCTGCTCCAGGCCATCGATTTGCGGTGGTATAGCAACCCCACGCGCTCTTTTCCATCCATCGGCGCCCGATCGGAAGCAGTATACAGTCGTCGGTTCCACGGAAAGAAGGGGAGAGAACGATGGCCAATCCAAACGACCCTGTCCCATTGAACGATGCCTATGGTGCTCGTAGGAAGGGGAGCGATAAAAGCTGAGTGGACAAATACGTCCATGGAACGGATTTCGTCATAGGATGTAACGTGTCGTGTAATGGGACATCGGATGATTGAATGCGTAGTCCGTGCTAAAGTGCATTGGCCAACACATGGAGTCGGCGATGCCACCATTGTACTGTGATTTCAGCAGCTGACACAAAATGATTTTATTACTATGACGTAGACCTATATGGTTTGCGATGTCAAACTATCTGACTATCATACATCACGCCATGTTTAGGATCCACTGGTTCGAAGCTTTCGGCTCTCATTAACCAAGTTTAGCATCGAAGGTCTTGTTAAGGATTATGGATGTCTATGGAATATGAATACAATGAATAAATATACTGTATATAAAATATGCGACACCAGCAAACGCAAATTTTAAGAGCCATGCTGTGAAAATATATTAACACTTTAACGACGAGAGTGTACTAAAGGCGACTTGGAAACCAATGCAGCTCTTCGTTAAAGTGTTAAAGACTAAGTTATATTACTTGAAGGACATATGATTCTGTAACACCTTAACAACGAGCTGCATTGGTTCCCCAGACGCTCTTAGTAAGCTCTCGTTGTTAAAGTGTTAAATATGTGTAAATTGTGCGTTTGCATTGAGAAATTCGTTCATGAACAACATTTAGCTTGTAATTCCATTTTGATTTCAAACTCTGAGGTCGTCATGTCATGCCACATCGCGTTGCGATATCATGTTATATCGTAGTGTGTGATGTCGCGTCCTGTCACGTCATGTCATTTCCTGTTAACATTCGCATGCATAAATTCGTTTGCAAATCCTCAGCGCTTGTTCTGGTGTCACAGTCAGCTTATATGGATGTAGTTTTGTGGTGTACGCACTTGGACTGTGACACCGACAGTCGGACAAACCTAGAGAGGAATGTTCAAGGGAAAAGGAAGACGGAGCTAGGCAGACAGAGAGGGAGAAAGAGAGAGAGAGAGAGAGAGAGAGAGAGAGAGAGAGAGAGAAGAGAGAGAGAGAGAAAGAGAGAGAGAGACAGACAGACAGACAGACAGAGACAGAGACAGAGACAGCGACAGACAGAGACAGATACAGAGACAGACAGAGAGACAGACAGAGAGACAGAGACAGAGACAGAGACAGAGAGGCGCAGACAGAGAAAACCTATTTCATTGACGTCGTCGTGTATCTATGCCGTTGCAATTATATCGAGTAATCCGCTGCACGCACTGTAGGCCTACCGGAGGCCTGTCTCGCCATCAATACGTCCATCAATATGTCGTTCGTATATATACATACATATATATATATATATATACATAACGGTGTAGATATGTCATATGTACATATATATTTCATAGGTAGACGTTGTTATCTGTAGAAAATACGCACACAATCGGCTTGGCCGACGCAGTGGCGGCGCGTGGATTTTTCAAAGGTGGTGAGAAGCAGCAGTGTGAGGCGGCAGGCCTGTTTAGTTGTGTAGTGAAATTCTGTCTGTGTTAACTTGTGTATGATAGTAGTTAGTAGTAGCCTTAGCCATTAGTAGCCTAGTACAGAGCACAGCGGCATATGACGCCGATCCGCTACTATAGTGTCACTGTGTATAGGCCCTACTGTGCACTTAGTACTCTTAGCATTAGCAGTTTACGCATTTTTCTTGAAACTTGAAAGTTGAAATAAATTTAAAATAATTAACCAGTGACAACGCTCACTACACGCCAGGTTAATCATATGTTCGAAGAGCGTTTCATGTGACGTTTCTAAACCGTACTTTGCGTACGTGGCATTTGGCAACCTGCATGGGCTCGGTACTCTTGAAGAAAATAACCATTGGTTCACTGTTCTAATTCTGCCGACGCCGACGCCCACACCGACGTTACCTTACCCTGTTTTACCTTACCTTATGCCAAGCTTATGCCATCTCAACCTCCCTTATACAGTGATTACTCAATATCACATTAGGCCTACTCTTCGCTGCTTCTTTGACTCTGATCTATCTTACTTTACCTTACCTTGCTATGAGATGTGGTCTTGCCTTGTGTATGGCAAGCTACGAATTCGCTTGGATTGGCAAACGGAGGACTAGAGATAAACCTATCGATCTGCATCAGACGGGAATCAGCGCCATTGATTGGTTCCCTTGAGAATAACTCGAGGCGCTAAATAACTCATGAAAATAATAACATCGTCAGAATATCCGCCGGAAAATACGACGGCTCATTCGTCACCCGTCAATTACAGTAATTACGCAGTTGTGACGCCATTGTAGTTGCCTTTTCATAAAGGGACAATCGCACCTGGTGTTGTAAGGTTAGACTCTGTTTCAGCTGATCAGCTGGCTTATGATGTTGTAGCTAATTTTCGGTGACCTGGTCAGTGTAGTATAAGAATTACGGCCTGTAGGCCTAGTGGATAGATTTGGTCTGAGTTAGTGAAGATAGATAGTTTGATTGGTTTTAACTAATTAGGTTGTATGGAGGACTGTAATTGATTACAAGAAATAACGTTTGTCCATCCGAAACTCTCTTAGTAGAAAGAGGATATTCCTCTATTTAGGGATTTTGCTGATCCGTTAGGGTTGTCCTGTTGACGGTATTAACAGAGAGTGAGTCTTTGGCAAGAGCAGGCCTTATGTGGCATATTTTCCTTATACGAAAGAAACAAGATTTGCGAAAGTTCGTTGTGTGGGTTCGAAATGGGAGATTACTGTGCAGAGTCATCGCAAGTGTTTTGACAGTTCTGATCCCAGAGCAACAGTGTCAGCTAGGTCTACTCTGGAGATGTGAGCCAAAACGGCGTGAGCCAAACATGATTGCCTCGGACAGATTGATTTCGTTCATGGAAGCAAAGAGTATCGTCGGCGTATACTGCTGTAACTGGACTCCAAAGTGATTGGCTGTGCCGCTGATTGGTGAAGTGAAAACTGTATGCTTAAACAACAGAGAGCCGAGAAGTCATAAACAGATCCCTGTGGGACACCAGCAGTGCAGAGTGAAGGATCAGGTCGAGCAGTACTAATGCCCACTCGCTAAGACCGACTGTAGAAGTATTCAGTGCATATTTTAACTGTATAGCTAGTGGGACAAATGTCCCAGTAGTTGTAAGATATGTCCCAGTAGTTTGGGTGATTTGTCCCATGTAAAGTGGCCAAAAATGGGCTCAATTTGGCAGCTGCTGTAAAATGCATTGTCGTGGCCAACTTTGTTCCAGTAGTCCAAGTCCATTAACATATGCACTAGAAGTATCTAGCTAACCAGGCTATGCCAGAGACACCAAAGCTTCAACCGAGCCTTGAAAGTGGTCAACAGTGTCAAAAGTAGCTCTAATTGTGATTGTAATGTCGCGTAACTACTACTTCCAGGTGACCGGACTTCTGTAAGGTGTTTCCGATAAGGCAGCAGACGGCTCGTGTCGCGACCCAGGATGCCTCACGACCGTCGCTGATATCCGTTGAGTTCGACTTCAGCTTTTTGGCTGAAGATTTAAAATAAGAAAAGACTGTATTTCGCTGTAAAGTTAAACTCTTTTATTTCACAACGACCGAAATTCTTCTTTGTTCGACACTGTATCTCAAATAATAATACATCAAACTAGCGCTTGAAAACTTGTAAAATCCACGAAGAGTTACGATAACGATCCAAACGAAATCCACGAGCGAACCTTCTTCACGACGAATAGATCAGACGAGAGCGAACAGACGAGAAGCACACCGAACAAACGACGAGAGAGCGTATGCTCTACACAAGGTCCTTATATACTTTTTGTTAGGCGACAAGTTACACTTCTGACGAACGTAAATTGCCCTAGGCGAACCGGCGAATGTCAGCCACCTTGCAAATCTGACTAAATTCATAGCTTATATTAACGAACATCAGCCAGACTTCCTACAGACAAAACTTAAATGGCGATCTAAATAGACTGCCAGAGCATCTAATATACACTAGCGCCAGCGAAAAGTCAGCTAAAAAAGCATCCGGCGCAAGTACATGAATAATTCAACATATTTCTCAAACGCGAACATAGGAAAGTTCGTCAACAGTCTTGAGGCGTACATTCCTCATCACCCTAACACAATTTCTCCATACCATGGTAAAACAATGTCCGCCAAACACAACGGCGAATTTAACAGAGTTCTCCAAGCGAATAATGTGCATGATAAGAACTAAAGAATCAGCCAAGCATTAAGCGCCAGACCAACTTAAAGGAGGGAACCCATCTCCGTTACAGTAACTGCAATCGTATGGGTCATCCATAAAGGACGTTCTCAAAATATGACCTACTTTGGACCCTCCCTCTCCCCTTGTCCGCATATGTCCGCATTTGACCTTATCCTCCCCTCGCCTCCTTGCGGACGTCCGCACGCCAAAGCCAATGAACGAAAAAACCAACATTGTGACTAACGTCATCAACTTACATAATAACCGTTGTACGTCTGTCTGTCCCGTAAACAAACACTATTGTGACGTTACTATACTGCCGCCTTGGCGACGGTTGTCTTGACGGTTGTCTTGACGACGGCTATAGGCCTATAATACGACGTTATTAATAATTGTTTTTTATATACCGTGATTTTTCACGGGTTTACAGCTAGTTAATAAATAAGCTACCAGTTTCTGAGGCAATCAAGAAGAAACTGAATAGTTCAACGACCAAGTTATTCCTGTTAGAGTTTTCAAGCCCAGAGTGCTCTAAAGTTCTATACAGGGCATGAGATTAAGGCAATCACCTCACTGACCTTTTCGTTTCTCGGTGAAGGTTGAAACAAAGTGTTTAAAAACTATGAAATTTAGATACCCTACGGACGTCTGCACTGGTCATAGGCCCCTTCTCCAGTTGTCCGCATTTGAATGACCTCTGCATCCCGTCATTGCGGACGTCCTTTATGGATGACCCTAAGTGCTCATTCAGCGCTTTTCAAAATCATCAGAAGTCCTCCCGACCTGCATGATCATACAAGACCAATATCGAATACTGGCAGAAAAAGAAGAAGCTCATGTTGCAGGCAAACTGAAAAGTAGGCATAGGGCCTACACCTTTCCAGTATCAACAGGCCAGATGTCCCGTGTAAAGGCGACAGCAGATTTAGTGGCGTAACCTTCGCGGTAAGCATTAAAGGACCCATAAACTCCTCCATCGCTAATCCATGTTGCTGTTGTTTACTCTGGAGTTTGGGGAGCACTCGTGTCTAAGACGATGGCCCCGAAATCGCTCATCCAATAGGGTCACCAAAAAGAGCGCATATATCAGGTGACACTAACTGGAGGATGGTTTTTGACCGACATTTATCTGGCGCATAATTAGTCCCTGTCAGAGACCCAGAAGCACTGGCGTAAACTTGTCCAAAATATTAAGGGGCATGGGGTCTGGACCAGAGGTGCAAAAACAAGTTTTTTCAAGACGAAAAGTGTTTTTTTTGTTGTTTTTCGGTTTTCTCGGTTTTTATGGTTTTTGTTGCTTTGGTTGTTTTTAAGATTTCCGGATTTCGGATCATAAAAATCATGAAAAATGGCATGAACAAGAGATCCAACTCAGTTTCAATTCAGCTGCAATTTCCGAAAATTAAAAATCATTAAATCAATGTTATTAAAATAACTTCTACAAAAATAAGAAATTTATTTATAAAAACAAAAAAAAGACAAATTCTGTGATTTCCTTTTTTTGCTTAAAACCAAAATCTTAAAAAAAAATTTTTCACCTCTGGTCTGGACAGTCAGCAGAGGCTTCCGGTGTTGCGTTAATGTGTATGAAATTACGCAAAGAAAGTTTTGTTTACATGTAAATTTGTTTCATATTAAAGATATTGAAGATAAAAATAAATCTTTGTTTTCATTATGAATTTATGATAGTATTTCAGTTCTGTGTCTCTGTTTTTCTGTTTCTGAAGAAATGTGTCTATATTGAAACATAATGTTTTAATATTTAAAGAAATTCTCCTCTCGGTTTTGGGGGTGGGCATTGCCCCGGCTCCTCAATTATTGGAGGGGGCACGTGCCCCGGCTGCCCCCCAGAGTCTACACCTATGCCCAGAAGTCAATTTAATACGTATAAGGAAATTAGTTAATCAGTCCGAATGATGTGTGAACTTTGGTTATTGTTTATTTTCTATCACTTCCAAGTAACACGCTTTGTTTGTTTCCCGATTGAGGAGATTCTCCTGTAGCTATCGATTTTTACTAATGAGTCTTACCTTACTAGGTGCGGTTTAGCCGTTTCACCATTGCGCGTACAATCTTCATCTAAGATGTCTCTCCTCCTTCCCTTCCCTAAATTCACTCTCCTTCTTTCCCCATTCCTCCTCCTTTACCACCTTTACATCTGCGGAAATAACAACAGCAACATCACCACCTCTGCCTGTAAATTAACAATCTTATGGTTTTATTCGTCCGCAACAAAACAAAAACACCTTCCATCAATCCATCCATTTATTCATAGCACAATCATGTGCACACAGACCGCCTCCCGTCTCCCGGTTGCCTGGCAATATTCCTAATGGACTGCAAGCAATTCGGGTTCCTGCCAAGCCAGCCGATACAAGCTCTGCGGCAATACACGCAATCAACGCGAATTGCGAATATCAGCGTGCCATACGCTGTAGACCAGCGGCCGCCTGCATGGCGTGCGTGACACGGTCCGGATCCGCGGGCGTATGGGCTGCCGCCTGCATGATATGTCTGTCGGATTCTTGTCAAAATATAGTCAGGCCGTGTTGCTATTAATATTCTTCGACGCCGAATTCTGTTCTGATATCCTATGACTTAATTATCATTGTAATTATCTTTCGTGCGTTTCGCATGTGTGGCGAAAGACAGACAGACATACAGACAGACAGGCAGACAGACATACAGACATACAGTCAGACAGACAGACATCGACAGATGCAGACATAAACACGGATACAGATGTAGGTCTACAGACAGGCAGACATGCAGCCAAACAGATAGACAGACAGAGAATTTAATTGGAGTTGCTGTTTGTCCTTAAATTCCCTTAATTATTTTTATATTATACTTATTATACTTTTTATGATTATGAGCGCTGTGGTTATAGAGGCGTTCACTGCTAGATGACATCGGGGTTGGATTTCAGCTTAGGACACAAAGATTTCCGGCTAAGGGAATGGGGCATCCGACTGAGATATTGGGATAACAGACTCTGGGTAATGTGAGTTGCTGATGGTATTTATCCAAGAGCAGAGGAACACCCAGCTGAGGGTTGGCTGAGGTAAACTGATAACCGGATACCGAAGGAAGAGAAGGAAGACATCAGGCTTAGGCTGCGGACCAGCCTGCGGTATATCCAGGGTCCGATTTGCCGGGGGGGTCGGGGGGGGGTTGGACCCCCTTGCTTCTTTTTTTGACCCCCATGCTTCTAGCCTTTAGCCGACCCCCGAGGGGGTCGTCTTGACCCCCTCAAATTTATTATTCACAGTCCTACACGAAACGATTCCACTATGATTTTCGTCCTAACACACACATTTTAAATTTGGCCAGTTGTTCCATCTGATGACATAATATTTAGCCTACGGTGTTCAAAGTGTTACAATCCCGTTTAGGTTTCAGCATCTCTGCAGTTTGAGCTGCAGCCTGAACAGTACTATAGCCTGTATGTGACGGATGCTTTTCGTGGTATGCAGGATACACCGGGCCACAGTGGCACAGACGTATGTCTGTCTAGGTCACCCACTCACCCTAACGTGTCGGCCTGTCGGGGTTGACCCTCATCGACCCTGCAGAGATGCTGAAAGATACATGAAGATACGTTCATTCGCATGTACACTAATATAGGGGGCTACAGCCAGATTCTCCTTTTCAGGCGTACATTCACTGCATACATCAAAGGTATGCACTCAGCTCCAGCGCTAAGAAATGAAGGTCTGAAATAATATCTCCTTGAAATTATATCTCCCGAGTGAGACAGCAAAAGACAGATGAACATCTGTTCTTTTGCCTGCTCTCGCTTTCGCTCTGTCTCTGTCTCTGTCTCTCTCTGTCTCTCTCTGTCTCTCTGTGTGTCTCTCTGTCTCTGTCTCTGTCTCTCTGTCTCTCTCTCTGTCTGTCTCTCTGTCTGTCTCTCTCTACCTTTCGTTTTCTCTCGCCCTGTAGCTGTCGCAGTCTGTCTCTCTCTATGTCTCTCTTAGCGCTTGGCTGTACACACCGCACTGACTAAACACGACTGCAATCTTCATTCTTCATGTTACTTGGTCTGCTGTGAAAGTTGTCCTTCGTGTTCAAAATATAGTTACTATATTCATTCGTTTACTTTTAAACAAAAACACGACTTTTAGTTACATTTTAAAGTTTAATTCCTTCAATTTAATAAAGAGGTCATGAAGCGTTATAGAGAAACTGATATGTTGAATTTCTTCACCAAAAAAAGCAAGCCAGTAACGACTGTGACGGTGGAAATGGGACTGAAGAGGTTAGTACTGCAGATAATTCTATTGGCAATTTGGCAGTGTTGTTAACGAAAACGATTTAATAGCTGTAGGCCTATGTGAGCATGCGTTTTTGATTCGGAGGTTTGTGTGTATTTTTTCGGATTATTACCAGTAGACTTAGCCACTGCAGAAGGTTTACAAGCCACATTATTTGAGTTTTTGCATTCTCTAGGACTTACAAATGAGATTATGTGCAGCCAGTTTGTAGGGTTCTGCAGCGATGGTGCCAGTACAATGACGTACTGGACAGCATAATGGTCTTGCGGCTCTCCTTAGAAGGAAGTTTCCACTTCTACAAACCTTTCACTGTATGGCTCATCGATTGGAGCTGGCGGTAAAGAACGCCATTGACACGGTGAATCCAGTGTCACACTTCCGTGATTTACTGGATGGTTTGTACAAGGTATAAAGCATGTCCCCTAAGAATCAGCGTGAAATAGACCTAATTGCTGCTGATTTGTCTGTTGAGCTAATGAAAGTGCAGAAAGTGTTTAACGTGCGGTGGGTATTTTCGTCCTTCACTTCCGTCAAGGCACTTCTTAGGAACTTGCCTGCTCTTTTTCAGCACTTCATTCAGTTGTCGTCGCCAGAGTCTGAGCGCAACGGCAAAGAAAAAACCAAATTCTCTGGCTTTGCCAAAAAATTACAGTCCTGGTACGTGATTGCAGAGTCCTGCATGCTCAAGGATGCTCTGAGATGCCTGAAGTTCTTGTCGCTCTATCTGCAAGGGGACAAGGCCAGTGTCATTGATGCATTACTTCACGTGGAAGGTTGCCAGAACAAGCTCCTGGCAATGAAAGAGGCAGCTGGGCCGAGCTTACAGAAGTTCCTTGATGGCTTTGATGCAGATGGTTGCTACAAGGGTGTTGAAGTAGTGCAGAATGCTTCGGATTACCAGAAATTCTTATCACTGCGTGCCCAATTTTTTCAAGCTCTGCATGACAATCTGGGCCAACGATTTCACACCGAGCCCGGAAGCATCCTTGCAGCTGCTAGTGTCCTTGACAAGTCTTCCTGGCCGGAGGATCCTTTGAAGAGGGCACTATATATGGTGACAGGCAGATCGCAAGCCTGTGCAAACAGTTTGAAGTTCCTTCCGCAGAGGCAGCCCAGATTGTTATTGAGTACTCTATGTACAAACAAGGTCAACATATGGGAGCTCATCTCGCAATGCTTGAGCAGACGTTGAAGATTCTACCCATTTCGTCTGCAGCTTGCGAGCGTGGCTTCAGCCAGATGAATTTACAGCACACTACAGTGCGCAACCGGCTGACTGTTGGCCCCATAAGCAACTTGTTGATGATCAGCATTAATGGACCATCGCTAATGCATTGGAATGCTAGGAAATACGTTATTTCCTGGCTGAAATCTGGGCGCCATAGTGCCTTAGATAAGCCAACTGGCAAGGCGACTATTGTGCACAAACAGAACAAAAGTGCACAGCTTTTTTCATAGTGACTGTACTAGTGTACTTGGTGCACTGGTTCTTTGTGTTTGCTAGCATTTCCAGTGACAGTTCTTGGTGCAATAGTTTGTAAGCTTTGGTTGTGTACTTGTATTTAATTGTTCAGTGTAAGTTAGTCATGTCTGACACTTGTGTGTACAATTTGTTATTCCTATTAGTATTACTGCATTAGTACTGCAACTGAAAACTTCTTTTAATTATTTTTATCCATGTCATGTTTGCATCGTAGTTGACTGTTGGTCATTGTAGAATCTTGACGTATTATGGAAGCTCATTAACTTTATTTAAAAAGTAATGAGTGCAAAAATTAATTACGGCTTAATAAATTGTTAATATTTTTTTTATAGATTTCCCACCCCCCTGCTTCTTTTTTAACAAATCGGACCCTGGGTATATCAGAATGAGGAAAAGGGATTTACTGCTGATCGCAGAGGGATTTGGGGGCGCAAGATAAAAGAATTATCCGTTGTGGGAAGTAAGACCTGTGACTAAAAGAGGGCTCCGACTGAGGGCAACAAGATCTTCTGGAGCAGGACCTTCGACGGGTGATAGCGAAATCTCCGGACAAGACAAACGTATCTGCATCTGTGGCAACAGGAACGAATGCCACTGAGGGGAGATGAATCCCCGACTGGGCTTGGTATAATTCGGTTGAAACATAGATTCTCAGTGGGGCAAGTGGGGAAGAACTGTCGCTGCAGGGTACGTCCAGATCACTCAGTGTGAGGACAGCCTACCGCCGCTGCCGCCTCCGACGAGTCCTGCTATTTGATGCCGAAAACCACTCTCAATGTTTGCCGATGGACGCCAAAAGGCGAAAGGAAATCCCGCGAGACGAAGACGGAAAGTCGGGCTGTATTTACCGTTCATGATGGGTCACAAGGCATCTCGGGTTTACTGCTCTGCATCACGCTTTCTTCAAACGAAATCGCACAAGAATCAGTCACCAAACTGTCTTTGCCGATTCGCACAATACTAATGCAAAGATCATGATTGTTCTGTTCAGAAAATATTGTAGGCAGTGCGTCAACATAGCAGATAAAAGCTGAAGCGTATACTGAACGTACAGGGTGCGGCAAAATAAAGTAATCCCCTGCAGTGTTTGGTTGATATCTCAAGAACGCAGTTGGATTTTTATAAGAAAATTTACACGGCCATTGGTCATTCATATCTACGTACAATTGCCAAATTACATTATATTATCACAACAATTGACTAAGTTATGCTATTTGAACAGAGACAAGCCCACGCTTTATAACATGCAAATTTTACGGTTGCGTTATTGGTTGTACTGTAGCATTTATTATGAAAACAAAAACCAGGGCACCAGCTTAAAAGCACGCAAACTGTCCTGAGATCATTGAGAAGGACCAGTGGCCACCAAATTCCCCAGATCTCAACCCCCTTGACTATCACGTGTGGGAAGCCATGCTGGAAAGGTATCACAAACTCCAGCCGAAGCCAAAGACAATCGCCGAGTTGAAAGCCGCTTTGCAGTCAATATGGGACGATATGCCACAGGCGCCGATCAACAAGGCCATCAAGAACTTTACCAAACGGCTGAAGGCATGCGTGCAGGCCAATGGTGGACACTTTGAACACTTAATGTAAAATTGAAAGTGCAATTCGTAAAGCTTTGTTGTAAAAATATTTCAAGTTGTACCATTTATTTTCTTGTTTCTTTACAAAGTAACTATTTTTAACCATGTAAAATCGTGGGGGGTGTCGTGTTTGAAATAACATAACTTTGTCATATTTCAAGATTGTTAAATAACATTTGGAAGTTATATGTAGATGTGAACAGACAATATCATTACCAAGTTTTATATAAAAATTCTAAGCCGTTGCTACAGAATTTGCAACACACTGCAGGGGATTACTTTATTTTGCCGCACCCTGTATTGCAGAAATCATCCACAAACCAATCGGAAATAGCGTCGAATTTTCAACGATTGGCTGATTATGTTGTGTAAATATATTGTATATTTCATTTAGGCTATCATTTGATAATACTGTAAAAAGTTTCCAGGTACTAACGGCCAAAGACTATGCAACAGAATCTTGAATATGCGCGCCGCGGTATCGCAGACTTCATGAGTTAGGCTAGATCCGAAAAAGTTCTGTCAGTTGGACCTCACCCTCTCCCAGAGGCGTCTACACCATAGAAACCTTGGAGCAAATGCTCCATCCAAGAAAGAGGGGGAAGATCTGAACTAGTATGTGTGCCACCATTTTAATGGGGGAAGGAAGGGCGAGGAGGAAGAAGAGGGGGAAGGGGAAGTTGCTCCAATGACTTAGGGGAGGGGGGTAGACGCCTCCAGGGCCTACTATCCCCCCCTGTAAGCTGGAAGCAATCCCCCTTACTGTAAACCCTCCCCTTTTTCTGCCCCCTTCCTCCACTACACCCCCACTCCCCTCCCATTCCCAACCCAATCCACTCCCCTTACCCCTCCTGTACATTCCCCTTCCCTCCCCTTGAAGTGGGGGTCCGGGGGTCCTCCCCCGGAAAAATTTAGGATTTCTACATTGCCGTAGGTGAGTTTTAGCGCATTTTTGGAGCAAGAAAACTGGCTTTGGAAGACTATACATTTTAGTTCAACTGAACTGTTGAATTAATTTCTGCAGGGCTCCTAGTGCACTGTAAAAATTTTATGGGACAAGCTGTAATAAATGTGGCACAAAATTTCAGTGCTACAATTATTTTTGTGTAGTGCAGTGAAAATGGGATTATCAGCAGTGTTTTAGTTGTCCAAAAACAACTGGGGGGGTCAAAATTTGCCGATTACCAAATCACATAATAACATAGACCAAACACCAGTTTTTTGTAGTAAAGTAACCCCCCCAACATATTTTCAGTTACTTAGCTGAGGGGGTTGGAAAGAGAACTGGGGGGGTTCAACCCCCCCAACCCCCCCGACAACTAAAACACTGATTATCAGGTCTTGAAATATTCCTGCAAAATAATTGTCGGCTGGATAACACTGTAACAAGCAGGGAGCCTCCAGCCTGTTCCCGCTGCATTACACCATAAATATGCATTCATAATGCAATCTTTAAAATCCCCATATATCTGCTGAACAGTGTCCTATATTGCCCAATATTTTAACATGTGTCCCATATTTTGGAAATTTCTAAATCAACAGGATTGTGAATGCTTTTCTTCAATTTTTAAAATACTTTTTGCATCTTTCATCAACAAAAAATAGCAGAACATGATAGCCAATTGCTAAAGAAAAACAAGTAATAATGATACACTAAAACACTGCTTAGACACTGTACGGTAATCTCAGCAAATATTGCATGGCCCATAATACTGATACATCACAATGCAATACTTTAAGAATCATTAGTAATTAGTCACTTTATTAGTCACTAATTATTAGAAATTAGTGACTGTGCCAGGGGGGGAAACTTTTCCCCCCCTGGCACAAATTGGAAGCAGTCTGATTCCTTCCCCCCTACGTAGTAGGCCCTGGACGCCTCTGCCCTCTCCTATACATAGATGTAGGCTACAATGACGGTAGACATTAGCTTAGACTATTCAGAATGGGGACTCGTTATATTCGGTGTTTCGCGCAAGTTCAGCGCGTCCTAGGGCCGTCTTCAGTAGGCTTACCCTACATTCAGTAGGCCTACATTTCTATACGGTCGATCATAATCGTACCCTCGAGATTTCTAAAGCCCTCAAAAAAAGTGAAGACGCCAACTTAATCAAAGGCGCTCATTCGAAACAAAATCGATAGGCAGGTAAGGTCAAAATCGGTTCCAGGTCAAGATCATGATTAAAGGTTAGGCAGGCAGACAGTCAAACGGCGTCAGTGGATGGTGTTTGGAATTGGAGCGGCGAGAGAGGTAAGGGGAATAGGGGATTCAGGTTAGAATTTGTGAAAGAGCAATGTTTTCAGTTTTGAGTAAAAGACCTGTGCAGAGATAGCAAGAGGTGCAGTTTTGGATGATGGTTATGATAAAAAAAAATGTCGTAACTCTGGCAGGAGTTTACTCCAGAAAGGCGGAACAATTATGGCTACGAAGCGATTTCCAAATTTTTAGCGATGGGATGACGGTATAGGGCGCAGACATTTCAGGGCGGAATAGGGGGTGTTGGGCAGTTTTGGATTGTGAGCTACGAGGATTGGAATGTGCTGTACGTGGGTCAGTGATAGGACATTGTAGGCCTATTCTACCCGTTAAGGTATTTTAAGCCAGTGGAGTGAATTGAGGACAGGATTGATGTGGTAGTGTTCGAGGGTTTAGTGACAGAGCATTCTAGATTGCTTAAAGGAGGTTCAATTGGGTACGTAGTGTCTGTATTCAGGAAGAGTGAATTGCAGTAGTCTAGTTTAGCATTGGCTATTGGATACTTGTGATTCGGTTGTGAAATCAGGCACAGGGCCGATTCTGCAGTCAATATGAACATTATAAATAGGCCTATTATGATCGAATTCAAGTCAAGGATTTCGTCGAAAATTACACCTAAGTTACAGGCAGAAGAATTATCAATGAATGTGTAACAGATATGGGTAGGCCTATCTAATCGTATTCGATTAGGCTAGACAAAGTTAATTCTAATTCTAATCAATTAGGTCCTAGCTGTTGTCTGATCCAAATTTCTAATTCTAACTGGTGAGCAATTTTTACCTTATTTTAATCGTAAAGCGATTAGCCGATCGATTAGATTTTTTTAAATATAATATGTTAAGAATGAGTTCATTAATGAGTTTGAAGGCTGTTTCAATTATCTGTTAATGGTCATAAAACAAGGGAACCAGTACAAGGGCAGAGGGGATGGATGAATCTTGTCTTGCTCGGAGCATATGTTGAAAGACGCGGTTCGATACCCGAAAGCTCTCTATAGCTCGACTGAGCCTTCCACTCACTAGAGGCACGGTATACGTACAGGTAATTATATATACTGTGCTAGAGGAGCTGTAAAATGAGTGGCGCCTAACAGGCTGTGTTACAAGTGTACATAAGATCTTGATAATTATACAGTCATATATTTCAATATTACTTACTGCGGCTTGTCAGTGAGCAAAAACTGAGCATGTCAATAGATTATTATTATTATGTCAGTAGCGGTTCTAAAGTTTTGGACTGTTTTGCAGAAGAGGCTACACATTCTCCACCACCTAGCAGGCTAGCACTGAGAGTCGAGGCTACATAATGTCGCTATATAAAAACCAATGTAGGCCTATTTGCCTCTAGCTGCACATCAGATTCACTACATCGACTCATGAAAAATATGCGTACTTGACGCTTGTTGAAGGAATTCTGTTGTGATTAATACAGCTCCGTTTTGGCACCTAGCTCCAATTTAGGTATTACGACATACAGGTCAAGTTTTGTACATGGACAATGGAGAAAGGTTGCCATTAGCTCTGGTGTATGCCTATATGTACATGTATTTCATTAAGGTTACCAACTGTTATCCAGTTCAATGCCCGTTATTAGTGTACATCATCTGAAGTTTGGCTTGGCAACGATGTGCATGTTCTGGCGAGTTTCTTATTTCACCATTGAACTTTAGGCTACATTTCTTACCACGGTACTGAAAACCTCTGTTTACAGGTTATAATAGCGTAATTCTCATTAATGACACACGTACCTGGTTCAAACTGCATGTAGGGCCTACTGTACCTGTTTTATGGTGGTTAATAATTTTACTGCAGCAGGACAAAATTCCAACATGTACATCAAATCAAGCCTCCCCTCCATATCTGCTCAGTGTTTTAATAATGTACATGTATTTCTAAAACGAGTACATGCACATCGTTGCCAAGCCAAGCTTCAGATGATGTACACTTAACAGGCATTGAACTGGATAACAGTTGGTAACCTTAATGAAATACACATAGGCGTACACCAGAGCTAATGACAACCTTTCTCCATTGTCCATATACAAAACTTGACCTGTAAGGATTCAGGTTTGAAGATACTAAGTGTATGAGTATGAAGCTTTGGAACAATTTGAATTTTTTTTCGTGATTTGTTCAAATTTAAGTTTGTTCAATTTATAATTACTTCCTTACACCCAATCCTTTGACCAATGCCAAACTGAAAACCACATTCTTTAACAAAACATTTTAAAACTCGAAGACAGTAATATGCACAATTTATAAAATGGATGAAAATTTTCAAACTCGTAGATCTCATACAAGATTTTTCACATACAACACTTTCTTACCATCTGCATCAATGCTGAGGAATTGAATTTACAGAATCTGGAAATAGACAATATAAATCCCCAACAGAAGATACTAATCTAAAACTGCAAAACATTAGCAAGACGAGAGTGATTATATTAGAATACAATCAAGCTATATAGGGCTTCCAAAACAGGATCCTACTTCCCAGAGCACACATTTTCCAAATAATTATACTGGTTACAAAGTTTTCTACAAAAACTGTCATAAAACGGGAAACCCGCAGAAAATAACAGCTGGACATAGGCTAAATGGCTACAAACTGAGTAACAGTAATCTAAAAGTGTTCAAACCACGTTTAGTTTACCAAGATTTGTTACACATATCCTCTCAACATAAGTGACTGCATATTTCCAAGTCGCTCAGTCCATAAAATTACAAGACCAAACCTGCATTGCAGAACAAGTCCACACAAAAGCATGCAAAAATTGCAGTGGCCCACAATGACCATACAGTAATACCAAGAGTTTGATACACACGCAGAGACTGTCCAATTCTCTTTAGGGCCGAGGCATCGTTGCCGTGTACATCCTGAAACAAAACACATTGGTTAGTTCTTGCAAGATAAGAATAAACACATGAATAAGATTGAGTGTCTGTAGTGCTAGTATCTAACAAACAAGGCAGTGTTCAGGCACAACAGTTCTTAAGTTTAAGATGTATGTAGTGTACACACATTGCTTAAAACTACTGCCATACATGAGAAAAGAGGCTTGGTTCTCAGGAGATTTTTAAGTAGAGAATTACTAAAATTTATTTAAGCAGAACAGACTTATAACCCTTCCCCCGTAATCATAACGAAATTAAACTTTATCCTTAGGCT
This sequence comes from Allolobophora icterica, assembly GCA_963556255.1. Classification (NCBI taxonomy): domain Eukaryota; kingdom Metazoa; phylum Annelida; class Clitellata; order Crassiclitellata; family Lumbricidae; genus Allolobophora; species Allolobophora icterica. The sequence goes on along the minus strand of OY744608.1, from coordinate 42,263,482 downwards.
CCCCTGTGTTTGTTAAATAACCACCAATAACTACAAATATAAGACATAAAACTTTATTTAAATGCAAGGAAACTCTCTCCCTCTACTGTAATCCCAAAACTATACTTTGGAATGGTAGTCCTTCCGACAGGTTACACTTTCTTGTATGCACAGGTGAGCATCACAGGTCTTAAAATGAGAAACCCAATTTCTTGAATGGAATTTCTTTGGCTAGTGTACCCCCGATGTGCACTCAATCATCTGCATATACAGTTATACATGTAACATAGACTGGTTGCCTCAGCAGGTTGCTTAAGAAGATATTATTCACCAAATGTGATGCATAGTAATGCTTTGGTTTGTTTTCCATAGTAATGCTTTGGTTTGTTTTCCATCATTTGTACAGCCATCAAAATGTTCATATCCTTCCTGCAAAACCATTTCCTATCTGCTATAAAAGGTTCAAAATTTCATAGTACTTATCAGTCACTTGTAAAACTGCAGTCAAGATTTTTAGGTTTTGGGACAGCATTTGCTTCAAAAGCAGTCCATTATGCCAATGATTGACTTCTTTCATGTTGTATCTGAACCCTTGGAACTATCACCAGAGACTGGCACACCTGAAATTGGCATACCTGTGGCGAAAATCACGGTCTCAGAATTATAATCAATGTTATTATGTTATTATCACTTTCCCCTTTGATGCTACAATAATCAGCTTCACTAACACTACTAAATTCACCTCTAAAATGTCCCAATTCACCTCAGCACGACTAAACGTATTTTTTGGCACTGAACTTTCCCCACATTGACTCTACTTATCACTCATCTGTATTTACCACCCAAACTGAAGTCACAGATCGTTTCAACAAGCTACAACTATTTACTACTCGTTTAATTGTGAAAGTGGGTTACCAGTCTTTTGGAAATGCAACAATTAAATTGCTAAACCAGTTTCTCAGGATACAGAAAAGCATGTGTAAACCAGTAATCTGCTCTCAGTTTGAAAGGGTTAAGAACACAGCAGCTAGGGAAACAATGGATAATTTAAGAAGGCACATTAAGTTCACTCAAGACAAATTTAAGAAACCTTTATACACCTAAAAGGAGAAGCAAATACATAGTACAAAATTTATCAGCCATTAGAGAACCAAAATAACAGCATGCAAGACCAGTGGCATTTCAAACCAACAGCTTATTTTATACCCAAATTAAAAACTACAGAGCTGGAGTCTTAAGGGATGCCTGTAAACATCCTGCATTTCATACATTTCTTTTATTTAACATTTTTTTAACTGTTGGCTTGTGGAGTTGTATCTTAAGCCTGAGTTTCTAAGTGCTGCTCGGATTATATGTCTTAATATATGAGAACTATTGCTAATAGCTTAAGCCTAAAATTTAGACAACTCTGCCAGCAATAATTAAGCAATGAAAAAATAAGCAAAAAGGAGAATTTGATGATCATCAAAGATCAGTGCCACAAACAAAAGGTCTTACAACATCTACTGCATCAGACAGTTCGACAAGGTTATTTGATAACTACGTCAAACATGCATGTCTTTCAATAATGCACAACAAATAAAAGAAACAGATTTTAAAGTAAGAAAGCACAAGAAACAACAATAAAACACTAGACTAAAGGACAGTCAAGAAAGTATAATTATATTAGAAAAGTAAGGACTTAAAAAGAGAATCAAACCTTGACGTTACTCGATTTCTTCTCAAGCAAACCCACACTAATCGAGCAACAGCTGTTGCCGCACATCCACCGCCACGGCGCATCGGTAGTGCGAACTATCGCTTGCGATTAAACGCTGTTGCACTTTTAGTACGAACGCCGATATAGCCACGAGCGCAACTAATGCAGCAAGAACGAGGGTAGCTAGTGCTAACCTAAGAGAAAAGTACGAGAGAAGATTCACGATTTTTCATACGCTTACTCATCTGGGGGTCTTTTGTCGTAATAACCTCTCGCCACTCGCTCGTAACGCTCGCCATAATAGTACGTTCTCGCGTACTGATCGAAAGCGTACGGGTCCCTAAAGTACAGTTCGAGTAGGTCTTTGACCTGTTCGGAGGCGTACTCCTCCCGGTGACTCCCACGCTCCCTATCGCTCACTCCAGCACGTCTTCCAGCATCGGTGTATCCATCGCGAGGAGAAGGGTAGTCGTAGCGACCACGTCGCTCACCCCGTCCATTGCCCCTTAAATAAATGAGTAATTCAGAGTTAAAACTGAACAGAAAGTATCAAAAAATGTATTTTAGTATAAATGTTCTGTTAAAAGAAGAAAATTAAGCAAGGTATAAATCACCATTCTGGGCCTATCAGTTTCACTGGTCACACACCAAAACCCAGTCTATTAGTAAACATTAATAAATAACTCAGTTTAAATCAAACTACAGCTACATCTTTAATACAATTGTTAATTGGGTCTCACATAACTGAGCTGCACACATACGACTATTATACACTGTATCATGGGAGAAGCTGCCAAATGCATGGAAGTATCTATAAGTCTAAGGAAACGTTTAAAGCCTTACCTGAATGGTGTTGTAGGATCAAACTTTCTTTTGCGACCTTGAGTCGATGCAGTTGACAACTGAAACACAAGTTTCAGACAACATTTTATTGGTCATACAGCCTTTTCATTCAGAAGTCTCATCAAAACAGGGTCCTTTTTGAAGAATCTTTGCTTACATTTTCTACATTGGCATGTCAAAACCCTAAGCAATCTTTGATTGCCTCCTTACAATTACTGGACCCACCAATCACTTGTGTGTCTTTCAGAGAAGTGAATGTGAATTCTGGCACAACTCGGCCATCTTCAAGATTTACAGAATATCGGTTCCACTTCCAATATATAACCAAACACTGGAAAATTGTCAGCTTACACAGCTCAGTAACAAGAACAACATTTGTTGAAAATCAAACTGCAAGCAATATTTGATTAGTTTATGTCAAATGACGACATAGAATATCACTCTTAAAAACCTCCAACAAAAAAGGCATCAATATAACAATTACAGGAGAATTTTACTATTCAACTTAGTAAAAGTAGTTATTCTCTCGCAGATGCTTAATAAACTTCTGCGAAATTCCTGTGTACTATTATATTGTGGTAGCATGCACGTAATTTAAATTTCCATAAAGAATTTGCACAAAATTAATATTTGACTTACACAACTTAGACATTGTTCGCAACTTAGAAGCTGAACCTTGCTCTAAATTTCACCCAAAATTAGACACCACTTATGCAATTATATGCCTATCACTCTATCCAAGGAGTTGGCCAAATGAGAAATTCAGGTTCATTCATCCACATGCCATCATTATTCATGCCCTATCGTCCCTCGGAGAAACAGGCTGATCAATGAACTGCAATGTCATATGCTGTAAGTCTATTTCCTGTACAGAGACACCAATATAGTACTACTACTTATGATATCTAAGGTCTCATTCGCCATCATGGTGTGACTTGAGAGAGAAAGTTCTACCATCAATCATCTGATTATAAATATGTATCCTATCTCAATATTCCAATGGTGACATTCTATCAAAGACCTATGATGTTCAACTATAGAAGAGCCAAAACCTTTCTGCAGCCTGCAGCTGTTATATTTCAGGCAACATTTTGTCTTGTCAGAAAGACTGCATCAAGTTATATTCACAGGCTGAAATCATTTTTGTAATATCCAATATTTTCATCTTATCAATTTCATCTTAAAACAATAATTTAATGTTAAAATGCCTTGACATCAGAACAGACCAAGCTTTAATTTAGTACTTAAGCAATATATTGTTATATCCATTTTCATCTTTAAGTGTCTTGCACAGTATTTAGCTACAACAGGATGCGCTGCATTGGCTGCTTACATGAAGACACATTAATTCCAAGATTCTTTGCCAGATGCATAACTTCCTGATCGGTTGTGCTCCAACTTACCTTACAGAGGTATGTATTTCAGTGCCATTCATACCTGGATACACACCTCTCTGACCTGCAAAACAGGGTGTTCTGGTTGTTCCCCCATACAGTACTTTCACAATAAACATGGAAGCTTCACCATGGTTGACCCATCATCCTGCAGTAACAGTCTACCATTCTACCTATGACAGGAATGTCTTGTCCTGTCTCTGCCACTACTTTGTCAGCGGACGAAGACCATTATATCTGACTGTGGCCTTGTTTTGTCAGGAGCACCTGTGCTAAATTTCCTATACTATACAAATATACGCTATACAAATATGAACTTGCAAATAACATATTACACATTAATTAGTTAAGTACATCAAATTTGGCTCACAGCTAGGCAATGTGTATGATTTTTTAACATAATCATACAGAAAATGCTTGGTTGACAAACAGTATTACTATGGTAAAAGTTCACATCTGACATAAAAGCATACATACCTCAACATGAATGTGGCTGCCTCGGACACTGTATCCATCCAAGGCGGCAATGGCTGCCTTTGCCTCTTCTTCTGTGTCCATGTGCTAATCAAACACAGTTAACATGCCAAGATCAATAGTGGTAAAAGTGAACATACAACACAAGAACTGACTATAATACACTGTCATTCTTTATACATGCCTTAAATAAAGATCAAATTTATTACTGCCTACTTATTGCCTACTCAGGCTCATCCAGTCCTGGCCACAGATTTTTTGCTCTGTGGCGCAGGGTGACCTGATCATTCTCTCAACCAGAATATCCACAGCACAGCTGTGGTCAGTCCAACTTTCTCGAATAGGTTAAGAGGCATTTTACTACATGAGTTTCCTAGTCTTTCTTTACCTCTATTTCATAAGCACTTGAAACCATTTGTTCGATCCTGGTTTCCCTCGTTAGGTCGACAGCACCTCTGATGAGTTTCTCTTGAAGAGGCGCTATATAAATGTGATTACATTACATTATTACGTAATCCAAACAATAGCATTCCTGCATAGAACTTTTGCCAACAGGTGGACAGCCTGTTCCTAAGGTGCTGCAAATGATGGGTGGAGTGCAAAATGACAATTTTCATCAAAATTCATAATCCTTGATACAGTAGTGTAAGGGGTAATCTCTTGCCTTTGGCCTCAAATTGTAGACAACATTGCAACCACAGATTGTGCAGAAATAGAGCACCTAGCAGGAGTCATACTATAATAGAAACTTATAAATAATCAGAAAGTAACAGAACACCACAAGAACTTTTACAATAATTATTTTATTGGTTTACAGAATTAATTAAACTGGTTAAGTTTCTGCAATGCACACACAAAATTCTGAGATGATCAGACATGAACTGTTGCAGTTAAGTTAAACATCGCAACTTATGCCAAATGACCTTTTCAATTTGCATTGGCATACATCCACGTGGTTTTTCATGTTTTGTATATGTATCTCAGCAAAGTAATATGACACTAGGAAGTAATATAACACTTGGTCATAATATTACACTTGAAAGTAACATGATACTCAAATTCTTGTTATACTACACTACATTTTGTATGGCACTGTACATTTTGCCACCAGAATCTGTTACTGACAAGCTCACTTATTTATGAGATAACTGCTGCTAGGCAGTCATGGAGAACTTGTCTCACATCCAACACCAATCATGTATGCAAGTTCAGAGGTGTGACCAGGAAAACTAAACAGCTAGTAAACTGTCACAAAACAGGATATTGCAATTAGCGAATCTCATTGAATTTGAACAGAATTAACCATGGGTGTCAAGGAGTTCAGCTCAATTATTATTTAAAATTACCAACAAATGAATGATTCTCTGCACAAATATTTATCGAATAACAATACTAGTTTAAGATAGTAACTTACTACAAAGCCATAGTTGGAAATCACATCACATTCTTTGACATTGCCAAATTTCCGGAACAGTGCCAGTAGGTCTTCCCCAGTCGTGCCTTCCGCCAGTCGGCCAACAAAAATTTTCACTGCCATCTTCGCTCACCTAGGTGGAGATTACATATACGTGAGAAATCAATCGCAGTTCGCAAACATCGAACTTCATTACCGCTATTTGGCAAAATAAGACAAATACGCATCACTATCAACCGACGATATGTAAAACCCACTCTGTTGATTTGCAAAAGCAAACGAACTGACGCACGCAGGTAGTAACTGCGCTATAAAAAGCCGCGTGCGAGAATAGACGAGCGAGCAAGCAAGGAGGGCGAGATGCACAAACGAATTCATGTCTGCGAAAATCGAACATACAGACGCCATTTTCGATCGCAAATTCGTGATGCTATTATTTTGATCGAAACGATTTTAAACGAAGTTGCGAATCGTGCAAAATGAACTACAAACCCTAAAATCACTAAGTAACAAAATAAACTCTTTCCTCGCCGCGTCGGAACCTATGACACAAAAACGTAGCGAATAAAGATGGCTTACGTTGACCAAAATAGGCTAGCATTTTCTGTAGCGCATCCATTATTATAAAGAGTATCAAAAGTTCAGATTACTAAATGCACAGACACTCCATAAAAACAAGTATTTGATAGTTGTTAGGAGCAGTAACTGTTTTTTAAACTTTACTTTAAATGGCTTGATCACATTGATCACTTATTGAGCATGGTTACATTGTTACAGTTCGTAGTTTGATCATTATTAAATCTGACCTATACAGTACTGCTCCCCACAGCGAACCTTATTGCTCTTTCACCTAACACGTATAATCTGGGACTAACACTTGTAGCTGTTTATGTGGTGGTATTTGAGAGTTTTGATGACCATAGGCGTAAACTCTGGGGGAACCGGGGCACGTGCCCCCCAATAATTGAGATGGACTGTACATCTAATGCAACAAGTGTAGAATGAATAATCAAATCCCCATTATTTTTGGACAAGTTTACGCCAGTGTTAAAGAGCGTTTGCTTGTTTAAATGGTTTGTTAAATCAATTAGTTTATCCATTACCCGCTGCCTATGTTCAAAATGAGCTGCAAAAGTCCACAAGAACTAAAATACAAGACATTCAGGATGTTTGAAGACGCCAATTTTGTATATAACAGAGTACTATGACTTAGGTCTAGCTATTTTGTGCGCTGAAGAAACCTGCATTGTTGACTATACAATTAAAATATTACCTGACTTCACAGGTTGTGTCTAACAAAGTATTATATCTGTGGCGTTTATCGACAGTAGGTCGCCGCTTAATGGAATATTTAGGTCAGCGCATCATAAGTTGCGTGTAACGACATCTGTAGGCTTGCTTTCGTCGACGGATGTTAGGTATGCCACGTTTGATGTCAACGTAAAAAGGCGAACAAGCCTCATAGAATTCTTTGTGTTTTGCAAGTCTGAGCGAATTTTGTAAAAAAAAATCGCCACATTATGAATACAGCGTACTGGATTCGCTGTCTTGCCCTTTGGGTGGCTGTGTTCGCTGTTGGAATAGAATCGCTTATGTTTCATCTGACGCCGAATCAGCGCAAGTGCCTCAAAGAAGAGATACACAAGGATGTCTTAGTTACCGGCGAATATGCGCTGTCAGACGTTCCTGGCCAAACGGCTAACCTTAAGGTTAGTAGCGTGAAGGTTTTGCTCATTTGCCATTTTCTCAGCGCAGTATGAATAGTTACAATATACCTTTTATTTGATTACTCACAGTTTAACAATGGTTGTTGATTGCAACAAAATACAGATTACTTACGTAAAGCAGCAAATACTTTATACATTCTGTGTTTGTAATGGACCCCAACAGTAAGGTTTGATGTGTTTGTATTTGCAGTTAATAATTGCAGATTTGCATGTCATTTGTAGTGTGTTGTCAAGTCTCATTCTAAAAACTTGAAATTTTTTACAAAAAGGTGAAAGCATCACACCATTGCCTGTATAGGCTTAGGCCATATGTTACTATATGTTAACTGTTCAACAATGATTAACTCAATCAAGTCTGAGTCTGTATGTAATCCCGAATTATAGGTTTTTCCACAGTAAGTAAGGAGTGCTCGATAGGGTATTGGTTAGCCTGCTGGACTGTAAATCGAGAGGTCAGAGGTTCAAGTCCATGCCAGGGCAGAAATTTGGTTCAAGTTTTCTGCTCCACCTGCACCCCTAGCCAACTCAGATATAATGCGTAAACTGTCGGTGAGAAGATGAGGCGGAGTGGGAGAGGACTGGCTTCCCGCCCTCCTGTGCCAAGGCTAAGAAACTGAAGTCACTAACACTTCATATCCCTGATGATGATGATGAATACGACGATTTCTACAGCACCGTAACACGACACATGCCGTTACAGGGTGCTTGGACAAGTTCAACACGGCCCATAGGCCAGCTTGAAGTAGTGTCTCGAGTCTGGTCTTAAATGGCTGCTTCAAAGCTAACTTAAGGGACTGCTCCTGTTATTCTTTGGAGAAAGTTGACAGTACAAATAAAAATAGATTATGTAATAGTAATCAATTATTATGCTTTCCCAAATTTTTACCAAAAAAATAAGATCTAGTCTATTCTATTTTAATTTACTGTAATAGGTTTTAAAACATCGAATGAAACCTAATCTATTATACTTCAGTGTTAAAGTGAATCAATGTGAATCTACAGTCCACTGGCACTGGTTTACAGCTCTAGCTATCCATTGCATTTGGGTTCATTGCATTTGGGTTAATTTTCAGGTTTTCATTTGTAATGATCCTGACAAAGCTTTTAGATGATGGCTGTAACTTGAGATAATCAATATTTGCTCGCCTGCTTTTCAAGCTGCCACAACTCTGGCGCATGTTTTCATAATATGCTTTAGGGTTGATTATGGGAATGCCATTTATGCAGGCCTAAATTCACGTCAATTGATGGCAAACTGTTTTAAATTTGTTTTAATATTTGCAATACAGACAAATTTTTGGCGAATTTTGAACACTGTCTAGATAAAGATGCGTCCCAAGACAAATTCTTAAAATTCAGTAAAAGTTGGTTGTGGCCTTCAGGATGTTTTGTTCAGGAAGAAGGTAAAAAATAGGAGCAGACCATGTATGTGGTGGGTGTTGAGCTACAGGTAAACTGACTGCATCCAAACTTTTGCATGGCGGAGAGCAGCATGTCCTATTCACCCACATTAAATTTGAAGTTTGGAGGTTAGTAAGTTACAGAGAGTAAAAATACTGTTTCCTATGTTTTACTTGGTATGGCTTCAAATGTTTATGATGGATTAATTCTCATTGCCTTCATCATAATTTGTTTGTGTTTTCTAATTATGTTGTTGAGCAAACTTTAGCTAGCAGTATGAGAACTGAAATTAAATAAGTTGTTACTGTTGGCACAGGTGACTGACTCTAAGGGTCATGTGCTTTACAATAAAGATGATGCCACAAAAGGAAAGTTTGCATTCACAACAGAGGAATATGACATGTTTGAAATTTGCTTTGAAAGCCATATTCCAGCAGGTAAGTTGCTGGAGACGTTCCATTTAGATTCTTTGTTATTCCCTGAATCAAAAGTTTAGTTTTGTGAAAGAGTCCCAATTAGTTACTTGTTTCAACCTGCCTGACAAATGACTGAAATATGAAAACAAGTAAATGCTTTTGCTTACAGTTTAACCCATGGTGAAATAAAATTTAAAATGAACTAACATGTATACCGCCATGCCAGTTGTGCATAAGAACAGTAACAATAGAAAAGGTCTTGGTTTACAAGTCATTTAAAAAATCAAGCACTTGTAAGGAATTAATTAGCTACAAAATGAGTACTTGACTATAGTTTTGGTGGGATGGCAAGGGAGATGACTGGCCACCCATGCTCATATGCCAAGGCTGAGAAAATGAAGTCACCAACATTTTGTACTTTATGATTGGCTCTCCGGAGTCATCGCATTAGTGTATTTTAGGTGCAGGCATATCCTTAACAGAGTTAGAGGTAGACCAGTACTGCCAAAGAACAGTTATTATTGAGCAAATCTTGATAAATTTATTTGGTCTTATTTAATATTAATTTAAAAGAAATTCATTTAATTTAACTAAGGATGAAGCAAGAGTTTAATTTTAAGAACTGGTCATCTTGATGGTGCATTTCAGGTGGTGGTCATGGTGGAGATCGAGAAGTTTTTCTTAAGATGAAACGAGGTGTAGAAGCAAAGAACTATGCTGATGTAAGACACCAGACTTTTTATTTTCACATGGTCTAAATTTCATACTTCATATTTCTCAAACTTGATTTGTCTGATTTTGTCTCTGTTCTGTTGTCAGCATGTGTGGCATGTGATGAGTATAAATGCATTCCATTTGGATATAATTCACATTGCCAACCATTTCAAGACATACTACACTGAAGTCCTCTTTTTGTCCAAATTCATAGTCAGGAAGTCATTGTGTGGTGCTTTTCTGTATAATCTATATAAATAAAGTGAGAATTCTGTCTGTCTGTCTGTCTGTTTGACCGGGCTTAACTTCTACAATTTTGCACCTTTTCACTCGAAACCTTCACTGCTGTGTCAGCCTCGGCATCGGACACCCAGTGGAGGGGTTCGCATACCCCCTTTTCACCGCTAACATGGTGAAAATCCCCCAAAACTCTACCCAACCGACCGTCCCTCACGCTTCCACTGCAAAGCGGTTCTATTTATGGCGCCGATATTCCCCAACGTCATTAATAATGCGCATAATGCTCTTCCACTGCCAAGCGGTTCTATTTATGGCGTGGGTATTCCCCAACGTCATTAATAATGCGCATAACTACGTTGTTTACTTTCGCACAAAATTTAATTACGATCGATTCGAACTATATTCATCGTTTTACAGCAAAATTGTATGTTCAAAGACTCTGCTTTACTAAGGGCAGTGGCGGCTCTCCCCGACTGCGAAGCAGTCGTCGCCACAGGGCGACTGCGAAGCAGTTAATCCCCGGCAGAGGTCGCAATATGCCAGAAGACGTATACAAGACTGCGAAGCAGTCTCTGCTGTACGCCAGAAGTCGTACACAAGACTGTGAAGCAGTCTCCCCCACAGGTCGCCTAAATGTCTTCCTTATTCGCTACACGCATTTAAACTTATACCTAAATTTGTTGCTTATTCGCTACAGGGATTGAAACTTATAACCCCGGGCAACGCCGGGTAAACCAGCTAGTTTTATATCTCAGTATTTGATTTGATCTGTTATAATGGAGAACTAGGGAATTACAGACGTACTTTTTGCACTGGGAACTGTCACAGGTTGACCTACATGCATGTGCGTGTAAAATCACTGCAATTATTTTGTAGATTGCTAAAGCAGAGAAGTTGAAGCCAATGGAAGTGGAACTGAAGAAGCTGGAGGACCTTTCTGAGTCGATTGTTAATGACTTTGCTTACATGAGATCCAGGGAGGAGGAAATGAGAGATACAAATGGTTTGTTGGACACTAACTCTAGTTTTTGCAAATACTGATATTGGTTATCTTAATTTGTATAGCCATTATGGTTACAAGATCAAAATTTTAAAGTGAAATAGAAAATGACGTAAATTTCACCAGTCTGACAATACAACTTGTACAGTGACCGCTCCCTTCTCCTCATTGCAGACGTCCTTTTTGGACTACCCTATCCAGGTATCCATTTGCAATTGATCTTGGGTTGGAGGGGTCGAACTTCAGGGCAAGGGGAAATAAATGTTATTGCATTTAGGTGATAGGCTTAAAATGATCTTTAACTTTTGCACTGTATGACAGATCTCAAGCCAGGCATCTCCAAGTAAAGTTATAGTCCAGTTATTCAGTGGCATATTATTTCCTAGTGCTGAAGAAAGGTTGTAATCCACGTTGTGTTTCATCCAAGCTTCACTAGCATAGCACTTTATGATCTGCTTAATGCACAAATAGTTAGCATGATTAGGTTCAGCAATGGTCCGAGTCTGTGATACTCATGGTATAAGAAAATAGATCAGATGTCAACAAGTCTGTTGTATTGGCTAGTGAGCCATAACATTTTTCAACCAGCCTAACTTTATCGGGGGCTGGCAATAACCCTGGACCAGTTGATGCAGCATCGTCCAACATCACTGAGAACTGGTTTCGCTTTCTTTAGGGTTTGAAAAGTTATTTGAATCAGCAGTGTGAATGCTACTTTGCTGTTGGTCCTGGTACCAATGAATCTGAAATCATTGAAAATGAACTCTTTGTCCAACTTCAAGTTACTGAAAATCGTCTGCCAACTTTTGTCTTTGTTTGCCATCATGGTCATAAACTGCATATAATAAAACAAATTTTCAAGTCTAACATCTTCACTACAGTCCAGTGTTTGTATAAATAACCAATGGTAAAATGTTGTTTGTTTACTCCCTTACAGTTTACTTATTTATGTAGGACAAATGCTGGTCCCTAACTTCCAACTTCTCTCGGTAGTACTTTGATAGCTGAAAAACGTAACTGTGGTTCATTTGAAGGCCCATCAATTTGAAGGCCAATATAGACAAATCATAGGTGCCCCCATTTCCTTTGCATACGTACATTATCAGTAGACCACCCATATGCAAACATATCCATTTGGGTTTACCTCTCCATGTGTACATACTAAATTCATGGCCCCTTAAGACATCTACTATGGCCCAGCAAAAAGACGAGGTGGTACAGAATAATTTTCGAATAGTATTTTATTTTTGATTTTCAGAGTCCACACACTCTCGAGTCCTCTACTTCAGCATCTTCTCCATGTGCTGCCTGCTTGGTCTTGCAACCTGGCAGGTCCTCTATCTCCGCCGCTACTTCAAAGCCAAGAAGCTCATTGAGTAGGCGACATTCAAAGGTCGTCTTTCACCAGCCACCAAGACTGTCACTTGGCGCTCCCTCATTCTGGCGCTCAGAGAATTGGAAAAACTGCTCTGTATGGCACATGTCTTCAGCAGACTAGAGTATAACATTCTTCAGATTTATCTGGCTCTTGGAATTTTACAGGCACATATTCAAGGCTAATAATATTAGGCTTGAGTATTATTAATTACAATATTATTAGCCACAATTGTAAAATTATTTGCTAATAACAATAATGTTAATATTGATGTCAACGGTAAAATTTAAGTTATATTTTGTTCACTCTGATATTGTTAGCCATGATCAAATGTGTGGCTAGCAGAGTGCTTGTGAAATTAATACTGTTAGCCATGAATGTTGCTGTGTTTGGGAGTTGGGACTAATAAAGTTAATGTTAATAAAGTAATTATTATTTTAACAATAAATGTTAATTTTTAGATATTATGGCCATTCTCAGGTTATAATGTACTCAAACTCAGATGAGCCCAGCATTCTTTGGTAGTAACTCTGACTTTGTTAAGTTCCTGTCACCTGTATTTACAAAGCTTTCAGGAAGGGATGAAGAGGGTGGAGAATGACCAAAAGGTGGGCCACAAGATGGAGGGGACGCTACTTTTGAGGGAGAGCACAGTTTCCTTGCCGATTGTCAACAGTTTTTGAATGTTTGTTAAGTCTCTTGCTGTTTTAAACTGGTGTTAACAGAAATGCTACAACTGAATTTTGTATGAAAGACTTTGATGGACCGGACAGAGTACCAGAGATCAATCCTGCTGCACAGTTGTCACATTCTGCCGCCAAAACCTATCTGGAATAACTAAAATGTGCAACAACCATTATTTATAAAGTGCATGTATTGTCTGTTGCCCCCTCACAAGAACCCGATAAGAAAGATTTGATGATAGTTGAATTTGTCAGCCAGTGACTTCTTGTACATGATTGGTTAATTGTTGTTGCACTGTAGTGTCTGTAGGGAGTTGGAAAAAGTGATTTAGTTTTACAGTCTTGAGTTTTTTGTGTTTTATACAACCTTCTCCAACAGATCTGACTTGTGACAGATTTTATTTGAAACGACTCATCGGTTGATACCTTGTTGATTATGAAAATGTGGTATTGAAGTCATTAGATTAGAAACAGCCATGGGCGTCTGGAGGGGGGCATTTGTGCCCCTCTCGATTTTGCACATATTTTAAAAAAATTAAATATTTTAATTATTATGACTGTTACAACAGTCCCAACATGATTTTCATTGAAAAAAACTTGTAATTATTCAGGTAAAGTCCTTGACCATTTATTTTTAAGGTTGTCACATGTTCTGTGTTCATGAATGCAAAAACGTCATTTTGCTCCCCCTTCTAAAAACATTTTGCCCCCTACAAAAATCCCCAAACAAAAATTCCTGCAGATCCCCATGGTTGCAGCCAGCCATGTTTTGCTAATGATAGCCCTAGGGGAATGGAAATTATGCCCAAACATAAAAATATGTCCCATATGTTTGATGACCGAATGCCATTGCCTGGATTTTAAGTGGTATGCTGTATTCAGATCTGGTTTGTCATGTGCATGTTGAACTGGTCTGAGTTGCTTCCCATTACTTAAGGTTCTATGTTTCTAGATTGCTTGTTTCCTAGTTATCTGTTAATGATAACTAGGAATGATACTCAGGAAAGAGGGGCCAAGGTTAGGATAAGCTATTAGCGTTTCTTGGCTCCTATGGCACTGTACTTGTTGACTCATGCCTGTAACTGTAATACCTGTTTTTGTGCAATAAACAACATATATATATATATATATATATATATAATTCAAGTCCATACCTCCAAGGACTAACTGTTGATAATGGGCATGTAATAAATGAGGTAATCTAGCTGTCATCTCATTTATACAGCAAAACCGTTATATCGAACTTCAGTGTTTCGAACTTTGGGCCACTCTACAACTCCATACTATTGGACTAATTGAGGCTGACTGATGAATAATGAACAGATGCTTTGTTTCCGACTGGCTAAGAGACAAAATTGATTGACATGTATATCTGGTCACCGGGAAATGGTCACTTTATGTTTACATTGATTTCATTTTTGTACCGTAGCCTCATATGCAATCTTATCGCCCAGTGGTGGATTTAGCTATAAGAGCAAGGGTCGGCACCTCCGCATCCTAGTTGGTGTCTCTCGGCACCACCAAGGCCAACCCAGTGCATGATGACTGATGAGGCGTACAAAATAGCATTCCCTCTGGCATTCCCTTGCCCCTATGCAAGCGACCCTGCAACTGTCACTACTATTGGCTCTACAAGGGTATTGTATTGTATTTAAACATTTATAAAGCGCCTCTACTAGGGTGAACCATTCAGAGGTGCTCCCAGTGCGCAAGGCCAAGAGAAAAGAAATAAGTCTTGAGGAAAGCAAAAGAAGACGAGGGGTTACCTATTAAAGTTTGAGAGCGAGTAGAAGGAGACGTGTATTCCATAGAGAGGGGCCAAAGAGGCAAAAGATCGGGACTGCGCCATAGCTGTTCTAGTATGAGGAACTGCAAGATCAAATCTGTCAGAGGAGCGAAGTGGACGATGCGAGGAGACAGAAAGAGGCCGGTGAATTACATCAATTAAATATTTGGGGGCAAGACTCCGCTGTGTCTTGGATACCAGAATAAAGATTTTAAACTTAATACGTGCAGAGAGAGGAAGCCAGTGCAGTTGCTCAAACATGAAGGATGAAATGCGTGAGTAGCGTGGCAGACGTGCTATTAATCTCAGAGCTGCATTTTAGGACTGACTGCAGAGGCATGAGACGGGCCTTAGGAAGACCAATTAGAAGCTTATTGCAGTAGTCAATTCGGGAGCAAATGAAAGCATGGACCAGCGTTGTGAAAACAGAGATGAGACAGATTGTCGATCAGCCCTGAGACGCCTTAAGTGGAAGTAGGAAACACATGTGAGGTTAGAGATGTGATCTTTGAAGGAGAGAGCTGTCAAGCGTAACACCCAGGTCACGTACACTTGATGAAAAGGAGTAGTGTGGAAAGATTTCCGAGAGGAGGGCAAAATCAATCTTCAGCAACTGTTGAGATGAGCCAAACCAAATGAACTGGGTTTTGAAGGCATTAAGGGAGAGACGATTTGAGGACATCCAGGAATGGAGAGACCGATAGAGACTCAATACGCTCAACTAAGTGCAGTTGGGATGAAGGAGACCCATGGACAAATGCTTGCACATCATCCACAAAGAGATGACCAGCAGCTCCGTAGAGTGGGAAAAGAGAAGGAATGTCGGCAGTGGTCTCTAACTTTCTTAGCATATGGTTCTGATCTGAGGCTATTTGCAGACCTTCGACCACAGTAGATGTCATCTGAGTGAGTTGGAATGCCGACTTCAGATGGATCGAGGAGTCTTCTGTGCAACTCCATTACAAGGACTGACCGTGTTAAACCTACACGTTATTAGTATTAAATACATCATTACGACATCTGATACAAAAGTGTACGGTTTTATAATGGCATCGCAAAAGAGAGAATCTGTGTATGATAAAATAGATGTGCTGCATAATAGGCACTATATGGTCATTTAGGCAGACCTACGTCTTGGATTATTTTGTAAAACATTAGGCGTTGGCCTACTTATAACATCCGATTGGTTCATCACTTGCATCTGCACAGTCTACTTTGCCATTGCAATATTCTGGAGAGAGAATAGAGTGACCATTGGCACACTGAAACTGTTCTGGGAGACGCTCTGTGTGACAAAAGAAGACGAAAGGCAGCGCCAACATCCACTCTGGTCTCGTTTTCAATTGTACACCGTTAAATTGTCAGAAAAATTGTCATCACTATCAGCAGTACCAGCACCACCTCAGCACTAAAAACCAGATATTCATTCATTTTTTCATCCATCCTCATTTAGGAATCCTAACAGATTACATCGCAAGATCAACCAATGACAGATGAAGAACTTCAGGATATGTTTAATTTATATGAACTAAAAAACATATCGTAACTAAAGAACACAACTAAAGAACGTATCTTAACTAAAGAACTACGTACCGTACCTTAACTAAAGAACTACCGTATCTGAACTAAAGAACTACCGAATCTTAACTAAAGAACTATCTTAACTAAAGAACTACCTTAACTGAAGAACTGCCGTATCTTAACTAAAAAGCGTCTTTAAACTAAAGATCAATCTGAACTACAGAACATATCTTAACTACCGGTATAGAACTACCGTGTCTTAACTAAAGAACACATCTTAACTAAAGAATTATCTTAAGTAAAGAACACAAGTTAACAACTATCTTAACTAAAGAAAACATCGTCGTATCGTGTCGTATCGTATTTAGTAATTTATAAGGCGCCTCTCGCAGTATAAACTATTCAGAGGCGCCCTCAGTGCATGAGCCCCGTGGAAACAGAAACGTCTTGGGCAAGCGAGTAGATGCAGGGGAGATTCCCATCATGAGTTTAGTTCGAAGTCGAGATGTAAGACCATTCCAGGCAGAGGGACCTGTGACGTTGAGCCAGAGTGCTCCTAGTACGAGGGACAAAGAGATCAAGACGGCCAGTAGAGCGCAAAGGACGAGCAGCAGTTGCAGTTGCAGAGAGAGGTTGCCGCATAAGGTCAGAGAGGTATTTTTTGGGGTAAGCCGTAGCTGCGACTTGGAAACCAGAAGGAGTTACGCGAAGTAATCGGGAGCCAGTGTAAGACTTCAATCGTATATGTGGAGAAATGAGCAAAGACGTGCTATGAGCCTAGCTGCAGCATTTAAGACTGATTGGAGGGGGAGAGGCGTAGCATGGGGAGACCGAGGAGGAGCGAGTTACAGTAGTCGACCCGAGCGCAAATGAATGCATGCACAATGGAGGTAAAGACAGTAGGTACAGTGGATCGCCTGATAGCTCTCAGTCGTTTCAGTTTGAAGAAGCAGGAGCGAGTCAGAGTCGAGATATGTTCAGTAAAGGTTAGGGAGGAGTCAAGAGTGACACCCAGATCGCGTACACTGGAGGAGTAGGTATAAGAAGGAACTTGAGTGCCAGCAGTGAATAGTCAAGCTTATTTAGTTGTTGCTTTGTGCCAAACCAAATCAATCGATGTCAAACAAAGTCGATTTGATGACATCCAAAGGTGCAAGTCTTGGGTAAGTGCATCAACGGATGAAACAATGGAAAGTTGATCAGCCGGTGGACCATGAACAAAAGCTTGAGCGTCATCAGCATAGAGGTGGCCCGTCGCAGCATGTTTGGTAAAGATCAGGGAAATGTCAGCCGTATAGAGGATATAGAGGATAGGTCCAAGTACAGAGTCCTGGGGTACGCCAAGTCTAACCCTGACCCATTGAGATCTAGCCACCAAAGACAATCGTCTGGGAGCGATCAGAAAGATGTGATTTAAACCAGAGAAGAGGAGTGTTAGAGATGCCACAGGATAGCTAAACTAAGGAACTGTTAACTATAGAACACAACATAACTAAAGAACACATCTTAACGAAAGAACATATCAAAACTAAAGAACACATCTAAACTTAAAAACTTTCTTAACCAAAGAACACATCTTAACTAAAGAACTTATCTTAACTAAAGAATACACCTTAATTAAAGAACACATCTTAACTGAAGAACTATCTTAAGTAAAGAACACACCTTAGCTAAAGAAATAACTTATCTAGAGAACACATATAAAGAACATCACTTAACTAATAAACACATGTTAACTAAGGAACATATCTTAACTAAAGAACACATCTTAAGAAAAGAACACATCTTAACTAAACGAACTATCTTAAGTAAACAACACCTCTAAACTAAAGAAATATCTTAACTAAAGAACACATCTTAACTAAAGATATATCTTAACTTAAAACCACATCTAAGCTAAACAACCATCGAACTAAGGAAGACGTCTAAACAAAAGAACTATCTTAACTACAGAACATATCTTAACTATAGAATTTTCTTAAAGTAAAGAACACAGGTTGAGAACTATCTTAACTAAAGAACACATCGTAACTTAAGAACATATCTGAACTAAAGAACACATCTAAACTAAAAAAACTTTCTTGACCAAAGAACTCATCTCAACTAAAGAACATATCTTAACTAAGGAACACACCTAACTAAAGAACACATTTTAACTGAAGAACTATCTTAAGTAAAGAACACATCTAAGCTATAGAACATATCTTAACTAGAGAATTATCTTAAGTAAAGAACACAGATTAAGAACTATCTTAACTAAAGAAACACATCTAAACTAAGGAACTATCTTAACTAAAGAATACATCTGAACTTAAGAACATATCTGAACAAAAGAACACATCTAAACTATAAAAAAACTTTCTTAACAAAGAACTCATCTCGACTAAAGAACATATCTTAACTAAAAAACACACCTTAACAAAAGAACACATCTTAGCTGAAGAACTATCTTAACTAGCGAACACATCTAAAGAACAATACTTAACTAAGGAACACATCTTAACTAAAGATCGCATCTTAATTAAACGAACTATCTTAACTAAACAACACCTCTAAACTAAAGAAACATCTTAACTAAGGAACACATCTAAGCTAAGGAACTATCTTAACTCAAGAACACATCTTAACTAAAGAACATATCTTGACTAAAGAAAGCATCTTAACTAAAGAGCTATCGTAACTAAAAAAAACATCTAATCTAAACTTATTAACTAAAGAACACATCTAAACTAAAGATATATCTTAATTTAAAACCACGTCTAAACTAAACAACCATCTTAACTAAAGAATACGTCTAAACTAAAGAACTATCTGTACTAGAGAACGCATCTTAACTATAGAATATATCTTTACTAAAAAACATCTTAAGTAAAGAACACATCCTAACTAAAAAGAACCATCTTAACTAAATAACACATTGAACTAAAGAACATATCTTAACTAAAGAACAGATCTTTGCTAAAGAACTATCGTAACTAAGAAAACATCTAAACTAAAGAACCACATCAACTAAAGAACGCCTCAAAACTTGAGAACTATCGTAACTAAAGAACACATTAACTAAAGAACATATTGTATTGTATTGTATTCGGATATTTATAAAGCGCTTCTAGCGGGAGGGCCATTCAGAAGCGCTCCCAGTGCGATAGACCCCGAGAGAAAAAGCAAGTTTTAAGAAAGGTAAAAGAGGAAGAGACGCTACCTGAGAGAATAGAAGAACGAACAAACGGAGGAAGCCCATTCCAAAGAGCAGGGCCAATGGAAGCAAACGACCTAGATTGAGCCAGTGAAGTCCTGACACGGGGAACGAGGAGGTCCAAACGGTCAGATGAACGAAGAGGACGAAGAGAAGCCGCAGAGTGAGGGCGATGAAATAAGTCACATAAATATTTTGGAGCGAAACCAAGCTGAGCCTTAGAGACAAGGATGAGGACCTTAAATTGGATGCGGGCAGAATATATCTAAACTAAGGAACATACCTTAAGTAAAGAAAACAACTCAAGGAAACATATTGACTGAAAGAACCATCTTAACTAAACAGCACTTCCAAACTAAAGAAATATCTTAACTAAAGAACACACAACTAAAGAAATATCTTAACTATACAACACATCTTATCTAAAGAACATATCTAAACTAATGAACTATCTTAACTAAAGAACACATCTAAATTAAAGAACACATTTTAACTAAAGAACGCGTCTTAGCTAAAGAGCATATCTTACTGAAGAACACATCTTAACTAAAGAACTATCTTAACTAAAAAAAACTTCTTAGCTATCTATAGAAACACCTTAACTAAAGAACGCCTCTAAACTGAATATCTATCTTAACTAAAAAACATATCTTAGCTAAGAATAATAATAATAATTAAGAACATATCTAAATTGAAGAACTCCCTTAACTAAAGAACACTTCATGTAAACTAACGAACTATCTTAACTAAAGAACACATCTAAATTACAAAACTATGTTAGCTAAAGAGCACGTCTAAACTAAAGAACACATCCTAACTAAAGAACACATCAAGCTAAAGAACACATTTAAAGAACATATCTCAGCTATAAAACTACCATATCTTAACTAAACAACGCATCTAAACTAAAGAACACATCCTAACTAAAGAACTCATCTAAACTAAAGAACTCTCTTAACTAAGGAACATATCTTAACTAAAGAACACATCTAAATTAAAGAACTGTCTTAAATAAGGAACACATCTTAACTAAAGAGCTATCTTAACTAAAGAACACAGCTTAACTAAAGGACCATTTTAACTAAAGAACACATCGAAACTAAAGAACTATCTTAACTAGAGAATATATCTAAACTAAGGAACATACCTTAAGTAAAGAAAACAACTCAAGGAAACATATTGACTGAAAGAACCATCTTAACTAAACAGCACTTCCAAACTAAAGAAATATCTTAACTAAAGAACACACAACTAAAGAAATATCTTAACTATACAACACATCTTAACTAAGGAACACGTCTTAACTAAATAACTATCTTAACTAGAAAACACCTAAAAAAAGAACCATCTTAATTAAGAACATATCTAAATTGAAGAACTGCCTTAACTAAAGACCACTTCTAAACTAAAGAACCATCTTAACTATAGAACACATCTAAACTAAAGAACATATCTTAACTATAGTAAACATCTTAACTAAAGAACTGACTTAACAAAAACACATCTAAAGTAAAGAACAACCCTAACTAACGAACGCATCTAAACTGAAGAACTATCATAACTAAGGAACACATCTTAACAAAGAAACATATCTGAACTAAAGAACACATATTAACTAAAGAATCTTAACTAAGGAACACAACTAAAATAAAGAACTATCTTAACTAATGAACACATGTTAACTAAAGAACATATTTTAACTAAAGAACACATCCAAAGTAGAGAACTATCTAAACTAAGCAACACATCTTAACTAAAGAACTGTCTTAACTAAAGAACACATCTTAACTAAAGAACATATCTTAACTAAAGAACAAGTCTTAACTATACAACTATATTAACTAAAGAACACATCTTAAGTAATGAACTATCTTAACAAAACACATCTAAACAAAACAACACATCTAAACTAAGGAGCTATCTTAATTAAAGAACTAAGATAAAGAACACAGAATTTAACTAAAAACGACAACAAAACATCAAAATTAAAGAACTGTCTTAACTAAAGAACAGATCTTTACTAAAGAACTATCTCTGCTAAAGAACACATCTTAACTAAATAATTATGTTAACTAAAGAACTCAACTAAACAAAAGAACTATCTCAACTAAGGAACACATCCACACATAATAACTATCTTAACTAAAGAACACAACTAAACTAAAGAACTATCTTAACTAAAGAGCACATCTAAACTAAGGAACTATCTTAACTAAATAACACATCTTAACTAGTGAACATAATTAAATAACACATCTAAACTAGTGAACATAACTGAAGAACAAATCTTAACTAACGAACTGTAATAACGAAAACACATATAGTAAGCAAATGTATAACTACCTGTCTTTTAAAACTGTTCTAGACAATCACCTCACTGGCCTTTTCGTCTCTCGTGGAAGGTTGAAAAAAGGAGGTGTTTAAAGTACTATCAAATTTAGATGCGGACGTCTGCCCTGGTCATTACCCCTCTCTCTGTCCGCATTTTTCAGCATTTTGGTGACCCTCCCTTCCCCCTTATTGCGGACGTCCTTTATCGATGACCCCTAATGCCTTTCTCGGGCGATGGCCTAGAAATGCCACAATCACATCGCCGTGTCGAGTACAAACTGCAATGTAATTGGCTGCGGCGCATCCCCGCGTTCGATAAAGGATTATGGGAGTTCAAGGCTAAGAATAGGCGATGCAAGGTGAGTAGTAGTCACATAAACAAAGCCTAGTACTCCCATAACACCTTTCTCTAACAAACGCCGAGAAATGATGGCTGCTTGTGCGAAGTGTAGCTTTCTGGAGCCAGTCTGGAGACGTCTATAACTAAACTAGAGTATTTGCCCGTCGATGATGATGATGATGATGAATACGACGATTTCTACAGCGCCGTAACACGACACATGCCGTTACAAGGGCGCTTTGACAAGTTCAACACGGCCCAACGGGCCTGCTTGAAGTAGTGTGTATTGAGTGGTCTGACTGGTCTGACGGCAGTGTATATAGGCCTATATGATTATGTCGTTGGTTAAATTGCTCTGATCGCCGTCGTCAAGACCGCCGTCGTCAAGACGGCAGTACTGACGTCACAAACGGTATCTGTTTCACAATAGAACAGAAACCGTTTGTGACGTAGCGTCCTCCGACAGACGGACACTATATGGATATTATATGTATAGATGCTAATGTTCAATCGATCATTCATTCGATCATAAATCGATCATTATTTAAAAGTAAGCAAAATTCTTATCCCAGTTGGGCTCATGCCATTAGTCTTTGTAACAGTTTCGCGGCTGACGAAATGATGTAGGTCCAAATCTTTCGCTCATTTAATTCGCTTAAGCTGTAGGAACTAAAAACCAATCAGTTTACGTTTTCGTTAATTATCACATTTCTGGCCAATCTCAGCATCTTTCCCGACGGCCCTACTATGATCCACTAATTAATAAATATTACTTTTCGGCTTTTCGCTCTAAAATCAATTGCTCTTGTAATGAAATTTACATCAAATCTACCACGCAACAGTCAGTGGCGGCGCCAGGATCGGTGGCGGCACCAGACAAATTTTGTAACCAGGGCAAAACTAGGGCAGTCATACAAGTGACCAGTGCTGAGGGCGATTTATGCCCTGAACAAATCATGGGCAGGGCAAAAATTCTGGCAGAGGAACGATCAGGGCAAAGGATTTTTTACCAGGGCATTTGCCCTGGCTCGCCCTGGTGTAGCGCCGCCCCTGGCCAGGATTTCAGGTTTGCAAGTTGCAGCCCTAGGCTCTTCCCTTTCTCGCCTTCCCTCTGCCCAGGGTCGTCTACCCCCCATAAGTCATTGGAGGAACTTCCCCTCCCTCCATTCCTCTTCCCCTTCCCCTTCCTTCCATCCGTAAATGATGGCACATACACTTACAGATCTCCCCCTATTTCTTGGACGGAGCATTTGCTCCAAGGTTTCTATGGTGTAGACGCCCCTGCCTCTGCCCCTCCCTTTCTCGTCCCCCTCCTGTACCTCCCTCCACTCCCCTCTTCGATACCCTGCTCTTCTTCCTCCCTCCCTTTCCTAGTCCATTCCATTCCTTCTACAACACCCCACTCCTCAGTACCTACATACGGTGGCGAAAATCTGTACATAACTTTGGGGGGATAGATTTCGGCATTAAACACTGTCATGCTGTCATGTTATGCTGATGATATCATCTTACTCTCCCCTTCAGTATATGGTTTACAGATCATGTTGAATGTTTGTTGCACGACCAGCAATGCACTCTTGCTTGAGTTTAACTGTTCCAAGTCTTTTTGTATACAGTTTGGTAAAGTGGGTTACAAGTCTGTTGATCCGATGTCTTTGGATGGTAACTCAATCCCATGGGTTGATTCTCTTAAGTATTTAGGTGTTCATTTAATGGGTGGCCGTAGACGCATTACGTTTGACATTGCTCCTTTGAAACGGTCATTCTACCGGGCATGTAATTGTATTGCCTCTCATGCCTCTAACTTAGATGAAATTGTACACCTTCACTTACAAGAGACCTATTCCCTGCCCCTTTTGACCTATGCCCTCCCTGCCTTGACTTTATCAAGTAGACAAATTAATGAACTTAACGTCTGCTGGAATTCGGTATATCGTCTTTTATTGGGGTTTAAGTAGTGGGAAAGTGTCAAATGATTTATTAATGGATTAGGTAGACTGAATCTTACTTTTCTGGCAAAAGTATGTCGTTGCAAACTGTATTTCCATTTGGTCAGTTCTGATAATGTTGTTATTCATAACCTGCTGTGGACATACTTGTCAGATAATTACCATAATGATGAGTGCCTTGCCTTGATATTTTTGAAGAAACACGATGCCATTGCTCAACTGTATAGTGATTTTGATATCTTATGTACTGGAAGTGAACTGTGACGGTTGTTTTTTCTCATTTCCATGGTTTACTGCCTACTTGTGTAAATAAGTTGTTCATAAACACTTTACCTCTGGTCACCTTTATGCAGATGACGTTAAGATCTTTGTCCAAGGCCCATCCTCTCAGCAGATCTCCCTTGTTGGATCCATTCATTCCCTGTCACATGATCTCCACTCTTGGATGTCATTAAATCGACTTAACCTTAACTCTTCTAAGACCCAACTGATCTGGTTTGGCACTAAACAGCAACTTTATAAACTTGATATCCCACTTCTGTCGTCAATATACCCTGCTTTTTCATTTTCATCCAGTGTTCAGGATTTGGGTGTCACCCTTGATAGTACCCTCTCGTTTTCTGAACACCTCTCCCACCTGACACGTTCCTGTTTCTATCATCTGAGGCGTTTGAGGGCTGTAAGAAGATCAGTTTCTCCTTCAGTGTTCACTACTATGGTCCATGCCTTCATTTGCTGCCGCATTGACTATTGCAATTCATTGTTTGCTGGGCTCCCTAAAGCGCGCCTTTCATCTCTGCAGTCTGTTCTGAATGCGGCTGCCAGGCTCATTGCCCGTTTTCCTCGCTTCTCTCACATAACTACCTTTATGACTGATGTACTTCACTGGCTTCCTGTTGCTTCCCGCATCCAATACAAGGTTCTTCTCCTGGTCTCTAGGACTCAACTGGGAAAAGCTCCTAAATACCTCTGTGACCTAATGCGCAAACCTCTATCTGCTCTGTCTTCCCGCCCTCTTCGGTCTGCTGACCGCTTTGATCTGCTTGTCCCTCGCGCAAGGACTTCGATGGCTCAGCATCGTGCTTTTGCCATCCTTGGCCCTTCCCTTTGGAATGACCTGCCCCCCTCTCTCCGTAGCAAGATATTGCTTGGGATCTCGCCTTCTTCTCTCCGCTGCCTAAAGACCTTTCTTTTCCCTCGGGGCTGACACGCTGGGAGCGCCTCTGAATAGTCTATGCTGTGAGAGGCGCTTTATAAATAATCATATAAGATAAGATAAGATAAGATAACATAACATAACATAATTATTAGTAATTACCTCAATGATAAGTGCCTGGTTTTAGTTTTGAGGATTAATATGATCTCAACTGATTATAGCTTTATAGTCAGTTTGAGGACTAAATACAGTGAGCTGTTATATTGTTCTGTAGTTAATGCTATGTATTTTTTATTCTTAATTTCGTTTTGGTTGTTGATTCTGCCTATTTGGCGTAATAAAGATGTTCATTAAAATATTTTGTATTTTTTTCTTCGTCAATGGGGACAGACGGTATGTAAGTAAGTAATTTATTTTTTATTTGCCACATTCGCTAAAGTAAATGAACATAATTGCACAAAACCAATAATTTAGTGGCAGGGTATACCGGTGAAGTCACGCTGAACTCATCGCGCCGGACGCCAGTAAGAACACAAACATGCGGTAAGACAGATAGACTACCGAGATAATGCATTCATTTTCACCTTACACAATGGGGTAAAGACAGAATGAAGTCCATATGGGGCTTTAGATCAATAAACTACGATTTTAAGTAGGGAAACAAAATAACGTTTGTAAAACTTTAAGCTTTGGAGAGTTAGTTGCACAGTGAAGCATTAAAAACTTTAAGAGGCGTTTGGATGTTTCAAGTTATATTGCTAAATTACATCATGATAAAGATTAAATATCTAGATTATCTGGTAAAGATATCTAGAATATTTTAGTAAAGGCCAAAAAGCCGAAACTGCTACTGACTTTTTAGTTAGGGACAACAAACAGAAAGTTTACTGCATGTTTTTTGTATAATTTTCTATCTACGCCTATATTGTTGCAACATTAATAAAAGTTTTGAACACTTTTTATCCACAGTTGGTTGATAGTAGTGCTACTGTGCCAGTGAACATAAATGGGAAGGTATGCAATTATTCAGTTTGTGGTTTGGTCTAACGGTAGGTTTAACTGGTGATCTAGTGCTGAAACTAGACAATATCCATCACTTGGAAACATATATTCTAACCCCCACCCCCACTGGCGTAAACTTGTCCAAAATATTTGGGGGCATGGGGTCTTGACCAGAGGTGCCAACAAATAAGTTATTTCGGTTGAAAATAAGTTTTTTTGCTTTTGTTTTTTTTTCGTTTTTGTTTTAATGGTTTTTGTTGTTTTGCTTGTTTTTAAGATTTTCGGATTTCGGATCATAAAAATCATGAATAATAGCACCAACTCAGTTTAATTCAATTGCCGATTTCCGAATATTAAAAATCAATAAATCAATGTTATTAAAATAACTTCTACAAAAATAAGAAATTTATTTTTTTAAACAAAAAAAACAAATTGTGTGGTTTTCTTTTTTTGTTTAAAACCAAAATCCGAGAAAAACCTTTTCACCTCTGGTCTGGACAGTCAGCAGATATTTCCGGTGTTATGTTAATGCGTATGAAATGGGGCGTTTTGTTTACATGCAAATTTGTTTCATATTGAAGATATTTAAGATTTAAAAAATCTGTTTTTTATGAATTTCTGATAGCATTTCAGTTCTGTGTCTCTGTTTTTCTGTTTCTGAAGAAATTTGTCTATATGGAGACATAATATTTTAATATTTGAAGAAATTCTTCTCTCGATTTTGGGGGGGGGGCATTGCCCCGGCTCCTCAATCATTGGGGGGCACGTGCCCCGGCTGCCCCCAGAGTCTGCTCACTAGGCATTCTTATATGGTAATATATGGCCCACTCAATGGTAATTGGAGAATCAACCCCCAAAAGAATTTGACCTCTGAAAGACGCAGTTTGGTGTTTTGTGAGACAGATACATATTAGTGAATTAATGGATGACTTTACCATTCACTGGCCTCCGAAATGGAGGTCACGTAATATATATTAATTTTATTATTTGGAATATCTACTGTCATGAGGCTGAGCTTCATAGGATCTGAACTTAAAGTTAGTTTTTTCCATTATTATTTTAGTTGATTTTTTTAAATTCCACAGTGTAGTGATTAAGGTGGGGTTCTCTAAAATTTCATTGGATCTGAGCGAATGGCAATATCGATGGTTCCAGTTCAGAGGGTACCGACTGTGACTCCACATCCCACAAATCCCCTTCTGGCCAGCTACAACGCCGGACCCGAGTTCTATAGATATATTTCACGCATCCTTTATAAGAATGCCTAGTGACAATTTCCTGTACAAAACCCTGTACTCTTTGGCCCCAGAATTGTTCTCCATAGTCTAGTTTGTCTAAGTTGCGTCTATGTCGGCTTATTGTTTTAATAAACGAATTTGAATTTGAATTGAAATAGGTTGTGATACGAACCCGATTTATTGTTTTTGCTGGAACTGAAACTTAATCAGGACTGAGACGTTTGATGGAAGCCTTCTTCGAAGATGCATTAGAAGTAGATGCCATGGCTCGTCGGTAATTGGCATCAAACAGTGACTTGGTCTTGCTCTCGGTTTTGAGTCATTGGTATTGGTCTTGAGACTTTGGTCTTGGTCTTAAACAGTTGGTCTTGTATTGGTCATATATGCGTAGCTGCCGACAAGTAGTGGTATACTAAATGCAGAGAGAGGGACAGACAGACAGACAGACAGACAGACAGACGGACAGACAGACAGACAGACAGACAGACGGAGAGTTGTGGAGAGAGAGAGGGGGAGAGCGGGACGAAGGAGGCATATGTGGAGAGGCCAGATGCCTTGAGCGCGGGAGACTAAGATGGAAGGGCGGAAAACGAGGTATCTTCTGGCCCAAAAACTTGCTATACAAGGTCATGTGTCAAGCGGCAGCCGAGGTTTGGAGCTCATAAAGTGCGATGGCCATAGACCTGTACAATCCTAGCTGGATGATCATTGATGGATGAGGGGTATGCTAGTCATCTATATTAGGGGGCCTATACACAGCCGGCTACCTAGCTACGTTACTGACGCATCATTTCTTTGGAATAGTTGGGGAAATTCTTGATGAGCGCCTCTTCTTTATAAGTAGGCACTAAAAAGCTTCAGAGATTTCCCGCTTTTGCTTTAAGGGGGCTGAACCACATTTTGGGGAAGGGGACGGCTAAGCACCCCCTAGTCGACCCCTGGCGCCGCCACTGGCAACAGTTTTAACTAGAGTTAGAGCAGCGTCAAACAATTAAGAAATTTTTGTCAACTTACTATTTTTTGCAACCGGCATCCAGTCTTCCGGAAAACTTGACAATCGAAGGCATGATGACACGACAAAACTTTACTCATTCCGATCAAGTGTGAAAGTCGTTTTGTAAGGCAAGCTATTAATTTTCTTGATTACGGTCCTCACAGCTTAGTAACAGCGTGCGCAACGAAGTAACTCCGATTAGTAATTACAGTCGTCTTGCGAGGCAAACTATTAACGAGGTCAGCTGAGCAAAAAACGCGCAAAGGGTCTAATGAGCGGCATATAGATTTAAGCCACTCCCGTAAGAAAAATCGCAGTGACGTCATTTCATAATAATTAACAATTCGATGGGAAAAATGAAATGACGTCAAGAATTACGTCATTTCAGTCGTATGAGGAATATGAGAGATATCCACCACGGGTATACGATCATCATTGACCAAAGATAACCAGATGACCTCGCTGAGTAATTATATGTCTGGGGAATTAGAACTGGTGTTAAGTAATGTGGCTGGCCAGAGTTCAAATTTTTTTATAAACTAGGAGCCCAATTTGAAACTAATTCTTTCCTGAAAAGGACGCCTGTGCAAAGATTTAAGCACAGAGATTCAAATTTTTTTTTATACCGTATATATTTCTATAGCGCCTCTCGAAGTCAACTACTACTCAGAGGCGCTCCCGACTACAGCATTTGATACTGTGCCGGAATTTTCACGCCGAAGCGCCACGAGCAATTGCGAGTGAAGGACTTGCCCAAGGTCCGTACGCAGCGGCTAGAGTGGGATTCGAACCTGCAACCCTCCGGTCACAAGGCGCCGAACTTACCACTGAGCCACCACGCCCCACAAATTTTGACGTAGGCATATATTAGTTATGGCAGATCTAGCCAGAGTTCTGAACTCTCTGCACTGTCTGCAGCTTCACAGCCTCGGCATGTTTGACTTATTGATACCAGTAAGAAGCGAACTACAGTAATCTACGCAACTGGAAGCCAATAGGCCTACATTTGTATGTTAGTTTAACATTTGATCGTCTTTGCAAAAGTTTTCTCGCGGAGTTAGCATGCATGACTTGACTCGTCAACTACTGTGCTTTCAAGCAACCCTCCGCCAGTCTGTGCGTCGCTATCGTATCATATCGTAGGCCTATCGTATCTAAGAATGTATAAAGCGCCACTCACAGAATAACTATTCACAGGCGCTCTCAGCACGGTAGCCCCGGGGAAGCAGAAATGCCTTTAAGGAACGAAAGACCGATGAGGAGCACTGCCGCAGTGAAGGGTGTGCCACGGAACCGGGCGCGACTCAAGAGGGGGCTTAAATTTTTAGAGGGAATGGTTTTATTATTAAACTAATTACTTTATCTTGAAATATAATAAAATTAAGTAACAACAAATAAAAGTGTATTGTACATAAAATATATACAGCAAATATCATAGCACACATAAGTAACTGTTTACTTGCATGCTGGTGATTGTAAAATGGGACATAATTATTGGACAAGAAAAGAAAAAATCAGACGAACTAAAAAAACATAAAAGAATTTTCTATGCTGCTGGCGATCTTACAGTCAATAAATTTATAATTTATAAAGTTCACTCGCACCGTCGTCTGATAAACAAGATTGTACTCATTCACGAGAACTCTCATTTTGTGACAGAATAAAATTTCATAACTTATTGATCGTAGTGTTTGATGTCTGTGGCTTTGTTACATGTACAATGGTGTAAAATTTTGGCTTAATATTGCTCTGCTCACCGGTCCGTGAAACAGTCCTTAACATTCATAATTGTTCAACTTATTCGCGAAAATTTATAATAAACGGCTTAAATTGGCAACAGTAACAGCAATATAGTTGTTATAAACAGTGTTATATGACAATGTTATATGAAATCCAAGTTTTAATATAACATGTCAAACATGTAAGCTGATGTTGAAAAGCATCGGTACGCGAAATGGATGGTAAAGCAATCACCGGTCCGCAGCATCCACAATTTTAAGAAGCACTGGCCTAATTCCTGCAAAATACAAGGTATAATTGATTAATACTTTTGGCTGGAATCTATTCAGGTAAACAGTATCAGTTGAGACAGGTTTGACTTAGTTCGCCTAGGATCAAGAATGGTCTTTCTCAGTTTAGTGTGATACAAACAATGGCTATGTGGAAACTTTAAATGGCATGCAGCGGCGGCGATCTTG
Source organism: Allolobophora icterica (assembly GCA_963556255.1). Lineage (NCBI taxonomy): Eukaryota > Metazoa > Annelida > Clitellata > Crassiclitellata > Lumbricidae > Allolobophora > Allolobophora icterica. The sequence goes on along the minus strand of OY744608.1, from coordinate 42,232,412 downwards.
TCTGAGAGGTGGAGGGGGGGACAAGTCGGCCGTGGTGTCTGGTTCATGACCTTTTTTTAGGAATTAATTTCCCCCAAAATTTGTCTTGACTCTTTTTACCAAAAGTTTCTGACTTTTTGGCGATTTCATCTCCCAAAAAAGTTGATGACCTTTTTTAGTCATTCGCCTGGTTTTTACTGTTTTCGCCGATCTTGTCTAAGGTGGAGGCCTTCCTCTGGTTGATTTTTTCCAGATACTTTTCTCTGATAACTTCAGCACTTTTCCGCGAATTCATCTCCGAAAAAAGCTGATGACCTTTTTTTGTCCTTGACCTCTTTTCCCACCATTTTCTCAGGGTCCCACCATATACCACTATCGTCATATTGTCACTTTTTTCCGAACACCATGTCTCCTAAAAAAATTTCCTTATTACTAATTTCTTCTTGCTTTCTACTTTCTCCTTTCTCATAGTTTTTTCGGGGGACACTTCTCCTTATACTTTCATTTTTACCTCATCTCATCAAAAAAGGCTATCAAAACTATCACACACAATTACATCTAGTGGCCCTTTTTGGTGTTTCTTCAAAATGTGGGGGGACAAATGTATGGCGTGTCCCCCCCACTCTTAAAGGTGGGAGGGACATGTCCCCCCCGTCGCCCCCTAGATCGCCACCCATGATGGCCTGACATCAATCGAAACGGGCAGCAGACCACGTGGTAAATTCATTGAAAAATTAATAGGGTTGAGACCAATCGGCCATTCGATCACAATGAAAACGTGTATATTTATATTTCACTTCTGGTCTTGACCACAGCCTCTGACTGGGAGGCTGCTGTCATCCGTCGTCTGACATCTTCCATGTGACTTGGTGTGCATGCCTGTACTATATCAGTGCATTTGCAAATGTATTCAAGCAGTATGTAAAGCACGTTGCTTTGTATGATTACAATTTGTCAATACCGATTCAGATGTGTCAATACCGATACAGTGTAATTAAGGATATTCATTATTTGTAATTCTCAAGCCAAATGTCTGAAGTTGCCTTCTCTCAGTCCCTTTGTGTGTAGTTGAGCTTCACAGACCCTCTTGACTGGTCACATGACAAACGGCAGTTCTACTAAGTATTCTGACCAGAGCGCCGCCACCGCGCCGCGCCGCGCCGACGCATATTTCGTGGGCGCCGCCGCCACCGATTTTTGTCCGCGCGCCGCCGCCCAAAATGACCGGCGCGCCGCCGCCGACACTATTAAGTCGGCGCAGGGCTCTAGTGAGGCGTTGGCTGCGCTCAGCAAGAACCCAAAAAGAGTTGTGTAGGCTACCAACGGCGAACGCCCAAGTAAAACGTGACTCCGGATACTCCCTAGCGTTGACTTTGACGATGTCCGCCTCACAAACGCCCAGGACAAATTTTATGAGATGGCAAAATGATTGCTGGAAAGAGTGTACCCCTGCGCATTATCACCATGACCTCGGTTGCCCCTCATTTATCACTCCTGCTGCCAAATCCCTTCAGCGAAAGAAGAACCATCTCATGAGGATTGGGAGAACCGAGGAGGCCTCGGCCTGTGCTGAACACAGTGGGGAACTCATAGAAAAGACAACTAAAGCGCATCTGCGGGAATTGACCCAAGAGAGGCACTGAGGAACTATGGCACCTGGTTCAGGAGGTTAGACTACTAGCTAGGGGAGTGTCACATGAGCCACCGACGCGGCCTGACTGCAGAAGAACTTAACCAGCATTAGGCCTATGCTTCGATATCAACATTCAGCTGTCACGAGTCACCACCTTGCTGTCGGTTCTTGCAATCTGATTTAACTATTCAAGAACGAGCAAAGGATCTTCTATCTGCTGGACCATCTCTACCACACAGCAGATGGAGCCAACGGCGTGCCAGCGTGGTACCTTCGACTTGCAGCCTACGTCTTTTCTGATGTACTCGCGCGACTCATCAATCAATCGTTGATGAACTAGGCTACCACGTTCGGAGACGTTCCGGTACAAAGGAAGACTGCTACTGTTATACCTGTAACCAAGAGTAAACAAGTATTCTGCAAACAAGTAACCTGTAACCGACGATCTCTGCGGACTACAGGCCTATCTCCATTATGCCGGTTTAGGCCTATCGCGAATGGTTGAGCGAGAAATAGTCCATGCCTTCTTATACCCGGAATTTATAAAGCCTTGAGGGTTTTACAGCCATAGCGGACCAATTTGCCTTTCGCCCCTGCATCAGACAACTGAACTGCTCAAGACCAATAACTACGTCACCATCATCTCCTTAGACTTTTTAACAGCTTTCGATTCAGTCCGCCATTCCACACTTGCTAGCAAACTCTCCCGTCTAGAAATACCTGATTAAGTAACTGGCTAGTTAACTTTCTATCTGAACGCCAATACGCCAACAGGTTCGCGGGCTGCGTTTCTACATTGCGGGAAATCAATAGGAGCGAGATTCAAGGCTCGGGTCTTGGACCCGCGGCATACTTGGTCGGAGTCTCTGATCGCCATCCTATTAACCCTAACAGCATAATGGCCAAGTATGCAGTCGAAACTTACTTACTGGTTGGCGAAAATGAGGGAAACTATCAGAGAACTGGTTCGGGCTGAGCGAAACAACCTGCGATTAAACTCGAGCAAGTCAAGGGAGATGTTAGTGGTTGGACGACGAATCTCCGAGGCTCCGGCTCCGCGATCAGAGGAGTTGAAAGGGTGGCCTCTGTGCGAATCCTTGGCGTTACACTTACAATCCAGGACAACCTTCGGATGACTCTTCGTGTCTCGGAGCTTCTGAGCTGTAGATCCAAGGCCGTAGCTAGGGGGGTGTTTTTGGTGTTTAAACACCCCCCGAAATTAAATAATGTACAAATGAAACAATGCATTTACTAACTTCAAACCCCTTGGTCGGTTGATTCGGTTGCTTGTCGGCTTGCTCAAGGACGAGAAAACACCCCCCGAAACAGAAAACACCCCCCGAAACAAAATCCTGGCTACGGCCTTGTGTAGATCCCTATGTTCGCAATCGCATATCCTTCGCCCTCCCCATAGGCGTAATTTGTGGCGGGTACGAGGGGTACCCGTAACCCCACTTGTTGAACTGGGGGTACCGTACCCCCCACTTTTTGAACAATGCCAATCAATATTTTATTATTGTGCCTTCCCAGCGATTGCAGTCTCCGCCTTACTTCGTGTGTGTAAGAAATTGGTACCCCACTTTTTAGACCAGTTACGCCTCTGCCCTCCCCTATTCTGGGTAGCCTCTCATCCCCTTTGGGGACATCGCATTTGGGTGCACCCATGTAACTCCTGGCCCAACGTTGTCCATACCATTCTAGTTACAGAAAGCACGTCAAAATATCTAACTGAACAGTAAAGTGGCCATATCATCGTCAGTTGTGACAGACAGGAGGAATTGCTGGTATAGTGTATACCTTAAGCCATTGATGAAATATGACTAGACGAAATCAAACCTAAAATTGTTTATAACATTAAAAGTGGTGCAAGGTCAACAGAAGGAACTATAGTCTTGCAAACTATATAATCTGTTCTTTGTTCTAGGAAATTAACTAAAACCCACATACACTTAAAATATTTCTCGAAATATATCTGTCTATGGTGCATCAAAGTAGTGATGATGATAAAAATGATAATGTTCTGGTGATAACATAACAATGTTCCATAAAATCCTTCTCAATTTCAAACATTTTGTCGCACATACCACAACCACATGGTCTACAAAATTAAATGAGTAATAACATCAGACATTACTTTACTCCAGAAAATCGTTTTCAACTGGACTATGATTCAACCTCTGCTTAGGAAGATCTTGCAAAGAATTCTGCAGCTGACAACCGTTTTCCATCAACCCAGTTCTCATAGTCAGTATATGGACTGAATCTCTTACACAAAGTGCTTGCATGGCATATTTGTGCCACGTTCGGCACAAAGAATTCATGGAATATTCTCTCGCATAATTTTTTTTACTAGTATGAAATCTTGCACGGTAGCTCACTCCATGCAATGCCACATAACATAATTTACACTTCTGTGGCTTTTACAAAGTGTGTCTACTTGACTGCATTTTGAGAGCGTCACTCCATGTAAAACTGTGAATGCTTTGTTACATAACGTACATTTGTATAGTTTTTCTCTGTTGTGGGTTCATGCATGGAGTTTCTCACGACATGCCTGTGTAAATGATTTTTTATATACATTGCAGGTGTATATTTTCCCCAGTGTAGTTTCTTACATGACATTAGAGAGCCAAACTGTGTGCAAATCGTTTGTGACAAAAACAGCACTTGTATGGCTTTCTCTGGAGTGGGTACTTATATGCTGATCTAGGACACTCTTATGTGCAAATGCTTTGTGACATCACTGACATAACTTACACATACATGGCTTTTCTCCAGTGTGGGTTTTTGTATGGTGGTCTAATAGGTCTATAGCACTCTTACGTGCAAATGTTTTGTGACATAAATTGCACAAGTACGGTTTTTCTCCAGCGTGGGTTCTTTTATGGTATTCCAGAGGAGACTTCTGAGCAAATTCTTTCTGACATAAATTGCACCTGTATGGTTTTTCTCCAGTGTGGGTTCTCTTATGGTGTTCCAGATAAGTCTTCTGTGCAAATGCTTTGTTACATGAATTGCATGTAAATGGTTTTTCTCCAGTGTGGGTTCTTTTATGGCATTCCAGAGTAGTCTTCTGTGTAACTGCTTTGTGACATAAATTACAAATGTATGGCTTTTCTCCAGTGTGGGTTTTTGTATGGCGGTCTAGAACACACTTTTGCGTAAATGATTTGTAACATAAAATGCACATGTATGGTTTTTCTCCAGTGTGGGTTTTTGTATGGTAGTCTAGAGCACCCTTCCCTGCATATGCTTTGTTACATAAATTGCACATGTATGGGTTTTCTCCAGTGTGGGTTCTTTTATGGTATTCCAGATTTTTCTTCTCTGCAAATGCTTTGTTACATGAACTGCATGTAAATGGTTTTTCTCCAGTATGGGTTCTTCTATGGCGTTCCAGAGTAGTATTCAATGCAAATGCTTTGTGACATAAATTGCACATGTATGGTTTTTCTCCAGTGTGGGTTCTTTTATGGTATTCCAGATGAGTCTTATGTGCAAATGCTTTGTTACATAAATTGCATGTAAATGGTTTTTCTCCAGTATGGGTTCTTCTATGGCGTTCCAGAGTAGTATTCAATGCAAATGCTTTGTGACATAAATTGCACATGTATGGCTTTTCTCCAGTGTGAGTTCTTTTATGGATTTTCAGAAGGGATTTCCATATAAACGTCTTGTTACAAAAATCACACATGTATGTGTTTGGTTTGTTGTGGCTACTTGCTTGCATCTTGAGATCTTGAAAACAGCCCAAATATTTGACTTATTTATAGGTTGAGTTTATTACTGCTTTTCCATGTAATTGCAAACCTATCACAAATTAAAAAATGCAATGTTATAATAAAATTATTGAAGGAAGATGGAATGCAATAGGAAACTGAAGATAAAGAAAACGAAATCCTAGTTTGCGAATCCAAAGTCATGAACTACAAGTTGAAGAGATGTCAAAAGGATGATATTACAGGGTGCGTGGTAGGGCAGATAAGGTGTTACTGGAGAGATGACTTAAACATTGGAAACACTTTTCTGTCACCATCTGTAAATCTGAGATCACTGACCTGATATTTGAAAGTTTTCTTATCCTTTGTACATGTGCAATTATGGTTCTAAGATATGTGATAGAAAACTTGAAATTGGCAACACAAAATCACAAATTGAGTTAGATTGTTTTCTTGCGCTTATTCAAAGTATTGCAAAGAAAGGCCAGGAAGCTATAGTAGCCATCTCGAGATTTGGATATTCTAATTATTGGAACAATTATTACCCAGGAACCGTAATCCTAGCCACAAAACGGCATAAAACAAACGAAAATATGCTGCATAAGGCGGATGAGGAAAGATCACTTATTGCTAATATACGAGAGAGACACGAGAAGTGGATTGGTTACATACTGAGAAGGTATTCCCTACTGAGAATAATCATAGAGAAAAGAATGGAAAAAAGAGAATGAGAGGAAGACCTATATGGATGCTGCTGGAATGGATGATGGTGGATGGATACAGTAAACTGAAGCATCAAGAGGGGAGGCGCCATAGGACGTTTGAACCTGCCCAAAGGCAAAGGACTTGAAGAGCAAGATCCTTGCCAAATCTAACCCTGTGTGGAGTCCCAGAATGCAGTGCCATAGAACAAAAGCACTACACATAGTTGTTTCATGAGATTACATTTATGAGAGTATCCTAAATTGCAAAACAGCATATTGTATTTCGCTAAAATTTACAAATCTGCAATGTTTAAAACATCAAAATGTATGTCATTTGTAACTTTAAATGACTGCGTTAAAAGAGATAAGGTTTATTTTTTCCAAAGGAGCTATTTCTATATTTTCTGACAGAACTGTAATCAGTCCATATAATTTGACACGAACTGCAAAACAATTAGCCTACGGAAAACAGTAAGATCTTGAAGCCAGCACACGATTGCATATATATAACCGACGTGGTATAAGTTTCGCTAAATATAAAAATTCCAAATAAGTTAGCCTAAATTGCATTCGTCAGTATGCGTAATAAGGGCCTATTAAGATGAGATTACAAACTGAAGGCAATGGTCGGTGAAATAAAATAGGCCTACTGATATAATCATATATAAATAATAGGCCTAATTACATTGGTCAATTATCAATACATATATAATAGTTATTACCATGTATAGATTCCTTAGCTTAGATGTGGAACGAAATATGCTTCACTTACAAATAAACAGAGAAGGCGAAATTAACCTATCAAAAAGTAGTAAAATACGAAAATAGTTATGAATCGTTTTCTTTATGAAGCCAATAATAGTTTCCAACCGTTTCACAAAATCACATTCCAAAATGCGAAAATACTAATCGTATTCGTTAAGCTAAACTCCAAACTTATAGAGCGCTACTCAAAGCCAACGCAGGGTACCAGCTTATTCACGAGCGCTGCGTCAGTTCAGACGGGTGTCATTTACGTCGAGATGAATTGGGAGGCAGAGGATCAGATGAGTCATTGTAGGAATTCTTTAAATGTAGAGACTATAGTTTTGAGTGGAAAGTCAGCTGGTGTGTTAGATACGCTATATCGAATCGTGATTAGCTTTCAGACTGTGCGAATCGTATACAATTAAGAATAGCCCACATTATTTTAAGCCAACCTTCGTCAGCCTGAGCTGACTCCGAAGACTTCTTTCTACTCGACCAAGTCTTCTGACTGTCTTAATGTAGGCCTAACTATTCCGCAAACAACAAAGATCGACGTCTGTCAGCAGACGTTCCTTTTCTGTCGTGTGGACCTGCGTGAGCTGCTTCCGTGACATCTCGAATTTTCTTTCTGGCTTTGGACCGAACTTATAAATCTGGAATTTGACTTGCACAACAATTCTTGTTACTAAACCGTCGACTAATGCCTCGAGCATTACTATAATGGCGCACTAAAAGCGCTCATTGTTATTATTTAGGGAGTAGTTACCGCGTTTGGGGATGTCGTAGGACGAGGCCGTGACTGGCGATGCACATAGGCACTTCATTCCCCAACTATTCACCATCCAACTGCCCAGGTCTACTCGCTTATAACCATATCCTTTTCTTCTCGACCTCCAGTCTCCTTCCCTCTGAAATTTCGCAACCGCTCCCTCTAGTCTATGCTGCACCGGCTCCCACAAAGTCACCCAGTTTCAATTACTTAAGCCCCTAAGCCGATCAAATTTTTTAAGTTGCTGTGGAGTGCCCAGCAGCAGAAATTCAGTCTTTGATGGGTCAAGAAGGAGTTTATTGGCCGCCATCCAAGACTGTACCTCACCAAAGACAGCAGACAACAGCAGACAGCTGCCCAGATGAGTCACATGACAGACTGTCAAATGAAATGTAGATTTGAGTATCATCAGCATAGAAATGATATCCCAAGGAACGATTGTCCAGCAATGTTCCTAGTGGTGTACGTGGTGTATAAAGTAAAAAAAGGGCACCAAGCACAGAACTCTGTGGAACACCGCATGCCAATAAAGTACTAGATTTACCATTAAAAACATTGAATGATCCCTTGTGCAATGAGAAATTGATAAGCGATGTAATGGTTGGACCCAGGACATTAAAGCACTCTTTCAGAAACCATGTAGGCCTACGAACATTTTTTTTAGTCATTCACCTCTTTTACTACCTTTTCTACACTGGTCTGCTTCTCCCCCAAAAAATTTCGTCTTTTCTGGGATCTCATGTTCATACAAAAAATATTCAATCTCATCTTCGAAAAAAGTTGATGACCTTTTTTTTAGTCCCCCACCTACTTTCTACTTTCCTTCCTTCTTCAAAATCGTACCTTCAAAATAACTGACGACCTTTTTTAGCAATTCATCTCCGCATAATTTTTTGACCTTTTTTCCTTCCTTTTTCCTTCTCTTACACACTTTTATTACTTTATCTCCTTTACATTTTTTGGGGGGCATTTCTCCTCAAAACAACTTATCTGGTCAAAAAGGCACTGAAAACTCATTTTCGCCCTCACACACAATTGCATTTCTTGACCTTTTTGGCGTATCTTTTAAATTTGGGGGTCCGATGTATGGCGTGTCCCCCCACTCTTAAAGGTGGGGGTCTTGTCTCCCTCGACCCCCCCGGGATCGCCGCCCATGCGCCTATACCTGAAGTTTTGTCAGTAAAAAGGTCAAGAATTTACTTGCAGCTAGGGCCTATAGCACACAATAGGGGGCAAATGTAACTTTTCCCCATGTAACAATAATATTTAAAGCCAACTATATATATACAAAATTTTGGTGATGCAGAACTTTCAGCGATTAAATTAGTTAATATCCAGATTTGGCAAATGAAAGAAGTTTTCGCACACGTTTACACTGTTTGCTTGAACTTGGTGTGATCAGAAGGTAGACAGAGTGGCGCCACCAACGCTCCAATTGACTTCTTCGAGGTTTAGCCTCAGAAATTGCAAAGGCTGTGGTGTGCACTCTAAAACCCTTCTTATTTTAAGAGGAATTTGCCTATTAAGCAGCTCACACTGAAAGTTGACTGGACCTGCAGAGTCCGCTCATTAGCTGTTTGTGAAGAAGATAGCAACAATGGAGACTAATTAAAGCTGGTTATCTTCCTGTGGACTACCCTGGATTCGAACAATTGATCCGAACTGCAGATTCCAAACGTTTAATGGCCGTCCTTACATGTCCTACACATGTGCTCCATGCGCTTTTACCCTCTGTTAAGCATACTGGTAATACTTTACGACCCCGTGTCCATAATCGGGTTCTCCCGACTGCTGACTGGCTCGCAAATCTTTCATAATTAGGATGATTTTCACCGGAATATAGGCCTTAGTAGGCCTACTTTAACCTGGACGTGATATACACGTGTAAACCAAAATGCGGAGCAGTTGGATTAATTAAGGATATACTTACTTACTTACTTACTTACTTACTTACTTACTTACTTACTTACTTACTTACTTACTTACTTACTTACTTACTTACTTACGAGAGATTCCAAGGTATCATTCTTTAGCTTATTGAAATCAAGTTTATGCCAGAGGCGAAATTTAACTATTTTTTAATGTAGTGGTTTAAATGAGAAGTCAATTTCGAGAAAATGGCAACATGATCTGAAAAATATGACTCTACAGAAATAACAGAATGAAGTGATTTAGAATCAGAACGAGTTATAAGGACATCCATAATGTGACCCTTATTATTCGTAGCTGTTGCATGTCAAACCCCTCCAACATACCAAGAAATGCCAAAGAGCATGGGTTATATAGCTACATCTACCTGAATATTAAAGTCACCCATAATAACAATTCCAGAATGTGAGGAAATCAAATAGGCCTACTCAAGTATACTGACTGAAAGTCACTCAAAAAGTCAGTCGACGGGAAGGAAGGTGAGTGATAAATATTAATACCTGCTTGTTACCAGAACTGAGAGTACATAACAGCCAAAAACGGATAGTTAGGATAGTCCTCACTCCTCTCCCATTTGGGGCGTACGAATGTAGTTATTTTTAGTTCCGCACGAGGTTTGAGACGGGTCCATGGTCACACTTTGGTCTTCCACAGGGTTCCATCTTAGGACCCATACTCCACATACTCTACACAGCTGATTTGAACCTAGTCCTTTCTTTATTCTGGATTGTGGTTCATCAGTATGCTGATGACACGCAGGCATAGGCTAAATCGAAGACCCAGCTTCCTAGTGGAGAATTCAGATATCAGAGATGTTTGGTGCTTTGATGTCGTCCACCCGTCTCCGGGTGAACTCTATGACCCTGCCAACATGCCCACTTGGAACCCAAATTGGACCCATATTCCCATATTGGACCTAAACAGATCCCAAATAAGTCCCATTTAATGCCCATGGGTATGCAGGCATGCATGAGAAAACCCAGTGCACCTGGTTTGTTAGTCGTTGGCAGATTTCCAAAACCGACTTGCCTAATTTGCAGCATTGCTTCCTTGAAGTCTCTTTCCCAACTATATTCTGTGCGTGATCTGGATGCGCTTGGACCAGCTATAGACCTTCTCAGAGCAAGTGAACGGCGTACATCGAACGTAATGCTTTTATCACGAGCACCAGATTCGTACAATACACCATTCGCTAACAACTCAATCCGCCACAACCCTGATGCATGCGTTAACATGCACGATGGTTGAATGGCAATGCCATTTATGCAGGCCTAACTCTTTCTTGCATTTAATCAGCTTCAAATGCCCAGGCTTGGCTGACAGGCTATCAGGAGCGTAGCCAGACTTAATTTCAAGAGGAGGGAAAAAAACTTAAAACAAAAATTGATGACGTTTTTTGGGATTTCTTCTTAAATTTCTTCTCTTGGGCCAGGATTCACCGTTCAAGAGGAGGCAAAATCCAGGTGAATCCAGGTGCTGGGCTACAACCCAAGGACAGTTTTTAAATTTATAAAACCAAGAGGAAACAACTGCCTCCTCTTGACTCAATGTAGCTACGCCTATGCAGGCTATATGCGATATTTAGGCTACTTAGGTTTGGTCATATATCCTGTTCCTATATTGGGTGGATTGCACTTTATCTCTTGATCCCTAGAGTAGGGGCTCACCTCGTATTAGCTCCTCTGCACGCTTCTCAATCTCTCATTGGGCGCATTCATTAGCTAGTGCAATCGTCGTCGTCACCATAGTCATGATCTTAATAGTAACCATAATCATAATCGTTATCTTCAGTTTTAATAATAATCATAAGTATATAGGGGCCTACTATCTTAGGTATAAGCATCGCCATCAAATCAGAACAAAACGCAGTCATAATTCTAATCCTAATAATCATCATCATCATCTTGTTCTTTTTCCATTCTTCTTCTTCATCACTTCCCTAGCCCTATGGCGAAAGATTCGTAAATTTTAAATACGTTTTATCATAATTATCTTGTAACTTTCGAATCATCCATCTGTCACTATCAAACTGCCAACGTCTACGCTGTCGACTTCTACAACATCATTCTGCTGATCTGAGTGATCTCCCACGTCATCATTTTCTTCTGCCCAACCTCTAGAGAATTCCTCTTTCTGTCTATTGTTGTCACCACACCTCATGCATTTGTTCTCGTTGTTGATTTCAACTTTCTCGTTGACAACTCTTTATTCACTTGAATCCAGTTTCTTTCCTCCTATTAGTGTATTCGGTCCCATCCAGCATGTTCTGTTCCCATTCAAAATACAACCAGGCTGCCAACGTCTACGCTGTCGTTCCGGACTTCCGGATTCATGTGTAAGCCAACCAAGCCATATGGCTTAGGGCCTCACGTTGCAAGAAGCCTCATATTTTTTAGGAAAATAACTGTACGCTGATATCAGACCGTAGCGTGTAAGACTACAATCATCACAAATACTTTATAAGGCGATATTTTTAATACGCCCAAAAAACTCCCAAGTGCCAAAACTCCCAACGATAAACTGGATTAAGTCTGCAACTATTTATACATTCAGTGCTTCGCAAATTGCACCAAGTACAGATTGTCTTGTCACGGGTAAGGCAATCGTTGCGGTACTAACTTAGGGCCTACTTATATATGTAGCACTAGTTTACCAGACTACCCGCGCATAGGCGCAAATACAAAAACTCACTGACGTAATAATGGCATAGCTCAGTTGAACAATGTCATCATGCCATGTTCTGGGGTCAGTTTATTTTATGATGTACATCATTGGAGTCCTATTGGAGCAGAAACGTAGCAAGTTATAGGTATGTGCCCTGTGCCAAGCGTAAATAGGCCTACAGCGCCACACCCAAGAGCAACTGAACCAGTAACAAATATCTATATCCATCATTTAATGAACCAGGTATGCATCAACTTCTTGCAGACCGGTTTGCCTTTCGCCCATCAGGATCAACAACAGCGGCACTCATATTTAGTCAACATCAGATTTACACACTATACTCAGAACAGAACCTTTCGTAACGTTTTAACAGTTAACACTATACCGCTATCAGGGTCCGATTTGTCAAAAAAGAAGCAGGGGGGTCGGAAATCTATATAAAAAATTACTAAGCTGAAAACACTGGCGACGATCTTGTTTGACATGTGTGGGGGGGGGCACGGGAAACTTTTGAACTGATCTGGTAAAAAAAGAGGTGTTTTCAGCAGGAGTTTTAGCTAAAGTTACCTACTAATAACAACAGAGCCGGTTTTAGGGTGGTGGGCCCATGGGCGCCCAATATGGTGGAGCTCTTTCTGCAGCGGATTTGTTGCCTTTGTTGATGCGCAGTCTTCAACAGGGACAACCCGCATACCAACAGTTATAACACGTTATGCTGACTCATACAGGCAAAGGTGCTAAATGCAATGTTTAAAATTTTTGATTTATTGTTATTTTTTAATTGTATATAAATGAAAATAAATTAGGAAGATCATTTTCCTTATAAATAAAGTGTCTTCTATTAGGCCTATATTCGTAGGTGTGCAATGATTTCTCAAATACAAAACAAAAGGATAAGCTTTAAGATTCTTAGCCAGTTTTTAATAGAAGTTGTTGATACAAACAAACAAAGAAATGTAAACTAGTGGTAAGCATGACCTCCAAACTAAAAGCAGATAGCTCTGAGTCAGTTAATTTGGTCAGTTGGGTCTAAATTTGAATAGGCCCAATAGAGACTCTGCACGCTTTTCTTTTTGCAAAATCATCAATAAACTGATTAAAGTCCAATTGAATATCACTCTATATATGCTCAACACTGCAAGATGGATAAGTCACTCATGTGTCATACTTGTGGGAAGCCTGTTCCTATGCCTAATTATCGTCATCTCAGACAACGGGCGTTCAGCACTACAGTTGTGACCATGATCACCAAGTAGGCCTACACTCTTACCATAATTTCCACATTTGGAAATGAACTTTTAACACATTTGTCGAGAATTGGTACATGAACTGCTCCTGACTTATGTTGAGGCCTGTGATACCTGTCTTGTGTTTACACATTTTGACAAAATAAGAAAACTGCATGGGCTCATTGCCAAGGTTTTCATCGAGGTCATCGCACTATATTGCTACAAGATTTTTCGCTGAGTTGTGTATTTCTTCATCACTACATGATTCAATCCTAGATGGAAAAGCAAACCTTGAGCAGAGTAGTTCGTATGATGCTAGTCTTCTTGTCAACTCGGTTGTGAATTGATCAACGATGGGCAGAAAAGTGTCAATCTGAAACTTCTCTGAAGCAGAGTGCGCAGATTCTGGCGCTCGACCATAATCCAATGCTAGGAGACGTGCGCTTTGATGGTGTTCTAGTTGAACATATTCTGCTATTCCACAACAGAGTGAGACCCGACTAAGCGGGAACGTTGCTGAACTGGCGGTTGTTCGACAACTGCAGCATCACCAGTGACACCAGGCTCAAATGAGTCTGCATTTTAACCACGTGAGAGCAGATGTACTTATATCTGTTGCTTAAGGAAAGCAGTAATAGGAGGCGTCTTTGCAAGTACTATCTCGATCATTTTGATATGTGCTTTTTCTTTACTTAACTTGCGTTTTTGAGAGCCACTAGGCCGATTAGTGCCATTATGTCGATCTAAAATTCGATTCATATCTGTCGGCTGAAATTACTGAGGCTCTTCAAATTATATCATGTAGGGGAGAAGGGGGGAAGTTGGACACCTTAAGCAGTGTTTCACCTATTAAAAAGCTAATTATCAACATGAGAACAATTTTTTTAAAGAATCTCAGAACAATATCTCTTAATTATTATTTAGCGTCAAAATAGCCCACAAGATTATAGATTATTTCTGTGTAACAGTTCAAAGTTGAGCCAGTGTGATGTCCATCTTCTCCAGACAATCGAGGTAAGATGGACACTAACCTAGGGAAAGATGGACAGTAGAGTCCACTATAAGACCAGCCTAATAGCTCAAGTAAACTCTCTTCTGACCAACATCCACGGTCGGTTTTCCGAACATATGTGTGTGGCAGCTAAATAAAAAAAACGGTTTTAACAGACAGAAAGCTGAGTCTTACAGCTGTACAAACTGTAGGGTACATGTGGCAATAATAAGCCTAGGTCTATGCTAAAGAATTTTGCAAGAAATTAAACTAGATTAGGCATACATTTTTAATCAGACTTGTAACACAGGGTAAGTTGGACCCCTAACTTGCAACCCTTATATCAATGCTCCACTGATCTGAGTGGCGCTATATAAGTTTTCGGTTACAATTACAATTATAATTACAATAACCACCGACAGTATTACTAGCTACTGAACCATTAATATCGGCTCAATTGCAGTTCCAAGTAATGTTTGTTTCCACTGTGTAACTAAAATATATTTTGGACACTAACCCTTATATAAGGAGAAGATGGACACCCAAGCCTACCCGACCAACTTCACAACCGTCAACACAGTATCAAATAATTTGGTGCCTTTCAAAGCTAGTTCTACAGACAGCTGGACTAACGCCAATTTCAGAAAACATATCATGTACTTAACCTACAAATACATTTTCTGCGCCGTATCCTTATGATTTTTCAAAAGAAAATTATGTCAATTTGGACAAAAACACGCGTATACACCATGACTGTCAATCATCAAGCGAAGAAGCCTCTTTCCGTTACGCAGGTCCCTACCATGCATAGTTAATATTTGCGCTATTGTTTTCTGTCCATCTTACACCTACATAGGTGTTCGACAGACACTCACAAAAGATTCTGTTTTAGTTTTCTCTCAGAGTGTCCATCTTACCTCGGGGGTCATCTTTCCCCAACCTACCCTAATACTAATTTGCAAATTCAAACTGTATGATATAAAGGTCGAATCCTACAGTACTGCGTGGCTCAAAGCCACTACCAGCACATAAATGACAGCCTACAGCTGTGGACTGCCATAGATGTGAACTGTATAGGTCATTCGAGGTCAAAAGCGACAGCGAGTGCTGAATCTCAGACAGAATACCACGGAAGATATTTACCCCACAGCTGGATGCTAGTGGCTATGGAGCTGATATGCCTGAGGGTGCTGGCTTGAGCACGGGGCCTCTGTCCATTCGTTGTCTGCTGTCTGTGAACCGAGCCCTTAAGGTCATGCCCTGTGAATTATCTCTTACCCTGCTTCTGCCTACATCAGTAGACGACCTCAGTTTGAGTTAAAAGTAATATAATCTGCCAACAGCTGTAGATACCAAGTTGTTGTATTGTCTCAGAGCCTGTCAAAGGATAACCTAATCCTTGAAAAGTATATCACAGTATCAACCTACACCAGGGCACCGACTGGATAATAAATAATTACTGAAAAGTGACAAAGCAGTATTGGAGTCTTTCGGTTTAGGACTGTGGCTAACGAATTTGAGGGGGTCAGGCCGACCCCCTCGGGGGTCGGCCAAAGACTAGAAGCAGAGGGGTCAAAAAAAGAAGCAGGGGGGTCCAACCCCCCTGACCCCCCCGGCAAATCGGACACTGACCGCTATACTAGACATGATGGTGGCATTTAAATGCCGTGAATTGTAGGCCTATCATACATGATTCCTGCTGTCAAAAGAACTAAATGAAAATAGTGTATGCCTCACATTCTTAGATATTTCGATGCCATTTACTCTAACTATGATGACTCAGTGTTTTCATTTCAAAGGTAATCTTGCGTGTAACCTAATTAGTTATTTTTCTACTTCTATCGCAACAATTATGTTATGTCAATTATGTCACCTCCTATAATAATTTCTCGAAATGAAAATAGCGGCCAGCTTTTGTGCCCGATGTACATTTTTAAACCGTGAGGTGAAGTTCTCTCCAGGGTTAATAGATTAGGGCCTCGCAAAGTCTACATCCAGCAATGTACTACTCTCTCGATTCAGTCATTACTTCTGTCTCGTCTAGGCTAGCTTTAAGTAGCTTATCACCATCCTCTGCGAACTGAACTCACCCTCTAACCACTCTCCTACATTTACTTAACTCTTTATCGAGCCATCGTTTCCCCACCAAAACTATGTTCATTCTGTCAATCAGCCCAGAGGCGCCTCAGACGAACTCTCGATCTAATTTATGGAGCTAACCGGACTAGTAGTACAACTGACATGGAGCTAACCGGACTAGTAGTACAACTGACATGGAGCTAAACGGACTAGTAGTACAACTGACATGGAGCTAACCGGACTAGTAGTACAACTGACATGGAGCTAACCGGACCAGTACTACAACTGACATGGAGCTAACCGGACTAGTATATATAGTACAACTGACATGGAGCTAACCGGACCAGTACTACAACTGACATGGAGCTAACCGGACTAGTAGTACAACTGACATGGAGCTAACCGGACTAGTAGTACAACTGACATGGAGCTAACCGGACCAGTACTACAACTGACATGGAGCTAACCGGACTAGTATATATAGTACAACTGACATGGAGCTAACCGGACCAGTACTACAACTGACATGGAGCTAACCGGACTAGTAGTACAACTGACATGGAGCTAACCGGACTAGTACTACAACTGACATGGAGCTAACCGGACTAGTAGTACAACTGACATGGAGCTAAACGGACTAGTAGTACAACTGACATGGAGCTAACCGGACTAGTAGTACAACTGACATGGCGCTAACCGGACCAGTACTACAACTGACATGGAGCTAACCGGACTAGTATATATAGTACAACTGACATGGAGCTAACCGGACTAGTAGTACAACTGACATGGAGCTAACCGGACTAGTAGTACAACTGACATGGAGCTAACCGGACTAGTAGTACAACTGACATGGAGCTAACCGGACCAGTACTACAACTGACATGGAGCTAACCGGACTAGTAGTACAACTGACATGGAGCTAACCGGACTAGTAGTACAACTGACATGGAGCTAACCGGACTAGTACTACAACTGACATGGAGCTAACCGGACTAGTAGTACAACTGTAGCGAACGTCGAACGCCCGCTACTGGGTTTTTCAGCGATTTCGGTGGCCGCCATTTGCGACTTTCTGTTGATCGCCATTTGCGTATTATTGAGCCGCCATTTGCGTTTTCTAGCTCCGTCGGCTCGAATACATTGTAAGCGACATCTGCGGGTGTCGGGGTAATTGTCGCGTCGAGCGACCGCCGTCGTCGATAGGCGACGACGCCGATAGTCGGGAAAGGGAGAGGGGTAGTTGAAATTGATGTCGCTCTCCGTTCCCACGTTAAGTGCGGCTTTCTTCAAAGAAGAGCGGCCGGGCAAAACTCGATCGTCGAGATCTGTCGTGATAAGTTCCCACGGACGGCCGTCTGAAAGTTGGCGCATGCGCAGATTCACGTGGAGCACGTGCGGTTGAAATTGGCGCCCGGAAGTGACGTGGGAGGCTAAAACAGGGGAAGCGCGCTCAGTCTGCCGGAGAACGTCGAGGTGAAAGGACGTTAGGACTGCAGCCGTTGGGTGACGGAATTCGTTGAAGAAACCGTGCGCTGATGTAATTAAAAATTTGTGAAGAAACGAAATTTAATAGTTGAAACCGGGCGCAACAGAAGTCGAGAATCGATCGATATCAGAAATCACGGGAAATCGATCGAAGCGAGAAATTCGGCCGTCTACCTCTGCGAGATCGATTGGAATCGGAAGCTCTCGGAGGATCAGGACATCGAGGTTGTGAGTATAGGGCAATGAGGGGAGAATCACGATAGGTCCCTTACCTTACTCCAAACTTCGACAGTGATTGCTGTGAGGTAGCAATAGTTGCAGATAGCTCTTGAATTCAGTTGTAGATTAGTTACGGTGTTTTCTGAGGCATAACGTGTGTTATTTGTGAACTAGCGCAATATAAATGTGAATAGCGATGTCTCTGGTGCATTTTAGTTAAATGGAAACCGCCAGTGAGGCGGAAGAACTTCTGGAGCGCCATCGAGGTTTAGTTTGGCCACGAATAGTTGAAACGGAGTTAAGAAACCCTGAAAAGTACGTGTTGGAGGAATCGAACCCGAATCGAACCCGAATCGGTGGATT
The DNA here is from genome assembly GCA_963556255.1 of Allolobophora icterica. Lineage (NCBI taxonomy): Eukaryota > Metazoa > Annelida > Clitellata > Crassiclitellata > Lumbricidae > Allolobophora > Allolobophora icterica. Next base: position 42,213,899 of record OY744608.1, on the reverse strand, counting down.
CCCCGACCCATAGGGAACGCGGACATATGTTCACACTCGGCCATCGCTGACAAATCACTTCCGGAGGAAGTGTCCCTGGTACATCCTGGTATTTTAAGACGCAGTGTGAGACTGCAGGGTAAGGTGAGGCCTTCGTATAAAGAAGTAAATGTAGGTGGTTCACGCTTGCCAAGGTCTATTTGGTTACAGAGTTCAAATCCTGGTGCGTTTTCAGCATGTCGACCTTCTTCCTCACCTGTGCCTCCAACACGTCACGTGGGGCCCCTTTAGTAGACGAGGTGTGGCACTTTGTCTCTCAGGGGGACGCGTAACACAACTGACATGGAGCTAACCGGACCAGTACTACAACTGACATGGAGCTAACCGGACCAGTACTACAACTGACATGGAGCTAACCGGACTAGTACTACAACTGACATGGAGCTAACCGGACTAGTAGTACAACTGACATATGGAGCTAACCGGACTAGTAGTACAACTGACATGGAGCTAACCGGACTAGTACTACAACTGACATGGAGCTAACCGGACTAGTAGTACAACTGACATGGAGCTAACCGGACTAGTAGTACAACTGACATGGAGCTAACCGGACCAGTACTACAACTGACATGGAGCTAACCGGACCAGTACTACAACTGACATGGAGCTAACCGGACCAGTACTACAACTGACATGGAGTTGTAAGGCGAAAACTTGACACAACTACACAAAGACGCCTTAAAAGTATTCGGTAGTAAGCATATCATATTATAACGAATATCTTGCGCTACGACAAAGCTAATATTTAGGATTACTAGTTGTACAGCTATGCGTAACATCTGCGCCGCGGTGCACAGGATGGCTCCATCACAGTTAAGACGCTTGAAAACAGAAAACTGCACATAAAGCCTAAATTAGATTTCTGCTAAATGCGCTCATCTAAAAGAAGGCGCGTTCTTCTATCTCACGGTTGCCCTCTAACTTAATTATATCTTCGGACAAGCTATAAGAAGGCCTAGCTATAGCGCTGCAAATTGGAACGCACTCAAAGATTGGTAGTTCCAACACATGATGCCATATACTACACGCATAACCTTGGCGGCGGCGGCGGCGGTGGCGGCGATCTCCAGCCCCTCTCGTCTCCTACGGCTGTGACAATTTGGTGCCCGACATTCGGTTGAATTATTTAGCGCTGGCTGTGGCCTTTATGGTGTTACCGTGCTATATGTTCCGACTGAATAATTCATTTTTAATTCGTAATTTATTGACGCTCTGGGACGGCGCGAAGAAATCTGCCAGGAACGCCGCTGCCACCCTGCGCCGTGCACATGGCGGGCCTTTGCCGCAAGGCCAAACATGTCGCCGTTGTCCTAATGGTCCCTGGGCTGCGAGTTCAGCATGGCAGAACCGGTCGTTCGGGGACAGTTTGACACGGGGTTTTGTAGTATTAGTCGACGTCGCTTGAGGTCGCTAACAGCCGATTGGGAATCTCTCTGGCAACATGATCTATTTATTTTGCCCAAGTACTAGGTGGAAGGAAAACGTTACGCTATTGTCATAATTTTTAGTTGAAGCAACATAGTTCTACGTATATCCATTTACGAATTTTTAGAATTATTTTTAAACTTTAATTCCACTATGATGATGCTAGTGAATAACGATATATTTTAATTCGTAGTTTATTAATTTATTGAACCTCTCGCATGATCATCATTTTCGTTATCATCTTTATCGTCATTGTCTTAACTAAAGAATCTATCTGTAAGACTAGCAAAAGTTGATGACCCAAGAAGACGAAGGATCCTATTACATTGAGAGGAGAGAAAGCAAATAAAGAGAGAAAACAATGGGGATGGAGAGAGGAGAGATTGTGTGCGTGTGTATGCGTGCGCGTGAGTATGTATGTATGTATGTGTGTGTGTGTGTGAGAGAGAGAGAGAGAGAGAGATATATATATATATATATATATATATATATATATATATATATATATATATATATATATATATATATATATATAGAGAGAGAGAGAGAGAGAGAGAGAGAGAGACAGACAGACAGACAGACAGACAGACAGACAGACAGACAGACAGACAGACAAACGGAGACAGAGGACAGAAAGAATAGAGTAAGAGCGTGGGAAACTTGGAAGGAAAAAGGGCTTGATCGATGAAGAAAGAGAGCATGAAAGAGGAAGTTAGTAAGGATAAAGGACAGAGAATATCCTGCAAGTGGAGCCGGCTAACTTCACCAATGGATCCTCAAGTAGTAACGCCTATAAGCGACATTTTCTTTTTGTATTTTGTTTTGTTCAATTTCCATTTATTATTATTATTATTATTATTATTATTATTATTATTATTATTATTATTATTATTATTATTATTATTATTATTATTATTATTATTTATGCCGAGGTAAACACGATCCCTCGGGCGTCACAAATTTCATTTTATTTTCATTTCTTTTCTCCTTCTAAAAGTCGCATATTCCAGAGACCTATTTGACAGAACTCCCCTCCTCGTCCGCAGCCACACTGCAATGCAAGCGGTTCGATCAACATACGGAATTGTGGTTCGTTGCTCTTCCAATTCAACGCTCTCTTTCGTTAGATTCTGTGCAGCGGCCATCCGCCAACCTCCGCTGGCACATCTATTTTCCACCATTACGAAACAGGTACAATCTAAAGTCATCATCATCTCCTGGCACACATACAACAGCTACCTTCGGCCGGCAGAATCATCTGCTGCCCGCCCTTCCCAAGTGCCTCTACCACTGGATCGACCGCCATGTGCCATAGGAGCATCCAACAGCTGCTACTTCTATTCAACGGCTACCGTAGACATTCTAATCCAGCGCCATTCGGCAATCATCCACTCTCTAAGTGAATCCAACAGCCACCTTTTCCACGCAGGCAGATCTAAGAGCCACCCTCCGCATGCAGGCACACAACCAAAACCCGCCCCTTCCTTTCCTAGCAAGCAGAAATCTCAGGCGCATCAAAGAAACCTCCATCTTGCGAGTGCGTCCAACAACAGCCACCAATCCTTCCTCCTTCCGTCCCTCTCTCCCCCTCCAGAATGCAGGCGCATCCACAACATCCGCCGTTCGCTACACAGGCGCATCCAGCAACCTCCCTGCGCGCTAGATTACTCATCTTTCCATAAGCGCCGTTGCGCGTCATCGTCAAAGCGCCCTTGCGGCGGGGATTACGCAGTCGTTGGAACGGCTTTTACGAAATCGTTCACGTCCAACGGACGTACCGACGGACGGACAGACGACCGCTCCTCGTGCAGTCAGTCGACGCAGCCAGTTGGACAGCGCTAAGAGAATCGAATGACGAGTCATTGATTCGCCAGACTCGTAAAGCCGCGTGAATAGTGGACACTGTAGTGGACAGCTCCTTGTACAAAAAATTGGCGCTTGTGAGCGTTGGCAGAGCGTGTGTGTGTGTATATATATATATATATATATAGTTTAATAGGGCCAATACGCGCAAAAAGCAGAGAGTGCGTCTATCGATCTGACAACAGCGTGACTTGATTGTGCCCGAATTATGGCCGTTTGCTGCTGAGAGCCGATGCTGCTCCGACTTGGCCAAGAAACAGCCAGCCAACTTACTAGAGCTGTCAAAATAGCAGATATAACAGGATCACTACCGGTCTGCCATTTCTTATAAACCGGTCACCGTATATACTGCAACTTATAAAGCATCGGGTTAGAACGGCCGAGTGGTGAGGTTGATTTAGCAGCAGGGGTTCGAAGCGCGGCGGATTGGTAGAGAGAGATTTGATTTCCGAGGGAGTTAAGCACGGATTTCGTCTGTCGTTGGAGAGATGGGTGGATCCGGAAGTAAGAAGCTGTCGAAGGAGGACATGACGTTTCTCATCGACAACACGAACTTTAGCAAGCAACAGATTAAAGCTTGGTACAAAGGATTTATGGTAAGTGCGTAGAATCTCTATATCTCTGTCCCTGTTTCAGTTTCTGTCTGCGTCCCTGTCTCTGTCCCTATCTCTGTCCCTGTTTCTGTATCTGTATCTCTGCGTCCCTGTTTCTGTCTCTGTTCCTGTTTCCGTCTCTGTTTCTGTTTTTTTCCTGGTTTATGTCTCTATCCCTGTCTCTGTCCCCATCTCTGTCCCCATCTCTGTCCTTGTCTCTGTCTCTATCCTTGTTTCTGTCCCTGTTTCTGTTTCTGTCCCTGTATCTGCCCCTGTTTCTGTCTTTGTCCTTGCTTCTGTCTCAGTCCGTATTTCTGTTTCTATCCCTGTTTCTCTCCATGTTTCTGTCTCTATCCCTGTCTCTGTCCCCATCTCTGTCCTTGTCTCTGTCTCTGTTTCTGTCTCTATCCTTGTTTCTGTTTCTGTCCCTATTTCTCTCCATGTTTCTGTCTCTGTCTCTATCCCTGTCTCTGTCTCCATCTCTGCCCTTGTCTCTGTCCCTGTTTCTGTCTCTATCCTTGTTTCTGTTTCTGTCCCTGTTTCTTTTTCTGTTCCTGTTTCTGTTCCTGTTTCTGTTTCTGTTTCTGTTTCTGTCCCTGTTTCTGTCCTTGTTTCTGTCCTTGTTTCTGTCCCTGTTTCTGTCCCTGTTTCTGTCCTTGTTTCTGTCCCTGTCTCTGTAACTGTCACTGTCTCCTTTCTCTTTTTGTGGCTTAATATGTCGTTTGATCTGTCAACCGGTCAATCTCTGACGTCATCTTTGTTCTATTTCGCTAGAGAAGACACAGACTCAATTGCATCATGACAGTTCTGGGCGAAATCTACAACAAATGCTGATGCATTAAATTTCTAGATCAGAGCTTTCGTCGGCCCACTCATAATCTTATCAATGCTATAAACACTATTCACAGTTACTGCGAGTAGCTACAGACAAGCAGAGAGACGAACAGACGTGAAGAGGGACAGACAGAGAGACAGCCAGAATTGTGGAAATCAAGGTTGTCGGAGACTAACAATTAAAGATCAGCAAATCGAAGATACTTTGAGATAATCTTTTCCATTATTATGAGTTAAATTTAAACCCGACGAGGACCATTATATATATATATATATATATATATATATATATATATATATATATATATATATATATTATATATATAAGACTTGATAAGGCTAAGACTTGATATCACAGCGCAATCTGCAGAATTGTGTGGAATGGATATTGAACTATATAGGCAGTAACAAGATGTATGGGAGGTAATCTAAACAACTGGGGTAGTTCCCTTCCCCCATAAGTTGTGCTTTGGTTACGATGTACGTCACGGGGAAAACATACTGCGACATAAATAAAGTCTAGAGCTTCGTTTTAATTAAGGTTCGGCTGATTATTACGTTTTCGCCATATTTATAGCGTCACATTAAAGAAACTATTACGCCGCTTCTGAACCGATGACATCAGTGCTGACGTTTAGGGTCGTAGTTCGTTGCCAATACAGACTCTAAATAATCTGACGTCATCTGGTATTTATATAGCGCCACACAATTCGTACTTGATCTGGTGCGGTTTGTCCGTGTGTATCGCGTCTGCCCGGTGCGTGGGAAGGCTACAGATGGAATTAGATCATTTGCTTGGCGCCAGACTGCAACAACAACGAAGACGACGACGACGATGACCAGCATTGACGCCATAGGGGAGACCGGGGGGGCCTGGACCCCCATCAAAATTTGGTTCTTGGAGCTACAGTCACCCTTCCCAATCTTGGTTCACTCACTCAAAAAGTATTATCAAAACTGAAGAATGTATTCGCCTGTGTAGCGTAGGCCTACTACATTCAATTTAATTAACTTAGAAGGTCTTTATTTAAAGCTTTTTTGGCCCATGACCTTACACTTAGCGTATTAATAGTAAATACAGAATTATGTAATTTAAGGTTGGGTAAATAATATTCGTGTAGCAGACGCGTCTTCAACATTAGGCCTACTTGTCAAAGACATGGTTCTCAGATTGAAGGAATTTGCGATTGACGAACAAACACGAGAACAACATTCCAACAACCAAACAACCTTACCTTATGATTTATATGCAGTGACAACATGTTGTCAGTTTTACGTAAATCACGTAAATTTGAACCCGGGTGCAAAAGTTCGCGCCAAACGTAGCGGCGATCAATCTCGGTGCTACGATGACAATAGCACTACCTGAGTTGTTCCAGCATTATATGTCATTACTTATTCACAAAATTGATAAATTCAAACTAAAAATCTAATAAGGAAAGCAAATGGTGCAGCAACAACAAGAACAGCATGACCAAGAACAGCATGATCAAGAACAGCATGATCATTTCCCAACATGCTGAGCACACAAATATCCCGAAGAAACAGAACAGGTGTCTCAAAACACAGATAGGCCTATGCTTGCGCACGTGTGTCGCTCTAACCAAACCACGCAGTTTACATGAACTATTTACCAATCTTGATGGTTAATTGGTTAGCGTATACACTAAACTGCCAACCCAGAGGTTGGGATTCAATCACTGCCACAACGAAAATATTTAAATTTAGTTTTGGGTTATACTTATCACATGCAGCTCCAAGTTTTACAGCTGTACTGAAAATGTGAACTGCACAAATCTGCTCCTAAAATAAAAATAAGTCAGTTGCTATATTTGCTCGCAAAATTCATCAAAACTTTGCATTAAGTTGATTGTTCTTAACATGCCTCAATATCACTCGAGTGGTCCATTTGAAATACGGCAAAAATTAACGTTTCTGTATCTGAATATATTGGAAGGTATGAAACAATTCAATTCATAAATTACAAATCTAGTGCTATTAGTTGTTTAATTTGAGTATATTAGAAGTTTCACTCTGCATGTCATTTAGCTGTCTAACCTGTCTTCGGTCATCTATCTTTATTTCTTACTGTGAAATGTGAATGTCTAACTAATTGCTAATAAATGTTGAGTGTCTATTAACATAAATGTGCTAAGCAAATTTCCAAATTGCGGTATTTATGTCACTTTATGTCACTTTGGTAGGAAAATTGAACTGAAAGCCTGTAAGACAAGCTAAGTCTGAGGAAGCACGCTGTGAGAAATCAAAAGCAGAGATGGATGTTCTAGCCAGCATTGTAGAACTGGAATTTAGCAGTAATGATAAACGAGGACTAACGGCTGATGAAGACAGCAACTGAAAGAGTGCTAGTATATCAAAGAGAGTGAGAAAGCAACAGCATCTACTACGAAGCTCAGCTGCTCAGCAGAAATCCTTTTATCACTGACCAGCAGGTGGCTGTAACTTTGGATTGAACTATAGCTACAGAAAGTCATTGATAGGAAGCACCAGATGTGTTGGGTGCATGCTGCTATACTGAAGCTCTAGGTCATGAAATTCGGGAGTTCTCAATAATGTCGAAATTCCATTCGCTGCGAAAGAAGGTCAACGCTATGTGCTTTGCCATGACAACCAGAAAGGCACGTGACCTGAATCTACTTCAGTACCATGTAATAATCTCATCTAATGAATTATATAGCGCCTTTACATTATGCTTAAAGCATCAATCGATCGTCGACTTAAGTAAATTCTATTCAAAGCCATAATCCATCAGAGAAGCCAAATGAAAATCCGATAAGTCATAGAAACGAGGAGAAAAGCTACGGAGGTGGATGACATAAATTATGGAACTGATAGAACGCACTCAACTGGGGAGTGAATTCCTAAGCTTTGGATCAACATTGAAAACGTCCAACGGCCCAGTACTGTTCTGGCGCGATGCACGGAGAAGATAGTCCCTTGGCTAGAGTTTAGCAAGTATTGACCAACACAGAAACATTCGTCAGATCCTGGATTCATTTTGCAGTTCTCACCAGAAAGCTGGCATGAATAGGCCTAAAGGTTGCTTATCTGGAAATCGAGGCGGCGCTTACGGTTGTCAGCGGCACTTACAATTGTTTACTTTATTACAATGAGCCTTGTGCAACATATATTTAATTTAATATGGCAAAATTATTGTACCTTATTAGTTTTTTTATTAGATGGACTTGGACTGGTGGGTTCCAACGTGAGATTTCTTCGGACCACTCTAATGCTCACATATGCTCCAAAAGGATATGAATTCTTAGATCTAAATTTTCAACTTCACACTGAAATAGTTTAATCAGCTGCCCCAAAACCTTAAATCTCTCTATGTATATGTTCTTCGTTTATCGAATCTAAAAATGTCCACAAAAGAACGTATAATTTTACATAAAATATTAACAGGGTATACGCCCCTATTGGGAAACAACTGGTAGACCCAAAAGGAACCAGAGTCCCGCTTAAATAGGCCGTAGCTAGGGGTGTTTTGGTGTTTAAACACCCCCCGAAATTAAATAATGTAAAAATAAAATAATGCATTTACTAACGACAAACCCCTTGGTCGGTTGACTCGGTTGCATTTCGGCTTGCTCAAGGACGAGAAAACACCCCCCAAACAGAAAACACCCCCCGAAACAAAATCCTGTCTACGGCCCTAGGTCCACCGCCCACAAATTTAAAGGCAGTGCAGGTGGCGACGAAGATCATGCAGTTTGTGTGCTAATTAAACAGGTATTAAAATCTTAACTATGAAAATAATTGGTTCATATATATAACCGACTAAGCAAAAAGCTAAACTTAACTAAGATATAACGCAAGGTACAAATTACATTCCTGTGTCATCGCTTGAGAAATTGCGCTAGGCCCTATTGTTGTTTAAATAACTGCAAAGTCTGCAAACCTCGAATGTATAGAGGCAATGCATTCCATACTATTGATCCAATGCATTCAATATTGAAATATCCAGTGTTTGTTCGAGCGTATGTGCTACGAACGTCATCTTGCGAAGTCTCGATCTTGTAGAATAAGTATGGAATTTGGTAGGAGTGCAAGACATAACCATGAGAAACTCGAGGCAATAACTTCCGTCCATATCGAGACATATCTTCTGCAATTAGGCTTTTATTTACAGATTCTATTTTTAGAATCTTGAGCGTTGAGAACATATGATCGGTGTCATCTCCACAATTAGTGTCTTTGCAACAATTCTCATCGCACGTTTAAAAATCACATAAAATCGCTTGCTCTAAATCACTTAAGATTGTTGAAATACTTCAAAATCAGTTGACGTTATTTGTTTCACTGTCTTTCTTCACTACCCTGGTTTCTTCCTGCTGATACTATATAGGCCTATGCGTATACCTGCTTCTGTCCATTCGTCTATTTCCATCTGTGTTTGACTTAGCTAGGATCCGTCCTTGTGTATCTGTGTCCCCCGCCACCGGTATTTGTCTGTCTCAAGTCAACGTCACTCGTCGTCACTGCCATTTTGCATATCTGTTTGCGTGTCTCTGGCTCTGTCGGTCTATGTATCCTTCTCTTTGTCTCTGTTGCGTGTCGTGTGCTAATGTCAACATCTCTCTTTCGCTTCGTCTGTATTCATATCTTTTTCTGTCTCAATCATTAGCACATGTGGTATTAGCCTCCCTATCAGTCTCTGCTTCCGCTGTCGCATTCTACTCGCGTTCTTCTATCTGTCCCTCACCCTCCTCTCCCTCTCCATTGCCCTCTCTGTGTGGCTGTCAGTATCGCCTTATATCGTTGTCTTCGTATTTGCATCTGCGTATGTCAATTACCAGCAACTTGTTACTGTCTTGCCTCCATATTTACCTTGCCCCTGTCTGTGTGCGCTCGTGCAAACACACGCACAAATATATTTATATCAATATATCGTTGATAAATATATATATATCGTTGATATATATATATATCAATATATCGTTGATATATATATATATATATATATATATATATATATATATATCAACGACGAGAGGTATAACGGAGGGCCGTGTCATGCAGGTGAGTGGCCATTGACAGCCTAAGGCGTTGACGTCTGTAGGCCAAGATACAGTCGCCACGTTAGAATTAGAGTAGTAGTAGTTTCAGTTTAACGACACTGCATGATAACAAAGATCATTAGCATCGCCCTCCTCCTTTATTCAGGCTTGCGACTGGCATTGCCAGAGTACGAGCAGTGGCGGAGTTTTAGAATTAGACTCTTACCGTGAGCGTTTACAACCGTTCGTCCACCTAATTCCTATCTTCGCCTCCTCACCTAAATCTACTTATTCATACAAATTCTTAGTGCAAGAGTTGTGGACCTGTGGAGTGGTTTGTCTCAGTGGACACTATCACCGCTTTCAAGAGGAAATAGGCGAGATAGGCTATTAAGCATTACATGTTAACTTGCAGTGGTTCTGACATAGACTACACGTCTTCTGAACCCCTTGAGACCCTTGTTATGTTATGTTATTCCCATTGACAGCGCTAAATATGTTTATAGCTTCCTGTCTATTGATTTAGTGCTCCTCAACCTAGTGTCTACTTACCAATCTACATCTATACCTACGCACACATAATCAACTGCCTCCTCTACCTATAGTATAGGTGAATCAAAAAGTGTAGCACAATGAGTTAGAGGCCCAAGAGAGCCAAAGTATAGCTTGCTAAGGCTCTCCCGACTGAATACAGATAGGTCTAAAGGCTTGTCTACGTACCATATACTGGATATATCTACTCACACGCAAACATACATAGAAGCAAACAAGCAAACAGATAAACAAATTCATGCATACATACATGAATGCCTAAACGAGGAACCTAGAAGGCGCAATATTAAGTTCCTTAATACACACATACATCATACATACATAAATACATACATACAAAATATAGCCTATACATATTACATATGTATTTACACACATACATGCATAAAAACATTGCGTACACACGTACGGGCATAGGCCTACGTACATAAAAGCAAGCAAACAAGCGTGCATTGATTCATGGAAGACTTCGTTGAAGACGCTTAACGATCAGATTACAGTTCCTCCATTGTGTTGCAATGATCAATAGACACCGAAAGGTGAAAGCAAAGCAGCATGAGTCCAGATAAGTGGTTCGACTAATTTCCTACAACAAATTTCATGTGACAATGTCAACACTTGTGCCAGACGGAAGATTTCTCAGCGTATGCGGTCGGTGTAAGTGCGTTGGCGAAGGAACAGAATCACCCCACCATCATAGTTATCATACAGACAAGCAAGCTCACATGCATACATACATAAATACATAGTTACATACGTACATGCATGCATACATACATGCATACATACATACGGGCAGCCCTAATTAAGCGGGACCTATGTCCCTTTTGGGCTTTCCCTATTGTATCCCGAATGTTTTTACATTCCGATTGGTGCCTACTGTACTTTTGTATTGAATTCGGATCAATAAAGTTGAATTGAATTGAATTGAATTGAATTGAATACGTACATACATACATAGATACATACACAGATGCATGCATACGTATATACATACATACATGCATACATAGTTAGATACATACGTACATACATACATACATACATTCATACATGCATACATACATGCATACATGCATACATACATACATACATACATGCATAGTTACATCAGTAGACTTGCATACTTGCATGCATATTATAATGTGTGTTATGGAAACGGCAATGCACCAGAGAGTTATACATGATGATGATACAATGTTGATACATGCATAAACATAACTATCTGCCTAATCCAACCTTCATACTTACCTACCTACTACCTACCTGTCAACCTACCTATATCTCTACTGACCACATATCCATCCATTCTTCCGTCTATCCGTTTGCCATTTCCTTGTCCGCTTGCTGCTTATTCCGTCCTTCTGCCTGACTCCGTCCGTCCGCCTTTCCCTGTGCCGATCAGTCACAACATGAATTAACGTTGGGCCCCATTTACCTATTAGCATCGCATGCGGGTGGTTCACCTGTGTGGAGTCAAACAATCAGACAGACAATTAAGGATACAGAAGCAGAAATACACAGAGTAAGACACATAGGCAGACATACAGGCAGGCGCACATATGCCGACGGTGCCAAACAGAGCAAAAGTGCTTGATCGCAGCTGCGTGAAGATGCTGTTCCGGCCTCTGGGAATATAATTGCTTCCAGTTGCAAAGGTCACGAAGGGCTATCCACTCGTATACACAACGCCCCACAGTCTTAACTAGACTCGGACAGTTTTTATGCAGCCCTCGTTTCTGTACATCTCAACTACTCCTCGTCGCTGTTGTTCGCGTCGTAGTCATGTTCAACAACTACAGGACGACTGACAATGTAGTCTCGTCATGAAACTTCAACCTAATCAATGTGTGACTTACTGTCTTCAGGCTTCTTCGCTTCGAAGGTCGGAAGGACTATGAACCGTCACTAAGTCCACCTGTTCTCAATCCAAGCTGTTCTTAGTCTTCCTTGTGCTTGCGATCCAGATGTTGTACCTTTTTCTCCTGCAGATAGTGTCGATGATTCATCGTAATATGATCAAAGATGTCAACTTATTTGACTTAATGTTACGATGACAATGACGACGACGATGATGATAATGAAGGTGCAAACTCAGCAATCTCCACCACTCCATATCCACTAACAGATGGTCGTGGAGGTCGTGATGGTGATGGTTTTCATAGCAGAGGTAACGTCGATGGTGCTGCTGATGGTGGTGGTGTTAATGGTGTTGATGCAGCTGATGGTAAAAGTGATGGTGATGATAACGAAGATGATGGTGAGAATAAGAATGAGGCGGCGGAATATGACATGAGAGAGAAGAAAAAGATAGAAAGACAGAGAGACAGAGAGACAGAGAGACGGAGGGAGGGAGACAGACAGAGGGAGGGAGGGAGGGAGGAGAGAGAGAGAGAGGGAGAGAGATAGAGAGAAGAAAGGAGTAGCAGAATTCAAAATGAAACGGGTTGCTAGATTCAGAGTGGCAGATACAATCACAATTGTTTCATATCCGAAGAGGGGTCAGGAAGGGCTGTGTCCTTTCACCATATCTATTTAACATCTCAACAGAGATGGTCATGAGGAAAAAACTCGATGGTTTCAGATTTACCTAACAGTTGACGTTCCATGCCGGTTTGTTCTAGGATTGGTTTTCCTCACCATCCTAGAAACCACCAACAGGCCTAGACCTATATAGTATCTGCCTCAGTTAAGTCATTTTAAATCCTTTTATCCTCATTTCGTCAGTTTACTTGATGGTTTGCCTTTCACAACATAATATCACTGGCCTCAAAAGTCTTATTTTAGATGTAGCTGGTAAGCCAGGACTTTTCCATATTTTCTTCAACACTCTCACGATTCCTTTACCTTTGCTCAATCTAGCTCAGATTTACTTTATTCAACGTATACATCCTCTGTGTTGAGAGATTCAAGATTTAGGAATGTATCAACCTGTTCCAGTTGTGCACCCTCGATGGTTGCTGCCAGCTGTATAAAAGCTGGTAGCAACCATCCATTCCCATCACCCTTGTCTTGTCGATATTAATCAATAACAAAATTTCTGGCTAAACGATCAAACCGAACAACCAGCTTCTGCAGCTCTGCTAGCGAACCAGCTAACATAACAATGTCATCGGCATATCTGGAGACCTGTCTATACCACCGATTTGTTTATTCTTGCTTGAAACCATCGAGTTTTTTCCTCATGACCATCTCTGTTGAGATGTTAAATAGATATGGTGAAAGGACACAGCCCTTCCTGACCCCTCTTCGGATATGAAACAATTGTGATTGTATCTGCCACTCTGAATCTACAGCAACCCGTTTCATTTTGAATTCTGCTACTCCTTTCTTCTCTCTCCCTCTCTCTCTCCCTCTCTCTCCTCCCTCTCTCTCTCCCTCCCTCTCTCTGTGTCCCTCCCTCCCTCCCTCTCTCTGTCTCTCTGTCTCTCTGTCTATCTTTTTTCTCTCTCTCTCATGTCATATTCCGCCGCCTCATTCTTATTCTCACCATCATCTTCGTTATCATCACCATCACTTTTATCATCAGCTGCATCAACACCATTAACACCACCACCATCAGCAGCACCATCGACGTTACTTCTGCTACGAAAACCACCACCACCACGACCTCCACCATGTCTTAGTGGATATGGAGTGGTGGTGATGGCTGAGTTTGTATCTTCATTATCATCATCGTCGTCGTCATTGTCATCATCATCATCATCGTCATCATCGCAATCATCACCGTAGTGATGTGGCGATGATGAGGATGAAAAGAGCAGTTGCAGATTCAGATGATGTGGATGCCATGATGATGATCTTTTTTACGCTGGTGATGTTAGCTGGTAGCATGAGTCGATATCGGTCGATAGACAGTGGAGGCAGCGGCGGCGGCGGCGTCTGACTGTGTTGGTCCTTCTCTTCCTAATGCATTCTTCGTCTCGGCTGGTAAAGCCAAAGCCATCGAAGTGTAATCTATCGCCGACAGAGGACTCGCATGACTGACTCAGATCACACGACAGTCGAATGGACCCTGATTCGCTGGTCGCTGATGCGTGATGATGCCACGCCGCCTTCCTCTCCTCCCTCTTCTACATTTGGCGCCGAATCTGTCATTTTAATGCTGATGATCATGATGACGACGACCCTGCAGACGACATTAGTCTCATTAATATTTTCATGACTACGATTCAAACGACAAGAAATTACTCTACTCTAGAACATTTATATAACGCTTATATATTCTTCTTAGAAGCACGTGATAGCTATGTATTCTACACATCGGCCGACCGAACATAACTTTGTGCCGCATAGCGTTCACCATGCTTTCTTCTTCAGCGACCCATCCTTCTGCAGGTCTATGAAACTTTTCTCTTTTCTACGCATATCATAAACTCAAATCAGAAATAATACACCAAATTACACCAGGGGCGCCTGCAGCGTGACGCACTGGGCGCACGTGCGTCCACCCACCAAATCAAATTCACACAAGGAATAGGCATCGCATCGATATTTTTGTTAAACGGCAATGCGGCATGTTAACGCATTAAGCTTAGATGTTATCTAAATTGATTTTTTTATTACGCTTGTCACTACTCAGTACTCCAACTATGGCAGCTATTTCAATTTTCCTACTTTTATCTATGGTAGCAGAGCGGCCATATTATTTGTTTAAGAGAGAAGTGTGTCCAATTTTTTAAGCCTGCGGGCGGGCGCCCGCAGGCTGAATTACACTGTTATTTCACACCATTTCAAGGCTGTACCCTGCAGGCTACATTGCACTACACTATAGACTTATTTGTCCCATGTCATGTACGTCGTATCATATCATGTTGTGGATCGCATTGAGCTTTACCAGTCGAGCAGCTCTAATCTTAATGTTCAATTACATCACATTTTGAAAAACTCTATTCTAACTACATCACATTTTGAACAGCTCTAATCTTAATGTCCAACATTGCATTTTGAAAAGCTCTAGTCTAACTACAATGCTGTTAGACTAGCTAGAGCTTTTCAAAATGTAGTTACTACATCACATTTAAAAATGTAGTTACTACATCACATTTAAAGATGTAGTTACTACATCACATTTTGATAAGCTCTAATCTTAATGTCCAAGTAAATCACAATTCTAAATGCTTCAGTTAATATCCAACTACATTTCGAGAAGCTTCGATTAATATCCAACTATATCGCGATTCTACAGGTGTCTAAGTACATCACATTTCGAGTAGCTCTTATTTTAGTGTCTAACAACATCACATTTCGAGTAGTTCTAATTAATGTCCAACTTCATGATACATCACAAAACCAGAAGCTCAAATTAATGTCCGATTAATGTCCAGCTACATCACATTTCAGATAGCTCTAATATTAATGTCCAATTAAATTATGTTTTAGTAGCTCTTATTTTAGTGTTCAACTGCATCACATTTCGGGTAGCTCTAATTTTGATGTCCAATAAAATTTCATTTCTAGTAGCTCTCATTAATGTCAAACTATTAATGTATGTTCAGGTATTATAGAGGTGCAAGATAAAGCAAGATTAATCAAGTATACGGCGAGGTAAGGTAGTTTCGTACAGTTAGCTATAAAATAAGATAAGATAGATGATTATAGCGTGTGTCATAGCCTAGTTTTCGTCTAGTTTCCATTTTCTGCCGCATGAGCGAAGATGGCGAAACCATTCGTCAAAGTGCGATGGCGAAACGGCTTCTTGCACCTGGTCACATTGAATCCCATGCATGCATTGATTCCCACTGCGATTCTACAGGTGTCTAATACTACCTGTCAATGAAACAGGTACTTTACCGGTAGGTTATAAGCTATTTGCATATTGAATAAGATGTGCACACACGTGTGTTTATGTAACAAATATGTGGATAGGTGTATGTTCATGATTCCTGCGTGTTTTGCATGTGTGTGTATGTGTGTTTATGTGCCAGTGTGTAGGTGTGTAGGTGTGTGTATACATGTGTTGGACAAGAGTGTAAGTATGCCTGTTTCGAATGTTTGCGTGTTGGACAAACGTGTAAGTATACAGAGAGGCAGCCTATGGTGTATATGTTACAGGCAATTCGTAAAACCAGGGATTTTGTAAAATCCCTGAAATTTTTAGGTACTTTGTAAAATCCCTGATTCACTCAGGCACTTTACAAAATCCCTGAAAAAACCAGGGATTTTGTAAAATCCCTGAAATCAGAAGACGAAAATTTGACAGATTGCCTGAAATGAAAATGACGAACGTAATCGAAGTTTATTACGCAAACAAACCCTATTTTCAAGGGATCGACAGTTTAAGATGGTATTTTATTTTAAGTTTAGTTCTCATGTTGTACAACGAGGAATTTTTGTAAAATGTATGACAGTTTATTATGCATGTTCTTATTATATATGTTCTTCCCACCAGTAGGAATGATCGCAATACAGTTATCTGATGTCACTAACCGTTTTAGGACGTAGTACTGTCTGTTGGTCTTTGTTGTTGTATCCTTCATCGCTTCTTTCAGCTCATCAATCAAATCGAAGTACGTTTCCTTCTTAATCAGCGCTGTTTTCTTATCGGCATTGTACATAACAAGCAACTGTTCCATAAATTTTACCTCTGTCATATTATGCTCACTATCCATTTTGTTTAGAACTGACCTAACCAAAGGATAACCAGAAATGAAATAGTTCTTGCTGGGTTTTAATTTATAGCAAGGGTACTCGTCTGACCACAGTTAATCTCAGCCAATCGGAAAATATTTCGGTCAACTTCTAATTGTTGCGACGGCACATCAAAGAATTATAAGTAAATAGACAATCAAAGTTCTCTGAGTTCTGCGAAACAAATAGGGACAAATTTTTCAACGGAAAGTGTTTACTAATTTGTGAAGTATCAACAACTTCAATTAATTTGCAACTTCAAAGTTTAAATTTTTCAAAGGGAAAGTCAAGTGTCGAAACCATTCGAGTATGTCGTGTGACAACAAAAACTGATGTAGAACTGAACTTAAAATAAAATACCATCTAAAAATGGTGATCGTTTGACTTATAACACTTCTTTGCATAATAAACTGTCAGACATTTTACAAAATTCCTGGTTGTACAACATGAGAACTAAACTTAAAATAAAAAACCATCTTAAACTGTCGATCCCTTGAAAATAGGGTTTGTTTGCGTAATAAACTTCGGTTATGTTCGTCATTTTCATTTCAGGCAATCTGTCAAATTTTCGTCTTCTGATTTCAGGGATTTTACAAAATCCCTGGTTTTTTCATGGATTTTGTAAAGTGCCTGAGTGAATCAGGGATTTTACAAAGTACCTAAAAATTTCAGGGATTTTACAAAATCCCTGGTTTTACAAATTGCCTGTAACATATATACAATTTGAAAGAGGTAGTCTAAGTTTTAAGTTGAGAATGATATGACACAAGCGCGACTGAGCACAGCACACAAAGATTGATGCTTGATCGGCGCTTAATTAATGTACTACAACTAATAATAATAATAAAATAATAATAATAAGCGTGTCAGCACCGTACAAAATTGGTAGAAAGCTCGAGGACTAATGAAGAAATTGCATGCCATCTCTTCAGTTTTATGGAAGTGACTCATTGATGATGAGGCCCGTGGCACCTGAGTTTCCACCGCAGTTGATCTAAGTCGCAGGTGTGATGTGTAGGCTACGTCGTTTACTGATAACGGACAAAAGCGATGCTAATTAAAGGAATCGATAAACCGTGATTTCGCCGCAGACAACATTCAGCCATTTATTTCAAAAGTAGTTCTCTGCCGTAAATAGTTTTGCAATATTGTGCGATATCGAAGGTGAAAAGAAATAGGCCTAACAGGAACGAAACAGGAGCAGCATGCCAACATTTGTAGCGAAATTGGAGATGACGTGTAATAGGAAGCAGGCTGATATGCCGACTCAGATTCTGTTTACCTATGCTATAGGCTCCATCATTGGACGTCTGTCATTTCCATGGGTTTAAAACTTTAAATGTCTCTTCGTAGGCCCAGGGTCAGAATTGTCGGGGTGTTGGGGGTTCAACCCCCTAGTCTTTCTCAGGATCCCCAGTTAAGTCTTCATTGCACATCCAGGGGGTCGTTTCCAAACCCTCAGCTGTGTAGTGTGATTATATTGTGCATAGATGTTAGCATTTTCTTTTACAATTCACTTTGTGGGTTACCGGGGGTACTAATAAAGTAATATTCTGGTTTATTATGAGATTTGTGACCATGTAAATTGTATACTAATAAATTTGGTGACGTTATCGATTTAAGGAATTTAAGCTTTCTGTTGCATTTTTGAATTTTCTCAGTTTGCAAAATACGGATAAAATATTCAACTCCACATAGATCAAACTCATCAAAGTCTAACCCCCGCCCCCAGTATTTTTTTTACAATTCTCACACTGCGTATATGCCTACACAGATAGAAGATGTCGACACTTTATTAGAAAAATAAGCAACTAAACGAGCGAAAGCCCAATTAAAACGTAATAAAATCGACATATTATACACATATGATTAAATTATAAATATATTTGACACAAATTTGGCGTAATTTGAAATTTTTTGCTCATACTGTTTTGCAGATTTTGGCGCCACATATAGGCACACTTGGCAACTGAGCGCCTATATATGAATAAGCTGGTTTCCACGACTTCAGTAGATTTTTTGGAACTTAAGAAATCTCAAGATTACTACAACGATTAAACAATTACAGATGCAGGCCAGAGGCAATGCCAGAGTAAATTACCAATGACAATTCTTACTACCGGACTGTAGTAAAAAATGCAATTATGTGACATAATCTTACTATTATGCAAAAAAACTCTACGGTATAAGATATATTTATAAAAAATGTCATTTATTTCTCTTTTTAACCTAGCTGTGATTTAATGTGAAAATGTGGATACATATAGAAACTATGTTCCCAGATCCTTTATAGTTTCGGTTTTCCAGTTGCAACATATTTTGACTTAATAACCTAATGTATAATTTTCGCATTATAAAGCTAGGTTAAAAGTGAAGTAAAGGAAATTTTAATAATTTACCTTATAAATCCACATAAGATCAATAGCAGTAAAAAAATGAAAAACCACAAAAAATCAGAATAGAAAAGAACAGCTCCCAGAGGAGCAGCACAATGGAGAACAGATACAAGGAGAACAGATCCTACAAGAAGAGATTCGATAGAAAACGGTCGAACTGCAACAGAACCCGTAGTGTAAGGAGAGCTCAAAACAAGAACTAGGTAAACAGATGATTGTCTGTCTATCCGACGAAAGCCAGGCATCCGTACTTGCCAACAGAACGCAAGCAGATCGAACCGTCGCCCTGATCAGAGGATACTCAGGAGCCGATCGATCATCCATCTTCGACTCTTGAAGACGGAAATGACTGACTGAATCCTATTTGTCTCGACCTGTTCTTCCACCGGACGTACATCCGGCGGCCGTGTGCACTGGGAGATTTAATCAATCCGAAGCACAACCGATCGGTCATTAAGTAAGTAAGGCAATCGGTCAGACTAAGTCCACTCAGTTTTCTGACAGATTTCTTTCCCTCCTGGCCATGCATAATTGTATATCCTAAGCAGAAACGTCTGCCACCAGCAGACATTAGAGAGGATTAGTCACTGTGGCCTATGGAACCACACTTTAGTCATCCAGAAAGTGTCTAGTATACTACAGGCAAGAAATTATGTGCTTTGCTACTAGAAATCTTAGAGTGGGATTTTTTCATAGATCTATGCTAGGGGAAGGAACAAGTGCCCTACAACTTGAAGAAGACGAAATTATGTATAGTTATTCCTCTAGGAAACCTGGCGTCTAACTGGCTGGCGTGGAATCAGGATAATGGAGAGTAGGATGATAAGATGCCAAGATTGTTTCAGGAGGAAGATAGTTCCAAGAGGTCCGATGCCCGAGACAGACCGATGCGCTTGAATTGATAAGAATTGATAATAAACCCTTCATGTGGCTGTGAATTCGTGGAACGCAAATTAACTCATGCATTCATTTTAATGCTACTACCAAGTAGCTAGTTCAAGTGCTAAAGTGGATAGCCAACTAGTTCAAGTGCTAAAGTGGATAGCCAACTATAGCTAGTTCAAGTGGTAAAGCGGATAGTAACGCGGCTACAAAATTAATATCCGCCAAAGTAAGACCGGACACGCCTGCTTAAAAAGTCACCATTGATTCAACTAATCCTCATAATATTCGTCCATTTGTGATAGATATTTTTACAAAGAGTACACATAATTAAGTAAATAATTATACACTAATTACAACTCTTGCTTTCTATACTGAAATTTTATAATAACAGAATCTGAAGCAGTTGTTTGTCTTGTATTTGTGCCTTATTTTGAACTTCCAAATATATGCCTAGCAGAATATTAAAACTGGATCTTCCGTGATGAAGAAAACTAATTTGGGATTTCAGTGTGCTACATCATAGACCTAGACTTTTCAGACGAGTAGCTAAGCTGCTGGAGCTGTTCTTAGGTTTGTCGAGTGCTCACGAAATCAGCCGAAGTGCATTGGCTGCATTGCAATCGCTGCCTTAGACAATCAGTGCTCACACTCTTTCCTAAATCAGATGGCAAAATTAAGTTTAGCCATTTCATAATAAACCTAATTAGGCCGAAATAATTGACTTTAGTCTGTGATTAATCGTACAGCGGATGTCAACACCGATTCCGCGACTTGCTGTCTGCCAGCACGTATGCCTAATGAGTAGATGGTCTGTGGTGCAGATGTTGCATATAAGAAGTCGGGTGTACAGTTTCTACGCACAGACGCACGTAGACGCGACTGCGTGAACAAAGGCGTACAGACAGAGCGCAGAGGAAGTCGTCATTACGTATCGAAAAATCAATGGGATAATCGATGAGAGAGAGAAGCCTGCCATAACATTTTCCCCTTCGCCGCATGCAATGCCCGTTACGATAATCCCATATACACACACATGCATATTATACATATAGGTATATATATATATGCATAGATATGTATATGCACACACATATACCGATAGTGCCACATAGGCTACGTATATATATATATATATATATATATATATATATATATTAAAGGAATAAGACCGTCTATTTTCTGTGTATTTATGCGCTGAAAATAGATGGACAGACTAAGAAAGACCGATAGAAAGAGATATTCATATAGATAGATAGATAGATAGATAGATAGATAGATAGATAGATAGATAGATAGATAGATAGATAGATAGATAGATAGATAGATAGATAGATAGATAGATAGATAGATAGATAGATAGATAGATAGATAGACAGAGAGAGAGAGAGAGAGAGAGAGAGAGAGAGAGAGAGAGAGAGAGAGAGAGAGAGAGAGAGAGAGAGAGAGAGAGAGAGAGAGAGAGAGAGAGAGAGAGAGAGAGAGAGAGAGAGAGAGAGAGAGAGAGAGAGAGTTACTGGCCAACAGCCAATGGCGTCGAATGGAAAGAGTGTCATACTCCTACAACAAGTCTATGAAAGCTGACGAAGCAGACTTGTGAGTCGTCTGTCGGAAAGAGAATCTTCATCCCACAATGTGTTCTGATGAATTTACAACATTGCATACGATATGATGTGTGCATTCCTGTACAAGTGTACGCATGTAAAGTATGCAAATGCGCAAACGAGACTGCAGTGTACGCATGTAGGCCTATGTACGACCTACATGTATACGAGGGTATACGTAGGCCTATCTGTAACAGCGGTGCTGGGAACGATTAGCATGTTGTATAACATGACTAGCGCTTTGCTAGGTAATAAAATGAGCTATATAAAGTGTAAGACACATACACAAAGACAAGAACGAAGACGATTGTAGTTGTTGATATCTCTGTTCAACTGACGCTGCATTGATGAATGTGTGGAGAGGAGCGAGAGAGACAGACAGACAGACACAGACAGACAGACAAAGAGAAAGAGAGAAAGAGAGAGAGAGCCACAGGAAAACCTGATGCCAAGGCGATAGGGTTTGATGGTTTCATAGCAGTCTGGACAGAGGTATTTGCGCTGAACTATGCTAAACCTGAAATGACCAAGACAGTCGTCGTTCTATTTCTTGGCTTGTGCGGATGCCTCAAGTCTATCCTGTTGTCTGTTTCTATGCCTCAGTGACACGTTCTTTGTCCGTGGCCCTCTGCCTGCCTATATATGTCTTAAGATGTATTCTCTGCCTCTCTCTGTCTCTGTCTGTCTCTGTCTGTCTCTGTCTGTCTCTGACTGTCTCTCTCTATCTTGTTGTCTCCTGTGTCTCTCCGTCTCTCTCATCGTCCTTGTCTGTGCATCTGAGTCTGTGTATACATGTGCTTGGCCTGGAATTTACTTCCGTGTGTCTGGTAACTGCATGTGTGGGCGAACAGCTGCACACGTGCTTCGCTTAATGATCCTGGCGCCATATGAAAATCTCGATCACGATTCACACGACATGTGTGTGCATGTAGGTGCATAAGTATGTACGCCGCATACATGCATACATTATGTATGCATGTATGTATGTACGTGTGTATACATTCATGTATGTATGCAATAATGCATGCATTTATGTATGTATGTATGTAGGTATGGATGTATGTGTGTATGTATGCATGTATGTATGTATGTATGTATGTATGTATGTATGTATGTATGTATGTATGTATGTATGTATGTATGTATTGTATTGTATTGTATATGGGCATTTATAAAGCGCCTCTCGCGGTATATACCATTCAGAGGCGCTCCCAGTGCGCGAGACCCCTGGAGAAAAAGCAGGATTTAAGGTGAGAAAAGGAAGAAGCAACGCTACCAGAGAGAATGGTGGTGCGGACAGAAGGAGGAAGTCGGTTCCAAAGTGAGGGACCTATGCAGGCAAAGGACCTGGACTGAGCCATAGTTGTCCTGACACGAGGAACTAAGAGGTCAAGACGATCAGAAGATCGAAGACGACGCAGCGAAGCAGCAGAATGAGGCCGTTGAAACAGATCACGTAAGTACTGTGGAGCAAGACCCAGCTGAGATTTAAGCACAAGAATAAGCACTTTGAATTGTATACGGGCAGAGAGAGGGAGCCAATGGAGGTGTTCAACCATGAAGGTGGAGATATGGGAGAACCGAGGAAGGCGGGCAATGAGTCTAGCAGCAGCATTGAGTACGGACTGGAGAGGAGAAAGACGGATCTTTGGAAGGCCAATAAGGAGAGAATTACAGTAGTCAATCCGAGAGCACACGAATGCATGAACAATTGAGGTGAAGGTCGAAGATGAGACAGACCGCCGAATAGCCCGTATGTATGTATGTATGTACTTATGTATGTATGTATGTATGTATGTATGTATGTATGTATGTATGTATGTATGTATGTATGTATGTATGTATGTATGTATGTATGTATGTATGTATGTATGTATGTATGTGCATGTATGTATATCTGTATGCATGTATGTATGCTTGTAGGTATGCATGTATGAATACGTGTAGACCTATGCATGTATTCATGTGTGCATATGTATGTATGCATGCATGTATGTATATATGTATGTATGTATGTATGTATGTACTTATGTATGTTTTTTGTATGTATGCACTATGCACGTATTTTTATGTATATATGTATGTATCTATGTATGTATGTGCATATATGTATAATTGTATATAATATATAATGTAGGTATGCATACATTTATGTATGTATGTATGCTGTATCGATGTTGTATGAATGTAGACTTATATATTTGCGTGATCACTGGCATGTAGACCAACCATCTTCATCATCGTCGTCGACGTCATCGTTGACATCGTCATCATTTTTATTATTAGAGTTTCAGAATATATATAGACGAGAATGGCCATTATTCTGCCTCTGTAGCGTCGTCGATTCCTCTCTCGAGCGACGTCATATCCGGTCTGCGACGGTGCCATAATTCTTTCAAGAATTATGCACATCCTGATTCGTATGCATCATCCGACTCGGCTTTATCAAGCCTTCTTCTCTTCTTGATGGAGGACTCAGCAACAGCAGCAGCAGCATCTCTCGATGATCCTCCCATCGATTCTTTGCCTCTTCTTCGCAGCCTCCTTCCTCCTTTGGCTTCAGTTCTTAAGGTCTTAGAGAATTGCGGGGCTCACATACGTAAATACGTCTGCTAATAGAAAAGAATTAAAATAAATAAAACTTCGTTCAATAAACTGAGTATTAGTTATTATCTCTATTCAAAAAGGATACGAGATCATGCATGATTAGCATGCTGCATATATATATTAACCCATTTAGGAAGCTCCATCTAGATCTTACTTAGGCCAGACAGACGATTCAAGATACTGCAACCTTTGACAAAATAGGATATGAGTACTTTGACTTACACTACCAATGTAAGCAACAGACGGTGAGGAAGTGGACTGGACACCAGTCATCATATGCTGAGGCTAAGAAAGTTCAGTCGCAAACATTTGCTATCAACTGCCTCTCTTGTGTGGAGATTTATGAACTAATCTTGTTTTAAATTTGTCTTAAATAGGCCATTTATTTAAGTAATAGTTTTGCCTAATTAAGTTCTAATTTAATTGAATTTAAATACATTGTTTATGTGTCCAACATCGGTAAAACCATTACGAAGGTCAGTGTATCAGATAGCTCTCTCTGTCTCAGAGCCTTTGAGCGCCTCTCAATTATTTATAGAACGAAGCGCAAAAGGTCAACCTGAAGGGGCATCAAGGAATGGCACCACTGACTGGGTTGATGTATAATTACTGCGGCAAGATTTACGGCGGCTTTGACAACATTTAATATCATGCATTTTACATGAATTTCACAATGGAATTGTGGATAATCAATTTGTACTAGAAAGAGAGGTCTGGGTTAGCCTACTTTATTGACGATCATATGGAGTGGCTAGTGAACTATTACTGAATCATTCATTGCAAGCGAGTCTCATTCTGCAATCATCAAACAAAAGGCAGAAAGTTGGAAATTGATAATAACGGGCTCAGAATTCGAGCACAGTCCAGAGTTTTTCTAGCATGAAAGAATGCACGTCTATACAATCTAATCGGATGATAAACTGCATGTATGCGAGGAGATGAATGTCACCCGTGACAGTGTGCACACATTACGGATGGGGCTTCGGACCTCGCGGCAGCAACGAATAAAGATAAGAGCCAAAAACACAAACAGAAAAAGGCAACATGACAGAAACATCGATACGGCTAGAAAACGAATTAGAACTGAAAAAGAGATTTCAGCGTTTGAGAGGAGCTGCTGCAGCGATGGACGGATGGCTATCTGTGGATGCAGCGATAACAGATGAATGGAATGAAATTGACAAACGAACGCACTTCAGAACATCTGATAAAATATCGGTCATCAAAAAAGAAGCAGCAAGGAAGAAGCCATGATTGTATCCCCGAAAGATACATGCCACTGACAAGAGTAACGATCTCGAAATCATGAAAAATTATAGCACTAGCCAATCCTTGTCAGGCGATACGTGCTCGTGAACGCAGTATTAGGATGATTATAGTCAGCATGTTTGTATTGGAAAATTTTAAGAAAAATCGCATCGATGAGTCATCATGTTGTTGCTACTTTAGTTAGGCACGCGCTAATCACGTGCCTGTGGTTACTGGGTGCGTCTAGCTGTCTTGCAATGATCAGTTGTTTATGACTGTTGGATGCGACTAGCGGTCACGCATCGAGCGCGTCATGGGAGTTGGTATGACGTTGGTTGTCCGCAAATTTATCACGCGGGCTCTAGCGCGGAAAATATTGAACTTCCATTGTAATGAGTCGCTGACCAGCTTAGACCTGTCGCTGCAGCTCTCAAACGCTGCAATCTCTTTTTCAGCTCGAAATAATATGTTGTTGAAAGATTCGTTCTTGTAGAGAATTTAATGTCGAAACCTAAAGCATTGTTGTCACTGAACTGTTTGTTTAATTAATATTCAATCGAAAATCAAAGAGTGCGTGTCTTAGCTCGTATTAGCGTTATGTCGGGCGAGTCGACAGTTCGAAGCACGATCGATCGACAGCGTGGAAAGGCGTCGACAGTGTTCATAGAAATTGACATTGTATCATTTTATACTACAGACTGGAACAAACGCACTGAAGGATTTGAAACCCAAGTATATGCATTACTATTTGGCTTGATTCAGGTATACCTTGAGCGAATATCTCAGCTTTAAATACGTACAAGTAGTTTCCATTTCATACGTACAATTAGTTTCCATTCCATTTCATATTCCCATTTCACAATAGGATTGTGGATATTGTGGGCCACAATATTGTGGCCAATACGTGAAATTTGTTTTAAAATACCTATTTAATGTTGTAAATTAGGCTGATACTGATTATAAAATATTTAATCGATAAATCTCCAAACTCTAACTTCGATTAATCGATTAAAACCTGATACGAAAACTGTTTAAAATGTGTTCACTGAGTCAGTTACTACGTCAGCGATGTGTTTGAACTATTGCAAACTAACTGTTTATTGTAATGAAGACAGTTAATTTTGTTGCCTTCTTCGACCTTTCCATCAACATTTACCTTAAATGCAAACTGATCGCTAAATTTTCCACTCAAACGTTTCACGTTATCATTGTTTGCCATACTGTTTACTCCGGAAATGGCCAACTCGACATCATGAAATAAGAAAATGAATCGAACAAGCCGAAATTAATCGATTATTTTTAACGATTTTTTAACGATTAATCGATTAATTAATCGTCAAAGTCCGCAGCCCTATTGTAAATGCTTTCCTATTTGGTGAAGACACTAATTGCACTGCGTGCTGCGACCTGAATTATTTCTCAACAGAATTGCATGAACTTCCAGTGCATTTTGAGAGCATTAATTTCAGTTAAGCAGAATACCATAAAGACAGTTCGTGACAGTTAAGTTGAATGAACTTAGGCACATATTATTGGCGGGGATTCATTGGCTATTTGAAGATAATTTTTCTATTAAAGGCGCTGCCGTGTTTATCAATTAAATGCAGGTATTAACAACAGCAGCCTAAAGTTTGATATCATCGAATTGGTAGAGCTAACGCAATATTGAAAGGAGTGGATGCGGGGATCGAGAGCAGAGGATGAGCAGTAATCGTGACTGAGGGTAAGGTAGGGAGAGAGCCAGCAGGACATGTCATCTATATATAATTCAAAATTATTATAGGGAAGAGAAGTGTGCCGTCCAATAAGTTGGTAATAACCTGACAAGTTGAAGCCTACGTATCGCGGAATATCAATGTTGAAACAAGTAAAGAGATAGAAAGAGAGTTCAACAAATGACAGTGCGTGTATCGATTATGTGGATTTACTTAATTGGGCCTATGCTCTGCCTAGGCAGTGTTATTGCTGACGATAAGCAAGTACAGATGCGATCGCAACAGTTGTTTCACTTTACAGGGAACTTGAGAACACGCGAGAGGGTAAATGGCTAAGAAATTTCAATTATGGTTCGTTATCTTTCACATGACCAATTATCAGATGAGAATCTCTACGGATATAGAAGAAAGTCGTTTCTGTCGAGTAGGCCTATACTTGGCTGTACGAAATGTATTGACGTCTGCTCAACCGAGAGGATTACGGGTTAAATTTCAACCAGCTGCACTCATTTAGTCGCGAGTTTTATGCAAATTTGATCAGAAATTGCTTAATTATGGCAGCAGGTTGATTTAACTTCCCCCCCGTCACCCAGCCACGTGATGAACATCGGATAACGACGGCTAATGTCTTGGCTGATGCACTGCATGGTAGTCTCGCTTTCGCTGTCAATTTGAATGTGCTGCCTTGTTGTCTGTTTGTATTGTCTGTGTCTGTCTGTCTGTCTGGCCAAGTGTCTGTCTGGCCAAAGGTCTGTCAATCTGTCTCTCTGGCTAAATGTCTGTCTGGCCAAAGGTGTCTGCTTGTCTGGTCAAGCACCTATCTGTCAGTCAAGTGTCTGTCTGTGTGATCAAGTGTCTATCTGTCTGTCTGTCTGGCCAAGAGTCTGTCTGGCCAAGAGTCTGTCTGGCCAAGGTCTGTAAGTCTGTCTCTCTGGCTAAAGGTCTGTCTGGCTAAGTGTCTGTCTGCCTGTCAGCCTGTCTGTCTGGTCAAGCACCTATCTGTCAGTCAAGTGTCTGTCTGTGTGATCAAGTGTCTATCCGTCTGTCTGGCCAAGTGTCTGTCTGGCCAAGGGTCTCAACCCAAGTGTTTGTATGGCCAAGGATCTGTCAGTCTGTCTGGCCAAGTGTCTGTATGCCTGTCTGTCTATCTGGCCATGTGTCTGCGTGTTGAAGTGTTGGAACCTGCCTTGGCATCCGTGTACGACGTCTGCGTCGGCGTCGATTGCTGGATGAAACGGGAAAGACGTCATGTCCAATCACATCGCCTTTATTAGACACTGCAGGCCTCTAATATATTACACAAACGCATGCAGACAAACGTCTAATTATATGCATATAAATTTTCATACGTAGAGAACGGATAAAACAACATTTCTGTATGATTTATTACGTGCATATCGGTATTTATCACTCTCGTCTAAAAGTAAACATACGAATACCTTATAAGCCATGTAGACCTATATATGTGTGTGTAAGAATCAGAGCAATGATATAGAGCATGTTTAGCTGTTTGTTGCAGCAGAGTTCGACTTATCAGTGGAAATATTGTCCAGAGTACGGTCGAATGCACAGCGAAGAACGATGCGCTCGAATTGTCGTATACGGTAGAACGCATTAGGAAGTCCCCACGCGGGATGCGGAACGCGATGTTTATCGATCTGGTTGGATGAAGACGGCAATAAGGAGCAGCTTGGTGTATTATTCTAGCTACTTATGCATTTGAATATCATACAGAGTTGAGTTAGTATAGATTTGTAAATTAAGCTTGGCATTCGCAAAACATACATATGACTGATGAATGTAAATGAATATACTGTATTAATGAAGTAAACATTCAAATATTTATAAATTATATAGGCCTAAGCCTAGACTCATTCTTGCTCTAGTATTGTTAATTTGGGGGTTGGACAACTGAGCTTAAAGAGATATAGACCAATAGATATCACTTTTTCTTTCTTTGATTATCTACTGTTGATTGCAGAGGCGTAGCTAGGCGATGTCCCCTGGCGCCAAAGGAAGGGGGCGCCAAAATGAGGATTAAAATAAATAATTCTACTTTCAATTTTGATGCAATTCTTGCTAATTTATCCCAAATAAATTGATAAGATTTAATTTTGGCGCCCGAAATACATCCAGTTATATCCTCATTTGTTACAAACCAGTTGTCAGGTATGATTTTGGCGCCCCCATTGAGCACTAAAGGGCATCATGTACTATCCGTTTTTTTCATTTTTTTATATCATTAAAATTTTAATTGCCATTCGATGTATTTGGCAAATGTGAAATAAATAAAACAGGGTGGGACGCCAATTTCAGTCAGTGGCGTCACTAGGGCTGGTGTCACCCGGTGCGGTAAGTCATGGTGTCACCTTCAAAAAAATGTGATGACCTTTTTTTAGAAATTCATCTCCCAAAAAAGTGATGACCTTTTTTTAGGAATTCGTCTTCCAAAACATTTGATGACCTTTTTTTTAGGAATTCCTCATCTTGCAAAAATTTCACCATTTTCTCATGTTGGGTGTCACCCCCTCTCAGGGTGTCACCCGGTGCGGTCCGCACCCCCCGCACCTCCTCGTGACGCCACTGTTCACAGTTCGTCCGACTCCCCGGGCGCAAAAATCTTAGCTACGCCGCTTATTTATTGTTGTTCATGGAATTATATAGCGCGATTATATAATGATGGTTCTTATGATAATAGTAGTTGTGCGTGACTGTCTTTCAAGGTTTGTCAACAAGGCGTAACCGTTTTAGGGGAAATGAGAATCTATACTGTCCATAAAACAAGTTCGATCCATCCGTCATTGCATCATACACTCGAGTGACTCGATCACACTAAGTCAGCCGCAACGTTAGTATGACGTGCTAGTTTCACCGACAAATGCTCTCTATTGCAAATTATTAACAGAAACACCCGGCTTTTGCACGTAAATATGCATAAGTATTTTCTGTTAAAGTACACTGCATAGGCCTATGGTCTGAGCAGGGACGTCATTTGGGGGGGGGCGAGGGGCATTTCACCCCCTGATTTTTTAAAAGGAAAAAGGATGGAACAAGAAAAGGAGGAAGAAGAAAGGGGTTAAAAAAGATACTCAAATTCAGGGACGTTTTTTGAAGGGTGTAGGCCTGCATTGCAGGGACTAGCTTATGGGCATTTATAAGCACACAGTGTGGGATTTACTACGAGGCAAACAGGGCAAGCTGGCCAAGTTTTGAAGAAACACCAAAAGAGATGAAAAAAATTTCACCTCTTTTTTGACCAGATCAGTTCAAAAGTATCCCATGTACACCCCACCTGTCAAACAACATCGCCGCCGGTACCCACGGAAAAATACTCAAATGACTTCCCTCACTCTGGAAAAAGGTCAAATGACGTCTTTGGGTCTGAGGTCGTTTTCTGCATCAATTGGTCGTCTAGACAGCAGGCCTAATATAGACTTGAAACAGGACAGAGAAAGAGCAACCGAAACAGCCTAATAGTGTGGCCTTAATAAATGAATGGGACAGCTTCTGTACTTTGTCCATTACTTCAGCGCAATCGTCTCCCATCTGGAGCCCGACGACGAGATCTCCTGCGTGTGTATGTTGAGTGGCGAGATTTACTGAATAGTTCTCATAGGAATCGCACTGTTTACTCATGACCGGTCGCATTGCTTGGCAAACAGGTCTCGCGCGCCAATCAATTGACGTCCTTATAAGGTGCCGGCGTGGTGCACACGATCGGGTCGCGCGGTGACTTATAACCCGATCAGCAACGGTGGCCAAGGCTGCGATATGCACGCGTTGGGAGGGGAGGGGAGGGGAGAGGAGGGGGCCGTCGCTTGAGCGGATTTTATGGCATCGCGGACACTTGAAGGCGACGCTGCATCGAAGAGAAGGCGCCACCGCCGCAGGCTGCCGATGAATTGATGGATGGAGGGTTGGTTGGATGGATGGATGAGTGGATGGGTGGGTGGATGGATGGATGGATGGATGGATGAATGGGTGGATTAAGGGGCGGATGGATGGAGGGATGGATGGGTGGGTGGATGGATGGATGGATGGATGGATGGATGGATGGATGGATGGATGGATGGATGGATGGATGGATGGATGGATGGATGGAAGGATGGATGGATGGATGGAAGGATGGATGGATGGATGGGTGGGTGGATGGGTGGTTGGGTGGGTGGGTTGGTGGATGGGTGAGTGGAGGGGTGGGGGGATGGATGGAGCAATGAAGGGATGGAGAAGTGGATGGGTAGAGTGATGAATGGATGGAGGGAGGAAGGAAGGGATGGATGGATGGATGGATGGACGGACGGACGGACGGACGGACGGACGGACGGACGGACGGACGGACGGACGGACGGACGGACGGACGGACGGACGGACGGACGGACGGACGGACGGACGGACGGACGGATGGATGGATGGAAAGATGGATGGATGGATGGGTGGGTGGATGGGTGGTTGGGTGGGTGGGTGTTTTTGAGAAACATTTATTATTTGGAGCAACAACATTTGGCTATGATTAGGCTATAGCTAGCTGTCGTAGTTGTGCGCGTGTTGCCATTGAATTCCACTCCTTCGACCCCCGCCTATCGATTTTGATTTGACTAAGCGCCTGTGAACAAGCTGGTTCCACGACTTCACTTTTTTGGGCGCTGTAGAAATTTCGAGATTACGATTACGACATTTAGCAACGCAAGATTAATAAGAACTTCTGTTACTAAAATAAACTACGTTAATTTAAATATTACAAATTTAATGCTTTAACTATGCCAATTTCTAAACGCTGTATGTAAATCCGCATATTTCGATGCCAATTTACGAAGCAAATTTTAGTACACAATGCGAGACTGCCAAAATATTGACAAGTGGGTCGCGACCCAGAGAAGTTTGGGAACCACTGCACTAAATCACTAGCCAGTATTGGGCTATCGATCCTCCTCGGTTGCAAAGCTTAGGCCAGTTCAGTTAGTTCAGTCAATTCTATAGGCCTAATCTTAAGACTCGTCTTCTTCAATATGCTTACGCCCCATTTTCTATACCCTACATTCTGATTTCTCTGACATAATTATATAGCGCCTTTTCAGTATGCTAGTTCCGAAAAGCACTGTTTACGCGTGTCTGTGTATTGACCGTGTGCAAGTCAGCGCCATTGATTGGTGTTTCTATTAGCTAAAGAATGTACTGAACTTCCGAAAATGAAGAATTGAATGAAGCGAATGCAGATCCATAGCGCGCTTTGTCTGCGTCTTTTTTGTTCGTCTTTAAACAATAGATACGTGATGCAGTCTATGCCATGTCCTTGGGAGTCAAAGGCGAGTGTGTACACGTCTGTCCCTGTATTTGTGCTTGTGCATTGCTGTTCGTCTATGCGTGGGTGTCCAATGTTGGTTTGCGTCGGTGTACGCAGCGCGTACGTGTGTGTGTGTGTGTGTGTGCGTGCGTGCGTGCGTGTGTGTGTGTGTGTGTGTGTGTGTGTGTGTGTGTGTGTGTGTGTGTGTGTGTGTGTGTGTGTGTGTGTGTGTGTGTGTGTGTGTGTGTGTGTGTGTGTGTGTGTGTGTGTGTGTGTGTGTGTGTGTGTGTGTGTGTGTGTGTGTGTGTGTACGTGCAGATGACAGGCGTCAATGTAGCGTCATCGCCAATAGAACTGACTCGTGTCTCTACCATCGGCCAATCTTTTGCTGAACAAAATCAATCACTGGCGACGAATCGATCTCTGTAGCGATTCAGGCAAAGAATGCTTCGTCCTGTCCCCTTCCCCACCTCCCTTCTGTCTCCTTCCCTTCCTTTCTCCTTCCCACTCCCTTCTCCCTCTGCTCGGTTCTCATTAGATCGGCGGCGACCCTAGGCTGCCCCAACCGACAACGCCAGTAATCAAATCTCCATACACGCCTCCCCCTTCATACGACGCCACTCCTCCTCCGTCCCCCTTATCCTTGGTCCCGATTTCCATTCAACGCTATCGCCTCACCCCGGGTCGGGAATCGTAAAGGCAGGACGAAAGTCCGGTCTCATTATATAGGAAGGGAAAAGGCGCCAGAAGAAATCACTTAAGGGTTGATATTCGATAGAAGGATCCGTCACAAACTCAACAACAAATACATACACACACATAGACACATACATACATGCATACAGACAGACAGACAGACATGCAGACAGACAGACATGCAGACATACAGACAGACAGACAGACATGCAGACATACAGACAGACAGGCAGATAGACAGGCAGAAAGACATGCAGTCAGACATACTTACATACATGCATGCATACATACATACATACATACATACATACATGCATACAGACATACATACAGACATTCAAAGACGTAGCCAGACTTAAATTCAAGAGGAAGCAACTCCGGGAGACATCCAGGTGTACGTAGAAGGGGTGCGGAGGAATAACCAACGGAACATTTTTGGAATCTAAAAATGGAAGAGGTCTTGCCTCAATGTGGATACGCCTATGCATACATACATCATACGTACATACATACAGACAGACATACATACATACATACAGACATACATACATACATACATACAGACATACATGCATACATACATACATATATACATAGATACATACATACATATATACATAAATATATACCTACATACATAAATACATACATACATACATACATACATACATACATACATACATACATACATACATACATACATACATGCATACATACATACATGCAGACAGTCAGACACACATACTTAATACACACATATAAATATATTTATCGGTCTATACATATCTGTATATTGTGTAACCAGTCTACATAGGTCTACGATTATACTTATTCGGTATAATACCATTTACAAATATGCATGGTTTTTATGTTTGTGCTAGAGTATTTGCCCGTCAAAATGATGGGTTGAAAAAAATGAATAGATTGATTGGAAGAGAAAACCCGACGTGTTATATTGCGTCGGGTTTGGCCCAATATCCGTCTGTCTGTCCATCTGAGCGTCCGTCCGTCTGTCTGTCTGGCTGTGCGTCTGCGTCTATCTGCCGAGTGGCCGGGCCAAATTCGGGCGCCGCTTAGGCAAGCAGGCACATTCCATACATTGCACTGCATCCACGAAGGGCAGTGTTTAATTTAGTCCCCCTCTTCTGGGAGGGGAAACAAGGTTTAGGGGGGACCAACGAATTTACACATGACTTTTTGGGTAATTTCATCCATCTTGAAAGAGTTCCAGACTTTTTCATATTTCGTCTTCCAAAAAAGTTGATGACTTTTTTGTTTTTTTAGACATTCGTCTACCTTTTCAGACTTTTTCTACGAATTACTCTCTCAAAAAGGAGGCTAATGACCTTTTTTAGGAATTCATCTCTCTGAAAGTATCTTGATGACCTTCTCGGGGAGAACCATGTATCCTGGGGGAGGGGGAATTTCCCTCCCCTAAACCTCTCTACATTATAATATTGCTGGCCTCTGGGGGGAACACAAATCCTGGGGGGGAATTTCCCCCACCCCAAACGTGTCTAAATTAAACACTGACGAAAGGACGGCCGCTACGTTCCATACATTCCAGAATGTTTATCATAGGTCACACAGATCTGGGAAACTATATAAGAGACATCCACGGTTTCTCTGTGCATTCAATGTTTCTACATTTCCATGTTCGTGTATTCATATATTTTTTACACTTATATAATTTACCTGAGCACTTGCTATTGTGGTTATTGCCGCCTGAGGCGATCGCATGCGACCTGAAATTGAAAGGAAATGAATTTCTTGAGAAAGTGGAGTCACTGGAAGAGCGCAATATGGTGCATATAGGCTACTCCAACCAATGGATATTTCCACTTAATTTACAATTCCTTAACGATTCGATTAGGCTGTCTAAACTTAGGCGTCTTTATCTTATCTTAAGTTATCTTATCCTGTCGCATCTCATGATTCTCATCCCATCCCATCCCATCTTATCTTATGTCTGTCTGTCTGTCTGACTGTCTGTCTGTCTGTCTGTCTGTCTGTCTGTCTGTCTGTCTGTCTGTCTGTCTGTCTGTCTGTCTGTCTGTCTCTCGATCTCTCGGTTTTTCTGTGCATTCGTTGGCTACTATGCATGCATATAATATTACGTGGTGTCCTGAGCAGTTAGCATATGCCAAACTCTTTGTATGTGATGCGTCTAGGTTTATGGTGCGCTCCCAGTTTAGTGATGGACTTTTTCGTGTCCAGAGGTTCTTGCTTTTGACGATAGACTAAAATCAGAGGGCGCCTGTGACGCTTGGAATTGTTTTGCCAGGGGGTGACGAGATTGACCGGATCCGCTATTCCCGCAGTCGTTTTAGTTAATAATCTACAGTGAAGCAAATTTCTCTGTGTAGCAAATCGTCCTCTATGCAATCTTCGTAATTTGCAGGAGCAAATGTAGCGTGGAAAGAGAGGCAATTGTCTTAATGGAAAAGGGATTTCTAGATGTTGACCGACCGAATATAGCTCTGCATTTAAAAGTTCGATTTGTCATAAGCTTGATACAACCTCGGTACCGGGTAGTTTAGACTTTAGAGGTTAGCGTGCGGGACTGTCAAAAGAGGTCGGGGGTTCAAAACCCCGTCAGGGCAGAACTTTAGATCGAGATCTCTGTTCCACATGCGCCTCCTAGCCAACTCAGCTATGATGAGTACACTGACCGTACACTGTCAGTGGGAAGACAAGACGGCAAGGAAGAGGACTGGCCACCCGCCCTCCTATGTCGAGGCTGAAAAATGAAGTCGTTAACATTTCATACCCGTGGCTATGTATATGTGTAGGTGTGTGCCCGGCTGGGGTTGAAGAGTAGGTGTGTGTCTAGGTGTTTGTGTATGTAGGTATGTGTGAGTGTGTGAGTGTGTGTGTGTGTGTGTGTGTGTGTGTGTGTGTGTGTGTGTGTGTGTGAGTGTGTGTAATTCGATGCTTGCATAAATTACAATTTACGTACATAATGATCACACCAATTACAATTGCAATGTAGATGATGCATATATATATATGTGTGTGTGTGTGTGTGTGTGTGTAGGTGTGCGTGTAGATGTGTGTGTGTGTGTGTGTGTGTGTGTGTGTGTGTGTGTGTGTGTGTGTGTGTGTGTGTGTGTGTGTGTGTGTGTGTGTGTGTGTGTGTGTGTGTGTGTGTGTGTGTGTGTGTGTGTGCTTAGGCGTGTGTGTGTGTGTGTGTTTAGGTGTGTGTGTAGGTATGTGTGTGAGTGTGTGTGTAATTCGATGCTTACATAAATTACAATTTACGTACATAATGATTACACTATATACAATTTCAATGTAGATCATTGTGAACTGAGTTTTGTGTACAGTCTTGCAGTGCGAGATGTTTAGCGTATATATTTAGTGCGCTTACTTTAGTTTCACGTGTATATGTATATATGATAGATGTATAACGTTTAGTCTTGACACGCGCGGCCGGCCGATATCGGCAGCGGCGCGCTATATGTATATTATTAGAGTTCGTTTAAGCGCACAGAAGACAGGTGTGTCAAGAGGCGCGAAGAATTATGCTGACTAGAGAAGTTTGAATTCGAGTGTGTTCGCTGTAGTAGTGTGGCTGACTAGTTGAGTTGTAATCGAATTGAGTTCTGTCTGTTTGTTTCTTATTAAACTAAAAGATATTAATCTGTGTTGCTGATTAATTCAGTTTATACTTATACGTAGAATTAGCGTTCAAAAGGTGAACGTTAAATAGGCGTTAAGTACGAAGAGAACAAGGATTTAATCAGAAGGATTGTCAACGGAAGGATTGGGTTGACATTATTGGTGGCAGCGGCGGGATGGATAAGAACTCACGGTGGATAAGAACTCACGGTGGATAAGAACTCACGGTGGATAAATACTCACGGTGGATAAATACTCACGGTGGAATAAAAACTCACGGTGGATATAAACTCACGGTGGATTAAAATTCACGTTATCATATCAACGACGGATAAAAGAATCTACGACGGTGATAAAAGAATTTACAACGGTGTTAGAAGAATCTACGACGGTGATAAAAGAATTTACGCGTTGTTGCTGTGTGACGTGTCTACGATATCAACGACGCTGGAACACGAGAAACGGTATAAAAATTTCGTTGTTTTCCACGAACAAATATAAAAGAAATCCCGTTTGTTTATCGATTCACACAACAAGAAAAACCGTGAAAAACCGTGAAAAGAGAAATCACCAAAGTAAACAAGTAAGATGGAGAAACTAAGTGCTGAAAGACAAGCAGATATTAAGAAGATGTCTACGGAAAGGCTAAAACAGCGTTTGTTGAAAGCCGGTTTTAAAGAAGAACAATTAGAAGGTATGTCACGTGGTGACATGATACAGGAACTCGCTGAAGTGTGGGTGAAAGAAGAAGTCGAAGAAGAAGGTGCCGTTGGCGGTACCGTAGAAAAGGCTATTGAAAAACCTCCTGCGCCTATGTCTATGGAGATGTTGATGCAGTGGATGATGATGAAAGAAGATAGGGAGGAGAAACGGAGACAAGAAGAGAAAGATAGGGAGGAGAAACGGAGACAAGAAGAGAAAGAACTGAGACAAGAAGAGAAAGAAAGAGAAGATAGACGAAGACAAGAAGAGAAAGAGTTGAGACAAGAAGCAGAACGTGTAAGACAAGACGAATTGCGCTTGCAGAGAGAGAAAGAAGAGAAAGCGGAACTTGCAAGGCAAGAGGAATTGCGTCTGCAAAGAGAGAGAGAAGATAAAGCAGAACAAGTGCGTAAGGCAGAACTTGAATTGCAAAAGAATCAGTTTGAGATTCAGTTAGAACAGTTGAAAAGAGATAGGGAAGATGCTGAAAGAAGAAGACTGGAGCAGATGATTGAATCTGAAAAAGCTAGAAAAAGTGATGAAGAGGTTCGTCAGCAACAGATTGA
This sequence comes from Allolobophora icterica, assembly GCA_963556255.1. NCBI lineage: Eukaryota > Metazoa > Annelida > Clitellata > Crassiclitellata > Lumbricidae > Allolobophora > Allolobophora icterica. Next base: position 42,175,621 of record OY744608.1, on the reverse strand, counting down.
AGCAAAGAGAATGCGTGAAGAAGAAAAAGAAAAAGCGCGAACGTTAGAGTTAGAACGCGCAGAACAGATAAGACAAGAAGAACTCAAATTTCAGAAAGAAAGTTTGGAAAAGGCAGAGGCAGAAAGACAGGAACGTCTGAAACTGGAGAAATCAAAATTGACATTGAAAGAAACGCAAATGAGAGAAGAACGGGAAGCAGAAAGAAGGAAACAGCAAGAAAGTGAAACTTTGGTGTCAAAAATTAAGAAAATAGGTGATGCAATGAAGCATGTATTGCCTCAAATGCCAACTGATATGATGGAGGTGCCATTATATTTTGAAACAGTCGAGAACGCGTTTCGCAGTTTTGCTGTGGAAAAGCCGTTTTGGGTGAAATTATTACTACCATTGATGACGCCGAAAGCTCGAACCGTTCTGAATAGATTGTCATACGATGATCTAGACAATTATGATAGAGTCAAGCAGCACTTATTAAAAGAATTTAAGTTGACTTCGAGAGAATACAGAGCCAGATTTGTGGATGCTAAGAAGACGACAGAAGAGACTTATACGATGTTTACGGCAAGACTGAAGAACTTGCTAAATTATTACGTGAGAAGTCGAAACGTGAACAGAGAGTATGATACGCTCTTTGATTTGCTGGTAGCGGATAAGCTGAAAGAATGTTTACCGCCAGGTCCACTACAGTTTGTATTGTCGAAGGAAGGAACTGACTGTCTCCAAGCTAGTGCAGTGGCAGACCTAGCAGACATTCATGTAAACAATCGAATTGGGTTTGCATTTCCAAATATAAACAGTTATCCTTCTCAACGTTCCGTAAACCAAAGCCAGAGTGGAAAGTGGAAAAGTAATCCAGGAACAGGGAATCAGTTCATAGGTAAAGAAGTCAAGGCTAATGTCCCTGTACCCAATGAGACCAGAGAAGTGACGTTTGGTCGTCAGGGATTTAACAAATCGTCAGCGCCGTTTGCCAAGAGGGAAGGCAACACATCGTTTACGCAGTATAAGAGATATGAAGGCAATGAACAACGAGGTATGGTGGTGAAGCGTTGTCACAACTGTGGTTCAGACAAACATTTGGTTAAATTTTGTCCAGTTCCAGTGGCAGCAGCTAGTTCTAGCAGAAATCAAGAACACACAAAGGTGAATTTGATTCAAGTGGTTAGTGATACAGATAATCAAACCGCGAGTCAAGAAAACCAAGAGACTGAAGTAAAGTCAGTAATGAAATGTGGTATTCAAAAAGAAATTCTATTGGATGCTGAAATTCAGAGAGAAGTCATAGGAAAAGATGACAGTCGAATATTGAAGAAATCGTTCTTGCAATATGTCGAGGTTGAAATTCGTGCAGTAGACGGTAAAGAGCCAGTGAAAGTCAAAGCACTGAGCGACTCGGGAGCAGAGATTCCGGTGATTAGTGAAGAATTACTGGAAGGCATGAAGGTGGAACAAATTGGAAAAGTGAATTTGCAATGTGTGGCAGGAGATGCCATTCCTGCGAAGTTAGTGAAAGTCGATGTTAGACTGTGTGGTAGTGACGTGGAAGAAGAGGGATTTCCGCGTAAAATCCAGTGTTCACTTACACCTTATGTCACCTTGATGTGTGCTAGTATTGCAAAGATGGGCAGTACAGAAAGATTCTTGTTGCATCCAGAGATAATTGCCGAATTAAAAGCCGTACCACAGATGAAGATCAAAACGATACAAGGAGATGTGAGTGTACAAGCAAATGTAATGACGAGAGCGCAGAGTCGGAAACAGGAAATGGTAGATGTTGATGAGAAGAGTGAAACTGAAAGTTCAAGTGATGAGGAAAACGACAGTAATGAGCAACGAAGCTTATCGCGAGATGGTATAACATCAGAGATGAACGAGCAAGAGATGGCTGCATGCGAGAATGGCACATTAAATGAAACGGAAGAAGACAATGAATGTGATGTGGGGATAGGAGACTTGTATAGAGATGAAGAGATGGATGAAGAACAAAAGGTGCAGATTGCCGATTCGAAGAAGTTCGAAGAGCAACAGAGAAATGATGAATCGTTGAAGCCGTGGTGGAAGTTAGCACAAGAGAAAGAATCTGAATTCTGTGTGATCAACGGTTTATTGCATAAGAAATATCAGATATTAGACCAGACGATATATCAACTAGTTTTACCAAAAGAGAGACGAATTAAAGTGATGGAATTGGCGCATGAATCGGCATTTGGAGGACATCTAGGAGAAGAGAAAACAAGAGAACGAATAAAGTTGTCTTTTGTATGGCCAAAGATGAGAAGGGACATTGTGAAATTTTGTAAGTCTTGCGAGAAGTGTCAACTAAAGGCAAGGAGTCTGGTGATGGATAGAGTGCCTATCACTCCAGTCTCAAGAGAAGAGGTCGCCTTCAGGAGAATGACAATGGACCTAATAGACAACCCGAGGAAATGGCACAAGATAATTCCTTTTCACGAAAATCATTTGAAAGAACTCAAAGAAACTACGGAGAAAGCATTATTGTTTGCAGAATCTTACTCTCAAGAAAAGCAGTTACAATACCCAAATCAGTATAACAAGAGAGCAAGGCACAAAGGAATTTGCAGCATACCGAATTCCTTTGATTTATCGAGCAGAAGTGGAACGTCAGATCAAAGAAATGTTAAAAACAAACATTATCAAACCATCATCGAGCAGAATGGCAAGCCCTTTGGTTATTGTTAAAAAGAAAGACGGATCTTTAAGACTTGCCTGTGACTACAGATACATTAACTCATTCACAGTGGATTGTAAATATCCTATGCCGATTGTCAGAGACGTTTTGAACAAAGTTGGAAAGTCTAATGTGATTTCTATTTTGGACTGTCGAAGTGCTTATTGGACTTGTCCTGTAAAACAATCTGATCAATGGAAGACAGCTTTTGTAACACATAATGGACTGTATGAATTTACTCGTGTTCCTTTTGGAATGATAAATTCAGGCCGAACTTTTGTTAAGGCGATAAATTTAGTTTTACAGCCTATAAGTGACTTTGCAGAACCGTATGTTGATGACATTGCTGTGCATTCTGACAGTTGGAAAGTTCACTTGCAGCATCTAGATGCATTTTTGATGCAAATGAGATTGCATAACGTTACTTTGAATTTGAAAAAATGCATATTTGGTAAGAGTGAAGTAAGGTTTATCGGTCATGTGGTTGGGTCTGGTAAGATAAAGATGAATCCAGACAGAATTGAAAGTTTGACTAATTTGAAGATCCCAGAAACTAAGAAGCAAGTTAAGCAACTGCTTGGATTTTTTAATTATTACAGACAGTTTATTAAGGACTTTGCACAGATTGCGAAACCGCTATCTGATTTAACTAGTAAACGTGTTTCTGATAAGATTGATTGGACTGTTGAACATCAGCAAGCATTTGATTTACTTAAAGAGGCTGTGCGATCCAAAGTAGTGTTATATATTTTTGAAGTGGGAAAACCATTCAATTTGTACTGCGATAGTAGTGACTTTGCAGTCGGTGCTGTTTTAACACAGATGGACGACAAGGGAATAGAACGCCCTGTGTCATTTATCAGTCAGAAATTAACTGATACCCAGAAGAGATGGGCAACTGTGGAAAAGGAAGCCTATGCTATTGTTTGGGCTCTAAACAAGTTAAAAGAAATTATAATTGGATCAAAAATTTTCATTTTTACTGATCACAATCCTCTTACATATTTGACTGAGTCAATGTCTAAGTCTGCTAAACTTGTGCGTTGGGCGTTAGCCTTACAAACTTTTGATGTTGAGGTGAAGTACAAGAAGGGCAGATTGAATATTATTGCTGATTGTTTGTCAAGGTTATAAGTAATCGTAAGACTGTTTATTAATTATTTAGATATATATATATGTTTCATGTATTTTGGTAATTTCGCAAATTTTGAAATTTAATTTGCTCAATTCCAGAAAAAGGAAGGAGGTTATGTGAACTGAGTTTTGTGTACAGTCTTGCAGTGCGAGATGTTTAGCGTATATATTTAGTGCGCTTACTTTAGTTTCACGTGTATATGTATATATGATAGATGTATAACGTTTAGTCTTGACACGCGCGGCCGGCCGATATCGGCAGCGGCGCGCTATATGTATATTATTAGAGTTCGTTTAAGCGCACAGAAGACAGGTGTGTCAAGAGGCGCGAAGAATTATGCTGACTAGAGAAGTTTGAATTCGAGTGTGTTCGCTGTAGTAGTGTGGCTGACTAGTTGAGTTGTAATCGAATTGAGTTCTGTCTGTTTGTTTCTTATTAAACTAAAAGATATTAATCTGTGTTGCTGATTAATTCAGTTTATACTTATACGTAGAATTAGCGTTCAAAAGGTGAACGTTAAATAGGCGTTAAGTACGAAGAGAACAAGGATTTAATCAGAAGGATTGTCAACGGAAGGATTGGGTTGACAATCATATTGTCTGAAGTCAATTTAATCTAATAAGTAATGTGTTTTGTAAGTGCCTTCGAGTGGTTAACATTTGATCGTTTAGCTTATAACAGCCTCGTCGAGTCCAGGTCTCCACATCACACGCACCTCGTGACACGCGACTTGGTAACACACTGAGAGAATTCGATGCCATGACAAGTGACATGGAAAGAAATGCTGTCATGCTACTGCATTGCTGCCATCGTCTGTATGCATGCCTCTGTAGGTGCGTGTGTGTACGTAAATGGATGTCTCCTCCTCTCCTCTTCCTTACCGTTCCCTCCTATTCTTCTCCCTTCTCCTTCTTCTCCCTCCTCCGCTTACCGTTCCTTACTGTGCTCTGCGTTGTTTACCCTGCAGGCTTACCTTACTTACTCGCATCATTTTACAGAAAGCAGCTTAGTCTAAAACCGATGCGTTGCTGTAGTAGGGTTCCAGAGGCTTTCACCTCCGGACGTTTCACCTCTATAGAGTTCTTCACATAAAAAATGCAATTCAGAACCAAATCTAGCGGCATTGAATCGTTAGCTTCAGTTCTGGATTAAGATCCATTATTCTGTAAATATACACAAGTAGATGTGATGTAAATAATTTTCAGTGATTTTAAATAATGTAATAATATTGTGATATTATGTCATTACAGCTCTGTTTCATTTCATTACTTTCATTACCTGCTATGCTGCAATTACTTTTACAAAGTGAAGCTGAATATTTCCCAATATATTTTTCTATATTGTACCTTTTAATAAAGCTGCCTGGGTTACTAGATCACCGGCTTATAATGTGAACTTGTGAGGTGAAACGTCCGAAGGTGAAAGCCGCGGATACTCTGTACGTTCATATTCTAAGTTTTCTACTGTAATAAATTAGCATAATGCATATCTAATCGTGGTTGGTATGACCGCTTTAAGTTAAACTGCCTTCAGCATTCCTGATCTGTTGTAGAAGTTGAGTCGAAATTCACTGAGTCTTAAAATTCGATGCAGTTCATGCAGAGATGTAACACAGGGCTCAATGATACTGCTGCTTGTCGGTGCTTGGGGCATGGAATTGTGTATAATGGTCTCTAATATGTTCTCTGACGTGGTCTTTGATATGGGCTCTAATATGTTCTCTGATATGATATCTTATAATATGGTCTCCAACATGGTCTCTGATATGCTCTCTGATATGGTCTCTGATATGCTCTCTGATATGGTCTTCGATATTTTTTCTAATAGGGTATCTAATGTGGTCTCTGATATGGTCTCTAATAGGGTCTCTAATGTGGTCTCTAATATTTAATCTCTAATTGCGTCTCATCAGGGTCTGTTAGGTGGTGTTGTGTGTGAATCGGTGCAAGTGTGTCTGGTGTGTGGCACTAAAAGACTCTGAGCAAAGGTCTCCTCAAGTATGCCTTGCGTCTGGTGGGTGGTGTACACAGACAAACAGACAAACAGACACGACAACGTGGAGAGAGAGAGAGAGAGAGAGAGAGAGAGAGAGAGAGAGAGAGAGAGAGAGAGAGAGAGAGAAAGTGAAAGAAGCAGAAGTAATGAACACAAACAAATACTGTGAACAGACGGACATAGAAAATGCAGCGCATTGTATGAGGACAGAGACAAAGAAAGAACGACACAGAAAGACAGACAAAGAAACACAGAAAACGAAACAGAAAGACAGACAAATATAAATATATATATAGAGAGAGACAGAGACAGAGACAGAGACAGAGAGAGAAATAAAGAAAGAGACAGAGACAGAGCAAGAGAGAGACAGACAGACAGACAGACAGAGAGAGAGAGAAACAGAGACAGAGAGACGGCAAGAGAGAGAGAGATGATCTACAGGGAGTCAGCTTCTCGTTCGATCGGATAACGTGGCCATTCGTCTGGAAGGACGATTAATTACGCCGATCAAAGAAGGAGCAGAGAGGGACGGAGGAGGAAGAGATTTAGGAGGAAAAGGAACCGAAGAAGGAGAGGGAGAAGTAGTGGGAACGGAGGAAGATGTAGAGAAATCGGAAGAAGAGAAACTGGAAAAGAATGAGGGCGTGGAAGGCTGGAGGAATTAGAAAGAGGACGAGGAAAGAGAAGAGAAAGAGCTTGACCACTGTCCAGTGCGTGTGCACTCTTTTCCGCTGCCGTGGATCGATCGAACGATCGATGGCGGGGGGGGCTTGACCAGAGAAGCAAGCCTTGAGCACAGTGGCGTCCGACTGGAAAAACGGAGCACACGACAACAGATTACCACCACACCCTTAGAAGCACCCCATGCATGCTCTTCCCTTGGGCGCACGGAGACGTTTCATTTGGTCCCTGTCAACATGTCTCCGTTTTATGTGACGAGCAACAATAACCTCGTTGCGTAAGAATTGTGCACTTGGAAACACTGACCTTGACCCCAACAGGCTGAAATCGAACTTTAAATCAAACCCTCTCTCTATTTGACAGACTTCGATCGGTTTGCCTCAAATGCGGCGATGGTGACGTCTTCACTTTCTTGGCCTTTGCCAATCATTAGGTTCGACTGAGTCTAAATAGGAGACAAGTCTATAGAGACAAGCCTACAGAGTCTAAAAAGGAGACAACTCTGGCAAATGGACTTGTTCTTCACTTGGAGTTATCTCTGGACAACCCCTCTGACTAGACGCAGCGCTCGTGAATAAGCTGGTGCCCTGCGCTCAGCTTTCAAGTGGCGCTAAAGAAATTCGGAGTTTACGATTACGATTACAAAGTCCTGTTCAAACAGCTGCGTTTACTATAATAGATGTCGCCAGCTATTTATAAACTTTGTGATCGATCTATCTGCAATGTGCATGTGAAATGTGAAAACTATTTCACGTCCTGTTCGGATACATATCGATCTTTGTCTGGCAATTGTGTTCACTGTGCGTGTATTCAAGACAGCAGGAGTGGTTTGTTACAAGTCGGCCTACGTATGCTAGAAAGTGTGCCCTGAACGCTTTTGGGAGATAGCCAAATAGCAAGAGAGCACAAAGACACACGGATGTTCGGGTATGATTCAAATGAAACCTTGCAGGCTACACAAACTCTTTATACAATGCAACTTATGCAAGTCGCATAATTTAGTCTCAGATTCACAGTTTTCCTAACAGCCACAGTTGTAAGGCCCAAAATGGGTCTACAGGAGGCAACCATCTGCTACCAGAGGCAGGACGCTGTTGGCCAAATGAACGTGGCTGCGTGACTTTACGCGCGTTGCAAGTTTCAATAGTAGGCTACTAATAGTTTTAAACAGTGCTTTTTCAGCCAGAACGCGCTGGAACGGCGTTCCGGCGCTTTTTTTCAGGTACTAAAAATAACTGATTTATTTTAATAACAAAAACAATAATTTAGTTATTTTAATTTAATTTCAGTGTTGTGAACTGTTTCCAGTGTTTATTGAGACCCCTCCCAGTCCCCAATCCCGTTTTTCTCGGGATTTTAGTCCTTTCATAATAGTTCAGTTCCGGAAGGTATTGCTCAGTTCCCGAAGCTTTTTTCCAGAAAGAAAAGCACTGGTTAAAAATAATAGTAGGTCTAATAATAGTAACAAAAGCCATAAGAGTAATGATCATCATCATCATCTCACACTGTGAGCGGCTTTCATCTATCAGAATCTGATGGTGGCATTTAGGCCGATTACTTCTAAACGAGTTGATTGGTGGCCGTACACGGTGCCTTGCACGCTTGGTATGGACTGCCGTTCGATTGGCACTCCTAAGCTAAACACTTCACTGCCAATCTTCTGCGGACGTTACCCTTCGACCACAGCCGTCACCAGAACCAGAAAATTAAATCGTCACCAACTCTGTACCACCGTCCCATCATCGAACCAAGGCGTCCGCTCGAAATCGAGGAATATTGCCACCGTGCATATTTGTCCCCTTCTGCGTATACTTGCAATCGAGGAATATTGCCACCGTGCATATTTGTCCCCTTCTGCGTATACTTGCAATCGAGGAATATTGCCACCGTGCATATTTGTCCCCTTCTGCGTATACTTGCAATCGAGGAATATTGCCACCGTGCATATTTGTCCTCTTCTGCATACTTGCAATCGAGTAATATTGCCACCGTGCATATTTGTCCTCTTCTGCGTATACTTGCAATCGAGGAATATTGCCACCGTGCATATTTGTCCCCTTCTGCATACTTGCAATCGAGGAATATTGTCACAGTGCATATCTGTCACCTTCTGCATACTTGCAATCGAGTAAAATTGTCGCCGTGCATACTTATCCCCTTCTGCATACTTGCAATCGAGTAATATTGCCACCGTGCATATCTGACTCCTTCTGCATACTTGCAACCGAGTAAAATTGCCACCGTGCATATTTGTCCCCTTCTGCATACTTGCAACCGAGTAATATCGCCACTGTGCATATTTGTCCCCTTCTGCATATTTGAAAGCAGCGAACGCTGTCCGTCTCTATGCTATAAAGTCCGTCGGCTGCTCGGCTTCTTGTCAAGGCCACCCTAAGGAAGAACAGATTTAATGACCGCGGTCATTAAACCTTTCTTTGTCGCCTTCGTTACACCGTTTCTGTCGTTGTACAGCTGCGTCGTTGTGTAGACTGTAGACTGTAGACCATCAGATGCCTGTGTGAACCAGACGCTTACAGTGACTCATCCTCTTGGAAAATATAACGATATTACATTCAGTTCTTCTACACGAAGAGCACATATGACCAAATCCACGAAAGTTGAACTTCACACGTAGGCCTTTACCAATCACTAACCACAAATTATTTTACACCGATACGAAGTCTTTGCACAGGAATGGCTGAGCCGCATTTGAGACCTTAGCAAATGGGCGATCGAATTTTAATGTTGTCTATTTATCTTCAATGTATACATTTAATATTAAAGAACTATAATGTGGAAAGAGATGATTATTAATTAAATTCTGTCCCTTCTGCATACTTACAATTGATTAAATAATTAATAATTAAGTAATTACTTCCATACTATTACTACTATCATCTTTCCTACTACGGATATTACTCTTACTAGTAGTAGTATTTTATACCCTATAAGACGTCATACATTTGAGTGCGATGTAAAGTCAGTCCGGAGTACGGATAATGTATCTGCAATTGACATTACTCAGCAATTTCAGGAAATGGAAAGGTACTGCGGATTGCAACAGTGTGAAAATGGTAGTTGTAATTGCGAACCTTCGGAAAAGAGCTTGTTTCTCTCGTATATAAATGTTAATTTTTAATTATTTAATGCCTATATAAACTCAATCTCTAGAAAACTGATTATTACTGTTGTTGTTGTTGTTATTATTATTATTATTATTATTATTATTATTATTATTATTATTATTATTATTATTATTATTATTATTATTATTATTATTATTATTATTATTATTTTTATTATTATTATTATTATTATTATCATTATCATTATTATTATTATTATTATTATTATTTTTTTTTTATACCCGAGGTAGATATGATCCCTCGGGTTGTCTAAAACTATATCCGGAGATGTTACTCTGGAACGGCGCATCACTCGACAATTTCTGGCCGTGAAAGTTCCTATGAAGGCAACTGCATTGAAGCGTTGTATGGTGATTGACAACCGCTGGAATAGATAGCAATTATTATTATTATTATTATTATTATTATTATTATTATTATTATTATTATTATTATTATTATTATTATTATTATTATTATTATTATTATTATTATTACTACTACTACTACTACTACTACTACTATTATTATTATTATTATTATTTTTATTATTATCATCATTATTATTATTATTTGTCCGAGGTAAAAAGTTCCCTCGAGCGTCAAACAATTTGTCAGGAGACAAAAGAAAACTAGTTTTTCTGGAATGGTTACATCTCCTCCGGGTCCAGCTCGACTAAAGTGCCGTGAAAAGCTACCGAGTTAAAAAAAATTGGATGGTGATAGAGGCTTTGTAGCAAGAAGCAAGTCTCCATATAATTGTTTCATGTAGTCAGCGTCAGGTTGCGACCCAAGTCTGTTATTAGGCCTATTATTTAATAATAATAATAATAATAATAATAATAATAATAATAATAATAATATTATTATTATTATTATTATTATTATTATTATTATTTTATTTTATTTTCACCAGATATAGGAATGATTTCTCAGGAGCAAAAAATTATGTTAGTTTAAAAAATTATCTCCGTGAAATCATTCCTCGTCCCAGGTTTCACAGCCATCCGGAAATGTGCCTCTGGATGCAATGGCATTTGTGGCGCTGAACACAGATGGAAAACGTTGGAAAAGGAAGCTGGTTTCACATCGATCTCCAGAGACAGCTGAAATGTGACGTCCCAACTCGGAGAGAAATTCTGCACACTCAGCATTTACGGGGTCAAGGATTACAAAGACAACGGGAACAAAGTCATGTGAGTTGTGAGCAGCAATGCATATTTGGCAGACTTATGAACTGCCACCTGTTCAGCTGCAGAGCCTGCCGAAACCTTATAAAGTCTGCGACAATTAGGGAGCAGCAAGTGGACCACTGTAGCATCCCAGGTCATGTAATTACCAGCAGACCAAGGAACAAGTGCAGCACCATCGGTTTGCCATCGGTCCACAGAAGACCCGTTGGCTCCTTTGGGCATGGGACATCTGCACTCTGTAATGAACGCCAAATGATATCGTTTATGACATGATGGCGGATGTAGCGTTCCTTAGATAGCCTACAAACTAGCCCATGGTGATCAATTGAGCCAACAGCATCTCCACAATGACACATGTGAGGGCGACAGACAGAAGTGATGGGGAGAGCAGTTAGCTAATCTCCAGAGTGAGCAAAACAGATAGCAGCCAGTCTAGCCTGGTCCACAGGATTGCTTATGACGGCCAAAATTGACAACTTATCCTTCTCTATCGAAGGCCTGTCCAATGTACCATAGCCAGAGGATCAAACACAGCTGAAAGAGTATCAAGGCGTGCCAACATCACCTCCTCAAAGTAGGCGTCTGGGATATTGGTGCATTTGGTCAAGATAGCAGACTGAAGTTCCCAAGTGGTCGCATCCAAACAGGCATCCAAAGTGGCTTCCAGAGAAGACACTCGTCTGAAACTTAGACCATCATCTTGAATGGGGTGCGAAGTCTGCATCGATTACTATTTGTTCAAACTGGCGTTGATGATGCGTTCCAGCACTTCCATCATTATTTCTCCCAATCGTCCCAGCATAGGATGGTCTTGGCAGAGGGAACAGCGGAGAACATTGCTAAGCTTAGGGGCACCAAAGGAGGACCTCAAAAGTAAAGGTTGGTCTGTGCTGGCAGTTGGCACAGACCGTCAATGGCACCTCCAAGGGCCTCGCAATGTGCCTGCCGCACGCCATCTAGTGCTGAGCATTTCCAAGAGTGAATGACTTGTAGTTAATACACTGAAATTCAGAAAACAGAGCTAGGGTTTGTGGAAGGAGTCAGTGAAGGAGAGTAGTACTCGCATTTATTCACATTCAAATACAGCCGGAGGGAAGCGTTTAAAGAAGCTAATGATACAATATCCTTTGCAACAGTCTTTGGGCTGCCCCGCTAGAAGCGCTTTATAAATACCCGAATACAATACAATACAATACAATACAATAGTAGTAGTGGTAGTGGGACTAGTACTAGTATTAGTAGTATCATAGTACTGGTGGCAGTAGTAGTAGTGGTAGTGGTAGTAGTAGTGATAGCAGTAGTGAAAGTCGTAGTGGTAGCAGTGGTAGTACTAGTAGTTGTTGTTGTAGTGTATCACTGTGCCAGCTTTCACGTTTGTTGTTGATTTAGGCCTACCATGTCCTTGGCGGATTACTTTGTGCAATTGCAGAATTTCTCGATAATTCCGGCAAGTTCGTTGTAATAATCATGACCATGCAAGCAACAACACTGTGTATTATAACAATTAACTTGCATGGTATAAACTATAAAGAATTTGCCTCAAATTCGTGACTGTGTTGATTGTTTTTAGCGAGACTGTCCGAATGGTCAGCTGACGCGAGACAAATTCCTTGAGGTCTATTCGAGTTTCTTCCCTCAGGGCAACGCTGACAAGTTCTGCGAACACGTTTTCCGAACCTTTGACTCGGATAACAGTGGAAAAATCGACTTCAAGGAGTTTCTCCAGGCAATCAACATCACATCCTCCGGTCGACCCGAACAGAAGCTCGAGTGGGCGTTTAACATGTACGACGTCAATGGTGACGGAACAATCGAGCCCCACGAAATGGCAGAAATAATTGGGGTAAGAATTTTACAGGGTATTTCTTTTTGCATATCTTTTTTTGAAATTTATATCAGCCAATCATTCGTTCCAGTACTGTTATTTTTAAACTATTTCTTTAGGACAGTTTGATACTTAGTTGTATAAAATGCATAAGCGAGTGAGGGTCGTCACGTATTTTCTTTTTTTGAGGTAAAAGGTGTGGAATACATGTATCTCCACAATCTGTCAACAGCGTTAGGTCCTTAATAATTATTGTCTTTCTGTTCACCACTCAAAACCTTTTTATTTTCGCGCGCTTATCGTCCTTTATACTGTTTTTTTCCTCATCGGGCTAACCTTTGGAATTGACTGGATTGCGAGTTTTTTGGAATGACATCAAGCGATGCTTAGTGCAAGAGAAGTTCTAAGATTATATTGAATTAGACTTAGAATTTATGCCATAGCAAATAATTTTTGCAAATTGCCTCAATTCTTTTACAACCTTTAGATCATACATTCGGAAATAACTGTTGTAGGCCTACAATACAAGGTACTCAGAGGTTCGGCACAGAGACATGTGACTTCCTGTCGGAGATCTTAGAGTCAGAAGTAGGGCCTACTCTGCATGGGCGCTCAATTTAGAATAGAATTAATTAAAATGAAAATTATTAGGGCCTAAAGACTTCAATTTAGCTGTGCAAATATAACGTCGTATATATCCTTGAGTCATGTATATATTATGTATAGCCCTAGTAATGAATGGCATCAAGCACAAAGGAATATAGGCTTAAGAAAACACCAGAATAATCATGGCCCCTACGTAAATCTTTAGCTAGAGGCCCAAGGACCACACAACTGTAATAACCTTAAGTGAAGTTAACAGCGTAATGGCAAAGTTATTGTACAGACCTCAAAACTGGAGTCAAATGTCCATTTAATCACTTCTGCATTTAGAGATATCGATTTATCAGTACCAAATCATGTCTCAAACAAAAGTAAGGCCTACGAGTTCTACCTCCGTAGCCAAAATTCGACCACCAGCCGTGATAAAAAAAATTTACCTGGGGTCTCTCTAAATTCCCTTATTCCACAAACTCTCCGGGGGCGAAGTGCAGTCCCATTAGTTATTCTTTTGACCTCCCACATTCTAGACTGATAAACTACAGCTGCGAGGCCAGATAGCAAGCAGCTGCTGAGAGAAATAAACACGGAAGTTTTCGATGATTTTTGTCTTGTTTGGTTGAGCTGCGTAACCTGTTGTATCAGATGCTTCTAGACGCAGCGTGTATGTAGGTATATATTGCATAATGTATTAAAATCCCGTCGACGCCCATGCCGCATACCAGATGCTTCCACTCGTAAACCATATAACAGCAGAAGCTCATTCTGCCGCACATTAAGCCTTTTGGTTTCAGACCTCTTAGCACACCGACGAACAAAACTGTCGGCAATAGAAGCTCATGGAATGCATGCAAATATATGCATGGATGTAGATATATGTTGCATGCATATTGTACGTATATATAATAAGGTGGGCTCAACTTGAAATTATCCGAAAAACGATCCTGTTGACAAGAAACTTCGCCGCGATTAAGTTCTTTACGGGAGGGAGGGGGGTTGAGTTCCTCCTCTGGGCTGCAAGACCCAGTTAATCCACAACAAATAGAAGGATCTTGAATCTGATTCTATTCTCGACAGTGAGGCTGTGCGGTGTTTCAGGCAAGACAAAGGGGAAGTACCGGTAGGCTACTGGTCGGGTTTGTTCTGAAAATCACAAGAAACTAATCACATGCCCATGATACCCCAAGAGAGTTCGATATAACTTTGCTAATGTACAAGACGCTCTTGAACTTTTGCGTATACTCCAACTATACTACGCACTTACCGATAGCGCATTGGATAACATCTGGCGTAGAGTGCGAGAGGTACAGAGATCGAGTCCCATAGGCGGACATGCTTTGTAGGCTGCAATTTGCGCCGTGTATTGCAGGCTGTCTGTTCTGTTAGTTGTTAAGGTTTATCGCATAACATGTACATGTACAGCGCAGTGCGTTTGCAGGCGCTTAATTAAAGAATAAATATTATTATTATTATTATTATTATATTACTTTACATTCCAATCCTCCCAGCCCTCCTAACTTCGTCAGTTTTTCGATCATAATCCAATCACGCCGGTTAAAACTCGCTTCCCTTCCACTCTTCCACTTCTCAGCCCTTCCGTCAACGCATCACTAAAATTTAGACATAGCTGTTGCGCCTCTGTGAAATAAACTCCAGCCAGAATTACGACATTTATCAGGACACATATAATTTATTTCAATGGCCACTGCCTTCACCATTTGACCCCAGACATTCTTCTCGGATTATGCTCGTCCATTTCTTCATTCCAAAAACGGCTTCATTAACGTTCAGCAACTCACGGCAACCTGTATATTCCAGCAACGAGAACTAGTAGATGTGGCTCAAGAAGCTTCGCTGTTGTTGGACAATCTGTCTGGAACAGCCTACCCTTTGGCAGCAGTCAATTGATCGATTTAGAATAGGATGTAAAATGACAATGTTCCTTGAAGCGTATCCACATGACTGAGCGAGTAAGGTGGCAGTAAGTGCGTTGAAACTAGAATGCATTTGCAATAGTAGGCCTAATGATGATGATGATGATGATGATGATGATGATGATGATGATGATGATGATGATGATGATGATGATGATGATGATGATGATGATGATGATGATGACGACGACGACGGTGATGATGATGATGATGATGATGATGATGATGATGATGATGATGATGATGATGATGATGATGATGATGATGATGATGATGATGATGATGATGATGATGATGATGATGATGATGATGATGATGATGATAATAGTAATAATAGCAATATTGATATTAATAATAATGGTAACAATGAAGAAGATTGTGATAATGGTCATCACGCTGATGATGATAGGGCCTACTCGTAATTGTTTCAAGTCTCGAGACTTAAATGAAGACCCTACCGGTGAGAAAATAATGATGGGCAATTGGTCACTGTTTCTTCTGGGTATGAAAAGTGAGAGTAAGGTGCTCTCTAAAAACTAGAGGGTACGGGTACCCCACGTACTCCATCGAAAATTACGCCTATGGCTGACTTTCTGGTAGCAGTCCATTGCGCAAGGAGACGTTACATAATATTATGTCGCTGACGAAAGGGAGAATATCCGAGAGGAATTTCATGAAGGTGGTAGTCGAGGGCAAAGGATTTTGATGGCGCATTATTGATGACTTTCTGCACATCGGTCTGTGAGTATGATTGGAACTTTTGAAAGATGGCAGAAACCAGAATGATGACTATATATGACCGATGGCTGAATTGGTACACTTTCTATTGATTTTCTGGTCTTTTTGACCTCTCGATCGATGAGAACTTCAGTAAGTCATCGCCGTCAGAGTTGATCCTTTTACTGTAGTTGATGATACTTTTAATGTTGGTGATCGACTGGATGGTCTCCCATTGCTTCCCACGTCGTCTGGTCCTGTCTGTCAGCCTTTTCTTCCAGTGCTCAGACTCCTGACGGTTGTTGGAATGTCTCTTCCCATGCTCAGCGCTCAGATGGTAATTGCTCACTTCCTAAACCGTTTCTCAATCAAGCCAAATGAGGTCTGAGCTGTCGGGGTTCGTCGACCGTCCGTCCTTGGTCTCTTCTGCAGACGGCGAGATCTAACTCCTTGAACCGGACCAAAGATGTCTGCAGGCGACCGAAGAACGACGTTTTGATAGGCAGAAAGGAAACAGCCGGTTATGATTCCGGCTACACAAGCCGGAAGAGAGCAGCGCAGCTCTAAGATCGTCCTCGTTAAATTTGCCTCAGCGGCGGATTTCTCGAACATTCCTAAATGGCGGATGATCGAGTAGACTTGAAAGACAACAAAGAATCGACAGAGCGCACAGAAGAGAGGGAAGGAGGGGCAGCGAATTCCAAAGCTTCAGACCAGATATAGGGAGAACGCCCGAGGGTCCAATGCAGATGCAGTTCTGGAGCGATGCAGAGTAAAAGTATCGGAATGAAATATTTTCTTGTATAAGGAGTGAGCAAGGAGCAGAGGTAGGTCGGCTGGTCTAAATGTAATGCCTTGTGGACTATAAGACAGATATTAAACTGGAATCTCTGCGCATCTGGTAGCCAGTGCAGTGATGCGAGATGTTTGTGATATGTTGATCAATCGGTCAGTTCGCAGCCAGCCTCTACGTCTCTATGTCTGCCTGTCTGTCTGTCTGCCTGTCTGTTTGTCTCTATGTCTGCCTGTCTGTTTGTCTCTATGTCTGTCTGTCTGTTTGTCTCTCTGCCTGTATGTCAGTTCGTCAGTCCGCGCTGTCACTAAGTATGTGCTTCTAAGTTCTACCAATGCCTTATTGTGACGAATAAACAAAAATATAAAAAATATAAAATATTAGACTTCGTTAATTGAACCGTCCGAAAAGCTGCACTTTTGTGCGTCTCCGTGATCATCATCATCATCATCATCATCATCATCATCATCATCATCATCGTCGTCGTCGTCGTCGTCATCATCATCATCATCATCTTCGTCATCTTCGTCATCGTCATCATCATCATCATCGTCGTCGTCGTCGTCATCATCATCACCATCATTATCATCATCGTCACCATCGTCGTCGTCGTCATCATCATCACCATCATTATCATCATCGTCACCATCGTCGTCGTCATCATCATCATCATTATTACTTTACTGTTGACTTTTATTGGTAACGAAATTGTCGCTATAAATTGAACTCGTTTTGCCTCGATGGTGTTCCACCCACTAATAATATTTCGTCATTTGCAGCGTCTTGCAGCATTCAATTAGGAAGATCGAGTAACCACAGATTCTGCTTGGGCGTATACGGTAGTGTGATAGATGTTGTCAACACAGTTCTGTTTTGCAAAGGGTTATTTTTAATCCGGTGGATAGAATTTGATAATCCACGGCTACCATTTCTACCGTCAACGATGTATCGATATGATAGACCCATATATCGTTACATCATCTTTGGAATCACCAGTTAAAAAAATCGATTGTTAGCATACCACCAGCAAAGGTCAGATCAAAAACAACAGGCGAGCGCGAAGTCCCGTTGCAATTAGCTTAGGACCGTAGGTAGACAAATTTCAAAATTAATATATAATTTTAAGTATGTAATCCTTTTGAATGTTTTCGCGTACCACTTAGCGACACCTGGCGTACCACTAGTGGTACGCGAACCACCGTTTGAAAACCGCTGTTATAGACAATACATTCGTGTGTATAGACATGGTGGTCTTTGTGTTACGAATGACACGCGAACTTGTGTATAGTGGGCCTATATATATCATATAAAAATATCTTACAAGAAAGCAGTGTAGGCTACTGCGAGACCGTCAGATTGTACCTAATCTCCCAGAATGCTCATCTATATGTTTGTGCATTCGGCCGCCTTGACGTGCGATTGGCGTTTGCGGAATATTTGCCCAGCTTGTTTGTGATTTATGTCCGTCGATGGCCTGCAGCAGGTTAAATAATTCAATGTAATCGCACTTAATTTATATAGCAACCGCACTACATGGACAAGAAATATATCAATCGATGTGCGCTGTTCGCTATCGCACAGCTTCAGAAATAATACCGCAACATATTTAATATAAACTAAGAGATATGATGATTTTCGTCGATACTTTTGGGCGTTGGAAGTCTAAAAGCCACTTTGCGTTAACATTCCATACACTATTGAAATTTATGCAAATCGAATAATGAACAGATCAAAATATCTGGAATATTATAATATTCGTGTTTATTGACAAGCTCACTGACAAACCGCAGTAAGGAACATTGAAACATATGAAGGTACCGTATATGACACACGTCTTGGCAGCCTGTTAGGCGCCCGTTCATTTTACAACTGTCCCCTAGGGAGTGGAATGTTGAGTCGACCTATAGGAGGCTTACGGATATCGAACCGCGTCTTTCAAGATCTTGTGTTCTTCGAGCAAGAGTTACCATTCATCTATAAGAGATAAATGCAAAGGTGTCATGCCCTGCATAAATTTCTCAAATGTGGGTCCGGAAGTTGAGTGATTTTTCTTCTAGCGCTGGGTCAATTTAACTGATACTGAACAAATATAGCAATATTAAGGAAAACCGAAACCGAAAGCCTGAAGTTGGTAGTTGAGAAACTGAAAAGCAAAACGCGAAGAAGAAACCGAGAAACCGAAAAGTCAGTATAAGTCTTACTGAGAGATCAAATATCAAAATATTAGTTTATTTTGAGGATGTTGTTTTCTCGGTCATTCGTTGAACAATCCGTAACACTGTTGAAAGGTTTGATGTTAACTGATTGACCTACAAGTGATATAGGCCTACCATGTTTCCAATCACTGAAAAAACATTAACATCCATCTCTATGTCATACTTAATGACGTAGTATTATGTAGCGGAAGTTGTGGTGTAGTGCAATTGAGCCAGAAGACTACACAATATTCCAGTGGTGGAACACCAACCTCCTCGAAATGTCCATGTGTGGTCCAATTCGCTATGGGAATTCATTCCCTCCACATCTGCCGTTGCTAGCAGTCTTGTTGTCAAGACCTTAAACCTCAAGACCAAGACCAAGACCTTGAACCTCGAGACCAAGACCAAGACCAAGACCAAGACTTTGAACCTCGAGACCAAGACCAAGACCAAGACTTTGAACCTCGAGACCAAGACAAGACCAAGACTTTGAACCTCAAGACCAAGACCGAGACCAAGACCAAGACCCAAAAAATCACATTCAGCCCGACTTCTTTTCCTTACCAAAAAAATTGTCAAGTCGGACTACTCGCTATTTTAATGAAAACTTGAGTCTTTTATTTTATTCAGGCAAATTAACTTTAAATGCAGACTGCAGAAAATTCCGAATTCGTATTTACAAAACGTATTTACAAAAGTTCGTCACGCAAAATGTTATTCCAAATGCCTTTTGTATTTTATAAGAACCAATTCGCTCAGAATTTTCCGACCAAGACGTGCCTTGTGGGGCCTCATAAAAATTCCGCCATGTGAAAAAATACGTTCTGCAGGTGCTGAAGTCGCTGGCACACACAGTAGCTTTTCAAGTACTGGATGTAAATGCACAAATCGTGAGCCTTTTTGAAATCCTCCCATGGTTTATCAGACCGTCTGGCTTCAGAAAAAGTCTCGGCAGGGCTTCCAGACACAGCATAACTTAACTGCTGTTACCGATGGGTTTTCCTGACTAACAAGACTTGCATCCGTGCGTATGTAATGTATTTATCGTAGGCTATGATGCAAACAGGCTTGCTAAACTTTAAATTCTTGAGTTTGGTTAAATGACTGTTCATATTAACAGCCGGTCTTGGTCTTGGTCTTGCGGGACCAATACCAAGACTTTGAACCTCAAGACCAAGACCAAGACCTTGAACCTCAAGACCAAGACCAAGACTTTTGGTCTCAAGACCAAGACCAAGACCAAGACTTTTAAAAACGAACTCGAGTGCACTCGAGACCAAGACCTTGGTCTCGAGGACAACAAGTCTGGTTGCTAGTGAGAAAGTCTTTCTAAGTGTGGGCAGTGCACGCACTTTGATAAACGCACATTGCTCAACCCACAGCACGTTGAATAACTAGTGTCTTTATCCCAAAATCTGTCGGACGACTAATGATAACGAAGAACTTGTTGGGCCAATATCGGACAACAGTAGAACTGTACTGACAGTGCACTGTAGTAGTAAAGACTCAGAACCGCTAAGTTTCAGTAAGTTTCTTCAAGCGTCGTGCACAAGTAGAACTACACTCAGTTTTAGAACTGATATCACAGCTGAACTTTTATTGTTAATCTACAATTTTGATACAGTAAAGCAGCACTGCGTGTTGTACAGATGCAAGTGCACACTGCATAGCATCACACTCTAATTATAAACTTAACAACGAAACCGAAACCCATATCGCTATATTTAGAAAACCGAAACCGAACGAACTTTGATAAAAAAAACGTGTAGGGCCTATATTCGAAAACTGAAACCGACCCAGCTCTAGGTTCTTCTTCATTGCAATCCAACAATCCATAGAAGGAGCTTTTATATAGCGCCCCTTCAAGGTGATCTACTCAGGAGCCACTTTTAACCACATTTGATTGCCGTGATACTCAATTACCAGCAGTAGGGCCAACAGTAGGGCCTACAGAGACAATCTCCGGAGACAATAAAGTGAACGTTATAGATCAAGTTCTCGCTGAGATTATTATTATTATTATTATTATTATTATTATTATTATTATTATTATTATTATTATTATTATTATTATTATTACTACTACTACTACTACTACTACTATTATTATTATTATTATTATTATTATTATTATTATTATTATTATTATTATTATTATTATTATTATTATTATTATTATGTGAAGGTTTATAAAGCGCATGCTGAAAGCCCTGACTGATATCACTTAGTACACCGCATATGCGTAGTAGCAGCTCGGCTTAATCAGATGACGTAAACAGGTTAAGTCTTTAATTTCTTCCTGGAATCTCTCGTTAGAAAGATCCAGAGTACAGAGTTCGACGGGCAGCGCATTCCAGACCGTTGGGCTAGATGATTCACCGAATGTTCTTCTACGCGTCACAGTGGCCTTTCCGAAGCACACTAGGTCTCAGCTCTTTCCCGAACGCAATCGAGATCGACTATAGGAGCTGATGATGCTGGCACACAGTCTTTGGCCTAGTATGTGGCTCCATTCCGTGTAGACATTTGAAAGCACGTGTCGCTACATTGAAGGCTATCCTCTTGCAAACGTGCAGCCTGAGGAAACCTGGAGGTACAGGAGTGATAATGGTCGAACTTCCGGTCTCTGTAATGGCTGCAGCGTTCTGAACACTCTGCAGCTTCTTGGGGTTATTTTGGTCGGTATAAGGTTACATTGGGCTGTAGACTAGATCTTGATGTTTGTGTTAACGGAAGATTGCATCACAGTCTACTGTGTATTATTTACCAGTCATCTAAGATTGATTTGTTAACTTGAGAAGGGAATTGAGGTAGGGCCTATTGTGAGAGTGGAATGACTAGCTTTGCGTGCACCCGACGAGTCAGTGTGTGTCTATGAAGGATGTCGATCACGCGCAGTGACGAAAACGTAGAGATGAGTCGGTGGTTGGAGTGTTGGGTAGATTCGCGTGTCTGTACGTGCATGTAAACGACTTTAAAGCAGCATCAATGGCTTAATTGTTTGATTTATTACTATCTTGCAAATGTACACATTGTACAGACTGTGTGTATTGTTTGAATTGCTCGATGCTACGTTTCGAACAGCTTCAGAAAGGTAGGGTGATAGATGCCCATCCTCTACGGTAGAACAACGCCGTTAACTAAATTTAAAACAGTTAGAGGCCATCCATATATTATGTACGCAATGAGGGGAAGGGGGTAATCGGGTGCCTATGGCGGAGGGGGGTCGCGACAAAATGTGCACGTACGCAAAAACCAAATCACTGTCTATATTCCTGCTTTATCAATTTTATGTAGTATTAAAACTTTTTGAAATGTAAGTGTTAGTGTTTTATTTCTTCATAACGTTTAACAAATTTTAGCTAGCCAATATGCTGTTTAACAAAAATATTTAGCAGCCTACGGTAAAATAAATTTGTTTTAGATGACTTTAGCTAATTAACTTTTGTAAAGAGGGGGATAGAGAACGTACGCATGGGGGAGGGGTCCACAAAATGTACGAGGTGAAACAGGGGAGTATGAAAATATGATTTTTACGTACGTAATATATGGATGGCCTCTTAGTCGGGGTAAATATAAGCCTAGATTCAAGCTATAACAGCTGCACATATAATTATGATGCTTTTTTAACATACATATAAATATGTAAGCTTTTGTAGGTTACAAATATACATAATAATTATTGTAGGCCTACTTGTAATTGTAATTGCAAATTTATAAGGCGCCAATGCAAGAGCGACTCTGTAGGTCCTACTGTAGGCCCCACTGCTAGTAATTGAGTATCACGGCAATCATATATATATATATATTATTTATTACTATCTTGCATGTAATAATGTGCATGCATATATATATATATATATACATTGCATGCACATTATATATATATATATATATATATATATATATATATATATATATATATGCATGCACATTATTACATGCATTTAGATGCCATAGTCAATAGACAAATTTCCAGTCAATAAGTTCAGCATAGACCGGAGTGATGTTTTTACCTAAGTGACCTAATGCAGTGTATACGCATGATAAGCCTTGAAAACTCATTACCCTTTTAATGCTAGAAAACGCTACAAAATTATTAGTGGCCAGGGCTTTGCCCCAGACCCCACTACCCATATATTCAAACTGGCAAAAAGGTTGGGGCTTCGCACCCTTCACCCGCAGGCGTATGACACCTTTGAACCTATTTTTACATCCTAATTTTCGAACCCCAGTCAAAATTTTACAAATCTTACCCTGATTCGGAACAGTTTAAGCTTTATGGTTTATAATCTGTTTTCTAGTCAAAGTCTCGAAGCACAAACACTGTTTCTTATGTGCACGTCTTTGACTCGCTTACCGGGACTTAGTCCGGACTCCACCTGTAGCCTCTATGTATAGCCTACTTGCTCCCCACTCCATTCACTTTGGATCGACCAGTGAAATGCATAAGACACGGTGTTTCTCTTTTTGTTAACTCTAGGCCATATTCAACATGGTTGGTCCGTCTCTTTCGACCAGCGATCCGAACGACACTCCTGCCCGTCGCACTCAGGAGATCTTCGACAAGATGGACGAAAACCACGACGGCGTCCTCACAAAAGAGGAGTTTGTCAAGGGCTGCATGGCCGACGAATTCCTCTACCAGATGTTGACCGCCGACTCGGGCGGGCCCCAGCCCTGACGAACCCAAGCCGTGTAATGTCGGCGACCGCCAGAGGGCCGAGCGCGAGATACAACTGTACACGCGTGTGGAAGCGGAAATTTGTCTACCGAATGTGACGTCATTCGCTGAATATTGTAGCGCGAGTGTAAAACGATCTCGGCGAGAGATGGCGCCGTGAAGTGCTTTCCCCCGTCAGTCTCTCTGAAGGCGCAGAATTACGATTAAGAAGGTGTTAATTTTTCTTACGAAAGCATCCATGAAAGACGGGACTTGGAAAGCAGTTTATTTAGATAATAATCATTTCCTACTCTTTGTTGATCGCCAGTAAGCCAGTTCATCATATGGCGGCTTTTTTACACGAATACACAATAGATGCGTGTGTTCATAAATCATATGTAGTACGATATGTATACGATATTTGTAATTTGCTCTAGAGTTGTATTATAAGCGTAAACATATAAACATCATATCAATTAGACAAATTTTATTAAGGGTCGTTTTAATGAGCTGATGGCAATCAGGTTACTGCATTCTGAATTTTACTGTGTGACATATATTTTCTGGATATATTATATACATTACATACATATAGCCCTACAGTATGCTACATACTTAATTAAGTCTTACTTAAATCCAAGTATTCGCTATTGTGTCATAGGATAATCAATCAATGATACGCGTAAAACTTAAAACCACAGTTATGCAGTCTTGTTGTCCTCGAGACCAAGGTCTTGGTCTCGAGTGCACTCGAGTTCGTTTTTAAAAGTCTTGGTCTTGGTCTTGGTCTTGAGACCAAAAGTCTTGGTCTTGGTCTTGGTCTTGAGGTTCAAGGTCTTGGTCTTGGTCTTGGACTTGAGGATCAAAGTCTTGGTCTTGGTCTCGCAAGACCAAGACCAATATGAACAGTCATTTAACAAAACGCAAGGATTTTAAAAATTTATCCAAGACCAATATGAACAGTCATTTAACAAAACGTAAGGATTTTAAAAATTTATCCAATAATTACTAATGCAATTGCTTTAGTATTTACACTGTGTGAATGAGGCTTTACTGTTGTTTTGGACAATTATTTTGACTTCCGGTTATTTACCATAGAATGATTTCAAAATAGACTCACGATGTGTACATTAACATCCAGTGCTTGAAAAGCTGCTTTGTGTGCCAGTGAATTCAGCACTGTAGAACGTATTTTTCACATGGCAGAATTTTTATGAGGCCCCACAGGTCACGTCTTGGTCCGAAAATTCTGAGCGAATTGGTTTTTATAAAATTCAACAGGCATTTGGAATAACATTTCGCATGAAGGACTTTTGTAAATACGAATTCGAAATTCTCTGCAGTCTGCATTTGGAGTTGTTTTGTTTGAATAAAATAAAAGATTCATGTTTTAAGTAAAGTAGCGAGTAGTCCGACTTGACAATTTTTTTAGTAAGGAATAGAAGTCTGGATATGGTTGTGACTTTTTGGGTATTTTTCTCGGTTTTGGTCTTGAGTTTCAAAGTCTTGGTCTTGGTCTTGGTCTTGAGGTTCAAGGTCTTGGTCTTGGTTTTGGTCTTGAGGTTCAAGGTCTTGGTCTTGGTCTTGAGGTTCAAGGTCTTGGTCTTGGTCTTGAGGTTCAAGGTCTTGGTCTTGGTCTTGAGGTTTAAGGTCTTGACAACAAGACTGCAATTATGATATAAATAGCCTTTGTATTATGATGATTTTTGCCCGAGGTACAAATGATCCATCGGGAATTAAAATGGCTCCGGAGAATTATTATTATTTTACTAATTATTATTATTATTATTATCATGATCATCGTCGTCATTGTTATAACAATGATAATAAGAGCAATAAATTAATAAAATAACAAATGCTGCTTATCATAATGTACGTTAACGGTTTCTAAGATGGAATGTTGATAGCAGCGACGGCATTAAACGGTGTAGTCAGTTTTCTTCCACACATTCCAGGTCAGATGTTCCGCTTGAATGACTTATGACCCGGTGACCCATGGCGTGGATCATTGGTGTACATACAATTTCTTTTTGAAGGCGGCTTTTCAGTCATTTTGCTGTGTGTTAGACAAAAGAAAACGGAACTTAGTGACGTAAATGTTACCCTCGCATTTTAGTGACATATAGTGACCTCCATTTTAATCTCACTTCTCTTCTGCCAGTTTAAAATGCACGCAGTTCGTCTACCGTAAAAATGAACATTACTGAGAAATCGTAATAGGTTGCCGTAGGGTGAAATAGGCCTATTTCCACGCAGTGTCAGAATATTGCCAAGCACTCACGTAGGTCTATAGGCTAATTACTGTATTCTAATTGAAACTAGTAGTTAGACGTAATTAAGGGCGTGATCCAGGTGTCAGAATCTAAAGCAGGTATTAGGCCTATTAACAGAAACGTCTTTGACAACTGAGTTAAGAGAGTTAGGCTTCAGTAAGTCTAATAAGTAAGTATACTATTGCGTGTGATTGTCCATACATGTATTCTCGCTCGCGAATAAGCTGGTACCCTGCCCTTGGCTTTTGAGTATATACGTATATCTATATTCGTTTATTGAGTGGCGCTTTAGAAGTTTGGAGTTTACGATTACGATTATAGTCATTAGTTCATTTGTCGAAGGTAATTCTGGGAATAAGATTTTTAAAAAAACATTGAGAGATCATAACCTACCACCCCGAATGTGATGTATGAGGCAATAGAGGTCGTTTTCAACCTATAGGGCCTACAGACGAGGGATGAATGTGGACCACAGTGACTGACTGCTCTTGATTAGGCATATACTTAGACTTAGACAGTTGATGTTTACGAGAGTTCAGGCTACATTGGCGTCTGAAGTTTTTCCATACATTACTTGTGAAGCCACGCTCATTGCGCCCATAACTGGCAGCCAGTTGTAACATGTGGCATATTGTGGGTCAGCTGAAGGGCCATTGAATGCGATTACCTGTCAAGAGTGTTCTAGTCGATCTCCAACACTTCATATTCTGCAAATAGAACTGCGCTTTAGTCATTTGTTGTGCTGCTTTTGTTCTGTTACCATTTTATAGCACAAAATTGTGCATTTTCTGTAGTACTAAAAACCTTTTTGCCTAATTGCGTTTGCTTGTCGAGAAATTCTTAGATTTTACCCCATATGAAAATATGGTTAACTTACGATGACCTAGTATAGGCTAACTATCGGAGCTGAATGACGGCAGCTCATTCTGAGTTATACCTTTGTCATATAGATTAATTCTGTTTAATACGCTTTTGACAAGAAAGTACAATTTAAAAGTTAACTCGATGTTTGAACACTGGATCACGCCCTTCCTAAAAATCAGTTGTGCTTACTATAGGGTATACCTGCGATTAGCATTTCTGTGTATTCGTTGTGTTATCGCCTATGACACTTATACAATTCGCACTTACGCTGTTTGTCTGTTGCAATAATCCTCATTGTTGGGATCTTTTTGCTAAACTGCTTTACATATGATCGTCAAACTGCAATTTCCGTGACTTACCGTAATAATTAGCGTAATAATTAAAAATTTTCATCTTTCAGGTGCATTGAAATATAACAAGAAAATCTGATTTATGTGCTAATGATGTTTCAGTTTATTACGATATGCCTTCCTGACAATAATCTACTGCTTGAATCGCATTTGAAGCTTAAAAAAGAGTAAATTTCACATGCCCATAGTGGAACGAGAGGGTACTCGTGATTTTCAGTTCATCCAATGCCAGTCTTTGGGCCGGCAATGGACGAACCCCAGAGTCCTGGATAAAGGGTTATTGTATCGCAGAACTTGGCCTGTACCTCCCACGGATGCAGCTTAAGCCGGTACCAAGTACTTAATGCATGATGATAGAGACAAGTGTGCGTGAAAAACGCCCAGGGCATTAATTTTGTATTGAGCATGTTCAGCAGACTCAAATTCTCAATCGTTGGATTACACATAAGCGCGCTACCGAAGAACCACCGTGGCGCACATAGGATCAGAGTCTCCGTTGCATTTCTTACTTCTTATTGTCCCAGAACCATTTGCATCATTGATGGGTAATTAATTAATTAGAAACTTGTCAATTGCCTAATTAAATAGCTTGTTGGCTAATTCTAATTCTAATTAATTAGTTACCAAAATTTTGTCAATTCCAAATCTGAATAAATTTATCTAATTTTAATTCAAATTTCCTAATTAGCTTCATAATTACTTCACCTAACTATTTACTTAATTATTTTGTGATGGCTGCTTTAATTGTCTCCAATAAATCTAGATCTCAAACAATTAATATTTTGAGTCTTTGGTATTGTCTGTGACATGCTTGGAGTCAACTGCTTTGTTTTTATTTTTATTCAGGCAACCAGTTAGTGAACGTGGCCTCTTTTGGGTTTCTAAGAGGTCTTTTAAAGGAGAATTGCCTTCAGTTTAGACACGTTTTTATGAAAATTTCAATACATTAACAAACTTGAAAATGAAGTAAAATCACCTTGAAAATGCTTGTTTTAGCAATAACATTCTCTCTCTTTTGGCAAGAAAATAAAATGAGATTTCCCAGATTTATCCAAATGCATATGAAAAAGCATCCTGCTCCTGCAACATCAATTTCACTGGAGCGAGCGTTTGGTTTTGCAGGATTGTCGCAAATGAGCGAAGAAACTGGCATGAAGAAAATAGCTAACTTTAGAATACATGCTAGTTGCATGGTGCAACTCTGAACTCATATAAAAACATTTTCCACATTTTAAAGCAGAAATTTCTAAATATTAGATCAGTAGCACTGAAATTTGAGTCCTTTCATTTTTTGAAATATTTGTCTAATATATTACATGACAAACTAGCAAATAACAATTTGTGTCGTATTGGATACTGACGTCAACAACTAATTTTAATTAAATGGTTGAGTGTTAATTCCAATTCTAATTAACTAGTTCTTTAAAATATTCAAATTCTAATTACGAAATTTGAACTAATTAATTCTAACTCGTAACCTTCGTAACTAATTCTATTTAATTATTTACGAAACCTCAATTAGCCATCACTGATTACATGGAAGGTGCACGGCTATCAAGTTACTCCATAGGAAAATCCCAGGCGAGCTTAAACAATCTTTCCACACAAGACTAAGACGATGCTGTTAGCTCGACGTCAGTGATAACAAGATACTTAAAAGCAATAGACTGAGAGCTCTTTGGCCTTTTGGCATCTCCTCCAGCTCCCAGGATCATACATTGATGTCGATGCATCACAGGCAAGACATTCGTAATCTGTCACACCTTGAAATCTTGAGGCTGAATACGGCAATACATAATATTATTGATGTACCTGTGAAAGTACGTGTGTCTGCGTCACGATTTGTAGACCAAGAAGACTGCGTAAAGCAGCCTATAATATCAAGGTTTGCGAAAATTTCTACGCAGTTAGCTACGTTTGCACTGTCTTGTGTAAAAGGGCATTTAGGCCAAACCAGAAAATCGTTGTCAGCCTGCAGCATGTGATGTGGGAATGTTATGAACGACTAACAATGGGCCCAGCTATAATTGTGGCTGATAGAAGATTAATTGGGGTCCGATCTGTCTGCTTCCAGTTAAATCCGAGATACCTGCATTTTACAGGGATATCTGAGCAATTTCAAGTTCTATAGTCAGTGGCGGCGATCTTGTTTGACAGGTGGGGGGACACTTTAGAAATGATCTGGTCAAAAACAGTTTTGACCTGAACTGATCAAAAAGAGGTCAAACAAATTTTTTCGTGAGCGCGATAAAATTCATTCTAAAAAAAAATTTTTTCGCGCTCACGCGCGATAAAATTTTATGACCTTTCTTGGTGTTTCTTCAAAATTAGGGAGGGGCAAATGTATGGTGGGGGGTCTTGCAGGGCTCGAAGTGGGAAACAAGAGGTGCCGGTATGGCTAAAAGAACCATTCTCTTCCCCTTCCCTCCCTCTCTCCTCCCCTCCCCTCATGCTTCCTTCCCCTCCCTACTTTCTCCCTGCCCTCCCTTCCCCATGCAGCCCTTCCCCTTCCCTTCCCTTCCCATTCCCTTCCCCTCCCCCAACCTTCCCCCTCCTTCCCCTACTTTCTCCCTGCCCTCCCCTGCCATCCCTTCCCCTTCTAGCCCTTCCCTCCCTTTCTCTCCCTTTCCCTCCCTTCCCCTGCCCTTCCCTTCCTCTCCCCTTCCCTTCCCTTCCAAACCATTAATGTATATGTGTGTGTATCTGGACATTTGCTATAGCGCCTTTCAAGTTCTGGCAAGATGACAACGCTTGTTCAGTGGAATGCACAATAATAAATGACTCAATTTCTTGCTCACCAGATGTCGTATGACGATTCTTGTAGACAGAATCTGCTGACAGTGTATACGTGTTCTTCTCTTTCTGTAGACAAACTACTAGAGTGCATTTTGCTCACGATGTGTGCTTCTCATTCTGGAGTGCATGCTTGCGGTCCTACAGTGATAATAGTCGAAAGTGTGAAAAAATCTCAAGAGAAACATGATATAGGCAGTGATGGGCAATAGTTAACTAAAAAGTTGCTAACTTTTAGTTTAACTAAAAAATTTTAGTTAAGGAAGAAGTTTAACTAAAAAAAATAGTTTAGTTAAAACCATAGTTTAACTAAAAAATTTTAGTTGCTAACTAAAAAGTATAACAAAAAAAATCAGCAATATGCAACTATTTTTCCACAGTGAACATTGAACACTGCCAGCAAAAAAACATTTTAACACTGCATGGTTTTAGCATTAACAGCCTCTGTTTTCAAATTCATACACTACTTACAGTACACATTTAACTGTATGCCAGAACAGTACACATTGCATAGTTATTGTCATTGACGCTTTGCATTATTACAGTTCACTTAACGTCTTTTGTTGTGAAAATGTTTGTCGTAAAAAGTTGGAAAAAAGTTGGAAAAGTTTAACTACTTTTTTTTAGTTTAGGTAACTAATTTCCAAAATCAGTTGCCAACTTTAGTTAAACTATTTTTTTTTAGTTGGAAAATAGTTTTATTTTAACTTTAAAAAAATAGTTTAGTGCCCATCACTGGATATAGGTACAAGAATAACTGCAAGATTGAACAATTGTGGCAGTCATAGACGGAAACACTTGTGCACTGATCTGAACTGACTCCGTCGACACAAAAAGGTTTTGTTGTTGCTGCTGTTCTTACATTTACAGGCCTAGAGAACATCACTAGAATATGACAACAGCATAACAGCGTTTTATGTACAATAATTACAAATGCTATACACAACCAGATTCAAATCTAAACCCACATGAGGCAGCAACCGTGGTCAGATCCACAAAAAAGACTTCAACCCACGATGCTGCACAAAAAAGACCCAAAGAGTCCCACGTACCAAACAATAAAAAACGGCCCATATGTGGACCAAAATCCGAAACAATCTCTCTACATGAGAACAGCGAACTAAGGACAGCTAAAGACAGCCTTAACTATCACAAAGCTAAGGACAGCCTTAACTATCACAAAGCTAAGGACAGCCTTAACTATCACAAAGGTAAGGATAGCCTTAACTATCACAAAGGTAAGGACAGCCTTAACTATCACAAAGGTAAGGATAGCCTTAACTATCACAAAGGTAAGGATAGCCTTAACTATCACAAAGGTAAGGACAGCCTTAACTATCACAAAGCCCCACCAGGGGTAGTCTTATCTCGACCTAAGTAGCCACAACACATGTCTCTCATCAATGCCAGAAGAGAACATGCAACAATAAGCTTCTTCTTCGTCATTGTCTCTCTTCCTTCAGATATGCACCGACGATGAGATTTGAACAAGATCTGTCCACTTCTACATGTATCTGTCTTCGACCATGTTGACTTCATTCCGCCATGTTCACTCCTAGCGTCACGAGGTCCCCTCACATTGTCTAAGTCTTAACCTGATCATACGCTTACAATGAGCTTACAATGATCGCATCATGATTTCGGGTTATATATATTTATCGGATTTCAATTGGTGTCTTCTCACACGGATTTGACCTTGACTGTACGACTTCACTTGGAGCGACCATAAACTGACGCATTGTGTATATTGATATCGGCTCTATAGAAGAACCTTAGATGAGATGAGATATGAATAGGTAGGCTATGTGTTGTTTCAATTTCTTACTCATCAGATGTCGCATGACGATACACAGAATATTCTGAGTGCTTTCTGACGATGTGTTCTTCTCATTCTCAATACAAGTGGAAAGACGACGTTATTAGTGTCCACTAAAAGAGCCAACACACTTCTCTCTTTCCTTGAGTCGACACAGGAGACATCATCCAGCGCCCCTCCATAAGCAGCATCATCCAGCACCTTTAAAAAGGCGCTATCACCCAGCACCCTTTTAAGGGCGACATCATCCAGAACCTTTAAAAAGGCGACATCATTCAGCACCCTTACAAGGGCGACATCATCCAGCGCCTCTCCAGGCGACACACTCAGCACCTTTACAAAGTTCCAGTTCCAGAACCTTTATTAAGGCGACATCATCCAGCACCCTTACAAGGACGACATCATCCAGCGCCTCTCCAGGCGACACCCTCCAGTTCATTCACTTTATCAAATGCAGCAATTAGTCTCCTAATTAGGCTAGCTGGGCAAATTTACCTAAACAAATTTTAAACATTAATAATGAATTTTTTATTTAGGGACGTGCATGGTTATAAGGGCTTGTAAGTAGCTTTTGGTCTAACTAAACAAAATTTATTCGACACCTAAGTCATTTTTCATCCTTCGCTCAAACGAGCGAAATATTTAGATACCCGTAAAACTTTGACTTTGGCCTTTTTTAAACTTGTTTTAATAATAAAACGATAATGTGACTGAATATGGTTGACTTAACAATTAGATTAGATGTGCATAGGGTTAAAGAGAAAACGTTTAAAGCAAACTTTTTTGGGTAATAACAGTTGAACACTTTTTTTTAACTTTTGGGGGTGGGCCAAAGTCACCTCATCAGGTGGGGTGACTTTGTCACACAATAGTTTTTCAGTTATTAGACAAAGTAAACCTGTTACTAGGGTCACTTTGGCCCGAAAAATGTTTTTAAAAATATCTAAACTTAAAACTAACACTAAGTGACAATCAGGGGCGGATCCAGGGGTGCCAATCCGGCAATGGCCCCCATTTGAAATTTTAATTTATTTACACAGGCGTTTAATGGGCGTTTTATGATGTTTACACAGGCGTGCCCCCCCCCCCCCCCCGTAGGCGTGGATGAGTCAAATGTACACAGGACGTGGGTGCCGTAGATGTAGACTGAAGACATAAAAAAAGTTAATGACTAATAAAAGGTCATCAACTTTTTTGGGAGATGAATTCCCAACAAGTTCTTTGGTGGTCGGTTGGTAAACTGATTCCTCTCCCAGAAGATGGTTGGTATGTATGTATAATTTTTGGGCCCCTACCCCCTGATAGACCTTCTGGATCCGCCCCTGGTGACAATGGTACCATACCGGTACTGGCATGACTAGAACGAATTGGTACCGTATGCACCGACCAGTCAAAATATCCTTACAAGTGAAATTTTAGCAAATACATTAATTAATTTTAAAATAAACATTATATAAACATCGCTAGTACTTTAGAATATGGCCAAAGTGAAATTTTAGCAAATACATTAATTTTAAAATAGAAATTATATAAATATCGCCAGGAATACCGTACTTTAAAATGTGGGTCAAAGTGAACCCATACTGTGGTCAAAGTCACCCCAAAAACTTTGCTTGCATTTATAAAGTACTTATTGGTGACATCGTGAAGCAAACGGTACGTCATACACATGCCACTACAATGTACATTGAAAAGTGTTATTATCACCCACAGTATTATTAACGGTCTTTCTCACAGAAAAATAAGTTTGCACATCTTCAAAGTTTAACTTTTTTTAGGCTTACAAACATTTCGGGAAAATTTCAACAAATTTTACAATGAAATAAACCAAATTTTGATAAAATATTCGCTACATGTTTACCGATTGTTATTCGTAAATCAAGTCGAAATGACGTGATAACTACGGAAGGCCAGACGGTTACAAAGTAATATTTCAATTTGGGCCAAAGTCACCCAGCAGGCCAAAGTCACCCCGTTTTACGGGTACTAAACAAAACAATTATAACGTGTTTACTTTGCTTTAGGCTACCTTTTGGAACTTCTGTTTCTAAACTTCTAATTGTCAATTTTCAGCGAAAAAGAATTGATTTGAGCAGAAACCTTCAGAGCTGTATTACTGAGAGCTCTGGAAACCTGTGGTAACGGATTTGACTTATCACATGTGTTTGTTTCTATAGTTTGACGTCATCAGTAATTAGCTAATCATGCTTATATCACGTGCAACATGCATCCAATCATGTTCAAGACTGCGTTCGATCGGTATCAGGGGCTTTCACCTCCGGACGATTCACCTCTAGGGGTATTCACCTCCGGACGTTTCACCTCCGGACGTTTCACCTCCGGACGATTCACCTCTAGGGGCTTTCACCTCTAGGGGCTTTCACCTCTAGGGGCTTTCACCTCTAGGGGCTTTCACCTCTAGGGGCTTTCACCTCCAAATGTAAAATGAGACCTTTTGAAGAGATTTATTTACGCAAGTTATTTACGCCGAAAACATAACAGACAACATACAAACAAACTGAAACTAATTATCACTAAGCAATGAAGTAGATTTCTTAGTGTCAACATGCATAATTAGTTTCATAGTTTGTCTGTTGTCTGTTATGTTTTCGGCGTTCGAAATCTGCTTCATTACGTAGGCCTAGTATTATTGCCTGACTTTGCCTGTTTATGACACAATAATTAGTTGCATAGTTTGCATAGTTTGCACGTTGACACTAAGAAATCTACTTCATTGCTCAGTGATAATTAGTTTCATAGTTTGTCTGTTGTCTGTTATGTTTTCGGCGTAAATAAATCTCTTCAAAAGGTCTCATTTTACATTTGGAGGTGAAAGCCCCTAGAGGTGAAAGCCCCTAGAGGTGAAAGCCCCTAGAGGTGAAAGCCCCTAGAGGTGAAAGCCCCTAGAGGTGAATCGCCCGGAGGTGAAACGTCCGGAGGTGAAACGTCCGGAGGTGAATACCCCTAGAGGTGAATCGTCCGGAGGTGAAAGCCCCCTGAACCGTTCGATCTACCGGTTGACTGCTTTGCCGCTCATTCGTGCAGACGCTATATAATTCAGTATGTATGTACGCAACAAAGTAAAATGTTACTTAGGCCTATAGGGACGCTGAATGTACGAAGAGCTGCGAACGAGTTGATGCACTGATGTTCTGCCGAGGTCGTTGATTGTATCATAAATAATTAATTAATAAGAGCTGCAGAGGCCACATGCGGCTATGTATGGGTCACAGGCGCTGACTTTTGCTTTTGTCTCTGGGTGTATGGGTCATCCCTACTTTCCCACCTACCCCTTTCCCCGCCCATAGGTAGGTGAGTCTTAGCGGAGTTTCGGAGAAAGAAAATTGTTTTCCTGTCAAGGGTTACGAGGTTAGAAAAAGTATTGGAAATCGGTGACGACTTTCCACAGTTATTATTTATTTTTGAAATATTAAAAAAATAAATAATTTATTTATGTACGGGCTGTGACTGTGAGATCATGCAGTGTTGGGTATTTGTATTGTAGTTGTACTTCTCATGTTGTGAGATTAATTAGTTGTAAAAAATTAGAATATAAGGTCTGAATTCTCCAAGGCTCTCAAGGAGTCGGCGCCTATGCACGTGTGTTATAAATAACGCACTATTGAAAATCTGTTATAGATGCCGTGTCACAGCCAACGACCTCTTATACATAACAGTCACAGCACCTTCGTGAAGTTCCTAGAAAAGCGCTATATAATGTTTCAATTTAACATATACAGCACGTCATGAAAAACAGAATCGTCATCAGACAAGAAGAGCGGCCGAGCGTCCGAAGTAAGGACAGATTCGAT
Organism: Allolobophora icterica; assembly: GCA_963556255.1. NCBI lineage: Eukaryota > Metazoa > Annelida > Clitellata > Crassiclitellata > Lumbricidae > Allolobophora > Allolobophora icterica. The sequence continues at coordinate 42,140,164 of OY744608.1, read as the reverse complement.
TTTTAACGATAGGGCCTAATTTTATTTGCGCTTTAGAATTTTCTAGAGTAAGATTAAGTTAAGACGTTAGGATGACAACAGAACAGAGAAATGCAGTGGTTCAACCCGGCGTCAAAGTTTGTGCTTGGCCGAGAGCGTACCGTCACGCTGCCCAGGTTGCTTTGGATCGTGTTTTCGACGAAGAAACCTTGACTGCTGCCTACAGAGACTGCATTCAATCGAATGACGCAAATATTAAGGTACTTGAGACAAGCAATGTGCATGTGATCCAACGATTTGCAAGTTCGATCTTGCTCTTTGTAATGGACACTGTTATTGAGATATCTCATAAATTAAAACAATTGCAAATAGGAAGGTTAAATTGGGTAAAGGTTAAACAGTCGGGCTTCTAATTATTCAACAAGATTAAAACGAATAAATATTCTTCAAAATAGAGCTCTTCGTATCATAACCAATCACTCGCAACATTATCCTGTGCATTCTCCTATCGACTCGGCATACCGGCAAACACGCATTCTCAGACTTGAACAAATAACTATACAGCAAACCAATGAATTCATGCACAAATATAGGCCTACGTATAACAAACTACCTTCATAATTTAATGATTATTTTAAACTTACATCTGAAACCAATCCCTATGCTGTGCGCTCCTCAGCAAACTATAGACCTATATATACTCTCGTACTAATACCCGTAAATTTTCAATTAGAAGTGCCGGACCGCGTGCCTGGAACAATACTCCCAAAGAGTTACGATGTCTAATCAATTTTAACCTATTTAAACGTAGACTGCGTGCTTACTTGATCGACTGCAGTACGACATGCTAATCCTGTGTGTACAACTGTGCATGTTAGTTAACTAATTAAGGTTTTGTCATAGATAAAAAGAATACAATAATATTACATGTATATTAACTTATGCCACTTGTGCAATATATGATGAGTGGGTGACCCTGCTAGCTGGGACTTGTTCCCTTTAGGGTTTTTCTATTCCCATTGTTTTCCTCAATTGCTGAATTTATGTTTTGTTTCACACTATCTGTTCCTGTATTTGATGGAAATCAATAAAATTTATGGTTATGGTTATGGTTATGGTTAATCATCTCTATGGCGTGTCTCAGTAGCGTGTTTCCATTGGCCGAGGCACAGACACCATCGCTTTACTCCAGTGCATTAAACGCAGAATGGCTGACAAAGAAACCACAGTCAAAATGGGATACAGTATCATATTAAATCCACTTGGTTGAAGCTGCCAAGATCATGAACTACGAACCAACAACATTTTGTAGTATTTGATGATATTAATTAATGAGATATTAATAATTAATTTGTAACTAATTAATTGGAAATTAACAATTAATTTGTAACTAATTAATTGGATATTAATAATTAATTTTTAACTAGCTTATAACTGATTAATTATTAATTAATTAGTTACGATCTCCTAAGTGTCTGGTTTCACAAGATACTGATTTCTGAAACTGTTATGTGCTCCCGTTTTGAGATTTTCATTAGTAACAATCAACATCGTGCATTATATTAGCCATTATTATTATTATTATTATTATTATTATTATTATTATTATTATTATTATTATTTTATTTATTTTTTGCCCCGAGGTAAAAATGATCCCTGAGGGACTTCAATATTAGTAAAACTGTAAAATGTCCTGGAACGGCTAGAACTCCTCGGGCTCGGGCAAAAGATTAACAAACGTCCCGCAAATTGCAACATGGCAATACTATTTTATATTATTATTTTGCCTGAGGTGAGTGCTATCCCTCAGCTGACAAAAAATTGTCCGGAGACAATAAATGACATCTGGAATGGGCGAATGGCTACGTTTCATCAAATAAGGCATGAGCAAGGGCGTTGATATTATTATTATTATTGAGACTTATTTATTTATTTATTATTATTATTATTATTATTATTATTATTATTATTATTATTATTATTATTATTATTATTACTACTACTACAACTACTACTACTACTACTCTTATTATTATTATTATTATTATTATTATTATTATTATTATTATTATTATTATTATTATAAATATTATTTATTATTATAAATATTGTTATTATTATATTATTATTATTAAACTAATGCTGTGATTAACTCAACGGGCACAATAATTTAATAATAGTAATAATAATAATAATAATAATTAGTATTGTTATTATTCTTATTTGCACAGGTGATGAAAATCGTGAAGCCCACATTTGGGATTTCCATGCTTCCAGGGAAGGTAATCTGGACTCTAGACAATGCCAGCGTTTCTGTTCATCACCAAAGAAAGCTCGAACATTACGAAGAGAACTACCAGAAGCATTGTTCTGGATCATTCGAAGTAACTGTCGACGTCATTCGCCCTGGTGCTTTATATGATCCGATTTACAGCGCCAACGTAAACTTGGTCGACTTACTTTTCTCGGTTTCCTCACACGGCAACAATGGTATTTACATTTTCACTGGCGGGCACTCTTCCAACTCATTCAGTTTCTCCTTCTGTTCAACAAACAACCAATCAGTTCCTCAATTAGGCAGCATGAAACGCAGTGGGAGCCCACTGAACGTCGACTTCGAAGGCCGGAAGTCAAAACGCAGCAGACATGATGCTCCAGTGATATATAGTGGCGTCAACGAATCCATCAAATCGGCTGACGACGATGCGTCAATCATTTCCAGTGGCGTTGATCAATCCATTGTGTCCTGCGGCAGACATGCATCGATTGTTTGCAGCGGGTTAAATTCAGTGATTGTTTCGAGTGGTAAAGGTGCCTCCATTACCTGCAGCGGCACAAATGGATCAGTTAATTCCAGCGGATCAGATGCCTTGATTAAAGCCTCTGGAACAAACACAACAGTACATTCAAGTGGCTCAGATGCCGTGATTAACTCAACGGGCACAAACACAACTATAAATTCCACCGGAGCTAATGCATCCATTTCTTTCAGTGGCGTCAAAACTCGGATCAGGTCAAGTGGAAGCGCAGTCAACGACGACCTTGGAAAAACACTCATCCGCACTCTCGCGAACACCGTCACGGAATGCTTGAACTGGCGTATGCCCGATAATTCGCTTCGAGTCGACTGGATGTTGGAGAATGGCTACCTGTGTTCAACGCACCTGGTGGCCCTTCACGACAGTGGGGATCTGGTGTTGATACCTGCACAGGTGATAAGATTGGTTCACTCTCCCGATGCAAATGCAACATAATTTAAATTATATCAAGGTACGCCTATCTAATGCTAATAAAATTTATGGTCTTGGAGTGGTAACTGCTTCGTGGGCATTGCCCCATCTTATCTTGGCTCACTGTGTACCTCTGCCTCGTCTGTTTCTGGCCGCAGGTCCCTTCATTCGGCTGAACAGGGTGTTCTTCCCCCGGGCTCTTTCCTCTACAACGCTGCAGAGAAGCTTTGCTTTCGTTGGTTTTGTGGCGTGGAACAACCTTCCTCACAAAACTATAGCTGAGCCAGTTAGCCTATCTCCTTTGTTCTGCAATGAGTGATTGAGAGAATCAGTTACTTAATCGATTGAGCCAATCAACTGTTCATTCATTTATTCAAACAATAGGCCTAATTCAGTCAATCAGCAACTATTTAGTATATCCAATTATTAAAATATAAATCAGTTCATCATTCAATCATTCAATTAATTACTCAATCAAGCCGTAGTTCAACCAATAGTTAATTATTTTCTGTGTTTTAGGACCTTCCTTTTCCGGAGCCGCAAGACTCTGGTCGGATGGTCACGATGTTCGTTTCAGTCTGTGTCATCAACGCAATCGGGTACCATTTCCATCATAATTACAGCCTTAGTTACAATCTGACGCAGGCCAACCTCATTGCTCAAGCAACCCAGGAAAAATCAGCCATCAACGCCTCTGGAAGAACCCGCTGCTTATCGTACTGCTTTCCAGAGCTTTCAGTTAAATATCCAGGAGCTTCCGTGGAAGTGAAACTGGATACAATCAAAGCACCGACTGCCGCGTTCTCTGGTCAAAACCTGAACGTCACTTTGTTGGGGTCGGCGATCTTCCGAGCTCGTCTTCCAGATGGTTCTGTTGTGGACTTTCTGACAACAGAAGTTGACGTAGCAACCACAGTGTTGCTTACGTTGAACCTGGGAAAACTGATGGGCACTGTGACCTCCATATCACCGACATCTATAACTGTTGTCAGAAGTGCTCTGAAATCGGTGAACCGCGAAGTCTTGAGGGAAGTCTTTAACCTGATCGCAGTGCAGTTCCTAAGTTGGAAGTTCGAAGAGATAGCCCAGAAGGGAATTCCTCTTCCACGCCCTCTTGAAGTGTTCGAAGAGTTTGAGAACGTTGAGATGTCGACTGCAGATGACTTCCTGCGCATTGACGCCGATCTCACCTTCCATGCCTGATCAATACATTCTGATAGAATCGTACAGGCAGACAATCGACTATTCTTTTGATATTGTAATGAAGAAATTTTTGCGTATTTACACCGATCTTAAGTTCCACGTCTGAACAATAAAGTCGGATAGGTTCTCATAGGTCGACTAATCTTGTGAAGCTGCAAAGCAATTTTCAGCCCTTTAGCCCTCTATTCGTCGCCCCTAACATATGTTCCATAGTTTTAATTTCACGTGATATCATTAATGTCGTCTCGCTCACAGTTTTAATTTTTTAATTATTTAATTTTTAAGTGTTGCTATATCCGCAACAGGCTTCTGTCGTATGATTCGAATTTTTTACATGGTGATTAGCAATGGTAGCAAATAAATGGGTTAATGTCATTCAGTTGAGTTGCCATTTAATCTGTGTTAGATTGATGAAAACAACCACCGAACTGCAGTTTAACAGCATAATCATAGCCTTCAGCATATTTGTTAAATCTCTGAAATTTTGAACGCTTCTAATTATTTTTTATTATTATGCATTTATTAAGCACCATTACCTAATGATGGCACTGAGTAATTGTGAGCGAAGGAGTTGCTCAAGGTCATTGTTGGCTGTTTCAGTAGTGGCTGGTGCGCATGGCAGAATTCTTTGCTCCACGGTGAACTTATATTTCCTTATGAACGCATTTTAAAATTCTAACGTCAACCTTTGCAGTGGTTCATGCCATATATATTCTGGAACAGCCTATACCTTTCGACCTATGCAAACAATTGAAAACTGTTGGCTAACTCAGCTGTTATGAATACATTGACCGTACACTGTCGGTTACAAGATGAGACCACGAGGTAGAGGAATGGTCACCTTCCATAATATGCCAAGGCTCTGAAAATCAAGTCGCTAATACTTCATACCCATGGCTGCCCGCATATGCCGAGGCTTGGAAAGTGAAGTCGCCATAGGCGCCGACTTCTTGGGAGCCTTGGGTGCCAATGCACCCAGAGAGAAAGTTCAGTGGGTGCCTGGTACCCAGAAGAATTCTTACCTTAAACTCAAATTTTTTACACTTAAGCAGTAATCTCGCAATTTGAGAAGTACAACTACAAAAAAAATACCCAACATTGCATGATTTCACAGTCACAGGCCGTACATAAATAATTTATTTATTATTTAAAATAATAATTAATAACACTGGAACATCCGAACGTTACCGATTTCCAATGCTTTTTCTTACCTCGTAACCCTTAACAACAAAAATTTCTTTCTCCGAAAATCCGCTAAAACTCACCTACCTAAGGGGATGGGGAGGAGAAGGCACTCAGAGACAAAAGCAAAAGTGGGCGCCTATGGAAGTCGCTTAAACTTCATACACGTGGCTGCCCTCATATGCCGAGGCTAGGAAATGAAGTCGCTAATACTTTATACCCAGGGCTAATTTTTCATTCATGGCTGCCCCCATATGCCGAGGCTAGGAAATAATACGTTGTCTAATTTAGCAATTATTAGCTTTACTGAAACACTCCCTACCATCATATAGCCAAAACCTAAAATCTCATATAAGACCCGCATAGAGCCCATATGGGACCCATCTAATGCCCGTGGATATGCCGACAAGGCTGTACCTAAAGTTGAACATCGACTGCAACTACTGCTACTTACACTACTACTACTACTACTACTACTAGTTCTACTACTAGTTCTACTACTACTACTACTACTACTACTACTACTACTACTACTACTACTACTACTACTACTACTACTACTACTACTACTACTACTACTACAACCGCTACTGCTATTATTGCTATTGTTACTGCAGACGTCCTTTATGGATGACCCCATGCAGTCTTGTTGTCCTCGAGACAAATGTCTTGGTCTTGAGTGCACTCGAGTTCGTTTCTAAAAGTCTTGGTCTTGAAACCAAATGTCTTGGTCTTGAGGTTCAAAGTCTTTGTCTTGCGAGACCAAGACCAAGACTCGGCTGTCAATATGAACAGTCATTTGACAAAACTCAAGAATTAAAAAAATTTTGAAGCCAGTCTGCGTCATTGAAGCCCGGTAGCGCATTGGATAACATCTGGCGTAGAGTGCGAGAGGTAGAGAGATCGAGTCCCATAGGCGGACATGCTTTGTAGGCTGCAATTTGCGCCGTGTATTGCAGGCTGTCTGTTCTGTTAGTAGTTAAGATTTATCGCATAACATGTACTGATTTGTAATCATACTGCGTTGTTGTCAGTTTGAAGATATTAAACGAGAGATTATTATTATTATTATTATTATTATTATTATTATTATTATTATTATTATTATTATTATTATTATTATTATTATTATTATTATTATTATTATTATTATTATTATAAGAGAAATGTCTACGGACGTAGGCTATACAATCTTGTTGGTTAGGAAAACCCATCGGGAGCAGCAACAGTTATGCTGTATCTGGGAAGTCCTGTCGAGACTTGTTTCTGAAGCCACGCGGTCTGATAAACCATGGGAGGTTTTCAAACACGACTCATGATTTGTACATTTACATCCAGTGCTTGAAAAGCTAGTGTGTGCCAGCGACTTCAGCACCTGTAGATTGTAGAACATACTCTTTCACATGGTGGAATTTTTATGAGGTCCCACCAGACAGCCTTGGTCAGAAAATTCTGAGCGAATTGGTTTTTATAAAATACAACAGGAATTTGGAATAACATTTTGCATGAAGGACTTTTGTAAATACGATTTCGGAATTCTCTACAGTCTGCATATAAAGTTGATCTGCTTGAATAAAAGACACATTTCATTAAAATAGCGAGTATTCCGACTTGACAATTTTTTTAGTAAGGAATAGAAGTCTTAACCTTATTGTGATTTTTGGGTCTTGGTCTCGGTCTTGAGGTTCAAAGTCTTGGTCTTGAGGTTTAAGGTCTTGACAACAAGACTGCCCCCATATCACTTCAAGAGACTCATCAGAGACGCTCCCGACCTAACACCACGATCGAAACAAAATGGTCCCCAGGCGTTTTCGGATAAAAGGCAGAGGCAGGTTAATCTAGGATTAGATGGGCCGACCACGGTAAACCCGCTCTATTGGACCGTGGAAGTCCGGGCCGATGGATCAAAAACGTCGCCATGCGTTGCAGAACGGAGAAATCTGCGACCAGGTATGCAAGATACCCAGACGTATAGCGCCTTGAGAAAAGGGTCATTCATAAAGGACGTCCGCAAAATATGACCTATTTGGACGGTTGGACCCCTCCCTATTGTCTGCATTTGACCTTACCATCCCCTTTGCGCACGTCCGCACGCCAAATCCAATGAACGAAAACCAACATTTACATAGCTTTTCCCATTCCTGTCTGTCTTGAATGTAGAAATAGTAGCCTGTCAGATTAAAACTCACCGAGGCAATCAAGAAACTCGATATTTCAACGACCATGTTATTCCTGTTAGTTTTCAAGACCAGAGTGTATTACAGTTCTATTACACGGCACGATGTTTAAGGCAATCACTCACGGACCTTTTCGTCTCTCGGGGAAGGTTGAAACAAGGTGTTTAAAAAACATGAAATTTAGATAATGTCCGCATTTTAACGACTCCTCCCTCATTGCGAACGTCCTTTATGGATGACCACCCAAGTATACCCCGTGATCGATCGAGTCAGTCGATCAAGTCGATCGAAACTCGGCCAAGTCGAGTCGGTCGAAAAATCTTCGACTCGATCGACTTCCAAGTCGTGTGCTTTTCCAAGTCGAGTTGATCGTCGTTTCCTCGACTCGACTATGAAATATTTTCTTAGTATTTTTTGCGGCTTGGTCACAAAATGTCCCACATGATGTGATGACGTAATTCTTTGTAAACGCACAAATACCGTATTAACCTGATTTGAAGTTCAGTGGAAATTACGAGCCTTCTGGTGCTTTTATAGTGGAAGCTGCAGATACTTTTTTCACAGTTTTACGGTGAAATGGACAGATTAAGATGCGTTAAAAAATGCGCGTTTCAGGAAATTTAAGATCTGTGGTCAGTAACGATCTCAAAACGTTCGAATGTCTGATGCTAGGACTGGACTGAATGCTTAATCTATCATCTATGCACTACAGACTACTATGTACACTCACTAACTTACGTAATCTTAAGCAGCATAAAGTTTCTTACAATAACTATTAACTAGACACTGCAGTCCTTTACTGCCGTCTTATGTGTGGAACTGGTACTAATTTATGTAGGACAGTGGTGCACAACCTTTTTCGCCTAGGGGCCACTAAACAATTTCTTTGAACCCTTGGGGGGCCAAACAAGTGATGACTCCGCTTAGTTAGGATGAATGATTCTCAAAATTTTGGCCTATGGAGATGGTGTGTGCACTAAAACAAGTATAAAAGTAAGTATAAAAAGTTATAAAGGGGACTCGTGGTGTTTCTATATGACTATGATACTGATGGTTTTCCAATGACCACAGTGTGCAAGTCACTGTAGACTTAATGTCAGTGCTGGCTCATAAATAGTCGCTTTTCCTGTTGGACATCGCGGGCCACTTGATGACTCGTCGGGGGCCAGATTTGGCAAGCGGGCCGGACGTTGTGCACCACTGATGTAGGAGATTCCCTTGTAGCCTAGCTGATCGAGTCAACGGCGACAGCGTGGCCTAATAGTCACATGAACATAACAGGACTTAAAATCGCGTGTCTTCTGACACACAGTGCAGCCGACATTGTCCAGTGTACAGTTGACTTGCCTGGAGTGTGCAGTATGAATTTTTTTACAGAGTAGCTCAAGTCAACCACACACGACATCATTATACATGTAATACCTTAAATTGTACTTACCAGTGCAATCACAGTTTTACAGTTTGAGGAAGAGTGTGCAGTTGAAATTTATAATTTAGGTACTGGAATATAAGAATACAACAGTCGTCAGCAATTTTGGCCAAAAGCAGTGGCTTGGGAAGTGTTTAAAAGTTGCGTGAGCTAACTTCAGCCAAGTACAGACCTAAGATGGGTAGAATTATACATTACACCCGATATAACCAATATGAATATTTTGTCATTTTTTACAATCAGTGGAAAAGTTTTTATACTACATATTCATAAAACGAAAAGCGTCTATAGCACAATAGGTCAAGAACTAGGTCAAACTTTCTGGAATAGGTTACCTAGCATCTTATGACACGAGCTTCTTGGTATTCCTTAACCTCTATTCTGTAATCTCTCGAGTGCCATTTTGCTCCATCCAGGTTTTTCATCGTTAAGTAGAAAGCACCTCTGACAAGTCTTCTTTAAGAGGTGATTGCATTACATCAGTCATGGCAGCTCGAGTCACAAGTGAGCAATTTACTCCTTCTCCGTCTTAGCAAACTATTATTGGATATTAACTCGATTTATACTGCTTGGTTTTGGTGCACCATCAGTCAATGCCTTGTGCATTATACACTGGCACCACAAGTTACTAAATACAATTACAATTAACAATAAGGCACTTAAATAAAGAACAAAGTTGACAAACTTACAACACTTTATACAATCTGCTACCCTTAGATAGTGGACAGACACTACAGTGTGCAAAAATTCATCTAAAGCTTAAATGCACATTCATAAACTAGGCTCAAAAGATAAATCCTTTACTACTTTATCTTTACTCAGGCCCTTATTTCCAACATCAGGTTCTTTACCTGTGGCATATTTACAACCAATTTCCAGGGATCCATTTCTTGACCAAGGTTAAAACAGCATCCAAATAAAGATAAACACCACACTGCTTGCAATAACCATTTCAACAAAAAAAAACAAAGCAAGATTTTCCAGAGATACTTTATTTGAAAGAGTGGTTTAAAGTCTCTTCCTAAACTTCATTGTTTTTGCCATTTTCCCAGTTTTGTGACAGTGCTTACAAGACATACTCCGGGAACTCGAAGGTCACATCCTTTCCAGTGAGCTTCTTGTAGACAGCGGCAAAGGTGTCCAACTACAAATTCAACAATACCCACATTAGCAAAATTACAGTGACAAACTCACACTTAAAAAGTTACAACAATTCAACTCATTTACTGTTTGTAACAGAGATCCTGCCTTCCACGTTCATTACCAATTTTAAATAACCAACTTCTGTCGGATTCTTCTACCGCAAATTCATTAAAAGCTGCCAAATATCCTATTCCAGACGAAAGCTCGTTTATTTTTTATGGGGTTTCAAGAGAGTATTATTAAAACAATTTGACATCTCAGAAGTTGAAATAGGATATTTTAATTCAGAACAATTAAGTTCAAAGATGTATTGTGAAAATTGCTGAGTATTTAATATATTAATTTATCCCAGTGATGAAACATAACAAAGTTTGAAACATTTTGAGCCAGATGAAAAATATGAAACATCCCCACAAAATAGAGCAACTCTTAGTACCCTCAAAGGCCACCTGACAACTTTGAGCCAAGAAAAGCACAAGCATGGCTTACCTTGTGCTCAACATTTGTCTGCTGACTCTTGTCAAGGTGAACTTTGATCAACCTTGTTCCATCCAACTTAACCCGGATGCGTTTTCCAACGATTTCTGATGGAAAGCAAAGGTCCTCTAGGATGGCATCATGGACGTGGGTCAGAGTACGGCTGAACAGGAAACAAGCAACGGTATTGTCAACTAGGTTTCAGCCATTTTGATAAATTACTTATAAACACAATACAAGATACAATAACTTTACTGCATGGCCATATACCAACACATCAGTCACAACTACAACAGCCTACCAAGAAACACTGTACTTTGTACAAAGGGTGACATCAAAAACTCACGATACATAAAAGATCAACTTACAAACATAACGAGCACGCATATTAATTACTGTGTTTGGTGGCACAAGTACCTACTTCAAATGTGTGACACGTGCAAGAGCCAAACCAGTTTAATGTGCGACTTCGTGGTCAATGTTAAGCTTTAGTTCATATAAGAACACATCTTGATGCTAGTTAAAGCAAATTTTGAGAGAAAACATCATATAACTACAAAAATTATTACAGTTGCCTAACTTTTCTCAGAATCTATATTCTGAAAAACAATGACAGAAAAGGTCTAAAGTTCCACGTTTTGGAATTGGAAACACCAGCAAATCTTGACCAGTCAAAATCTCACCTCCTTGGACGCTTTTGCTTGTTCTTCGTCTTGCTCTTCCTTGTTGGCTTTGGAAGAATACGCCTCTGTACATCAAAACAACTGTTCATATAAATATTTTCTACTCACAGAAAGCACACTATAAAATTCAAGCCAATACCTTTTGAAATCCAAGATAATATCCAGCACCATGTAATGACAGAACTTCCCCGCAACAATAATCGACCTCTTTAGTTTAAAACACTAGTTGTTTAAATTGGCAGTGAAATATTTATATGAATTTTTGGCAGTAAAAGAAATGTGAAATAACGCAAACACTGGTGCTTAAGTAAGAAATAGCTATAAGAAGAGCAGTCCCTTAGGCTAGCCTTGAGGCAGCCATGGGTATGAAGTGTAAGTTGATCTTTTCATTTTCATTTTCTTAGCCTCAGCATACAAGGGCGGGTGGCCAGTCCTCTCCCTCGCCGTCTCATCTTCCCACCAACAATGTATGGTCAGTGTACTCGGCATAGCTGAGTTGGCGAAGGCGTGCAGGTAGAGCAGAAATCTCAAACCAAATTTTTGCCTTGGTGGGGATTTGAACACCGACCTCTCGAATGACAGTCCAGCATGCTAACCACTACACTATCGAGCACCCAAAGAAATAGCTAACCTGGGCAATAATGACGACATGCTTTCCAGAGAACTTCTTTTCCATTTCACGTACAAGACGAGGCTGGATCTTTTGGAACGCTCTCAGTTGTGGAACTGGAACGTACACGATGATGGCCTTTCTATTCTGAACATCAACTTCCTGGCAGCAATGAATAACAAGTAAACAGCAAGTAAACAAAGAGCTGTTAAAAATTATGACGCTCAACAAAACTTCAATAAATTCAAAAATTAATTTTTCTGTTTGTAGTGAACTAAAATCGGTAGGTAAGAGAAACTAAACTGCAGCTTTATATTATAAAATAAATATAATAGAAAGAGCTAATAACATGTTATGACTGCCAAATGTTTCTATTGATTTTCAGCTTAATTAATTAATTCCATTAATGGGAATGGCTATGTCTGCTTTACATTTAAAATAATAGTGGGGACATTGTGCACATATGTTGTAATTTTTCAATATTGTTTTAGATGCGAGTGTCTCCTCAGTCAGTTACTGACTGTCAAAATTGTTAACTGTCAAAATTATTCAAATAATTCACAGTAAAGTATTTTTACATATAAAAACTAACCTTTGCTCCAGTGAAAACAAGTTCTCGGAGTTGAGCCTTCAAGTCACTGTTCATCTCCAGCTCAAGAAGAGCCTAGAATGATAATAAATTACTTGTGAAGTAGAACTAAATGCAAATGGAAAAGTATACAGACCAGCAAAACTACACGATTTGTAACACAGTTCTGGACTTCCAATCATCAGCGTGTACTAAAAGCTACTAGAAAAATAATCCCATTCATCGTTAAAGGATTAATAACCAGTAATGTGTGGGGTCAATAACATACATAATTTACACTTTTATTCAAACACAGTAAGAACCGTGATACAGGATTCAGCGATATGCTACGTGCTCTGCATGATTACAGATAATATAATATGGGATACTAAAAAGATATATTACCCAATTTACAATCATTCTTTAAATTTTGTCTAATGTCTACAGTAGCTTAACAAGGGTTAACACACTCCAATCACAATACACATACATATTTTATTCACTTCTGGGGTTTGGCAAACCCCTCCAAATAGAATTCCTGGATAACCCAACAGCACTTAGTACACTATGAAAAACAGTGTGCATTCCAATCAGGTTTCTTTTTATGTCCCTTTAAAGTGAGATAATAAAAACACATACCTGAGAGATGCTACTCTCCAACTCATCGACCTTCTCGCCTTCCGGCTTTTGAATCTTAGCACTTGTAGAATACATCTACGAGAGCAACAAGCAATGCAGTCAGCTTCAGCTTACAATTTTTTATATACTCAGCCTTTTCACAAAATTCCATTTATAAATAACAACTTACATGCAACACGCAGGTCACTAAGCCTCATAATATTTGCCTACTTTCTACACGTGAAACTGAATTTAATTTTAAGACGGGAATAAATTGTGAAAGCCCTATAATGACAACATGAAAGGCGAGTAGGAATTGTGGAGTTTATCGTGGTATTTCCAATTTTTAAATGAAAAATGATCCCCTAAACAAAACGACTGTGAATTACGTGCTTCATTTTTAAATGACCAGCAAATCTTATTTTACTGCACAGCTTTTGTTTGTGCTCAGCATGGCGAAATTAACCGGGGTATATCACGCGCACATTTTAATCCGAATGTATCTCCACAGACAACAGCGATCGAACTGTTTTACCAAAATTCCTCAACGCTCTGTCAAGAGAATGCGCCGTTTTCGTAATATTGCATACCACATCCAATTTTAATACGACATATTTACTTTTAAATAACACGACGAAACAAATAGATACCTTTCTACAAGACCACCGCAGTAAAAAGGAAGTGATAGATGTCGGTAGAGTCTGCATTCACTGCAATGGACTATTAATTCAGAATATTTGGATGGCGAGTACAATATTCTAGCGCAATGTTTTTTTACTACATAATCGCATTCAAATATAGGAAGTTATTTGAGATATTGGACATTCATATAAAAACGGTTGATTTTTAAAAAGCATACTTATAAAATAATTTCAATTTGATAATATCCGCCTTAGCAATTGCTTTGCCTCCTATTGTCTCTAGGGCCGGGTCCATAGAGCAGAGGTTTTCAAACTTTTTGGACCAGGGACCCTTATTTTTTCTAGGCATAGCTCGCGGACCCAAGCATTTAAAACGCTAAATTTATCACTTAAAATTGAAACAAAATTACAGGCACATTATTTCCACAATACAAGCTTGCTTATAAGTAGTGTCTGAATTTGAAAACACTGGCGCTATACAAGTTTTCGGTTACAATTTCGGTTACAATGCTAAAACCATGCAGTGTTAATCATTGATGAATGTTTTCAGAACGCTCTCGCGGACCCCCGCCATATCCTTCGCGGACCCCTCTTGGTCCGCGGACCACAGTTTGAAAACCTCTGCCATAGAGTAGTGGTAACATCACTGGCGTGAAGTGCAGTAGGTAGCGGGATCGCCTCTCATAGCCCTCTCAAGGTCCACTCAGCCAGTGCCGGCCTTAGGGGCGTGCGAACCGTGCGGGCGCACGGGCCCGCAAATTAGAGGGGCCCGAAAATGTCACAGAAAATTAACATGAAAGAGACACCCTAAAAATAATATTATGGTTTCGATTAAATTTTCTTTGTCTCAACAAATCTACTAAAATAAAATGATTAGCAATGAAAAACAATTTGACTTGTGCCATGGGGGTCCGTATACAGTATACTCTGCACGGGGCCCGAAATATCCTAAGGCCGGCACCAACTCAGCCTGTCATTCGTTAGATGGCGCGTTTGTGAAAATGAGATGTAGGACGTGATGGGCGCCTTGCAAGGATGCCGTATAGTTAAGAGTTCTATTATTGTTTCTTTTACCTGTTGATCATATAATAACTTGATCGATGTTACCGTTCAAAGTATTGATTGTGCTGCCATTTACTTGTATTACCGGTACGATAAATGTTAACTAGGTGGCCCTGCTAAGCGGGATTAAGATCCCTTTTGGGTCTCCTTTTGTTGCCAAAGTTCAAACTTCATGTTATATTTTCCTTGTACTTCAAATGGCTTCAATAAAAGGATTGATTGATTGACTGACTGACTGACTGACTGACTGACTGACTGACTGACTGCCTGCCTGACTGACTGACTGACTGACTGACTGACTGACTGACTGACTGACTGACTGACTGACTGACTGACTGACTGACTGACTGACTGACTGACTGACTGACTGACTGACTGACTGACTGACTGACTGACTGATAGCTTGGTTGGTTGATTGATTGATTGATTAATTGATTGATTGATTGATTGATTGATTGATTGATTGATTGCTTGATTGATTGATTGATTGCCAGCAGAAATGAGCTGGCTGCGGAAGATCGCAGGGATTTCAAGACTGCAGAAATAAGAAACGGTGACATAAAACAATCATCGTAAATAGGCCTAATGTTATAACGTGTCTTTTATATCTAAAATTATTGAGAAGGTTGTATAGCTACTCAGCTTACTGCCTACCTTGATAGGCACTATCTTCTACCAACCGTTCAGTCGGGTTTTCGGAAAGGCCACTCCACGGAAACTCTCCTGTTGCGCCTTCTCTCGGAATTTACGGGGCCATTGACAAGTCATGCACAGTTACCCTCTTGGCACTGTACGATGTTAGCGCTGCATTCGATACAGTTCATCATTCTATCCTTCTAACTTGTCTCTCCACTTCCTCTGGTAATCTTCTTGACTGGTTCACATCCTACCTGCACAACCGTTCCTGCACCGTTACACGGCGTTACTTATGGGTCTGCTAGGTCTTCCTGGGTCCCCGTTCCTTTTGGCCTGCTCAGGGTTCTGTCCTGGGCCCTTGTTATACATTCTCTATGCAGACCTATATGGTTTCTGCGCTTGTTAGGCGCTGCGTCGATGGACTCGCGCCCGTGCACTTACAGGATTTTTGTCGCCCTACATCTTTTGTCCAGCGGCGATCTACTCTTCGATCAGCGGACCAAGCTGAACTCACGGTCCCTCGAGCGCTCGCCTACCGCAATCATGCAGCGCCGCGCCTTCTCTGTTGCTGGCCCTACGACCTGGAACGGGCTCCCAATGGCGCTCCGTTTGGTTACTATCAGTCTTGTTGTCAAGACCTTGAACCTCAAGACCAAGACCAAGACCTTGAACCTCAAGACCAAGACCAAGACCAAGACCTTGAACCTCAAGACCAAGACCAAGACCAAGACCTTGAACCTCGAGACCAAGACCAAGACCAAGACCTTGAACCTCAAGACCAAGACCGAGACCAAGACCTCCCAAAAATCACAGTCGTATCCAGACTTCTATTCCTTACTAAAAATTGTCAAGTCGAAATACTCGTTATTTTAATGAAAACATGAGTTTTTTCTTTTATTCAAGCAAAACAACTCTAAATGGAGACTGCAGAGAATTCCGAATTCGTATTTACAAAAGTCCTTCATGCGAAATGTTATTCCAAATGCCTGTTGAATTTTATAAAAACCAATTTGCTTAGAATTTTCTGACCAACACGTGACCTGTGGGGCCTCAAAAAATTATGCCATGTGAAAACACGGTCTACAAGTGCTGCAATCGCTTGCACACAAAGCAGCTTTTCAAGAACCGGATGTAAATGTACAAATTAATCGTGAGTCTGTTTTGAAATCATTCCATGGTAAATAACCGGAAGTCAAAATAATTATCCAAAACAACAGTGAAGCCTCATTCACACCGTGTAAATACTAAAGCAATAACTGTATGAGTAATTATTGGATAAATTTTTAAAATTCTTGCCGTTTGTTAAAATTAATGATTGTTCATATTGACAAAAGTCTTGGTCTTGGTCTTGCAAAACCAAGACCAAGACCTTGAACCTCAAGACCAAGACCAAGACCAAGACCTTGAACCTCAAGACCAAGACCAAGACCTTTGGTCTCAAGACCAAGACCAAGACCAAGACTTTTAAAAACGAACTCGAGTGCACTCGAGACCAAGACCTTGGTCTCGAGGACAACAAGACTGGTTACTATAGGCCTACATTAAAGACTATTTTAGCTGTGGCTGTACTGGGAGCGCTTCTGAGTAGACCGCTTTCGCCGTACCACATTTTAAGGTGGTGCGGCAACAACATACTTTTGCCGTACCACTTTTTTT
The DNA here is from genome assembly GCA_963556255.1 of Allolobophora icterica. Classification (NCBI taxonomy): domain Eukaryota; kingdom Metazoa; phylum Annelida; class Clitellata; order Crassiclitellata; family Lumbricidae; genus Allolobophora; species Allolobophora icterica. The sequence goes on along the minus strand of OY744608.1, from coordinate 42,122,870 downwards.
GCCTTACCCCTAATTTGCGTACTACTTTTCAAATCGTGGCGCCGCCACTGTGAAGGGCGCTATATAAAGGTTCCTTAATAATAATAATAATAATAATAATAATAATAATAATAATAATAATAATAATAATAATAATAATAATAATAATAATAATAATAATAATAATAATAATAATAAAAGGGCACTTTCGCCAGCCAGGAAACAGATGAATAGGGCCATTCCGGACACTTTTTTTTACATTAGTTAATATTGAAGTCCCTGAGGGATCCTGTATACCTCGGGGCAAAAAAAAAAAATAATAATAATAATAATGATGATGATGATGATGATGATGATGATGATGATGATGATAATAATAATAATAATAATAATAATAATAATAATAATAATAATAATAATAATAATAATAATAATAATAATAATAATAATAATAATAATAATAATAATAATAATAATAATACTCAACGATTTAACACCGTCGCTTTTCGAGGCACATTTGCACAGTTAATCGTGGACGAGGACCGCTAAACTCTGGATCTTAACGCTTCTAAGTCAGTTTCAAAGTGTCTGATGGTTCATTTTAAATAATAAAATTATAATAATAATAATAATAATAATAATAATAATAATAATAATAATAATAATAATAATAGCCTAGAAAAATACGTCAGTTTTATGTAATTGCCTGTAGGATAGGGCCTATACATTCAAGGCTGAAGCCAGGATTTTGTTTGGTGGGGGGTGTTTACGAGTCCTTGATAAGCCGACAAGCAATTACCGAGTCAACCGACTAAGGGGTTTGTCTTATACCATGTGTTAGTAAATGCATTATTTCATTTTTGCATTATTTAATTTCAGGGGGTGTTTAAACATCCAAACCCCCCCCCCATTATAGGTATACGGTCTTGTATATGTTATGCGCAACAATCTATAAGCACGTGAGCGCCTTTTCTCTTTTTTTCGGAAACTACTGAGTCGTTTCACGTTTTTTATACTGTTATATATTCATAACCCAACATCTGTTAGGGGTCTACTTAAGTGATCCGCTGACCCCAACAGATCGATGTTCAAGGTACGGTACGCGTGCTATAGCAAGTAGCCTAGATACGGCCTGAACATGACGCTGCTGGGATGCTAAATAGCTGAGCCACCACTTCATGCACAGTTATTAGCCCACACAACTTATACAGAGCGGTGCTTAATAGGTCGTTGAAAGTTTAAGTTTCATCGCCTCTTAAGAATAAGATGGATTCGAGCGATTCAATTGTTCCAGTTGTCGACTTTTCCACGTGCTCGTTAAACAGCTCCGTTTTGGAACTGGACTTATCGCGAGAGAGATCTAAGGACGTAGGACGGAGCATCGTAGAAGCCTTCTCAGGCGTCGGATTTGTCTATCTAATCAACCACGGTGTTTTCTCCGATCTCCTCCAGGATGCCTTTAACCGTTCCAGAGAATTCTTTCATCTTCCGCTCGAAGTCAAGGCCAAGTACAGGGCTGCACCGGAAACACTTTACCTGGGATACTTCGGCCTAGGAAACGAGGCTTTCGACCCTAAAGCCCCTGGCGACATGAAGGAAGCCTTCGACTTCACCGTTGCTACTCTTGACGCCCCAATATGGCCGGCGGAAGTAGATCAATTCAAGGATGTCCTTGTGAGGTTGTTCGAGGAGTGTGCCCGCTTAAGCTATAGGATCCTGAAGGTGTTGGCCTATGGACTGGATTTGGACGACGGTGACTTCTTCGTTCGCTGTCACAATATCTTCACAATGGATCAGCCGTACTCGACCGTCATGCGAACTCTCTACTATCCTGAAGTCAAGAAAGAGTCATTAGAAAGCGGACAGACACGCTTGGGTGAGCACACGGACTTTGGAACCATCTCGCTTGTGTTCCAGGACTCCGCCGGTGGCCTTCAAGTACGAGGTCCCGGTCGGGACTGGATCGACGCCCGGCCAATCGAAGGGTCAGTGCTGGTGAACATTGCGGACCTCATGCAGCGCTGGACGGCTGACCGACTGGTCTCGACCGAACACCGGATCCCTGCTGACCAGAAGGGCTCCGTTGCCAGACAGTCCTTGGCGTTCTTTGTCCATCCGGATCCGGAAATACTAGTCAGATGCATTGACGGATCGGATCGATATGATCCGATCAAAGCCGGCGAGTACGTGAAGAGACGAATAGAAGAAACGGCGGGTCTGCCATATTAACTATTGAAGTCAGCGCTATAAAAAGTACGTTGGAACTTACAGTACATGTACAGGACAAAACTTCACAACGGTTGTGATACGAGGAGACAGACAAGGAAATGCCATAAGAGGATGTTTGCGTGGTTGCAGTGATAGTGAGGAAATTCACAGCTGGATATAGGCCCCTAATAAACATCCATTTTTATCTTTTGATTAATTTTTAGTAATGTAGGCCTATCACGTGTGCATGAAAGATAGTGCTTTAAAAACGCTCGAACTGTATTTGCTCTGGACAGGCGTAGCCTATACTACCGCAATTGGAAAAATGCTGGTTAGGAATTTGACTAATTTCCTAACGATTTAATTTCACAGTGAGCGATGTTGTTGCCTTTGCTGAATGTTGACCACGATGTTGAATAAATAAACAGATCTATTGCTATAATGAGAGGCGTAACTTTGGTCTGAAATGTGGGGGTACCAAATTTCTTCTCCACTTTCGTCTTTCGTATGGAGACCATTTTAGACATACTACCATGCCAGTAACTGATTTTGAAACGCTAATGAACTTACAGTGGCGGCGCCAGGATTTCAGGCTGAAGCCCTAAGCTCAGTGGCGTCACTAGGGCTGGTGTCACCCGGTGCGGTAAGTCATGGTGTCACCTTAAAAAAAAGTGAAGACCTTTTTTAGGAATTCGTCTCCCAATAAAAGTGATGACCTTTTTTAGGAATTCGTCTCCCAAAAAAAGTGATGACCTTTTTTTAGGAATTCGTCTCCCCAAAAAAAGTGATGACTTTTTTTTAGGAATTCATCATCTTCCAAAAATTTCATAATTTTCTCATCTTGGGTGTCACCCACTCTGAGGGTGTCACCTGGTGCGGTCCGCACCCCCCGCACCTCCTCGTGACGCCACTGCCTAAGCTCTTCCCTTTCTCCCTTCCTCCTCTGCCCCTCCCCTTTTCTACGTCCTTTTTCCCCTTCCTGTACTTCTCTCCCCTCTCCCTCATCTATACCTGCCCTTATTCCTCCCCCTTCCTTTCCCTTTCCTCCATCCCTCCCTAGTACTTTCCCTTCCTCCTACAACCCACTCCTGCCGCGAAGCGTCACCCCATTAATTGAAGCGGGGGTCCCCGGACAAATTTTCAGGTTCCAGATGCCTATAGGTGCGTTTTGGCACACATCCAGTGAAAAACATGGCATGGATGGAATCACTACGGAACAACTTCAAGGAGGAGGAGAAACAGTTGTAAACGCTATGCAAACCGTTGTTACAAAGATTCAACAAGAGGGAGAAATACCAGACGACTGGGCAAATTTTAATCGACAATCGTCCCTATATACAAAAGAAAAGGAGATCCACAAGACTGCAAAAATTACACAGGCATTAGCTTACAGAGCTTTCCAGGACAAAGTCTTCACCAAAATGATGCAAAACAGAATGAAGCAGTATGTTGAGAGAGTACTTGGATAAGAGCAAGCCGGGTTCAGACCAGGAAGAAGCACAATTGATCAACGGTAGAAGTAGAAGCCATGGCTCGTCGGTAATGGGTATCGAACAGTGACTTGGTCTTGCAGCTCTTGCTGTCGGTCTTTGCATCATTTTTGTCTTGGTCTTAAACCATTGGGCTGTATTGGCCTTGTGTGCGTGGCTGCACACATGTAGTGGTATACTCAATGCAGCTAGAGAGAGTGAGAGACAGAGACATAGACACAGAGACAGAGACAGAGACGGAGAGAGATGTGGAGAGAGAGTGGGGAGAGCGGGACGAATGAGGCTTCCTCCAGCGCAGGGTCACTAAGATGGAAGGGCTAGAAACGAGGAATTTCTGAGGTCATGTGTCAAACGGCAGCAGAGGTTTAGCACCCCTATAGCCCACCCCTGTTCATACAGAGCGATGGCTATACTATAGCGTGTACAACCTGGATGCTGGATGTGGGCTCTGCTAGTCATCTATATTATATACAGCGGGCTACCTAGCTACGTTACAGACGCATCAGATTCTTTAAGAATTGTTGGGAAATGGCATATGCTATTGAGCCTGCTATTTATATGTAAGCATTACAAAGCTTCAAGATTTCCAGCGTTTTTTTTTGGGGCGGGGGCTGAGCCACAGTTGGGGGGGCTAAGCACCCCCTAGCCCACCCCTGGCGCCGCCACTGTGAACTTACCTTCATAACGACAATTTTTCGTCTATAATGTCCTTTTTCAGACAAGGCGTCCCCTTTATATAGTCTCGGTCTCCGTCAGCAGGGGCGTAACTTTGGTCTAAAATGTGAGGGGTACCAATTAATTCTTACATAGGCCTATACGAAGCAAGGCTGAGACTGCGATCTCGAGGAAGGCACAATAATAATTGAATTGTTCAAAAAGTGGGGGTACGGCCTCGGGTACCCCCCCCCACAAATTACACCTATGTCCGTCCGGACTTCTCTATGTCGTCGTAGCTGCTGCTTCATTCATATTATCATGGGCATAAGTCAGTCTTCTGGAAAAATACAGTTATCCAGGGGCCAGGGCCGTCTTATCCAGTGATGAGGCACTGTGCTTCTATAGGTCCTACGATATTTCTTTAGGGGCCTGCGAAAGTCCAAAAATGAGATATCGAATTATTGGCCGGGAAAATGGAAAAAGGAAAATTGCAAATAGCAGCAAATTCAAATTTAATAATTTGTACTGAAACAATTTAAGTTAAGCTGTGCTAGCCGATAATTATTTGAACTTTGCAGAGTTGTAGTTGGCAGTTGTCTTCGGGTCTACGAATGCAAGAGTGTCTGGGGCCTACGACGACCTTAAAACGGCCCTGCTGTTAACCCGTTCAAGTGGCGGTCCACTTACTCATCCGATCTTGTTCTTCGGCCTACCTATGACATTATGTGTCAACCTTTACCAAGAAACGTTGGTGACCTACGCCTGTCCTAGCATTTCTCCACGTCTCTCTGCTTGTCTGTGTCCGTCCTGTCTCCCAGTCAGCATGCAATTGGCTCCAGAAAGTCGACTTAAATTTAGCAACATTCGGGCGCCGTGCACCCTTGGCCAACAGCAGAGACCGAACAAAAACACTTTTTACAAAGCGGTGCCAGCTAAAATGGGCCATATTAATGGTAATTCCAATTTAAATATAATTAAATCCTGTAGTGGAATTCTATTCCGCTACAGAAGTAGGCCTACTTTCGTACGTAGGCCTACATTTGTGCTAATTACTCCACACTCTGCCTACATACACGAAGCAAGGCGGAGATTGCGATCTCTGGGAAGGCATAATAATAAAATATTGATTGGTATTGTTTAAAAAGTGGGAGGGGTACGGTACCTCCCAGTACAAAACGTGGGGGTACGGGCACCCCTCGCACCCCCACAAATTACACCTATGGCTATAATGTCGATGTAACGACTACAGAGATCGAAGAATAGGAATATGCTGGAGAAATGGGAACAGAATTAAAAGGAGAAGGGACAGAAAAGGCGAGTAGGATTAGCAGGAGAAGGAAGACTAGGAGGAGGAAGAGAAGCTAAAACTGACACACATACACAAACACACACACACACACACACACACACGTAGGCTACACACGCACACCTGCAAACACACATACACACATATTACGTATAGTTCATTTCTACCACACTATAAATAATTACACAGTACGTCGACTCCCATCGCTGCCTGTTGACTCGTTTTTGGGGTGACGCCATTTTGAAACTGAGCTGTTGAATTATAGATTTAAGCTGACATAAACGTTAAAAATAATATTGGTAATTCTAATGAAGTCCTCAATGTTGTTGTAACGTTTCAAAAATATTTTATGTGATGGATTCCGGTGTATCGGCGTGTAGTCCTCAATGTTGTTGTAACGTTTAAAATATTTGATGTGATGGGTTCCGGTGTATTGGCGTGTAATCGACTCAGTTTCAAAATGGCGGTCGGTCACATATTCTGACTGCAGCATCGGCCGGGAGTCGACGTACTATGTAATATTATTATACTGTATTTCTACCAAGAATCAGCATTGAGCTATATATAGGCCTACACATTGGATTTGGCCATAACGTCATTCGTCGCAACGTGGCCGACAAGTAGGCCTACCTCGGTGATTTTTCATGTCTAGGGACCCACTGACTACGTGGAAGTGAGATATTCCCCCAACATCATTTTGCAAACGGGTCCACAGGCCAAGTAGAGGATTAAAGTTTTAATTAGTTTAGTATTTCTATGGTATTTCTTACATCGTGGTATTTCTTAGGAAACAGACAATCCGCCATTTTGCAATTCGTTTTTGGGGTGTTCTCGTGGTCCGATTTTGTCGGATTTTGGATATGTAGGCCTAATTCAGCGATGATTCCTTAGTAGGAAACCCTATAAAAGGCGTATGAAGCAAGTTTGCCCAGGTCTAACTGCAAATTATTAGTATTATTGGTATTTCTTAGTAAACAGCCAATCCGCCATTTTGAAATTCATTTTTTTGAGTGTTCCCGACTTCCCGTGCTTCGATTTTGTCGGATTTTGGATATGTTATTCAGCTATGGTTTCTAAGCAGAAAACCGTTTAAAAAGCTGAGGCAATTTAGCCCAGTTCTAACAGAAAAACGTGAACACACATTTACCACATGATTTTGTACGATTAGGTAGAAACAAATTTTTCTCGAATTTTCACGATGCCGCGTGGTATACATACGCTATATAAAGTTATAGCATAAGCCTATGTATAAGCAAAGTATAAATAATTACACAGTACGTCGACTCCCGGCCTCTGCAGCAGTCAGAATGTGTGAACAAACGCCATCTTGAAAGAGAACGTTTACATGCCGATACACCGGAAACAATCACATCAAATATTTTTTAAACGTTAAAACAACATCGAGAACTTCATTAGAATTAACAATATTATTTTTAACGTTAATTTCAGCTTAAATCTATAATTCAAAAGCTCTGTTTCAAGATGGCGTCACCCCAAAAACTAGCCTAGTCAACAGTTAGCAATGCGAGTCGACGTACTGTGTAATTATTTAGACTGTGGTATAAGGGCCTGAAGCATGCAAGGTTTGTGAGGCAGCATATTTGTTAATCTCAATGAGCCACTTTATGATGGGTTATTTAAAAATTATACATATATGCATAAAATACGTATACAATGTATACATAAAAATACGCATAAAACTGCGCTTCGCCAGGTGGCACGACAGGAAAGTTTGTACCAGAACTATAGCTGACTCTGGTTATACTGCTGTTGGGTAGTTGAAGTTCAAGGTTATTAATTAGTATTGCTTTGGTGGCGCTTCAATTTTGTTTTCCGTTAAGATTGTGCGGTTCGGAGTTTTGCATTTCAGTGTCATGCTCAGAGGCATTGTTAAAGGTAAAATCATAGTTTGTTCGGTTCTCAATAAATTGTACCCCTCAGTACCGCTCGTCAGAAGTTTGGCCCAAATTAAACTTTGCGCATCTTGCTGTGGCCATGTATATGTATGCTTGTTGGAGCGAACAGACACTAACATTAACAGTGGCGGCGCCAGACACTTTTTGTAACCAGGGCATAACCAGGGCAGTTATACAAGTAACCAGTGCAGAGGACGATTTATGGAGAGTGTGGTAGCGCGAGGTTAAATGGTGACCATATAGGCCCTGTGATCGCGCTACCGCGCTCGCCATAAATCGCCCCTCCCCATCACTATTATAGTTGTCTATAGTAAGGAGGTCAGATGGGCGCAGCCCCCCCCCCGGAAGCTAAACGCTTTTTGACACTTGTAAAGCAAATTTTAACATTTAAGTGAATTTAGTGAATTTATATCTCAGGATTTAACAAATATGCCCGAACAAATTCTGGACAAGGCAAACATTCTGGCAGGGCATCGACCAGGGCAAAGGCTTTTTTACCAGGGCAATTGCCCTGGCGCGCCCTGGTGTAGCGCCGCCCCTGAACATTAATTATAATTATTACAGTGTATGACTGTAAACCATAATATGTATTACGGTAAAATTGGCCGCCTCTCCAGCTAGGGAGAGAACAGAGCGCTGCAACCTCCACACACAAATTATTTCGTGAAAGTTTTGAATGGGGTAGATTTCCTCCCTCTGAACATGGAGCTAAGCACAGCTTGAAGACAGCCCAAGACCAGAATGGTTGGCAGTCATAGAAACTGCAACACTTCAGCAGTTGCGGCGCTACGATGGGTTGCGGTAGGTCATTTGACCTGCCTATTTTACTTTTCACTTGCCTTATGACCTGCCTATTTTACTCTTGACCTTTAAAGATTAGTAAAGTGACTAAAGTTTAATGTTTTAATTGCTGAATTGCTTAAAATTTGAATATGAGCACTACAACAATTGGGCTATACATGTTCAGTAATAAAAAACATTAATTTCTCAACGTGCTGAATAATTCCCATGATCCGGACACGACCTACTGAAATTGTACAGCTGGCGCCGCCACTGCCCATCAGTGACGATGATGCGCGTGCCCACATAGATAGGGCTGCCAGATACATCGGTAGCCAAAGTAGGACACAGAAAGCTGGAAAGGAGGACAAAGGAAGACACATTGACTGTTTCACTCTGGAGTCAGGGGCCTCATAAGTAACCAAGAAACCGGAAATAAAATTACCATTGATACATTGCAACATTACTCAGATTATGGACTAGAAATGTCTGGAAATGGAGCTGCAATAAAAAAATAAATAAGTAAATAGATTAGTTAGGGGAACTTAGCGACAACATGCATGTTGAAGTCGTTAGAAACGGCCACAAAATAATAACCAATAGCCTAATACAACAAACATGCAAAAAGCCGGACATTTCCAGGTTTTTAGCTTTGCCTGCCGGACAGAGGACATGAGGCCAAAAAGGAGGACATGTCGTCCTTTTGCCAGACGTCTGGCAAACCTACACATAGATGACATTTTACAGCTTAGATCAGTGGTTTTCAACCGGGGTTCCGCGGAACCCAGGGGTTCCGCGGGCGTCAGCCAGGGGTTCCGCGGCCGCAGTCTTAAATTTCAAAAACACCAACTGATTTCACAAAAGGGTGAACAAATAACAGAATTCTTCACAGCTTTCAGGAGTTCATGCTAGACACAATTCTATGTTAGAATAATAACATTATTACGGGAATGAATTGTTACATTTTATATTTGCATTTTTACCCGGGTAAACGGCGGGGTTCTCTAGTCAGACGCTCTGATATAGCCAACCCTCTTGGTGTCGAATTGGTTTAATTATTCCCGATTTGTTTCCGTTTGGGATAGAGGAAGAATGTGCCGACAACAGCCATGAATTTCTGACAGCCCTGAATTGCAGAAATGACCTTGTTCGGGCCGAGTGCCAACCACTTGGTGCAATTGTGATTGCACCGTGTTGACTGATCGTTGTGTCGAACCTCGTATGTAATCCGGGGCGGAGGGCTGGTACATACCATTACCGCTGGTAGGATCGCGAGAGAGTGTCACCCAAGGGGAGAGAAGCAGGTACCCTAAAGTGGACCGGAAACTGCTCTCCGGCCGCCTGTAAGCGAATTGTTGCTGGGCCGTTGTTGCCGTTCTGTAGCGTGCAGGGCGAAATCAGGAATCACCGACCCCCATGGGAGGAAGAAGTGGACTCACTACAGCCTACTTGGAACTAGCGATGGAAGCTGTATCAAGACACTCCGTGGACGAGTGTCCCACTACCCATCAGCGTGGGAGGTAGGTCTGGGTAGGATAGTGATCAGAGACAGAGACATTTGTCCCCTACCACCACTCCCGTAACCGTGAGTACCCGGAGTGGCCACCTATACGTCGTGTCTTGAATGTTGAAGTGAAGAAGTTCAAACAAGCCCAAGGATAAAAAAAACAGCGGTAGTGACTAGTAGACCAATTCTTTTAAGGATACTTCAAATTAAACAAATTTTGGAAACTAATTACTTACAGCCCAGCGTTTCTATAACTCTGTTCTATACTATTTTAAATATTCTATCCATCGGTTAGAATTATTTGCCGACTTAAACTATAGTAAAATACATGTTGTTTACCGACATAGTTTCTGTGCACTACTCTAGAGTGCTAGACTAAAGTATGAGATGCAAAAACACTTATAAGATTAATATTTTAAAATCTAAACATTATCCCAACATTACAAGTTACAATTACTTGAATTTCTTGAAAAATTGGACGGCTGAAACGCCCTGGGTTCCGTGAGCAAATGAGTGCTTTGGTTATTGTTCCGTCACTATAAAAAGGTTGAAAACCACTGGCTTAGATCATACAACTGATAAGAGCATGCACAAGCATAATTTGCAGCATGAAAGCGAGCATGAGATGACCCTTTTTTGGTACATTGGATATATTTACATTCCTGTTGTGCTGTTGTTTTAGAATGTCGGTCCACATTGTCAAGATTGGCAAAGAGGCGTCGGTTTCTTTCTTCAGAAGCTTACAACCGTGAAACATATAAGGAATTTCTGTCCAAGATAAAGGGAGGATCCGTCGATCTGACTAAAGATGAGAAGACTGGAATTGCAACGATCCTTTTGAATAATCCAGAGAGAAAGAATGCGTTTAGTGGTAGATACAGTGTTCTCCTAGAATCTGTGTAAGTAAGCAAGTAAATAACAACATGCATGAACTATAGTGATGTTGTAAACAGGTATTGTTACTTTTGCCTGTACTCTTTATTGTACTATGTCAAGGAAGGATTTATCTTGAAAGTCTACATTCCTTTGATACATGTTACTGTTTCTGAGAAATCCGGCCAAAGTTGGCACAATCAGTACCAATATGTGAATATCAGAAGGCATTACGCATGAAATAGGTCCTACATAGTTCTGTACGTAATTTTCACAGGTATGAGCAATATATCACTCAAAAGGTAGTATGTTAAACTTCAAGCTATATGACTAATTTGCATGTAAGAAACCTAATTGACACCAGACAGCTAAATTTGACTCCTGATTTTTGTGCAGAAATTTACACATGAAACAGTTGTAACGCTTTTACCATATTTGACAATATTCAGCACATCCAGCCTATTCAAATGTATTATTAAAAAAGTTGAATTTTGAATTTTTCAACTTCTCAGGCACAGTTACATATCGTGTACTGTAAGTCTAAACAGAAATAGGAACTGCAAATCGTGTGTCATATCTGTATTATTGTCCTGCAAATCATAATAACTTTACACCTCTGCTTAGTTGCCTTTCTGAACTCTGAACATGCTCCTGTTTTGTCTCGTCAGGTGTTGTTATTGGATTAGAAGGCATCCAACAAAATTCGAGGTGAATTCCAAGGAACAGCATAATGATGAAAAAACTTACTGGAAATGGAGACTTTTGGAGAGGCTTGAAGATGCAAGAGCAACTATCTGTTTTTGCTTCTTCAGCATGTGTGCCTGCTGTTTGCAAATGCTGTCTACCTTGCCTGAAGTTGACCACATGTAGCCATTTCATATTATTATTAGGTGTTTTTGACATATCATTTTTCTATTCTGTTCTAGGCAAGATGATGGTCGACCTATCTGATGTTGTGAGTGATCTGGAGCAGTGGCCTTCTGGTCGTGGAGTTCTTGTCTACGGATCAAATCATACTTTTTGTTCTGGTGGTGATCTTAAACAACTTGAGCATTTCCTGGACCCAGTCAAGGGAGGACACGTGAGCAACTATATGCAGGATACTCTCACTCGACTCTTTCGACTGCCATTAGTGACGCTTGCAGTAATTGAAGGCCGAGCACTCGGTGGTGGTGCAGAAATTGCATGTGCCTGTGATTTTCGAGCAATGAGCACAAGTGCTATGATTGGATTCGTCCAGGCAAAACTGAGCGTCTCACCGGGCTGGGGTGCTGGATCACGTCTTGTTGAAATTCTTGGACGTACCAAAGCACTTCGTATTCTTGCATCAGGTGCCATTCTAAAGAGTGATGAGGCCGAAAAGATTGGACTTGCTGATGTTGTAGTGTTGGATGGTGCTTCAGCAGTCGAGGAGGCACAGGCTTTCCTAAGAACGATAACAGTGGAATGTCCCGCAGCTGCACAGGCAGCGAAGAAGGTTGTTGTCAATGCTTCCACACTCGACGTTGAAACAGTACTGAAGGCAGAACGTGAAATATTTAAGAGTGTCTGGGGGTCACCAGCCCATCTGCAGGCATTAATGGGTGGTACAAAATTTACCCAATCCAATGAGAAATAGATGGATTTGTTTTGCAATAAAATCGGTAGCTATCTGAATCATAATTTATCTATTTTGTTTGAGTTTCTGTGATCTGCACACAATTCTTTTGACCAGTTTTCATACTGAATATACTGAAGTACTAGTGGAGAAATTTTTTGGACACTGTTGGCCCTTGTGGAATTTCTTACATAGGATCAAATTAACTGCGGTACACGTACTGGTAATGTATTATATTGTAATTACACCTTAGTATTCAGTATGAAATATCCAGGAGTACACAAATAACAGCATTTTAATTTCATGGTTATTCTAGTTGTGAATGTGTATTGAACTTTATTATTAATTTTTTTATGTAATTTTATTTATCACTGCACATTAGGATGCGACTTTACTGGAAAGATAAGTGTAGTATTTTGTTGGCATCTGTGGTTGATTACTTTCTGTGCAATTGTTGGCCGTCTCATGTATACGTAAGTCATGGTGCACATTGTGAAATTTACAGTTCGATCTCTGTCCACAGCTGTATGGAAAGTTGCCCTGTTTGATTGTTTTATCTGTGCTTCAGGTGGAATATCCTTCAGCCTGCCCCTGAAAATTGATGCTGAAAGCAGTCGTGTTATTTGCCTGACCTTAAATGTGAATTTCATTCACTAGCCTTAAAGCTTTGCTCTTGTAGATTATGGTAAAAAGATGAGTCCTGTTGGTACACTTTAGAACTGCAGATATTATTTCGTGTAAAAAGATTGTTAGCTTTTTCTTGTCAGGGTCTGTTGGGGTCTTTTGAATTTGACGAGTCTTCAGAAAATTGAGTAGGCCTATGCAGTTTTGTTGGTAATTATCAAAGCTTTTGTCAAATGTGGGCGCCTAAGTAATCTTCAAACTGTTGCCTAAAACATGAATTGTATTGTATTGTATCTAAACATTTATAAAGCGCCTCTCACAGTGTTCGCTAATCAGAGGCGCTTCCAGTGCGAAAGACCCAGGAATAGAAAGTGGTTTTCAGACAGCGGAACGAGGCACTTGGGCTAAATAAATAAGCACTTGAATAAATAAGATGTTACGATAAACTGTGTCATTAAACATGTCCGTCCTAGCTTGAGTTTCCAAAATGGGGCGTGAAAGGTAAGTGATGGATCCAGTGTGTTCACGAGTGCTGTGGCAAGTCAGAGGGATTGTCCATATATGTGCAGTAAGAAGTAAAAGACTAACTACCGTAACACAAAGCCACAATTGAACCGAATGCTTTTCAAAACACGATGGGAAGAGGCAGAAAGACCAAGAAGCTCATGTCATAACTTCGTAGGGCACCAATTCCAGAATGTTGACCGACCACAGCGACGATGCTGTATATGTCCCATGCATCTATAGGTGTAGACTCGGGGAGGGGGTGGCAGCTGGGGCACGTGCCCCAATAATTGAGATGGACTGTACTCCCAATGAAACAAGTGTAGAATGAATAACCAAATCCCCCCCAATATTTTGGAAAAGTTTACGCCAGTGGTCCCATGGAAGTATAGGCTGGCAGGGAGGAATCTGCAGCCTGGGAAGGGATGTGACTGAGACACACGGGTCCTTTTTGCAAGGCATTTAAGCAAGGCAGTCCATGAAAGCACTGTTAGTGTAGATGGGGGCTTACAGATTGAAATTGCAGAATTTACAGAAGCATCCACATAACAAGATGCCACACTCGGCTGTAACAAGCTCCATGGAAGAGTCAATCATACTAACTGACACAACTGATGGATGAACTAATAAGCCTACTCAAAGGCTTGTTAACAGCATAAGCTAAAAGCATAAACAAATAAAAGTTGCCTAGACCAGCCCCTAAGTCCAACAACAGCTACTGTCAGAACTTGACTGTGACCACAAAAACATTAGGCTAATGTGACAAGCACCGAGATCTCAGGTTGCAGAAACTGAATTACCAATGAAATATCAAACCCAAAAACAAAAGGATAATGTGAAGCCACGTCACAAAAATAAGTCAATGCTTAACATGCAAGTACTGGTGTAATGAAAGCCCATCGTCAACTTGCCGACAAGCAATTTAATTGTGATTACTGTCGTTAACTAAAAATTGCTGGTGAGATTACAAACACGAGCGACAGTTTTGATTCATTTTTCACAACTGTTTGTCACTATTGTTAATTGTCAAATAAATAATGCAAATAGCTAGTAAATGTTGCTGCCTTGGTGCCAAATTTACCCCACTATACTTGGGCAGTATATATTTTCCACTTTTGCCCAATAAGAGTGGCATCATTTTCAGTTTGTGTTCCTGCATATTTAGCAAATATGCTACCACCTAAAGCAGAGGTGACGAACCTTTTTTAATACCGTCTCGTGCTCTTCGGAATATTGCACAAATGCACAGTATTATCAGTATATAATTATTTTTCCCATATGGGTTTTAGCCAAGGATTCTATATTAGAGTCCTTGGGTGTTAAAATAACGTCCTTCAAACAAGAAAATGTGGATTCCTACAAGGATTTTGTATTTCTAAGTTTGTATTTTCTAAGTAATGATGAACTGCTCTACGTGTTGGGATTTGGTAATATGCCATCTGTCAAACAAGATCGCCGCGGGTCGAAGTACAATATCCACAACTTGCTTTCCCATAAAAACACTTCAGAACCGTTTGACTGCCAATGGTGCAGTTACTTTGCGACCCCGTGTTCATAATCGGGTTCTCCCGACTGCTGACAGTCTAGCTCGTAAATCTTTCATAATTAGGATGATTTTCACCGGAATATAGGCCTTAGTACTTTAATCTGGACGTGATATACATGTGTAAACCAAAATGCGGTTAGCAGTTGGATTAATAAAGGATATACTTACTTACTTACTTACTTGTACAGACAGTACAGTACGTATGCTGAATCCTTTTCCAATTATAGCCTAACGGTAATCTGCAACTCAGTGATTTCAAGATGTGCCAGGGAATCGGCACAAAGCAGTGATTCGTCCCATAGACATAATTATTATATATCCATGGTTCGTCCCATTCGTCCGAGGTCGTTGGTTCGTCCCACTTTTAATCAATGAGATGTTAATATCTATGGAGATATTATTATGTAGTAGTATTGATCACTGAATAATAAATAGGTCCTTGCTACAATAGAGATTACTGGTTCGTTCCAAAGATTTCGAGAATCTTTGGCGGACAACGACCTCTTGGCGGTGGACGCAGGCGGTCATTAGCTCGTACGGGCAACTAACGGCAAGGTGCAATATACCGATAAGTTGAGTTGACGGTAGACATGGCAGCGGTTAAGTATGATATTGATTATCGTGTAACCTTTCCGTCGCCTAAGCCTTCGGGTGAAAACTGTGTGAAATACGGTCTTTCCATTAACGAATCGAATGCAGAACAGTCGAAGAAAGAGCCTGTCGTGATTCTACTTGGGTGGGCTGGCTGCGAGAATCGCCATATAGCCAAGTACAGTGCCATATACGAGAAGAGGTATGTGAACTGTGTGTAGTTGTTCTGTTGTTGGTCATTGCATGTCATCGAACATGAGTAACTCGAGCTTTTTCGGTTGCTCGACACAAAAAAAGTCGACAGAGTTTTTAGAACTCTCACCATACATCTGTTCGTTGTGCTCGGTCTCAGCTTAAGACATCTTTTCAGGGTACCGACCGACGGGATAATAAATTATTACCCAAACGTGACAAGGCAGTTTTGCTTGCGATTGAAACTAATGGAGTCGTGTGGGTAATGAATTTGAAGGGGTCAAGCCGACCCCTAGGTGTCGGCCAAAGGCTAGAAGCAGGGTTAAAAAAAGAAGCTGGGGTGCAACACCCGAACCCCCCCTCCGGCAAATCGGACACGGAACTGTTGCATCCAAAGAAACTTATACGATCCATTAAGCCTAACTCACGTAAGGGAATTTAATAACCCCATATGTTGATATGATCCATTCATTCTTTAAGAAGTCAAGACCAAATACATAACTATGCCCATGACGACCACAGGATTTTTACCTGCAATTAGCCTACAGGTAACAGTGTCATTATAGACATACATGACTTAAATTGAAACTGCTCAGGTCGTGCATATGGCAAAATTAAAAACGTTTCTCATAATTATGGTCATATAGTGTGAAGGATATGAAAAGTGATTGGAAAAGGTATTGATCAGTTCGTGCCATGCACAGCGTTTTGTGAAGCATCAGCTGGTTTTCGTAATTATTGCATAGGTCATTGAAATCTTATGTAATGTAAAAAGTTCATGTTTGGGTTAAACATTAGTGACTGTATACATGTACAAAATACATTGCTATGGAAACCACAAAATATTACATTGGGTTTAAAGTTACAAATTTGGTATATTGTAAACAATGCAAAGCAGTATGTGCAGCGCTCTTGAAGTAAGCTTCATGCTCGAGAATAAGCTGGTGCCCTGTGAAAAAGTATGAGGTGTTGCTCTTACAGTTACTTGTGTTCGATGACTTGCAATGCGTGCACGCTTGTCATATGCACGTCATGCTTGGATGTCATCGAATCGCTTACGGCTCAATTCGGCCAAGACTCAGCTAATCTGGCTTGGCACCCATCAGCAGCTTGCAAAGATACTAAGGATCCCTTGCCAAGGAATACCCACATTTTACCTTCCGAGCTTCAGTCTGAGACTTAGGAGTCACCTTAGACCAGGAGCTTACATTTGTTCAACATTTAATCTCCTCTGCCTCAGCTGTTACTACCAGCTGCAACAGCTCAGGGTCATATCTCGCTCCCTCTCTCCTAGTTCAGCATCTACACTTGTCCATGCTTTTATGGTCTCCCGCCTCGATTACTGTAGTGCCATATATGATGGGCTCCCAACCTGCCGATTGAGGTGCCTCAATCGGGTCCTGCGCACCGCTGCCCGGCTGGTGGGTGGCATCCCCAAATTTGGCCGGGTCTCGGAGTACATGCGAGGGGGTGCTCCACTGGCTCCCCTACCCGCAGCGCATTGCTTATCGGGTCTCTTCTTTGGTTCGGCAGTGCCTTGAGGGCTTGGCTCCCCCTTACTTTCTGGAACTTTGCTGCTCCACTGTGGCTGTCCAGCATCATGGTTCACTTCGCTCTGAAGTGCAGGCTGAGCTCCATGTCCCCCGCGCACGGACTGCTATCCGGCAATACCATGCCTTCTCTGTCTCTGGCCCAGCGACCTGGAATGGGCTCCCAGTAGTGCTGCGCCTGACCCCTATTGATTGCTCTTCTCTGTTCCACTTTTGCCTTAAAATTGTCTTGTTTGACCGGGGTTGGACTGGGAGCGCTCCTGAGTAGATAACCTTGAAGGGGCGCTATATAAGACCTCTGTAATAATAATAATAATATGCTAACAAATGCTGGTAACTGAGCTACTCCTGGATTATGCTTCTAATTGACAATTGACTTTCTGTCATTGTTTACATTGTGGGCCCAGAAAATGTCAAATAATGAGATTTCCAAAACAAGGATTTGCAAAGGCCTATACAATAGTAATTGTGTAATTATATAAAGCAACCTATTGCTGGGGCATATAACAAATTATGAACTACCATACTCAAGGGATATATTTTAGAAACAAAATGGACAGCACTAGTGCTACAGCCTTATTGCAGTGCTACTGGTGAAGACCAGATGGAAATTTATAGCACCATTATTTTGCCTACAATCATTATTATGACTACAGATGAGGGAAGACTAGTATTCTGCCAATATATACCTGCTATTAAAGCTTGGTAGCGAGTGACATATACGCAAGGTGCTTGGTCTCAAACTGCTCAGAGCAAAGTAATGGTGATACAATGCAGTGGTTCTCTGTCGTTTGTTTAAGGCACCAGCTGTTCTGAAGTAGCTACATAAGCTAAATTTAGATGCAGACACCTGCATTTGGCATTATACCTTACTTTGTCTGCATTTGGATGATGACCATTATCCTCTTTCTAGTTGTCCTTACTGGTGGACCCGTTAAGTACTGCTTAAAAAGCTGAGTTTGAGAACAAATCACTAGATGTGGTGTTCAGAAAACACTTACTCATCAATTAACATGTGTTCCTTACTTCTAGCTATTATTATTAGATCTAAGCTTGGTGTACTTTTGCCATATGAGTTAGAATTAGAAAGTCTTACCACCAGACTTACTAACTCACCAAAACTTTACTATAGAAATGTATAATATTGTGAAAGATGTTTGGTTAATGGTGTCCTACAATTTGTTTGCAGATGCATCACTGTATCTTACACGGCTCCGAATCGTGATGTTTTCTTCCGAAGTAACAACCTTTGCCATGCAGCCGAGAAGCTACTTGAAATTATTGTGGATCTTGACCTTGAAGCACACCCAATCTTCGTGCATTCCTTCAGCAATGGAGGAGGCTTGGTGTATCGCTGGATCTCTGAAACCATCCACTCCAAGACTGAATTCAAACAGATTCGGCTTGCTGGTGCTATCTTTGATAGCTGCCCTGGACAGCGAAGATTGTTTAAAGGTCTAAAAGTTTTGATGATGATAACAACCAAACATTCTGCATTCATCAAGTTTTTCTTAGGACTTGCTTTCATTTGTTTTGTTTTCCTCGGGTCTGTGAAATCGAAAATTCAGGGAATTTTGCGTCTTTCAACCAGTCAATCAACTTACTGGCAAGCCTTAGAAAATGACACATCCACTTGCCCTCAGTTGTATCTATATTCCAGAAAAGACGACATCGTCTCCTACCAAGATGTTGAAGACATGGCTGCAGTTCGAATAAAACGTGGTGTCGACGTACAAAGCATTTGTTGGGAAGATTCTGGACATGTGGCACATCTTGTAACACACCGTGAATCCTACATTAAGTCATGTCTTGACTTTATTGACTATTGTGTAGAAAGATGGATTTAAGCAAGTTTAGTCCGAAAGTAAATAGTAAACTTATTACTGCCGAGATAAGCTAACGATTCATTACTTGGCTGTGTAATAAGTGCAACACCATTTACTAACATCAGAAAGGCATATCTTTTTCAGAAACTTGTTATTCATCTATGTAAAAGTTATTCATCTATGTAAAAGTTATTCATCTATGTAAAAGTTATTCATCTATGTACAAGTTATTCATCTATGTACAAGTTAGTCATCTATGTACAAGTTAGTCATCTATGTACAAGTGTTGTCCATCTTAACTGTGATGCACTCTGCCAGATTTAGTTTCAAAGCAGGAACACTATTTACACAGAAATTCTTCACTTTTTTTGTGACCATCAAATTACAATAATGAGCTTTCATTTTATGTACCTTGTGGGTTACTAAAGTAGTCATAGTTGTGATGTTTATTGATTCATAATGTAACAAATTGCTATAAAGGAATGTTACAGAAGCCAATGCATGAAAGTGAAATTAACTGTACAAGTAATTTACAGCAATAAAAACCAGTTGTTACATTAAAAGCTGGTAATGCCCTATCAAATTCTCCATTAAAGGAGAGAGATTCACTTCTGTTTAATTCACGCATACTATCAAAATAAATACAAGGAAAAAATTATCTGGTGGTGTGCTTGGGACTACAGGCCAGCCTGTAATTAAATACTAAATATTTATATCATTTCATTAATTATTACTTGTTGTATTAGCCGAACACATTGCTAAACAATAAGATCCGATTCAGTTGTTGGAGCAGACAAGAAAACTGTTAACAGACTGATGCCACCTTTCTAGTATGAAGTCAGCCTTCTACTATGATACACAGCAACTGGCTGCTGCTCCTGACTTGCTGCTGTCTCCACCCAGTTCGTATAACTGACGAGCTAATTCTTTCGCTTCGTCCACTTTTTCGCATGCTTCCTGCCACTCTTCTGGTATGCTGTTTATACCGTGGTAAGCACCTGCTATGGCTCCAGCCATGCTCGCAATCGTGTCTGTATCCCCCCCCAACGAGATGGCGTAGATGATCGTGCGTTGGAAGGGGTTGAACTATACAAAACACAAACAGAAACTATCACATACAACAGCAATAGCTTATGGAGAAACTTGAACCCTGGCATGCTTCAATGATACAGTTCTAGTGTCTAATCCATGTTTCAGAAACTGCTTCTGAAATTTTGTTCAAATAATAGTGAAAAGTTTTCTAAAAAGCAATACTTTACAAGTAAACGTGAAAACTATCTAGTCTGTGGTGAATATCATTATCATCATCCTCGGTTACTGATGCCAGCCATTTGGCAGCAACGGGTAAAAAATGATCGGTCAATTGGCATTGTTTTTACGGTACATGTCCAAACCACCGGAGTCTTACTCAACGACTTTGTATAACCGAGTTTTTGGATACATAATAATTCTCTTATGTCATCATTCGTATTTTTCTGTAGCATACAAATCTCGTCAATTTTCTGCAGCTAACTTATTTCTGCGGTGAGAATTGCTTCCTCATCTTGCTTTTGCAAGAGGCACTTAAACAGTTCAGAGCATAGTCAACATTTTCAGCTCTGTGTATGGCCAATTTTAAAATCTCCAAACATGAATCAATGAAAAAAGTGAACAACAACTCAGACCCAATTCAGGCCTCCAAACCTATAGTTTACACTTCATTTCATTCTAAAGTTCATACGACCTGGTTTTTACTCTAAAGAAGATTGGCTTGACACAAAAAACGGGCAACGTACCTCATCTTCCCAATCGGCTGGTGCTCGATCAACGTTGTGAAGAAAGGAAAATACCGCTGAAGGCACCGACTCAACAGCACTGACCTCATTTCCTGTAACAAACCAGAGAAACATCTTTAATGTATGTATCAAGACTCTGAACACAAAAACGCTGCATGCATGGCTGGCTATCTAAACGAGTGCATTCTGAGACCGTTTTGAAACTGTGTGATGCAAAAGAGCCAAATGCAACAGTGCATAAATGCAATGGAAGACTGATTGCATAAAAATAACAACTGCAGATCATGCAATGCTTAGTCGATTCTACAATACATGTTTCAATTCATCAGAAATTTACTTAGTTTCAATATAGTAGGGCTGTGATCAGTAGTTAATGTAAAATATTTGTACCCGTCGGCTGGAAACAGTTAAAAGTGTTTCTATTAAACATGTTTCCTTAATTTTGAACCAACCTAACTCTTCCGCAATCTCGTGAACATCTTCTGGTGATGTCTCCGGAAGAAGTTCTCTTATCTTAATCAGTTTTGCACGATAGGGCCTGTCACTGCCTTCAAACACAAAAAGAACAAGAAATTATCTCTTGTTTCCGTAAAACAAACCACAGTAAAGAATTATCATAATAGAATAAACTGATTACAAAACTCTTGCACACTGCTGCTACTAGTAGACCTACATGTGTGTGTGTTTGTGTTAACTTTGTTGAGACTGCTGGTGAATGATGGTGTTTTCCCAAACAAAACATTTGGATAACCCAGTTCAATCAGCAAAGATGTTTGGTGCATACCAAAATATACCGGCAGTGCATTTAAATAATTCCTACTACCATGCTGTCAATGTTTAAGAGGTGCTCAGAACTAAGTAATGTAGTACGACTTTGTTAAAATCCCAGGTATGAAAGATATTAATAAAAATTGTTTCCTTTGATAGTGCCATATGTTGGCAACGAATCCAACGATGTAATAATAATCTTGCATACATATGTAACACATGCACAAATAACCGTGGTACTTGTAACGTGAGCATAATCATTGCCAGAACCAGAAGCTGACAATGGGGCAGAGATCATATTTACCATATCCAGTGGAGGCTCTTCTTAAGATGTAAGGACTGAAGCCCACTTTTCAACTCCAATATTACTGAGGACCTCCGAGTCATTGGATACGAACCTTTCTCGGTCTTTTCTAGATTTCCCCAAGATATTTGCCTGGCAATTGCCTCCTTAGATTTCTAATGGCCTTTTCCAAATTTGTACATTTTTTAGGACCACACCACTCCACTATTCCATTTCTTTAGTTTCAAAGTGCATGTATCATCTTGGTGATGTTTTACTTCAAAAATTCTGCAAACAACCCTCACCCAAACTAGTTCACAAAAACACGCTGGCCTATATATCAGTTGCATTCTTACCTGCATGTAAACTTACATTCTAAGCCCAAAGTTTTATGCCGTCTGTGACTGGCAACTTACAAATTTAGTTTTGCAGTGGTGAGTGCAAACAACTGTAATTGTAATTAGTAACTTCTATTGCGCCGGTGTCTAATGCACAAGGCATCAACCAATGGCACACAAAAACCAAGCCATAATCAGGTCAATACCCAGATCAGTCCGTAAGATGTATCCTAAACAACTGCCCACCACTGAGAGGCCAAGACCTTTTTCAGCCTGGAAGGTGACATATCCGGATACACAAATGTAAATAAGAGTAACCATTATTTAGTTAACAGCTTTAGGCATCGGTATTAATAGTTAAAAGAATCTATCAAAGAAAAACAACATCAGTTCACCTCATTTGTTAACAAGGCAGAAAGCATCACCTTAGTTGTCCTGAACAAAAACATAGACCTACTTTAACTAATACACATAAATTCACTTTTGAATCGTTTAAAAAAGAGCATAATCATATTTCAGTAGCATTATATTTAGAATTTAGACCTTCCAGTTGTTGCATTCTGTTGAGAAGTTCTGCTATCAAATCATCAACAGTCAAGGTCATGTTTGACATTCTAGCTTTTAAAGCCAGCTGCACAGCTGAGCACTCGAGTATTGCCCCATTTATGGCATTGCTGTTGGAATGGGTAATGCTCGTAATGTCTGTAACTAATCCCTGTAACAAAGAAAATAGAACAGCATTTGGAATCCAAGCTACAGATTTTACAAAAGCCAATTAGAAACTGTTCACTAAAACAGTTGACCCGTAGTAGTAGTAATAGTAAGTTGGCAGTGTAAGTTAACATGTAATAAGCATATTTGGCAAAGCTCATTGCCTTCTATTCAGCCATTCTAACCCTGTTATCCACAGACCACAGAGCTTCTGAAGTGGTGCATTATCAGATTTCATTTATATGCTGTGTAAATAAATAAATAATAAATGATTTCATCTGCTGTAAATTAACAGGCTTTGTAAATAAAATTCGTTAGCTTCACTGGTCTTTGCACATTGGGTGGCACATTTGTGTTTTGCAGCACCTCAGTTGGTAGGTTTTGCCTTGTAATCCAAAGTAGGTCATAACCGATTATTTTGGCCGATTCCGGATACCGAATAGTATAGGCCGTTATTTGCCGATTCCAATTAGTACAAAAGTCTAATTCCAAGTTAGTCATCATTGGCTAATGGCTTGGTGTCAGCTACATGGGTGAGATGGGGAACAGCCAGTCAGTCACCCTCCCTTCCCTATACTGCGATATGTTTCTTCACTGATTGACAGGCTTAACAGTCGTTGGCCTCAACACGTTCAACACACAGCTGGTATTGGGACAGCCGGCAATTAAACAGGTGCGGATGCCAACCGCTCTCCGTGGGTGCAGTGGTGGCGCCGCCTATGTTTGTTGTACGGCTTTTGCCGTACCACTTGTTAAGGTTTTACGGCAAAAACATAATTTTGACGTACACTTTTACCCATATCCTCTAATTTGCCGTACTACTTTTCAAATCGTGGCGCCGCCACTGCGTGGGTGGCCTATAAATTGTTATTAGTCCATTGAAGCGAAACCATTGAAAAAACGACTGTTATTAATCGGTGGGTTAGATGCAAAAATTGGCAAAATTGGTGTACCGATCTGGATTTCCATTATGCCTTAATCCAAAGATCAAGGTTGAATGCTTTGCAACATATTTTGGAAACTTTGAGCCCCTCTGTTTCCGTCATCAAGCAGTACGATTTGGCAGGATTCTACGGTCTCAAGACAGGTTTCTGATGTCAGAGTCTCGTTCTGGGAGCCTTTTGTCTTGGTCAAGTGTTGCTTTTGTGTCACCTGTTGACTTTTTGGAAATTATCTTGGAGCAACTCTTGAACAATTGTCCTGCTTCAGTAACGACCAGTACCTAGGAAAGTTCTGAAAATGGGTCTTTCTTGTCACATGTGCAGCTCTGCTCAGCCACATGGTGCATTTGTAATTTGTTTCCAATCAATAACCATACAAATATGCATAATAAAAACCTGAAGGTGCAGGAATTTTAATCTAGTTTAATGTGATAGTTTAAGGCTATCAAGCAGTACTAAAATAAAATTCTCAGTTGAACTAACACAATACAGTGCAGTCCCGTTTACACACAGCCCGTTAATGTGCAAGAATTGTGTTGTGTTGGACGTGTGGGACTTGGGTGTGAACAAATGCAATATCACCTGTATAATTCTTAGATACACTGTTAGTCTGTTACGCATCTCTACTCCTGAAATGCCATACAGGGACGACACCTAGCAGCATCATACAGTTTAATTATGATACTTTTGTATCTTTTGTCCTTGCCTGCTATAGCCAGTCTAGCTAAACCAATGTCTCATACAATACCGCAACAGCTGTGAATGGATGTGCCAGGCCATCCACTAAAGGCATCCTTTAAATTAATGTCTGGAAATAGTAGATATTAATTATGGTAGCCAGAAACATAAATTGTCTGGTATTAAATCATAGCCACTTTTGCTATATCCAGACAGAATGGTGGCCCTTCCAAGTAATTGTACAAAATCGCCAGTTAGCAGACTACAAAGCATCACAGTTCAGATATTGTGTAGGTTGTTATTTGAAGCTGATACTAACATTGAACTCCTTCTCACTGGAGTGCAGGCCAAACAGTGCGGCTGGTGCTATGCGCATAGCACCACCATTCCCATAGGATCCTTTTCCATCAAACTGCCTAGCAGCAGGTCCATATGGGTCCATGAACTGTTCTTTACGCAGCTGTTTGAACACGTATGAAATGCTCCCTCCATAACCTCTCTTTGGTTCTCTGAAGTATTCTTCTGTGAACCTGAAGTCATTATAAATAAACAATTGTCAATGACAACAGTGAAAAAGGTTTAAATTAAAAAAGGCAGTATAATGATAAACAGTGATGCAATAAACCAGCAATTCCCAGACTTTTGTGCCTGTAATCCAAAATGTGACATAATTTCCATCATGCAGCCATGAGCGTCCGCAGGGGGAGCATTCGCTGCCCCATTGATTTTGCACATATTTAAAAAAATAAAATCTTTTGATTAGCATGATTATTACAACAGTCCCAACATGATTTTCAATGAGAAAAAACAATTATTTAGGTCAGTCCTTGACCATTACCGGTATTTATTTTTAAAGCTGAAAACGGGATCCACTCCCAGAATGCTAACAACAGGCCCCATACCATGTCAAATGCTTCCAAAAGCGCCAGACCCTCTAATAGTGGGAGCGAGCACTGAGGGTGAGGGGATTGGTTGCTTTTGACACCCTTGTTAGTCCCCATGCCAACAATTTAAAACTTTGCTCCCCAAAAAAATTCTTGTGGACACCCATGCTTGCAGCCCAAATGCTGATTTTTGCAGGAAAATGTTACACAGACACAAAAGTAAAAATTAGTCACTCTTCATATTTCTTTTTCTTCGTTCAGGTATTAAAAATGTACTGCGTGGGCTTGGAGTTGTTCTGCACTCATAAGATCGCACTTCCCACTCAAGTTCGAGTCTCTGCCAGACATTTAGCACTAGCATGATTAACTGTATGCAATATGTATATATTATTATTATTCCTAAATGGTAAAAACTAAGATATTTGAAAGCAAAAAATTTAAGCAAACTAAATTTAAACAAAATAACTGAATGGTAGATTAAACAGCCAAATTAAATTCTGAGTTCACAGTTTTATCTTCACCACGGCCTTACATAAAAGATACAATATAGCTTCAACACTATGTTTAAATACTCAATCTCATCTTGATAAACCATATTTTTGCATGCTACTAATTCATTAAACTACCAGTAGTCATAAATGCTCATGAAGACCATGTTGAATACTTTTTGCTTAAGTCTGTTGCATTGAGTCCATTGTATTGAACCAGTGATTTTGCCACACATCTGGTCATTGCAGTGTCATCTGTGTAGTCACACCTTCCTCTCTTTCTTCCTAAAACAAGTCATGATATGAACATACATAAATTAAATACATGTATGCCTTCAGACACATACATCATACACACACATGAATCCAGATTACAGGAATGAATTACACGTAGCATGTTGAGGCACGGAATAAATTACACTGTATCAAAAAAGGCTGATAGTTTAGCAGACCTTCAAAACAAGGTCATAATACAATGGAAAGGCCTCCACTGATGAACACCACAGGTCAGGGAAGCGGTGTGTTGAACCTGGTGTTTGGCAATAATGAAAAGAACACCCATTCTGAGTAGTCTGAACCCACAGTTGTTGGGTTAACCATGAGAATGCTACTTTTGTGGTATTCATGATGAAATCTAAAACTTGATGTAATGTAAGGTCAATGGCCTGGCAGATAATAAAATGTAGTTAAACACTGGAACCTACTTAGGTGACAAGAGTTAGCAGCATCACATAATTCAAGGTTCAATGGCATCACAGAATATGTCTTTTAACAGCCATTTTGTGCATTCTGTTGTTGTGAATGAATGGAACTTAGTAGCTGCGGATGATGAAGAGGTAAACGTACAAAATTCGAACAATGCAAATTGAAAAAGATAATGTTGCACAAATCACAATTTATCACATCATATCATATATGGTTATTCATAAAGTGCCGCTCACAGTATAAACTATTCAGAATCACAGAGGCACTTCTAATGTGACAGCTCTGAGGGAAATGACGGTCTTAAGGCAGCGGAGAGAAGAGGGCGAGATCCCACACAATATCATGCTATGAAGTGAGGGGGCCAGTCATTCCAAAAGGAAGGGCCAAGGATGGAAAAAGCACGACGTTGAGCCATCAAGTCCTAGTCCAAGGGACAAGGAGATCAAGGCAGTCTGCAGACCAAAGAGGGCAAGAAGAGACAGCAGAGAGAGGTTTATAACGTTAGGTCCTAGAGGTAGTTAGGAAAGTATCCCTGTTGAGTCCTAGGAGAAGGACCTTGAATTGACTGTGGGAAGTAACAAGAAGCCAGTGAAGTACATCAATCATAAAGGTAGTTATGTGGGAGGAGGAGCCTTGGATGTCATCTGCATAAAGGTGACTAGAAGTAAGGTGTTTAGTAAATATAGAAGGAATGTCAGCCATGTAGAGTATGTACAGAATGGGGCCAAGGACAGAATCCTGTGAGACACCATACTCAACCCTAACCCAGGCAGTTATAAAGTCACCAAGGACAACCCTCTGAATATGACCAGAGAGGTAAGATTTAAACCAAAAATGAGGGAGACCACACGAAAGTTCAAGATGCCGAAGTAGGTCAACCATGTCAAAGGCCGAGGAAACAACAAAGAGTGCCAGAAGCATCAAATGAGACCTGTCAATTGTTTCACATTTGTTTCCAATGTAGGCCTATCTGCAGAAATTTGTTTAGTGAAGCACATTTAGTTGTGAAATCATTTTCAGTTGCTGGTCCCTCCATCTGGAATGCTGCACCTCATCATGTTTGCCACCAAAAGGAAAAGATTACCCAATTATCATTTGAGCCATGCTCTATCAAAAAAATGCAATAAAAAAAATTTATTTGTAAACTTTAGGCATTTTCTACAAATAACTCTATGCATTGCCTAAATACTTTGAAAGTTTCAAAATTTCCACTTCTCCTCATGCAGCTCTGCTATAATCAGTAATCAAGATATCAGCAACATATTATGATCGTATGTGATATTGCACAAGTAACGTAGTTAGTCAACACTCACAAAAACACTCACAACTCACAAAAGGAAGTTAATCAAGCTGACCGCACCATCATCTTCATTGCAAGTGACAAACCAGACTTAAGAGATGTAGTGTCTGAGTATTAGTAAGTGTAATTTGATACAGTTTGCAATGGTTTGGTGCTATACAGTGAACAGAATTTTGCTTAAATGTATATCATTTGCTTCAGTTTTGCCTTCATAAATTTGTGTTAATTACTTATCATTTACTTTTGGGACATGGTCACACCACTCTATTTTATCCTAAGTTGAGTCGGCCATATTGTTTATATGGTGATCGGCTACAGCCTGTGGGGGTGCCAATGGTTGAGTTGAGCTAGACATATATGACCCAATTTGAATGACATCAATTTAAGAAAAATCATCAAATGCGCGTACTAACCCTCGTCAACGCTGCTAAAGAATCTCAAGATTTTCTTCATGTTTTTGTCATAGTCGTCGCCAAGCTTAAATTCGAAAGGCGCGCCAAGACAATCGCCGACCAGAGCGCCGACAAGAGCCCCTTCATAATGCTGCAAAAGATTGGCCATGGTCCTTCTCACGCTAAACAAACCAAATTTACGAAACTGCAAGCTGATTAATGCAAACTGGAGAATCTCATAATTATTCCGGGCGGTTTAAGAGGGTCTTAGATGTTATTAATTAAAAACGTTATTCAGTAACAGCGTTGTCAAGTTGTTAAGGGCTGCTACTAACTGAAACCAACGACCTGAAACCAGGACAATAGCATTGAATGTAAAACATAGAAGTAATAAATCGCATTAAAATAAAATAAGTAAGTAAATAAGTAAGCAAGTGTTTTCCTATCATGCAGCAACCAGTAATGTAACCCTTCCCTGTCAGAGGATCACATCGCGGTATCCACTGTGGTATCCCATTGTTATGCGTGCGAGGCCGAAGAGAGTACCCGGTTAATCGTATCGGAAGGAGCAAATCATGGAGCTAAATAAGGATTGCAGCAAAGGATTGCAGCACCGTCCGCTCTAGAACACAACTGGTGAAGTGTAGGAATATCAGCTGTACCATTGTCAATTAAGCTTACGTACCAAAGCAGACAGACGCTCTCTTCCCCGCCATTGGTAAGCCCCCACCAGGCTGGAGATGAGTACGACATTCGTGCCACGGTGCCACTGTGGTAGAACGTAGGCCTACATCATGGAGGCGGCTTCCAGTTAGTCCATGCGAAACCAGGACTCACAAAGCAAAAGGGATTATTTAGCTTTACAACAGATGTTGTTAATGTGCGAGGACACCCAATTCTATCCGAAAGGGTGACTCCCAAAATTGTAATTTCATGTAAACCCGTACGATCGCTAGGGTGACCACATTTATTTTCTGTCATTCTGGGACACCACAGATATATACGGAACAATAAATTATGGAAGGGCTAAATCGAGGGCGAAGGCCGAGAAAAACGAGACGTGGTTTGGGGAGGGGTCTCGGTGAGACGTACCTCCCCCAAGAAATTTTTTACGTCAAATTAAATTGAAATAACTAAATTATTTTTAACTGAATTATATTTTCTGCCGGAACGTTAAGGAACAGCGTTCCGGCAGAAAAAAAACACTGTTTACATAGATATATTAAGTCAAATTCAATTAGGAGCTGCATGGGCTCATTGGAAGAGCGCTATAGATACATGTATACGCAATGCCTCACCTGAAATATGTTTGTAAGGTTTTAGACCAAAATGAAGCATTTTATTTCTAATTGATTTAATTCGAAGGAAACCGAGCCAAAATGCAAAAATTGGTAAATTTATTTCTCAAAATCAGAACTGTTTAAATTAATAAAGAATCAAGCCTAGATATAGTAGGCCTAAGCTTAAAGACCTTATAAAGTGATTGGTAGACTGGTATTGGTCTCAGTCTTGAACATTAGGCCCTACTGTTATTTTTGCATAACTACGATTTACAAATGAAAAATGAAATGTTCTGTAGACTTGACATTGACATCGCAAGACCAAGACCGGCTGTCAGTGTGAACTGTTATTTAACAAAACTCAAGAATTTAAAAATTTATCAAGCCTGTTTGCATTATAGCCTACGACAAATACATGTATAAGGACGGATGCAAGTCTTGTTGGTCAGGAAAACCCATCTGCAGCAGCAATTAAGTTATGATGTGTCTGGAAGCCCTGCCGAGACTTTCTGAAGCCAGACGGTCTGATAAACCATGGGAGGATTTCAAAAAGGCTCACGATTTGTACATTTATATGCAGTACTTGAAAGCTACTGTGTGTGCCAGCTACTTCAGCACCTGTAGAACGTATATTTTCACATGGAGGAATTTTCAAAGTCTTGGTCTTGGTCTTGGCAGTCTTGTTGTCAAGACCTTAAACCTCGAGACCAAGACCAAGACTTTGAACCTTGAGACCAAGACCAAGACTTTGAACCTCAAGACCAAGACCAAGACTTTGAATCTCAAGACCAAGACCGAGACCAAGACCCAAAAAATCACATTCAGCCCAAGACTTCTTTTCCTTAAAAAAAATTGTCAAGTCCGACTACTCGCTATTTTAATGAAAACGTGAGTCTTTTATTTTATTCAGGCAAATTAACTTTAAATGCAGACTGCAGAGAATTCCGAATTCGTATTTACAAAAGTCCTCCTTACAAAAGGAGAGAAGTACAAAGTACAAATCTAAGTAGAACACACTTTGAGGGACGATATTGTGCAATACTGGACAGGCTAATGGCATTGCAGTTTGGATTCTGCTATGTAAAATCAGAATAATTGGTGTTACTTCCTGGGCACTCTATCCTCTTTACCATGAAAACTGAAGAAGGTTGGAGACTACCATAGAAGCTTCAGGTCTTGTTTTGTTTGTACTAGTTCATGAATCAGTGCAGAGTCTGCAGACCCTGTGGTATTTCCTACAGACAATAGTCCTCTTCTTGTTGGATTCGCAAGACTTCTTGGGAATATAAACCCTCCAGGTCAAAAGTAAAATGACCCACTACTGATCGAACTGTTTAAGCCAGGGGTATTGGTTTACCCCCCACCCCTTATCTTTTCTGCACAATTAGGCCTATGTCCACCACAGCGTTGATGGAAAAGTTCATCATGCCAGACATTTAGTGTTAGCCCATTGGCAACTGACAAAGGTGTACACAAAGGCAACCATTTAGTCAACTGTTCTGTGGAAAGTGGATTTTCAAGACTTCTTGGGAATGTAAACCCTCCAGATCAAAGTAAAATGGCCCACTACTGATCAAAATGTTCAAACCGAGGGTGTTGGTTTTCTGTGGCAATTTGTTTACTTAAAATTGTTGGTGGTCAGGGCTAGTGTTGTTTTCGTTAACGGTAACGATAACGAAAACCTTCGTTAACGAAAACTTAAGGTTTTAGTTAACTAAAACTATAACTAAAACGAAAACTTATACAAAAACGATAACGAAATAAAAACTAAAACTAGCGGAACCCACGAAAAACGATAACTGAAACTAAAACAGTCCAAACTAATAATAACGAAAACATATAACGAAAACCAAAACTAAAACGCCCAACGAAAACCTTTAGCTGTAGGACCATCGCGTTTATTGGTTTTCATCATTTCATGATTTATCGAACATAGAGCTCCACCAGCCCACCACCTCCCGAAGACGCGCAGGAACCCTGCCGTAGATTCGCGCCGCATATTCGCGATTATCAGCCACAGATTCGTTGTCCGCTACAGAGTCACCATCTAGCGGTTGACGATGTTACAGATCACTAAAACGTTCTAGCACTAATAGTAAATGCACCTACAAGAGTACAGCTACTTGTTGATGCAAATGGGCCTTATTACGCCTATAGGCCTACATATAGGCTTCTTATAGCAATATATATGCGCCGTAACTATACATCCACATATTCAAAGGTACTTACGAATACGCCTGAATCACAGCCGAACATTCAAATAGGCCTGAATATGCGCCCGTATGGCCAGACCTACAGCCACAGATTCAACTAGACCTTTCTATATGCCAACATAGCTAGCCGCAGATTCAGTATAGGCCTATATAAGCGCCAGACCTACAGCCACAGATTCAACTAGACCTTTCTATATGCCAACATAGCTAGCCGCAGATTCAGTATAGGCCTATATAAGCGCCAGACCTACAGCCACAGATTCAACTAGACCTTTCTATATGCCAACATAGCTAGCCGCAGATTCAGTATAGGCCTATATAAGCGCCAGACCTACAGCCACAGATTCAACTAGACCTTTCTATACGCCAACATAGCCAGCCGCAGATTCAGTATAGGCCTATATAAGCGCCAGACCTACAGCCACAGATTCAACTAGACCTTTCTATACGCCAACATAGCCAGCCGCAGATTCAGCATAGGCCTATATAAGCGCCAGACCTACAGCCACAGATTCAACTAGTCCTTTCTATACGCCAACATAGCTAGCCGCAGATTCAGTATAGGCCTATATAAGCGCCAGACCTAAAGCCACAGATTCAACTAGACCTTTCTATACGCCAACATAGCTAGCCGCAGATTCAGTATAGGCCTATATAAGCGCCAGACCTAAAGCCACAGATTCAACTAGACCTTTCTATATGCCAACATAGCTAGCCGCAGATTCAGTATAGGCCTATATAAGTGCCACACCTACAGCCACAGATTCAACTAGACCTTTCTATACGCCAACATAGCTAGCCGCAGATTCAGTATAGGCCTATATAAGCGCCAGACCTACAGCCACAGATTCAACTAGACCTTTCTATACGCCAACATAGCTAGCGGCAGATTCAGTATAGGCCTATATAAGCGCCAGACCTAAAGCCACAGATTCAACTAGACCTTTCTATACGCCAACATAGCTAGCGGCAGATTCAGTATAGGCCTATATAAGCGCCAGACCTACAGCCACAGATTCAACTAGACCTTTCTATACGCCAACATAGCTAGCCGCAGATTCAGTATAGGCCTATATAAGCGCCAGACCTACAGCCACAGATTCAACTAGACCTTTCTATACGCCAACATAGCCAGCCGCAGATTCAGTATAGGCCTATATAAGCGCCAGACCTACAGCCACAGATTCAACTAGACCTTTCTATACGCCAACATAGCCAGCCGCAGATTCAGCATAGGCCTATATAAGCGCCAGACCTACAGCCACAGATTCAACTAGTCCTTTCTATACGCCAACATAGCTAGCCGCAGATTCAGTATAGGCCTATATAAGCGCCAGACCTAAAGCCACAGATTCAACTAGACCTTTCTATACGCCAACATAGCTAGCCGCAGATTCAGTATAGGCCTATATAAGCGCCAGACCTAAAGCCACAGATTCAACTAGACCTTTCTATATGCCAACATAGCTAGCCGCAGATTCAGTATAGGCCTATATAAGTGCCACACCTACAGCCACAGATTCAACTAGACCTTTCTATACGCCAACATAGCTAGCCGCAGATTCAGTATAGGCCTATATAAGCGCCAGACCTACAGCCACAGATTCAACTAGACCTTTCTATACGCCAACATAGCTAGCGGCAGATTCAGTATAGGCCTATATAAGCGCCAGACCTAAAGCCACAGATTCAACTAGACCTTTCTATACGCCAACATAGCTAGCGGCAGATTCAGTATAGGCCTATATAAGCGCCAGACCTACAGCCACAGATTCAACTAGACCTTTCTATACGCCAACATAGCTAGCCGCAGATTCAGTATAGGCCTATATAAGCGCCAGACCTAAAGCCACAGATTCAACTAGACCTTTCTATACGCCAACATAGCTAGCCGCAGATTCAGTATAGGCCTATATAAGCGCTAGACCTACAGCCACAGATTCAACTAGTCCTTTCTTTACGCCAACATAGCCAGCCACAGATTCAATATAGTATATATAAGCACCAGACCTACAGCCACAGATTCAACTAGACCTTTGTATACGCCAACATAGCCGGCCGCAGATTCAGTATCGGCCTATATAAGCGCCAGACCTACAGCCGCAGATTCAACTAGACCTTTTTATACGCGAAAATAGCCAGCCACAGATTCAATATAGTATATATATAAGCGCCAGACCTACAGCCACAGATTCAACTAGACTTTTCTATACGCCAAAATAGCCAGCCACAGATTCAATATCTATATAAATAAAGCCAGCTTTCTGTGTGTCTGTGTGTGTGTGTCTGTCTGTCTGTCTGTTTGACCGGGCTTAACTTCTACAATTTTTCACCTTTTCACTCGAAACCTTCACTAATGTGTCGGCCTCGGCTTCGGACACCCAGTGGAGGGGTTCGCGTCCTCCGTTTTCAACCCTACCATGGTGAAAATGCCCCAAAACGCTACCCACCCGACCGTCCATAACGCGCAAGCTCGCCTATTCCACTGCCAAGCGGTTCTATTTATGGCGCCGGTATTCCCCAACGTGATTAATAATCCGCTTAACGACACCGCGGTTCTATTTATGGCGCCGGTATTCCCCAACGTCACTAATAATGCGCGTAAGTTGTTTACTTTCGCACAAAATATAATGACGATCGATTCGAAGTATATTCATCGTTTTACAGGAAAATTTTAACACATATATGTTCAAAGACAAAGATCTAAATTATTTACAGTATATCAAACAACCAGTCTGCTCTACTAAGGGCGAGGCCGACTACAGACCGGCAGTGAGGGCTAGATTTCTGGCGTTTTCTTTAACACGCCAACGCCCGGTTCACCCTCTTCGACTGCGAAGCAGTCAGTCCACGGGAGACTGCGAAGCAGTCTCCCCCACAGATCGCCAGACGCCACAAGGGCCTCCAAGACTGCGAAGCAGTCGCCGCCAGAGGGCGACTGCGAAGCAGTCACTTCACGGCAGAGGTCGCTAGACGCCAGAAGGCGTATACAAGACTGCGAAGCAGTCTCCGCTGTACGCCAGAAGGCGTCTACAAGACTGCAAAGCAGTCTCCCCCACAGGTCGCCACACGCCACAAGGGCCTCCAAGACTGCGAAGCAGTCGCCGCCAGAGGGCGACTGCGAAGCAGTCACTCCACGGCAGAGGTCGCTAGACGCCAGAAGGCGTCTACAAGACTGCGAAGCAGTCTCCGCCAGAGGTCGCCAGACGCCACAAGGGCCTCCAAGATTGCGAAGCAGTCGCCGCCAGAGGGCGACTGCGAAGCAGTCACTTCACGGCAGAGGTCGCTAGACGCCAGAAGGCGTATACAAGACTGCGAAGCAGTCTCCGCTGTACGCCAGAAGGCGTCTACAAGACTGCGAAGCAGTCTCCCCCACAGGTCGCCACACGCCACAAGGGCCTCCAAGACTGCGAAGCAGTCGCCGCCAGAGGGCGACTGCGAAGCAGTCACTTCACGGCAGAGGTCGATAGACGCCAGAAGGCGTCTACAAGACTGCGAAGCAGTCTCCCCCACAGGTCGCCACACGCCACAAGGGCCTCCAAGACTGCGAAGCAGTCGCCGCCAGAGTTCGACTGCGAAGCAGTCACTCCACGGCAGAGGTCGCTAGACGCCAGAAGGCGTCTACAAGACTGCGAAGCAGTCTCCGCCAGAGGTCGCCAGACGCCACAAGGGCCTCCAAGACTGCGAAGCAGTCGCCGCCAGAGGCCGCTAGACGCCAGAAGGCGTCTACAAGACTGCGAAGCAGTCTCCGCCAGACGTCGCCAGACGCCACAAGGGCCTCCAAGACTGCGAAGCAGTCGCCGTCAGAGGGCGACTGCGAAGCAGTCAGTCCACGGCAGAGGTCGCTAGATGCCAGAAGGCGTCTACAAGACTGCGAAGCAGTCTCCGCCACAGGTCGCCAGACGCCACAAGGGCCTCCAAGACTGCGAAGCAGTCGCCGCCAGAGGGCGACTGCCAAGATTGTCAAGCAGTCGTTGTTGTTGTTGTTGTTGTTGTTGTTGTTGTTGCTGTAGTATTAATATATGTATGTATGTGTGTATGTATGTATGTATGTATGTATGTATGTATGTATGTATGTATGTATGTATGTATGTATGTATGTATGTATGTATGTATGTATGTATGTATGTATGTATGTATGTATGAATGTATGTACGTATGTATATATGTACATATATGTGTGTGTGTATATATATACACGTAAATACAACATTTAGTGTGTATATATATACGTAAATATTTACAATATTTAGTGTGTGTGGGCTTTAAGAGTGGGAGGAGAAAGAGTGATTAGTTCATCTTGAGATCGCATCATTGTAGGCTCTATTCGAGAACACAGGATTATAAGTAAATTTCAAATAAATAAATTGATAAGAAAGCTCTGTAATGTCTAGCGGACCGCCAGTGAAGTCATTAAAACAATCCTTTCTGTCGTTTTCCAAGTCACCAGCTGGAAGATTTGATGGTATGTACAACTAAACTGTTGAGAGTGTATATTCTCTAAAGCTTTTGATGTTGTTGACCATTCAGTTCTAATACCTAAAGTCATGGCTTTAAACATGCTGCCTGAAATTTCAAATTGGGTCATTGACTTCCTAAGTGGTCGATCTCAAGTCCTCAAATATGGCAATGTACTTTCTGATTCTACTTCCATTAATCGCAGTATTATCCAAGGGTCTGGTCTTGGTCCCACCCTCTACATTGTAATGGAGAGCGATCTTAAACCCGTCTCTCTGTCCAACATCCTTTTCAAATTTGCAGATGATACTAACCTTCTCACCCCCCAAAATTCTCCTGTTAGCTTGGAATCTGAATTTGATAATATTAAGGATTGGGCCTCCAGGAACAGAATGACACTTAATT